>OY743185.1:17885634-19085634 GCA_963555705.1 Ligustrum vulgare
CTAGGTGGTGGATTTATATTCTAATAAAATCATCTATATATTTTTCAACGATGACTTCATTTGTAAGTTTTACATTATGCATGATCATTAGCAGACTAAGTTTTAATGCATTCAATAATAGTGTAGTACAAGAAAGAATAGCATCGCACCTGCTTGAGGACTACTTTCTTTCATGGTAATTTTGAAAATCGCCTTTATACAAATCAATGTCTTTATATTTTGACAGTCTCCACACCTGTATGCATGGGCGGACCCACACTGGGTCACGTGACCTAGTAAACTTTGGCCCAATTTTTTTTAAAACAAATACAATGCATTTCATGAATTAATGAAAAATGTTAGTTCATTTGACTCTTCGATAGCTTCAATTTGCTGTCATTTTATGAATAAGTGAATTTTAAATGATAATTTATGATTATGATTTATGAAGATTGAATTAGTGAATTTAACCTGATGATTTATGATTTACGATTTATGAATTTATGATTATGAATCTATATGAAGGTTGAATATGTACATTTATGATTTCATGTGTTGAATTTGCAATACGTGGTAATTGGTATTTTTTGAATATTTGTTTAAAATTGTTTATTTGATTACTTGTATCAGTTATGGATAGATATTTTAAACGAAAATCTATGTTTTCCAAAGGCTCGTCCTAAAAAAAAAAAAATCGGGGGCAGCCCCGTAAGTTCTGTCACGAAAATACAAGTTCATCTTTGTGCCCCACTACTACAAGATGTATGTGTCTACCAATGTACGAATATATATATATATATATATATATATATATATATATATATATATATATATATATATATAAGAAAGCTCCTTTGTTTCCTTTCCAAGCTTTAACATGTATTAACAAGTTAAATTCATTCAAAGATAACAAACCCGTGTTTTCTCATTCAACTCTTGTGTTTAAATTTCATTCCAAACCTTTTGAATGTGGCGATTGCACGTATCGGACACAACTAAACCAAAAGGCGATTATAAAGGAAATTTGAATGGAACTTTGTATCATTCGACTAGTTTTGGGAGATAGACTAACCCCCTAGCTTTCACCATTAAAGATATATATAACTTAAATGGACATTGAAGGGAGATGGCTCATTTAGAATTTGAACCTGAAATTGGAGACGAACCTTAGAACTCTAAAACTATGGATTCTTTTACAAAGGACAATGAATATAGGAATTTAAATTCTATGAAAAGGGGAGATCATAATGGAATTCCAAGTGACCTTGAGTGGTGTTGTATGCAAAGCTGATATGGAAATTAAATTCAATGGTTAGAGGGTCAATGGTCAAGGCATAACTCATTTCAACGAGGTAGCTTGTGGTGTATCAAGACGAACTGAACACAGGGAAAAAATTGAAGCCCATCCTTGACTCAAGGTGAATTTTACGTCACCAAGGTTACTCGTATCATCGAATTGATCCTCACATGAGAGGTGATTTTACATGACTGAGGTGATCTTTGCATACGAGGTGATTTTATATGATCGATGTGATGGGTTTCGAGCCCACCTTACTATATAGAATCGAGGTGATTATGACGGTTGTACAAGGTGGTCAAATCAGCTGTACTGTGTGTCAGTAATCATCATTATCTGTAATATGTTAGTATAATCATTTGATATATGTCTGTCAGAAAAGTCAATCACCATAACCAATCACATTCTGCAGACATTGTGTGTTATAATAATTATGCCCAACCTCCTCAAACACTATAAATATGAGGAGTAAATGTTCATTTAGGGGCAATTAATAAAAAATATTCTCTCAAATTTTGTCATTTTGAATATCGTATCCCGACCTAGCCATCAGATCAGCACCGAACTGGACATGAATTTATTTCGTCCTAGTTTCAGTTCGTCATTGATCTGATTAATTATATATTAATGATATTCCCTTCATTATCCTCAAATCCCAATCAACGAGAAAGGACCCGCATACTTATAAAAATAATCGTAGGATCGAATTACTTTCACATAAGAAGTCAAATACTGACCTATTTATTTGTTGACTAGCTTTGTGACAAAAAGTGATGTCAACAAATTGGTGCTAGAAGGAGGGGCCGTATCCTTGTGTTCAGGACATACAAATCAACTTCACGTTCACAATGAGCCATAGACAAAGTTCAAGAAGTTATCGAACACATTGCAATGACGCTTCAAATCGAAACACTCATGGATCTAGGACGAATGGTTCCTCACAACCTCCGATTGATCCAAACATGGAGTTAGTTCTTAATAGGCTGGAACAAATGCGTAGGGAGATGGAAGTTTTAAATAAATATTTTTTTTAAACGTGTCGTTACGATTTTGCCCATTTATTTTAAAAACGTGATCGTCTAGCCAATGAAGTGAAATTAAATTTATTTTAAATTTATCTTATTCCGAATTTCAAAATTTTATTAAATGATGTCCCAAGTCCATTATTTATTTTCCAATTTTCAAATAATTGGATTCAAATTATTTAAGTCCAAAATGTTTTAAATCCAAACTCCTAAAATTAGTATTATTTTTATCATTTCAGATTTCTATCAAATTCATTTTTTTTTATGAATCAAAACCAATCACAATTATCTGGGCTCAATCTTGAAAACCAATTAACTAGCAATTCCCCATTTTCCTCAATCTTTTCCCTCAAGCCAGCCATTCTGTCATAAACCCAAATTACCATAATATATTATACATTAATCACAATCAACCCCAGACATTCTCCCCCTCCCATTTTTCACACGTTTCATAGCTTCAGCCTCTAAATCATCCCTAAACCGCTAGTAAATCAGCCACAATTCCTAAAGCACAGCAAGATTTTATCCAATTATCCCAAAATTCTTGATCTCAGCCTAATTCAAGTCAAATCATTTTCTTCTTGGCCATTTTGGAAACCCAATCACAAGTCATTTCTACTCCATAATCACTCCCTCGACTAGCTATATACTCCTCACAAATCCCTTCAATCCTTCCATTTCAAAATCTGCCAAAATTAATACACAACCAAAATGATATAATTTCCCATTCACCTGCATCATTCACACACACAGATACATTCAAAACTTAAGCAAGGTAGTCACTTTCCCATCTTCAATATGCACACTGCCTTGTTTTCAACCAATTCTGGAACCAACCTCGAACCCCATTAACGACTTGCAAAGTCACAACGCCACCAAACCATTCACTGCCTCAATCAATTTCACCCATCACTGCCTTCATCCACCTCCAAACTCGACCATAATCTGCTACCAAAGATTTAAATCTCCATCACCTGCATCAATCCAACCACAATCTATAAACTTAAAACATTTTCGAGCATATATTTCCGACTTCAACCACGGCCCTGCAACCACCATAGTCGAACCGAACACCACCACCAACACCTCACTGTCCATACTCAACCACCGGCACACCACCACAATAGCATCACCAATTCATCACCCATGATCAACAACTAACCATCACCACCGCACGAACCACCCCGATTGCATCACCACGCCCAACTCAAATCCAACATCATCAATGCCCAATCTCCACATTCACACAATCAAACCCAAAAATCAAGAAATAAAATAACCCAAACCACAGTCGAATCCATCGAGCCTCACCTAAACCGCAACCACCAGCCATCACCTCGCAGTCCACACTTCATTTTCACCCAAATCAAACTCAAAAACCCAAGAATCAGGCTAACCCATAACTTACCTCAATAATGGCCGGAGTTCTTCGTCGGAAAGCCCATGAATCCGAGCATTCAAGCCTCGGTTTGGTCTCGGTTTTTCACACCCCAAACTTCCTCTTTTTGACTCACCCATACACCGGCACCACCTTGCGATGGTGGCCCCATCGCCGTCTTGGCCAGTAGCGTGGATAGGAGGAAGGGGATTCGCCTTCCCCGTCGCAGCTCTCTCTCGTCTCTCTTCTCTGTTTCTCGCACGAGAGAGAGAGATGATGATATGTGTTTGATGTTTTTGAAATTTAAATCTTTAAGCCCCAACTTTTGAAATACATTTATTTCAATCCTTTTCAGCTTTTCAAAGTGTTTCATTTCAGTTCTTAGTTTTTAAAACGTTTCATTCAGCCCTACAGTCTTTGAATATTTTTAAGTCAGCCCATCAATTTCGAAAAAAAAGCCCATTTCAGCCCCTACACTTTTAAAATCCATGCTTTCTTTAAAATTCCAATTTAACCCCAAGCTTCATTTTGTCACTTTAATATTTCGAAATACTAAATTAGTATAATTTTTCTTTTGGCTAGACGATACATTTGGTGATTTAAAAGAGTGACGTGACTTTCAAGCTCAATTTTTCAAACTCGCGATATTAAGGTAGACTTGCCCCCACTAATTAGTTTAAATTATAATTTACATGTCTTAAGTGAAATTACATGATTTATATGCTTTGATGCATGAGATGAGATGAGATGAGACGAGACAAGAATATCTCTTATGAGATAAGATGAGAAATGATGTTACACATAACTTACATGCTTTAATGCATAAGACGAGACTACCAACACCCTGTGATTTTTAAAGAGCCTTTAATTTTATTAAAAGAGCCTATGATTATGATGATGATGATGTCACTTTATGATTGCATAAGTATGTGTTAAATTATTTTGTAAATTAATTATTGGTGATGAGTCTACTGAGTATTTCTTTAGAAATGCTCATTCCATTTTTACAGCTTTTGCAAATCTCGGAGATGGCGGCGAATGAAAGGACAGCGTTGGCAAATTTAACAATGATGAAAAATATTAGTCATGTTTTATTAATATTATCGATTTAATTATTCACAGTCACTTTCCTTTGAAAAATCGAGATTTAAGTTTTATGAATTAGTTTATTATTCATTTGATTAAGTTTCTGCTAAAGTTTTTCAAATAATGAATGTGATGATTAAAATTAAATTTATTTTTCGCAATAAAGTCAGTTTTAAAGGATGAAGTGGCGTCCCTGGTTTCACGGAATTTGAGGCGTTACAGAAGAAATGAGGAGAGATCAAAATGAAGGTCGTCGAAACGAGGACGAAGTGCAATCTCAGCCTCAGAGATCCAATGGTCCTTCCCATCATGATAGACAATGGACTTAATGCGTCAATCAAACAAGGAGTGCCATGGGGGAGAGCACATCTCGACTTGAAAATTGCAAGTCGCTTAGTCGGAAACAACAAATGGAAGAAAGTATGGTCAACAGACGAGGGGCCCATTCAGAGAGGCTAAATCAAGGATGAGTAAGAAGTGAGATTCCAAAGTCAAAGGGAAATGGGGACAAGTCCCCAACCAGAAGAATGAATTTAGGGAGTCTTCTGACGAGAAGCTCTACTCTCCACTTGAATTAGCCGCCAACACCCCCATCAAGCAAACTGGATCTGATGGAGGTCGAATAGCTGAAGAAAAGGCTATTAGATTTGGAAGCAAAACAAGAAGGCCTGGGTTCTTCAGAACCAAACTCTAAGAGGGCGTCACCGTTCACGGAAGTTATCTTGACCCAGCCTCTACCTACTAAAATGAAGATGCTACATCTTGTCGAATACAATGAAGAAACTGATCCAGTGTCACATCTGGATCAATACTTATCTTGGATGGAGCTCCAAGGGGTGAGCGATGCGATAATGTGCTGAGCCTTCCCCTTAACTCTTGGAGATAGGGCTCAAAGATGGTTTTGCAACATATCCCAACACTCAATCTCCAGTTTGTCTCAGTTGAGCTCTCAATTTTTGAAACAATTCATGGGATCTAAGATTTCGACCACTCTTAAAGAGAGTTTGGTAACCATCAGACAAGGAAAGACTGAGTCATTGAAAAGTTACCTTAGTCAGTTCAATAAGCAGATCATGGAGATGGAAAGAATTTTCGATGACGCATAGCTAATGGTGGTATTGTCAGGCATGCAATCCCAAACTCATTTTTGGTGGTCAGTACACGAGGATGGAAAGCGAACATACCAAGAATTTTTCAATAGAGCCGAAAAAATTCATCAATGCAGAAGAAGCTTCAAGTCCGAAGAGCATTCAGCCGGATTCAACTAAAGTACCAAATGGGAGAGAAGATAAGGAAATAAAAATGGTACCTAAAAGGAACAACCTTGGAAAAAGGTGAGATTATAAACCCATAGATAGGTTCCATCCTTACCATGCTGAGCAAATGAGTGACCAGGTACCATTGAATGCGCCCGTGGAGACCATTTTCCTAAATATTAAAGACAACGGGATCATTACCCCTACCAACCGATAAATCTAGACTCAGCTCACCTGGACCCATCATAATATTGTAAATACCATAGATCTGCTGGGCACACGACGAATGAATGCCGAAATTTAAGGTTCGAGATTGACCGACTAATCAAAAGAGGGAGCTTGCAGGGGTATGTGGCGGAACCACGAGATTCATGAAAAGTGCCTACACAGCAAAAGAAGTAAATTGTCCAACTGAGTGCAGAACCTCAAAATGGAAGTCGACCTGAACAAATCCACACATTGAGAAGTAGCAACCAGGTTGAAGTCGGATAAAAAAGGAAGAGGCGGGATTGAGCTTCAGAAGCGAGGAAAGCTACCAGATCTGCAACACTCCGGTCGATCCAAATAATCTAGAGTCATTCATTTTTAGTGAAGAAGATGCAAGGGGTGTACTCCAACCACATTCAGATGCTTTAGTCATCACAATGCCTGTAAGTTGAATAAAGATTTATAGGACTCTAGTAGACGATAGGAGTACTGTAAACGTGTTATATTTGAAAACTTTCAAAAAATAGGAATTGACCCACGTCATTTAAGACAAGGGGAGCTAGAATTCAAGGCTTCACATGTGACTATGTCATCCCAAAAGGGGAAATATCTCTGTTGGTTGAACTGGGGACAGAACCTTGCCAAAGACGTGTTATAACTGATTTTGTGGTGAAAGACATTGTGTTAAATTACAACGCTATCTTGGGGAGACCTATATTACATGAGCAGAAAGCAGCAGCATCCATCAACCATTATTACATGAAGTTCCCTACCCTCATTTGGTAGCTACTGTGAGAGGAGACCGAAGAGCCTCACGAGAGTGCAATCTGGGTTTCGCGTCAAACAGCGTACATATGGTGAAAGAGGAAGACTTTAGTGCAAGAGAAGACGAGGAGGATGAGACGATAATGGAAATGTAAACATTATATCCAAGAGGGACCCAAGAAGGCAGCCGATCCGGACCAGTCAAGGAATTAGATATTGTAAGAGTTGACGATGAAAAGCGTGATGTCGAATTCAGAATAAGGCACGAACTAATAGAACCAGTCAGGTCTGACTTTATCAAGTTCCTAAAAAACAATGCAGGCATATTCGCATGGGTCCACTCAGATATGGAAGGAACGGATCCGAATGATGCATGTCATAATCTCCATATCAACCTCGACTTCAATCCAAAGGTACAAAAAAGGAGGTCTTTGAACCCAGAGCGTTATGAGGCCTTAGCAAGGGAAGTGGTGAAGTTACTCAGTAACGGGTTAATTAGGGAGTCATTCTACCCTGCATGGGTGGCGAATCTAGTATTAGTAAAGAAGAGCAATTGGACATGGAGACTATAAATAGACTTCTTGAATTTGAACAAAGCTTGTCCCAAAGATAGTTTTCCACTCCCTAGTATAGATCAAATGGTTGACTCCATGGCAAGACATCAACTCCATAGCTTCATGGATGCCTATTCTGGCTACAATCAGATTTTGATGAACGAAGGGAATGAGGAGCATACCTTTTTATGACAGATAGAGGACTCTATTGCTACAAGATGATGCCTTTTGGATTGAAAAACACAATGGAAAATTATCAACGACTGGTGAATTCAATGTTTAAAGACCAAATGGGAAAAACAATGGAAGTCTATGTGGATGATATGCTTGTGAAAAGCGTCCTAGTCGAAGATAATGTCAAACACCTGGAAGAGATGTTACGAATATTAAAAGCATAGAAGATGAAATTAAATCCAAAAAAATGTTCTTTCGGAGTGAGGTCTGGGAAGTTCTTGGGGTACATGGTCAATCAGAGAGGAACTGAAGTGAACACGGATAAGATCCAAGCACTAATGAAGATGAGAAAATCCAGGAAAGTGAAGGAAGTGTAAAGTTTGACCGAAAGGATAACAACTTTGAGTCGTTTTGTGTCCCGGTCAATAGACAAGTGCCACCCTTTCTTTGAGGTGATAAAGAAAAGCAAAAAATTTGAATGGACCAAAGAATGTCAGGTCGCATTCGGAAGAGTTGAAGAAACAACTAGCATTACCTCCAATCCTCTCAAAACCACATCCCGGAGAGGTCTTATCTTTGTATTTGGCTATTTCCGAATCAACTATGAGTGCAATCTTGTTAAGAATTGAACAGGAAGTCCAGCATCCTGTATACTACGTTGGTTAAGTTTTCCATGATGCAGAACTCAAGTGTTCAGAGATGGAGAAACTAGCTTATGCATTAATAATGACTACACAAAAGTTAAGACCCTATTTTTTGGAGCATCGAGTAGAGGTGCTAACCAATTATCCCATGAGGCAAGTATTGCAGAGGCCAAAAATGTCAGGTCGACTTCTGAAATAAGCTGTTGAATTAGGACAATTTTCCCTGACTGACGATTAAAGGGTAAGCCTTGGCTGATTTTATAGAGGAACTCACGCCAAATTGTCTGGGTCAATAACCTAGAAATCGGGGGCACTTGGCATTTATATGTTGAAAAATCCTTGGCAGGACAAAGAGCTGGAGCAGGAGTTGTTCTCATCAATCCAGAGAAACATTTCTTCTACAATCCGTATGGTTTCAATTTCAAAGCAACGAACAATGAAGATGAATACGAGGCTTTGGTTGCGGGACTTGAGATGGCCCGAGCAATGAGCATCGGTAGTCTGATCATACACAGTGATTCTCAACTGGTGGTCAACCAGATTCTGGGGACATACGAGGCCAAAGAGGAGAAAATGATAGCTTACCAAAAACTTGTTTCAGAGGAGATGAAGAAATTCAGGCATGCAAAAATTATTCAAATTCCTAGATCCCGAAACGGTCAAGCAGATGCTTTGACTCGTCTAGAAACTAGTAAAGGGACGTCTGAACTAAAGAGTGTATCAATTGAAACCATCACACACTCAGCATTGGACGTAACCGCTTGGGCCATCTTGCAAACTTGTTCTTAAAGGACATGGAAAGATGAAATTATCCAATACCTGCGTGATGGGAGGATGCCATTAGACCGTATAGAGGCAAGGAGTTTGAGGATCAGATCTGCGAGGCACACTTTGATTGGAGATGACTTGTACAAACGGGGATTCTCGTTACCGCTATTAAGATGTCTAGACCATGAAGAAGCTAAACATCTTATGAAAGAGGTCCACGAAGGCATTTGTGGTAACCATACAGGGGGACAGGCTTTAACTTTCAAAACCGTGCAGAAAGGATACTTTTGGTCCACGCTCAAGAAGGATGCCATTGACATCACCAGAAAGTGAGATAAGTGTCAAAGATTAGCCACTATAATGAGAAACCCACATGAAGAGTTGACCTCTCTCATGATTCCTTGGCCATTTACCAAGTGGGGAATAAATTTGATTGGACCATTACCAGTAGCAAAAGGGGGGAATAGATTTTGGTCACACCACGAATGGTGCTCCAAAATAAGTTCCTTACTCCTTAATACTTTTGAATATTTTGACGTTGTGAAGTATAATAGAAAATAAGGGTCATTCTTCCACAGCGATTGTGATAGTTAGAATTAATTGATCTGTTGAGATTTGGGGGTGTGGGTGGGTTTTGTTGTCACAATAAAAATAAGTAAATTGCAAAAGATGTAAAAATAGTGAAACAAGTAAATTTGTAAAGTGCGTAAAAAATATGATTGAGGAATTAGTATTTACATATAGACATTAGGTCATAATAAATAAACAAATTCATTTCAATAAAATAGATCAATTGTAATAACCCTCAAAAAGCACACAAGCTTGGCTAATCAGAATCCTTCTTACTTAGTCGTTGGATAGAACAAGTTCTCTATCCAATTTCTTTCCAATTAACAATCTAGAATAAGCTCTCTAAATTTAATTAATTGAAAGATTAAACTCTTAAGGATAGGTTATTCTAGGAAACAAACTCATAAGCTCGATTTATTTAACCTAGGTCACATACCACATGCAAAATAGAGATTCGCTCTGTTCAACTCATTTTTTGCATTTGTTACAAATTATCTTGGTAACTTAAAAATTACGGATTAAGAACCAAAATATAACATTAATCATTCTAACTCTATTACTTAGTAGGCCTCCAAAGAAATAAAGAAAGAACAATATGACATGAAATCAATGGAATGCAAACACAATCAAAAAACATATAATGAAATGAACTTAGTTTTTATAAACTAGAAACCCATGTCTAGATGCTTCGACTTCTTCCTCAATCAAAGATGAATTTAGATACTCATGTTACACATAATGTAAACATCAAGTATAAGAAATACAAGCATGAGAAAAATACAAAATAAAAGTAAAGAAAGCTTAGTGATGGGAATTGTTGTAAATTCCTCCAAGAGACCTCCTTTGAATTCCTCTATTAAATTCTCACAAAGCTTGATTTCTTCTTGTTGTTGTAGTATACAAGAAGTGTATGTAAGAGGTATCTCTTCTCCTTCATTTTCCCTTGCTATTTATAGAGGGAAATAGCATCTCCTTTATGATAAGATAATGTCCATTTGCAAGAATTATTCTCTTCCATCATGAATTGTTCCCATCCACTATTGATCTTATCTTTTCTTTTCCACCATTTTCTCCATTCATTTTCAACTTTTGTCTCCATTAATTTGTGTCTAGTCTTTTTTCCCATACATATGCATAATGGATTGCTTAAACAATTGAAATAATGCAGAAATTCGGATTTTGAACTCTCTTCCTTGGACGCACAGCAAATTTTTCCTCCCACCAGTAGTCGGTAATTTCATCGTAACTTCTTTGTCCGCTATCTGATCGACGCGATTCAAAATTCTATGAAAAGCTAACTCAGAGTGATACAATTCATCTAGAAAAGACATTTATCAATTCAAAAGTTTATGGGACGAAACATGAGCCTTAATACGAAGCTGAAAATCTTGAGCATAACTTATTCGGCTAAAATTCTTTCGTTTTCGTCCGTTTGCATTTATTTCACCAAATTTAGCTTCCAACTCTTCCAATTGAATCTTTAGTACCATGCGAGAGTAGAAAAATGGTTTGAGTCTTCTTTTTGAAAGTTTACATTTAAGTTCCCGAACTTTGATTTATCTCATTTTAGCTCAATTTTCTGTCAATTTCCTTTGATTACTTCATTTCGCATTGGATTTCACTTAATACATAAAATATAATTAAATTAAGCTATAATTCATTAAAATCAATAACAAATACTCTAGTTTAATGATTAAGATAAGTGTACAAAATACACTTATCAGATTTGAGATAGTCGCTGTGGATTACTTTACCAAATGGGCAGAAGCGAAACCACTAGCCAAAATCACTGAACAAAAGTCCACAGATTTTGTTTGGAAGTCAATTATATGCTGGTTCGAAATCCCACACTCAATAGTTACCACAACGGGAAGCAGTTTGATAATGAAAGGTTCATGACATTTTATGAGGGCCTGGGAATTAAAAAACACTTCTCCACTCCGAACCACCCCCAATCCAATGGGCAAGTTGAGGCAATAAACAAGATCATCAAGCATAATCTGAAGACCAGGCTCAAAGCTCTAAAGGGATCATGGGCTGGAGAACTACTAGGGTGTTATGGTCTTACAGGACGTCGAGCAAAGAGACCCTATTTTCCCTCGCATTTTGGACTGGAGAAGTGATTCCAATTGAAATTGGAGCACCATTGTTTCGAGTTTCTCAATTCAATGAGCAACATAATGATGAGGCCCTCACCAAGGAACTGGATTTGAACGAGGAGAAGAGGTTGCAAACACAAATCAGAAATGCCATCTATAAACAAAGGAACGCAAGGTACTACAATTCAAAGTTGAAGACAAGGAGATTCCTGGATAGAGACTTGGTATTGAGAAAGATATCTTCATCGCAGGAACCGTTAGGACCAAATTGCGGAGGTCCTTATCAAATGAAGAAGAACTTAAGCAATGGAGCCTACTGATAAGTGTATTTTATACACTTATTTTTTCCTAAAAGTAGGATTTTATATGTTTGTTTGAGAATATTTGCTATTGATTTCTTTATTATTTGTTTATATTTCAGAAATAGTCCCAAAATCTAAAAAGTAAAGGAATTGGAGCAAAATCAAGTCAATTGGATGATAAAAGAACCAAATTGTGCAAACGAAGAGTTGGTGATGTAAATCAAGGTGCAAATTGGAAGAAAAATAGAAGAAAGAATCAAATTGGGTGAAATCAAAAGTTTAAGGACTAAAGTGTGTGTATGATTCAAATAAAGAAGAACCAAAGTGCAAATATTCAATGGTTGATTCGGAAAACGATATGATACTTGAAGGTTACTAGGAGTCAATTGGATGCAATTAGAAGTCGAAAATGTATGAAATATGATGATAATATTAGCATAAATTCATTCCAATCAAACATGATTTCTGGAAAAATTTTAGTCAGACTTTGAGAGTTGATTTTGGGGCAGTAAACATTCGAATTGGAAAAATCATATTTCAAGAAGAATTGTAACTATTTAAGTTATATTTCTGACTCACTTTGAATCACCTCAATCGGATAAGAGAATAGAAAGACATGATTAAAATATCAAATGTTCTACAGTGACAAAAAGATCTCCTGCGAAAGTAACTTTCATTGTTCGGTTGAAATTGTTATGGAAGCCAATTTTGACGGATTTTCAGCATTATTCTCTTCCAAGTAACCTATAATTCAACCTAATCTATAAATACCAGACCTTAGGCACGTTTTTGGAAGTTCCCAATTGTCTTGTTTGATGCCAAAACGTTGTCCAATTGCTGGGGGATCCATTGAATGTCAAATTCAAGATTGAAGAACAAGGATCAAGAAGATGAACGGGGTGATTTCTATTCATTTTTCTTATGAATTATCTTTAATCATGTTTCTAGGCTAGATTTCTTTTGTTAGAATTGTGATGAAGTAGTAATTTATTGATTCCATGTTTTGACTTTACATTTATATTATGCAATTAATTATGTTTTTTATTATCATCTATGATTGTGGACACATAATTATTGATGTTTGTGATAGATTTCTATGTTTAAAAGAGTAGGAGTTTATTAGACCTTGATGAATTTTCACAAAGTCCGATAGGGGATAGAAATATACCCCTATGCTTCGTGTTATCCTAAAAAGTGTTCATAATTGGTTAATATTTTTCTACATGTTTGGATTGGTCATAAAAATACAGGCTCGTCTCTTATAGAAAAATGTGTTTATCAATTGCTCAAAAGGGGACATAAACAACTATAGGAACACGGATTTTCAATACTCATACTTTGTTATTAAATGTTTAAGTCAAATACATGGTTGATATGATTAATGTGGATTTATAATTCTAACATATTCATCTCATCATTTTAACAAATCAAATTTTCTTGTTTTCTTTTATTTTAATCTTAGTCTAATTTCCAATTCAAAACAATGTAAATATTTTTGAGTCCAATATGAAACATAACTGAATGAAAGGAAGTTTAGTATTCGTAAGGTCTTTATCATAAATATCTTTGGGCTTCCTAGCGACACAAAAAATATCTTCATTGACGACCCGTAAGCATGCAAAGCCATGGGCAACGTCAACAAGGCACCAAAAACACCTCAGTTGACGATCCGTAAGCACGCAAAGCGCTAGGTAACGTCAACAAGGCACCAAAAAGACCTCAGTTGACGATCCGTAAGCACGCAAAGCACTGGGCTACGTCAACAAGGCAATGAAAAGACCTTAGTTGACGACCCGTAAACACCATAGCGCTGGGCTATGCAAACAAGACATCGGAAAGACCTCAGTTGACGACCACCCGTAAGCACGCAAAGCACTGGGCAACGTCAACAAGGCACCAAAGAGACCTCAGTTGACATCTCGTAAGCATGCAAAGCACTGGGCTACGTCAACATGCATCAAAAAGACATCAGTTGACGACCCGTAACCACACAAAGCACGAGGCAAAGTCAACATGGCATCGAAGAGATATCAGTTAATGGCTTGTGAGAATTCCAAGGGCAGGACACCCTCAATTAATAAGGCAGACCGTTATAACGATGGAATAAACTTTATCGTGAGTCGAAAGCATGTGACACGAAAAAAAATATTTGTCAGGATCCTACTAATTCCTCAAAAACGGGAATAAACCGCAGGATCGTATTTGAAGCGCGATCCTAATCGAGGTGAATGATATGCACAAGGTGAACTCCTTAAAAGAGGCGTATTCAACAAAACCATCGTGAAGGTGTGGCCGAGGTGAATAATGTGAGTGAGGTGAACTCCTCAATAGAGGCGTATTCAACAAAACCGCGGTGAAGGTATAGCCGAGGGGAATAATGTGCGCGAGGTATTTCCTCTTATCATTGTTGAAATGGATTTTAATTTGAAAATTATTACAAGTGTTCACTTCATTTAGTTTAGTGTTCACCTCTGATCGTTGTTGAAATGGATTTGAATTTTAAAAATTATTACAGGTGTTCACTTTATTTAGTGTTCACCTCTGATCGTTGTTGAAATGGATTTGAATTTTGAAAATTATAAAAAGTGTTCACCTTTGATCGTTGTTGAAATGGATTTGAATTTTGAAAATTATTAAAAGTGTTCACTTCGTTTAGTGTTCACCTCTGATTATTGTTGAAATGGATTTGAATTTTGAAAATTATTACAAGTGTTCACTTCGTTTAGTGTTCACCTCTAATCGTTATCAAATGGATTTTAAAATTAAAAATCATTTCAGGCTTGAACCTAGTTTAGTGTTTGTAGTTCTACAATTTAATACACACGCTGCGCGAGATGAATGACAAGTATCGAGTTCAAAAGTAAAGTGTTCATTCAGATCGAACGAAAAAATTACATAAAGTTTGGATGAGGAAAGAAGCGATAGAACTAGATCAATCCTCTTCCACTATCTCTTTGAATGTAAGATAGTAGGTCTCGTCCACATCGTGCTCATATTCGAGCTAGTCTTTGAATTTTTGGACGGTGTCCTTGTAAGAAATTTGGGCGGCGGCCTCCATCTCTTCTTTCTCCCTTTTCAGATCAGTCTCAATTCGGTTAGCCACCTCGAGGTCTTTCAAAAGTTCTTTTTTCGACTCTTTCAGTCGAGCCACCTCGTCCTTCAGCAGGACCACCTCGTCCTTTAGTAGGGTCGCTTCATCCCTGAACTTAGACAATTTGTGGTTGGATGCAATCAATTTGGCAACCTGCTCAAGGGCGTCCTTCAGTTTCGCTTCAGCTGCATTCTTCACCCTCTTCCAACTCAAACATAGCCCTAGCTTCATCAGCTACTTTCTTGAATTTGAGGGTGTCAGAAGCAACCTCGCTCATCTTTGATTTAGTTCGGCTAAGATAATTCAAGGCTTGTCCAAGGTGAGCCATACTCGTAGCCACGAGGTCTTCAACAGGCATGTCATCATAGAATTGTTCATTACAAGGTGTCCAAGTCTTAGCAGGGACATCCATCCCTGCCTTTGTTCGGTCCAAAAGCTTCATTAAACCCATTCGGAGTCAAATTTTCAGATGACACATACTCTCGGTAGATCTTGGGGCCATGACCCTCCAACGAGCTGACCAGCTCAGCTCGGACTCTGTTGACCCCTAGGTACGAACCTTCAATTAGGGGTGCCAACCTGGAAGATCCATCCTGGTCAACCACTACTGGAGGTGGAGGGGGATTGAGGTATCAGACGGATCCTTTGGGACGTCGTCCTGCTTGGACTTTTTCTGAGGAGGTGGAAAGGAGATCCAAGATTCTTTGAGAAGAGGCGACCTCTTCGATGCTCGTTTTTTCTCAGCTTTCATCCGAGCCTCAGCATTCGCTCTTTTCTTCTCCTTCATAGACTCTATTTTCTTTTTCCCTTTACGAGCTGGTATCAAGCATGAAAGGAATCAAGGATAAGTATCCACCTCAGAAAAAAAAAAAAAGGAAATTCAGTTCGGAATTATGGAGACTTACACTTCCGAGGCCGAAGGATAGTAATCGGATGGATCGATATGAGTAAGGCCTGACTCAAACAAACGCTCTTCGGTCAGCAATTCTTTAACTGACCTATTCCAGTCCGTTCGTCTTTCAAACCGATGATTTTCTTGACGGTCTCTTGATCCAACTAGGGCTCCATCACCTCTGCAAAAAAATGAGATGATTAATGTTAGAACTTCTCAGCTCTAGGTTATCACAATACAATACTTACTGAATTTTGCCCTATAATGGAATGGAACGGAAAAGCTGATATCGTCGCTCTGATAGGAGCTCATCCAATTCCCCCTAAAATAGAACCATTTCTCCTTCCACCAACGAATTGATTCGGGCAGGTCAATCAACAATTTCTTCCCCTCAAAAATCAACCTCTGCATGGCATAAAACCACCTAGTCTTTTTCCCATCAGCTCGAAATTGACTTTCGATTGTAGAGAGAAATGAAACCTAGGTTATACCTCCACCCATTAGGATGTATTTGGGTTGGAGCGACCCTCCAGGACCGAAGGAAGTCAGTGAGTATGAATGGAAGGGGGAATCGCAGACCTGCCACTAGGATTTGATAGTTGGTAGCAACACAACCATACAGTGGTTGCTTGGCTCGCTCAAAACTTTATGGGAGGAAAAGGTGGACAAAACCCAGAATTCTATTTTTTTTTTCCATAAGGTCAACTCATCCTCAGTAGCTTCAAATCGAAAAATTCTTACAAGCGAAATCTGAGCTATAACTAGGGAATGGGTCAAGTCGTTTGAAAGAAACGGACGAGGGAAATAGAAATGAACTCGGAGGAATAGTTCGGGTTGAGGGAACAATGGTTAGAGGATTAGGTTGGAGGACCTCATCCTCCTCCTCATCTCGAAAAAGACATTGAGTCTCCCTAATCTCATACCATGACACGCTCGGTTCATCTTCATCATCTTTATTGCCCGACTACGCCCCGCTCTCACTAACACTAAGGCTTCCACTCATAATTTAGTTACTTAAGTCACAAGTTGAATACTTAGTAAAATTTTAAAAGTTTTTAAAGGACGGGAGATAAAATGAGGTGGAGCTATCAAATATCCTCACCTTACGAGTTATTAGACGGATCTGATCAACAAACGAGAGCAAGTTCAGGTCGTGCGCATGTATGAGCTTGCAGCAATTAGAGATAATTTGAGAGGTTTTGTAAAGGGGAAGAAGAAGAAGAAGAAGAAGAAGAAGAAGAAGAAGAAGAAGAAGAAGAAGAAGAAGAAGAAGAAGAAGAAATGAACCTTTTATAGAGGGAAGAGAGAGAAGATCCGCTCAACGATCATAATGACAAGTCGCATTGTAATTATGCTGACGGCCACACATGATCCAAAGTCTGATCCACCAATGGAATGAAGACACGTGGCTAGAATAATTACAGGATTTAAAGAGGGAGGTGTCAATATTAAAATGGTAACAACAGGGTAATTTCGAGCTTTGCCCTCACGAATTTCGAACCGATTGTTGCATGCAAAGCTGATGTGGAAACTAAATTCAATGGTCAGAAGGTCAATGGTCAAGGTATAACTCAAGTCAATGAGGTAGCTTGTAGTGTATCAAGACGAACTGAATACAAGGGCAAAACTGAAGCCCATCCCGGAATCAAGGTGAAGTTTACGTCACCAAAGTGACTCGTATCATCGAACTGATCCTCACATGAGAGGTGATTTTACATGATCGAGGTGATCTTCGTATACGAGGTGATTTTCCATGACCGAGGTGATCTTTGCATACGAGGTGATTTTATATAACCGACGTAAAGGGTTTCCAGCCGACCTTACTGTATATGGATGGCAATTTGAACCTCCTGAACAGAAAATCGTAGTGAACTGAACTAAATAGTACGAAAAAAAAACCGAAATGATGGGGTGGTGGGGAGGATATGGTATGCTAATTTAGTGACCCAATTTTTTGTAGGGTGGGTATGGTAATTGTGTCAGTGCCCCGAACTGAATCGAATACCCGATTAAAAAAAATGATTTTGGGCTATATTTAAAACTTAAAAGGATCAAAATTAGAGATTCTATTTAAAAGCCAATTAACCAGACCCACATGACCAAAGCCCAATCCAAATCCATTAACCCTAGGTCTATAGTCATTTGAATATCTTATTCATTCATCTCCACTCCCTTAGTCAATCTCTATTTCGATAGACGACAATTCTCCACAGCTTGTGCATTTAGAATGTTGTTGGTGGGTGTTAGTATAATTTTGTCAGATAATAAGTTGCTTTTAGGAAATGCTTAGGTGAATGGTGTTGAAAGATAATTTTGTATATGGAGGGTTATACTAGTCATTGTGCTCTCAAATTGGCTTTAACATGAGAGTACTTATTTGAGTAACTTGGTTTTCCTTTGGTTGTTCAACATCCTTTATTGTCAATGTTCTCTATGCTAGTATATTCTTAGAAATATTTAGGTCACAGCTGAAGTTATCTTATTTTACTATTCTTCAATGAATAGTTTGAAATCCATAGAAACTTATAATAAGTTGTTATACTAATATGGTTATGCTCGGAATATTATTTACTAAATTCAAATTTTGAATTTGAGGATTTGGATATTGTTTGCATTTCGCATTTGAATTTGAGATATTGTTTACGAAATATGCTTAGTATTGCCATGTTGGTTTTTTTTTTTTTTTTTTGGTTTAATAAACGGCATTTTCAGTTGGACTTGCAAAAATTAATTTATATACAAGTGGTTATAACCGCACCGAACCAGACAAGAACCGAAACTAACCGACCTGACTTAGGCGGTTATGGTATAAGCAAAAAATTGGTGGTTCGGTTATGGTTTTGGACAAACCGACCCCCAACCAAACTGTTGCCATCACTTTTATTGTATAGAGTCGAGGTGATTATGAAGGTTGCACAAGGTGGTCAAATCAGCCATACGGTGTGTCAGTAATTATCATTATCTGTAATATGTCAGTATAATCATTTGATGTGTCTGTCAGAAATGTCAATCACATTCTGCAGATGTGATGTGTTGTAATAATTGTGTCCAACCTCCTCAACCACTATAAATATGAGTAAATGTTCATTTAGGGGCAATTAATACAAAAATATTCTCTCAAGTTTTGTCATTTTGAATATCGTATTCCGAAATGGCCATTAGATCAGCACCGAACTGGACGTGAATTTATTTCGTCCTCGTTTCAGTTAGTCATTGATCTGATTAATTATATATTAATGATGTTCCCTCCATTATCCTCAAATCCCAATCAACTAAGGACCCGTATACTTATAAAAATAATTGTAGGATCGAATTATTTTCACATAAGAAGTCAAATACCGACCTTGTTTATTTTTTGACTAGTTTTGTGATAAAAAGTGACGTCAACAAGTGGAATATTGCAAATCCATTGGATTCTGATGTAGAGGACAATTGCAAATTGGGAAATGATCCGGAGCTGGAAGGTATAGTGTTTCCTGAATGATTTGCACATGATCATGGTAATGATCCAAGAGAGTCTGATCGATCGGCTCTACCTTAGATCTTCTTCATCTCGATGAACAGTCTTGGGAAATGAAATTGTACAACCACATGATATGATTTTTTTCCCATATTTTTATTGATTAACTTCTTAAAACACGTGTTTTTGCTGCCTGATAAACGTTATGGTTTAGAACCATTGAAAATGAAAGTGTAATGATTCCTTGGAGAATTTCAAGTGTATGTTTATGCAGGAAAACTAGGATATGACAACTAATACATGAAAAGTTTTCTTAAACGTGCTGGAGATGCTTTTTTATCGTTGAATTTAATTGATTTATAAATTTTTGCTTCGTAGATTCATTATGGAAATGCAATTTCAGGAAGTTGAATTGCATTATCTACAAATATAGAATCAAATAAGAATGTCCAAGCTGGAAACTTATTTTACAATAGTAAATTCGACTGTGGAAGTATTACTTTTAACTTCAACTCACCCAATCCGTCGAGCCAACGGATGAATGTCATCTTGAGTTTCTAAATTCTAACAGTCTTATGGAAGCTACTTCAGTTCACTGTGATAAGTGTATTTTATACACTTATTTCTATCCTAAAAGTAGGATTTTATATGTTTGTTTTGGAATATTTGCTATTTATTTGGCGTTATTTGTTTACATTTCAGAAATAATCCAAAGTCGAGAAAACAAAGGAATTGGAGCAAAAACAAGCAAATTGGATGACAAAAGAACCAAAGTATGCAAATCAAGAATGGATGAAGTAGAGCAAGGGTCAATTGGAAGAAAAGTCAAAGAAAGAACCAAATTAGAAGAAATTGGGAGTTCAAGGACTAAAGTATACAAATTAAAAGAAGAAGGACCAAATTGCAAATATTCGATAGTTGATTCGGATCAAGATAAGATACTTGAGGACTTTTATGAGTCAATTGGATGCAATTAGATGGCAAAAAGGAATGAAATATGGTAAGAATATTACCATAAATTCATTTAAATCAAGCAAGGTCTTCGGGCAGATTTTTAGTCAGACTTTGAAACCTAATTTTGGGGCAATAAACGTTGGAATTGGGAAAATCCTATTTAAAGAAGAAAAATGTAGATGCTGGTATAACCGTGCGGCCGCACGGTTGAAAAAGCGTGCGGTCTCACGGTCAAAAAAATCAGTGACTGAAGTTTACCTGCAGAGTCATGCGATCGTGCATTTCTGAACCGTGCGGTCGCACGGTAGTCCCGACTGGGCCGCAGCTGGGATTTTTGCGCGAAATTCAGCAATTTTCTCCTCCATTAACCTAATTCTCATGAACATCTATAAATACATGGCTTGGGGCACAAAATTAGGGGTTCCCAATCTTTATAATTCATGCCAAAACGTTGTCGAAGTGCCGAGGGATCCAAACCACGCTAAGATCAAGATTGAAGATACAATTGCAAGGAGATGAATTGGGTTACATCTTTTCATATCTCTTGTTATTTATTTTCTATTATGTTTCTAGGCTAGGTTAATTGTGTTGGAATTGTGATGAAGTTTTGATTTCTTAATTCCATAGTTTAATCTATTATTTAATTTATGCAATTCATGATTTTGAGCAATTGATTTATACTTTTCTTTATCATGCAATTACTTGATCACTAGTTGTATGATTTTAGGTAATGATTTCTTAAGTTCGAAAGATTGAGATTTCATTAGACTTGTACCGATTGCCACAAAGTCCGATAGGGGATAGAAATATACCCCTATGCTTTGTGTTATCTGCTATAGTATTCACAAAACTTGTAATGCTTTTATATACATTTAGATTCGTCATAGAATTATGGTCGGATTGTGTATAGAAATAGGTGTTGATTCTTGTCCGAAAGGGAGTCTTGACAATATTAGGAATATGAATTTTCAAAACCCGTGAATTGTATTTAAATAATTGGTTAAGATATGGATGATAGAGTCAAAATGGATTCATAATTCTAACGCATTTATTTTCATTCGTTTAAAATCAAATTTGTCAATTTTTTAGTTTAATCTTCATTATAATTTTCAAAATCAAAATTTTCAAACTCAAACAATTTCTAGTTCTGGTTAAGGTAGTATTCTAAAATTACGATTTAAAACAATCTCTGTGGGAACGATATTCGGACTTAAAATCCACTTTATTACTTACGCGACCCGTACACTTGCGGAGCGTCGTCAAGTTTTTGGCGCCGTTGTCGGGGATTGTAGTTTAAATTTATTCTTAGATTACTTTCACTAATTCGGACTTTTTACCGCTTTATTTTTATTTTTAGTTTATTTTTGTTATTTTTAGTTTCTTTTTAGTTCGTTCACTATTTTCCATGTTTTCTTCTTAGGTCTTGATACTCAACATTCGAGATGGCTGTGGTTGACTTCAACGCAATGTCTGTACGTAATTTTCTCATAAGGGAACAACTATTGATAACTCAAGGAGTTGAAGAGGATGATATGCTAGTAGCAGATTTTATCATAGGAGAGCGACTACGAGATTTAAAAGCCAAATATGAAGTTAATGAAGCTATCCTAGATACATTACCTGCTTCATTATTTGTCTCACTCTCAACTAAATTTGATGTGCTTGATTTTCCATGTGAGGTATTTCTTTTTCCAAGCGTAAATGAACATCAATTAAGGGAATCACCTCTACCGGGCTTTCAACAAACAGACCAAGAGGAAAATAATTGTCATGAAGATGCCACTGTCTATTGTCAACAATTCAGGATCTGGACATCAAGCTCAATGAAAACTCAATCAAAGAAGAAAATCATATGGAAATAGAGGAGTTGATCACAATAAGGGAAACAAAAACAGAGACATTGAAAGATGCAGACTGTACCATGCAATCCTCCAACTCCATTGACTACGCAATAATTGATTTCGTCATTGGCACAGACGAGATGATTGAAGTTTATGTATTGAAGTTTGAATCAGTTTGTGACATCAAGATACATGACATAGGCAAGGTGAGCTTTTGGAGTAGGAATGAAAATTGGTACAAGTTCAACCGACACAAGGGAAGAAGGTCATCAAAAGCCTTGTTTAAAGTTCCTTGAACGACCAACGCAATTTGCAAAAAGTCTAGCTCTAGACTATAAATTAAGCGCTTGTTGGGAGGCAACACAATTTTTCAAACCCTTTTCTTTAGTTATTTTGTTTATTGCTTTTGAGTTATTTTATTGCTTGATTGTTGTTTAGTTACTTGACATTGCATTTTAGGAGCACTAGTGTATTTAGAGTGCATGCATTGAGTTGTTATGTGCTTTAGATAATTCTAGTATTCTATTTTGCACATTTTTGCACTTTTAGTTTCCATTCCATTATTATTTGTTTTGTCATTTTTATTACAATCTTCCACTTGAGAATCTAGCTTAGGACATGTACATATAGTTTAGAAGTTGGTTGCATGCATTTGGATGTGTTTAGGGGTCGAAAACGGAGTCCAAAATTGAAAAATGAAAAAATTTCAGGACACTGCCTTTTACACCATGCGGTCGCACGGTGATTAAACCGTGCCGTCGCATGGTTCAATTCTGGACAGTTTCGGCAGATTCATTTATATGTTGAATTCTCTCATTTTAACCACTTTCAAACCCGTTTTACCTCTCCCAAATCATCCAACATTGAGTCCCCAATTAGTCCCCATTACTTGCACATCATTTTAACTCTATTTCATGTTTTGGATTGCATCAAAAACATTCAAGAGGTATGGATTTCTACACAATTTCACAAAATCATGGATATTCTTTTGTTCCTCATTCTTGTTGTAAATTGTGAAATTGTGGATAGTTGATGATGGGTTTAGGCTAGGATTGGAGATATTGAATTGTGATTTGTAGGTGAAAAAAAAAATTTGGGTAAATTAAAGTCTCCAACTCTATGTTCTCCATTGATTGCTTCATGTGCCTACAAGGTGTTTGAATAAATGTCACAATGAATGTTTTGTTGAGTTTTTGAAATTCTTTTTGGATTATCACCCTCACTACATGTTAAACATCAATTGTGCATCATCCATTCATTGTTTACACAGATTTAAGGCATAGAACTCAACATGAACATCTTTGCACTACAAAGCACTTCATTGCAAGGCCATTGCAAGGCATCACAGCACCAGTGCACCTGTTTTCAGCTTCACTGCACTTACTTTGTCACATCTTTTCATGACCCAAATGAACTTCAAACTTGCTAAATTTTTGATATGTTGTAGACCAAGTTATATACTTTCATGTGCCCGGGACATGTCTCGGGAAATTTTCACTTTTTCAAGGTGATGTCAAGGGTTGAAAATCAGTGGTCGACCACTTTTCAAAAATTTCATAATTTTTTTTCTAAGTCCTAGTTTGGGTGTGTTGCGTTGATTTTCTTTAGTTCCTATGTAATAATTATGCTTCTAATGATCATTAATGTTTATTTTCAAGGAACATATCATCATGGGACAATTCACGTCAAACATGGAAAAAGAAGTAAGGGGTCATCTCTTCCAACAAAACATGCAAGTCAAAGCTTCAAAAAATGGGAATACCAACTCTCCAAACCCGGGAAGTACATTAACCCTCTTTGTTATTTCTGTGTTTATTTTCTTTATGTGTTTTGAATACATGGAGGACAATGTATGATTCTAGTTTGGGGGTGGGAATTTCATTCATGTGCTTCAGTACACATTCATTCGATTTTGGGTAGAAAATTCAAATATATTGAAAAATGTGAAAAAAATCATAAAAAGTGAAAATTTTGAAAAATTTTGTTAACTTATTTATTGCTTATGACATGATTTGAATTGACTTTTGTGCCTTAGTTAGAATATTGGACAACATGCGAACTAAATTTTTTCTAAACATTCATCCATGTAAGACTTTAATCAAATTGGAGCACAGAGCCAATTTCAAGTAAAAACTTGTGTAGAGAGATGCTTGATACTTGTGGGGTAAACTTGTGCACTTCGAACATAGAATTGATTGAAAAATCCTAAACCTTAAGTAATTAGATCCCGACCTGAAATGTAGAACCAAACTGCTCAAGGAGCAGTTTGGGGGTGGAAATGTTAGATTGAGTATGCATTGGTAGTTAAGGATTTGAACTTTTTAATTTTACATCTTTAGTGTAAGGGGTTTCGATCAACGGGTATAAACCATAATAACCAGCATAAAAACAGAAAAATGCTGAAGGTCTTATTCTACTCTTCAAAGGCCTTTTTGACTCGAGCAAGTAAGTCTGAGGGATTCTCTGAATCTGGTACCCTAAACTCAACTGAGTTGGGAGCTTCCGACCTAAAGCTCACTATAGGGGTCAACTAGAAAGCAAGTACGAAGAGTGGACTTACACATAAGACGTTAAAACATCTTTAACTTTTCTGTTTAAGCCTTTATGACTCGGGTAATTAAGTCTGAAGGGTTTTTTGAACCTGGTACCCTAAGCTCAACTGAGTTGGGAGCTGCTGACCTAAAGCTCGCTACAGGGGTCATATAGAAAGCAAGTATGAAAAGTATTGCACAAAGATGGTAAAAGAAAAGGACATTAAAAGAAAAAGTCGTCCATATGAAAGAAAAATAGAATAAAATGGTATAAGCTTTGTTGGTTGAAATTCCTAACACTTTGTTAATTATTCTTGGTCTATCATGCATACTTGTCTAGTCCTAACTGCCTTGTGTGGAAAAATGCAATGTATACATGTTTAGAAACCACATCAATAGGAAAGATCTCGGGATATGAGAGAAAAGTAGTAAGGTTGTGATCATCCATGAGAGGGTAAGGAAAATCAAAATAAAATCATTGTTGACCACATGGGATTCAGGCTTACTCTTGCATAAAAAGTCACACATTGTCAAGTTTATTTTTTGCATAAGTTTGGATCTGATTTTGGCTATTCACACACACACAATGAAGTTGAGCATCGAATGAATGAAAATATTTTATGTTGTTCATATTTCTTTTTCTAAAGTGAATCGTCAATTTGGATTGTTGAAGCGCATGGTAAATAAGTTGACAAAAGCAAAAACATTTTTTAATTTGCATTTTTAATTTTATAGTTTATTTTTATTTTTTTGTTCGAGGACGAACAATAGTTCTAGTTTGGGGGTGTTGATAAGTGTATTTTATACACTTATTTCTATCCTAAAAGTAGGATTTTATATGTTTGTTTTGGAATATTTGCTATTTATTTGGATTTATTTGTTTACATTTCAGAAATAATCCAAAGTCGAGAAAACAAAGGAATTGGAGCAAAAACAAGCAAATTGGATGACAAAAGAACCAAAGTATGCAAATCAAGAATGGATGAAGTAGAGCAAGGGTCAATTGGAAGAAAAGTCAAAGAAAGAACCAAATTAGAAGAAATTGGGAGTTCAAGGACTAAAGTATACAAATCAAAAGAAGAAGGACCAAATTGCAAATATTCGATAGTTGATTCGGATCAAGATAAGATACTTGAGGACTTTTATGAGTCAATTGGATGCAATTAGATGGCAAAAAGGAATGAAATATGGTAAGAATATTACCATAAATTCATTTAAATCAAGCAAGGTCTTCGGGCAGATTTTTAGTCAGACTTTGAAACCTAAATTTGGGGCAATAAACGTTCGAATTGGGAAAATCCTATTTCAGGAATAATTGTATCCCTTTACGTTATCTTTCTAACGCACTTTGAAGCACCTCAATTGGATAATGGAATAGAAAGAACGATCAAAATACTAAATGCTGTGCAATAAAAGGATGAGGACCAAATTGCTGAAATTTAAAGAAGAAAAATGTAGATGCCGGTATAACCGTGCGGCCGCACGGTTGAAAAAGCGTGCGGTCTCACGGTCAAAAAAATCAGCGACTGAAGTTTACCTGCAGAGTCATGCGATCGTGCATTTCTGAACCGTGCGGTCGCACGGTAGTCCCGACTGGGCCGCAGCTGGGCTTTTTGCGCGGAATTCAGCAATTTTCTCCTTCATTAACCTAATTCTCATGAACATCTATAAATACATGGCTTGGGGCACGAAATTAGGGGTTCCCAATCTTTATAATTCATGCCAAAACGCTGTCGAAGTGCCGAGGGATCCAAACCACGCCAAGATCAAGATTGAAGATACAATTGCAAGGAGATGAATTGGGTTACATCTTTTCATATCTCTTGTTATTTATTTTCTATTGTGTTTCTAGGCTAGGTTAATTGTGTTGGAATTGTGATGAAGTTTTGATTTCTTAATTCCATATTTTAATCTATTATTTAATTTATGCAATTCATGATTTTGAGCAATTGATTTATACTTTTCTTTATCATGCAATTACTTGATCACTAGTTGTATGATTTTAGGTAATGATTTCTTAAGTTCGAAAGATTGAGATTTCATTAGACTTGTACCGATTGCCACAAAGTCCGATAGGGGATAGAAATATACCCCTATGCTTTGTGTTATCTGCTATAGTATTCACAAAACTTGTAATGCTTTTATATACATTTAGATTTGTCATAGAATTATAGTCGGATTGTGTATAGAAATAGGTGTTGATTCTTGTCCGAAAGGGAGTCTTGACAATATTAGGAATATGGATTTTCAAAACCCGTGAATTGTATTTAAATAATTGGTTAAGATATGGATGATAGAGTCAAAATGGATTCATAATTCTAACGCATTGATTTTCATTCGTTTAAAATCAAATTTGTCAATTTTTTAGTTTAATCTTCATTATAATTTTCAAAATCAAAATTTTCAAACTCAAACAATTTCTAGTTCTGGTTAAGGTAGTAATCTAAAAATACGATTTAAAACAATCTATGTGGGAACGATATTCGGACTTAAAATCCATTTTATTACTTGCGCGACCCGTACACTTGCGGAGCGTCGTCACACTGCACTAGTAATAAGTTCAAAACTAATGCAAATGTTTATGAACAATTCAACGACCTCCAAGACACGAGTTCTACTTCCTCAGATGGCCGAGCTCATGTAGCTTGCATCCATCACAAGACTACTAGAAATGTTCATGACGAGTCAAGTCAGACACGTGATGTTATTAAGGATGAGGTCGAGAAACTAATTGGTAGTCTCCAGTCACAAACTTGGTTCGATATGATGAGGAGAGTTGAGCTTCTTCAATGCAGGCTTTATCACTTTCTCAGGGTTAATAGCTTACTCTAGGAGCCTCTATAGCGACCCAGAATTTTTATGCAATAAATATTTATTTTAATATTTAGAAAATTGAGTCGCTATTGTTTTGAAATTAATGCCGCGACGGATTCGTCTAGCCAAGTCAAAAAAATATCGAATTTGTTCGATTTTAAATTAAAATTCGAATTTCTAAAATTATGTTATTTTAATTATTTATTCAAAGTATGATTTTCAAAATCATTTTGAATTCCAAATTTATTAAAATATCTCAATTTTCCTTATTCAAATTATTTCAAGTCCAAAATATATCTGTTTTAAATACGTTTTCTAATCAGAGTTAGTCCAATTTTAGTTATTTGTCATAATCAAAAAATTTACATCTATTTTCTATTTCATATTCCACCTATTCTAATTCACATCCAACCCATGTCTCACCTACGGATTCATCATCACCATTTCTTTATTTTATCATTCCAATTATGAGTATTCATTCAATGATTCCTCTTCACATTATTATGTCCTCCATATTGATCACTTTCCATCTCATTCCCAATTTCATAATTCATTCTCAAACAATGTATGCACCTCTTTACAATATACAATCATCATCATCATCACCAAATTTCACTTTCATTTCATCAGATTTCCACAATACAATATATATAAAACATCATCATCCTCAGCATGACCTTTATCTTTAGCCGAAAGCTACCTCTCCACCTTCAGTGCTGGACCACCATCAATCCCACAATATACTAAAACAAATCTGTATAAAACTAACACTGATTACCTCTTTCAGCCACTCCATTCAGACCAACTCAGTATCCTTATAACACCATCACCAATCCTCCAATTTCTCTGCAAGAACTCAATCTGCAAACCAAGATATTTCCACCATCGAGCCTGCAGAAATCACCCTCACTGCCAATTGAACATTCAATATCAAAATCAAACCCAACCATTTCAGCAGTTCCATACCTTCACCAAATTAAGTACTATCACCGTCTCATCATCACCATCACCACCAGCAGCTCCAGATTCCAATTTCAATCCACCACTGCCAACCCATCAAACTGAACCATAGCTATGACGATTACTTCATCAATCCAGTCAAGCACCACCAATTCGCCAACCTTCAGCCATGTCACAACCAACCACTACACTGGAATCACTCAATCTCCACCATCACAGTCTGCATCAACACCAAACCACTGCACTCATCGACTGCAATTTCACCACCTAAAACCAACTGCTAATCCCAAATTCACACTTTGATTCACAGAAAAGTATTTTTCGTCCAAGCCACAAACTTGGATCTCTAATTTGCAGCCAACATCTACCCTCGGTTTCGACTCAAATCAAAATCAGAACCCAAATCAAACTCAAAACCCAAAACCCAAGAATACCCAAATACTTACCTCGATCGTTGATTTCCTAGCCGGAAAACCACGAATTTTCCGAGACCTAGAGCTACGGTTTCACTTCGAATCAACATCCAAATCGTGCCTTCCTACTACCAATACCTTTTCCTTGTCACCGCCACCTTGTGCCGGCGTAGCGCCGGAAAATCCCCGGTGAAAGACCGGATTTCGCAACCCTCGCAACTCCGTCTCTCGCCTCTTTCGCCTGTCTCTCTCTAATGCCCTGATTTGCGAAGAATGAGAGAGAGAGGAGTAAAGAAAAGATAAAGTCTGATATTATATTTTAACTTTCGAAAATTTCAGTTTGGTCCCTAAAGTTTTGAAATGTTTCAAATCAGTCCCTGAAGTTTTAATTTGTTTCAATTCAGTCCTGTTAGTTTTAAAATGATTATTTCAGCCCTTTCATTTTCAAAATATATTATTTCAGCCCTATAATAATATTTATTTGAGCTTCGACCCAACTTTTGGAAAAATTGCATTTTAGTCCCTCAACTTCCAAAAATGTTCAAATTGGTCCCTCATCTTTCAAAGCATCTATTTTAGTCCCTCAACTTTCAAAACATCAATTTTAGTCCTCAAATTATAATTTATCATTTTGAACTATATATTCGATAGACTAAAATGACTTATTGGCTAAGACGAAGCGTACGGAGAATTTAAAGAAATTGAAGTCATTCCCGCTCAACTTTGCACTCGTCGGATTTGAGGTAGACTCGCACTTATTAATTGATTTAAATTATGATTTCATATGAATGTCATGTAACTTGTGAAAGTCAATTTTTAAGAAAAGCAAGTATGTTGTTATGAAAGGTAAATATACCTTATGTTGTTATGAAAAGTAAGTATGTTTTTATGAAAAGAAAATATACTTTATGTTTTTACGAGAAAAGTAAGTATACCCTATGCTTCACGAAAATGTTTTTTTGGATCATTGCTATGAAATCAATCTACCAAGATTGTTTTGGGTCCCATATGATAAGTTATGATATGTTAAGGGGACCGGAGTTTTAGTAGCGCTACACATAAGAATTCTTGCCACGAAGTTCGGTAACATTCTTGTGTCTCCTATGTTTATGAGGATTTGCCACGAAGTTCGGTAAAATTCCTGTGTTTCCATATGTTTATGAGGATTTACCACCTAAGTTCGGTAAAATTCCTGTCGCATATGTTTATGAGGATTTCGATCCTATCTTATGTTATGATGCAATTGATCCCTATGAATTTCAAAAATTATGCTTGGTATACTTACTGTGATTTTACTGTTATTATGATTTTACTGCATAAGAATTCTTGCCACCTAAGTTCGGTAAAGTTCTTGTATGTTTATGAGGATTTAAATCCTATCTTATGTTATGCTTTCAAAAGAAATTATGCTTGGCATAATTAAAATGTTTTTATAAGTATATGGTTTTCAAAGAGATGTTTTCAAAGAGATGTTTTCAAAGAGTTGTTTTCAAAGAGCTGTTTTCAAAGAGATGTTTTCAAAGAGATGTTTTCAAAGAGCTGTTTTCAAAGAGCTATTTTCAAAAGAGCTGTTTTCAAAGAGCTGTTTTCAAAGAACTATTTTCAAAGAGCTGTTTTCAAAGAGCTATTTTCAAAGAGCATATGATTTGCAAAATATGTCCCGTGCTGTAATGCACAATATGAGTTTTATCAAGAGCCGTTTTATAAAGAAGCTCTATCAATGCCCGTTTTATAAAGAGCCGGGATTTATGTGTTTAAACATCTTATAAATTAAATTAATTTGCGATGAGTCTACTGAGTATTTCCCCCATGAAATACTCACCCTACTTTTTAACAGTTTTGCAGATTTCGGAGACGGTGGCGAGCGATGAATGATGGTGGCAATAATCGTTAAACGGTTGAAAGTTTGACGTTAATGATTTCCGTATTTTTTCCAAACAATCGAATAATTTAGAGAAGTTCATTTATTTGAGAAATTATGACATTGTCAATTTCTTTACAAAATTAATGGTTCGATTTACTATTTCAAATGGTTTCATAAATGTTTTCAATTTTATCGGCCATTACAGTTTATTTAATGTTGTCAAAAAAATGAATTTCAACTATTTCTTCCGCAAAAATATTATTCGAAAAATTTAGACAGAAAATGACGTAGTGAATCGGGTATACGGAACTCGGGGCGCTACAAGTTGGTATCAGAGCTAGTCTGCGTTTCTGTAGACTGGTAAAATTTTCAAAAAGAATTTTAAGAAATATTTTCCATTATAAGATTTTTATTGATGAAGATTGCCACTGCCATCATTCGTTCCACCAACTCCGAGGTAAAGAAGTTTATGATGTTTAAAGTTATTTCAGTATTTCGAATACTCATTTTACTGATTTATGAGAAATAATGAAGAGTATTTCGGATACTTATGATTTATGAGAAATAAGAATGTATTTCTTCGAAAATAATGATGTTGTTATGCTTTGTCATAACTTATATGCTTTAATGTATGATTATGAGAAATTTTTTTTAAGAAAGAAAACGAGTGTTGAGCATAATGGGAATAATATGATTTTTAAATAATTTTTGTCCTCGAGTTAGAAATGATGAACCCTAGATGGACTTTGCATAATTGATTTTAGACATGGCACTAAGTATGAGAAGTCAACAGATTATGAGGTTATGATGAGATGTTGAGAATTAAGTAATGAATATTATGTTGAGTAAATGAATTATGCCTCTATGTTGAAGAGAAATTTATTATGAAGTTTGGCCTTGTGAATAAATTTTGGAAATATGATTTATGGCATATATTTATAAGTATGAGTAATCTTTTGAGCCAATTAAGGTATTGAAGGAAGTGATATTGTGATATTGAAAAATATGATTTGAAATTGTTATGTTGAGGAATTATGAATTGAATTATGGGATATTTTTGATGATATTGAAGTGTTGGAATCACTTTCAATATTTTTAGATCGTTGTGATCAAATGTGGAGTTATTTATTATTGTGTGTTATGAAGTATGCTTATGGTTTGGAATAAGTCCAAATTACAAGGGAGACTCTGTCCAGAATTTTATCGTTTGGAAATAAGAGCATAATATGGTATGCAATCACTAAGAGAATTGAGTTTAGAATTGCAAGTTCATAAGCAAGATTGAGTAAATGATAAGTTATATTTTGAAAGACGAGTGAAGACAAGTATAATGGCATTATTGGGAAGAATCTTAATTATTCTTGGGAATGGATTTATCACTTGTATTGGAGAGTATTATAAGGATATGAATTTTGAGGAAAATAGGGATAAGATTTTACAGTGATGACTTATTTTGGAATGGTGTTCAGAAGAGGGATCACGGTAGAATCCAAGATTTTTTTTTTTTTGTCTGAGAAATTGATATATAATATTGGTGATCAGATTGACGTATAAGATACGTGATTGAGATGACGACTAGACGGTTAAGGGATGTTATGGTTATCCAGGGAAGAATCGTGTGGATATTGAGTTCGATGATCTTATTTTGATGGTTTATTGCATTATGGTGAAATATTATCTACGATTGAGAATTTTCATTTTTAGTCATAAAATATGGATTTATTTAAAGATTTAGTGATGCAGTGTCGATTAATTATTATTGGTTGTACTTTTGAAGTGAGTAAATATTTTGGCTACAATAATGGAAAATCTGAGATGATCAGTTGTGTGATTTTTAATTATGGGATTGTATCTTTGGGTTAAGCAAATTTGATGAGGAATCCTATATGATTTACAGAAGTCTTATTTAATGGTGATAAAAATTAATCAGAGTATTGTTCATAAAGTGTGATATGAATTGAAGTTTGGGAGAATAGAAAATTTTAATTTTGAATTTCAGATTTGGGAAATTAGTGAAGTTCTTAAGTTTGAGAATAACATATATGATCCTTGTGATGGTGTTTTAAGTTAGTATCTTAGCTCTCAGCTAGAATGAGTATTTGATACCGAGTACTTGATGTATGATTTAAAGTATAATGAAAAGTGGGAACAAGAGTTAATGTTCTGTTATTTTTCTCGACAAAAGAAAATTTGATGATAAGATTGGAAATATGGAATATTTTATTGGATTTTGGTACTGATATTTTTGATATAATAATCAAGGTATAGTGAGATGATACGGGAATATGTGAAAGAGAAATAAGGACCGTATTGAATCAGAATTCACAAGTATGTATAAGTGAAAGAAATACTTTGCAGGAAATGTGGTGACATTTAAGTAAAGAATCTTAGTTATTTGGAAGATAAGTTGATGATATTATGTTGATATGTTTGGGTATATTACGTAGAGAGAATATTCAGGTAATTCTTTGATTATTATTTTGGGAATATTCGATGATAAGAAGAAAGGAAAAATTATTATGATATGATATGTCAGTAAAGATTTGTTGAAATTTTAGAGATATATACGAATATCTGAGGTCACATGATACGATGATAAGTGACATGTTACATGAATACTACAAGATATGATGAAATTTTTACATACGATTGGGAATTGTTTTGATTATTTTGGGAATATTCGATGATAAGAAGTTTAGAGATGACAAATTATTATGGTTTGATATATCCATAAAGATTTATAGAAACTTGAAGAGATTTTATGGAATTACAGAAATTAGTAAAGAGACATGATGTTGTTTGGATTATGTGAGATAATGATGATGAACGTAAGGTTAGATGAATATAAAGGTACAATAGAAAATTGTAAGGAATGATATGATGATGATAATTGAAGGTGATAATGTATTGAGATTATGAAATAAGTTGATCATCTATGAATAAGTTATGTTGTTTTTGGTTCATAATAATGGAATTCAAAGAATAGTGAACTTTCAGTCACTTACGATTCAGAAGAATTTTTGAGTAGACACGTATGTCTATAGAAAAGTCCATGCTCTTGAGAAAACAAAGTGATGCATTTAGTCAAAGTCCAGTGGGTTAAATATGGTTGGGTTAAATATGGTAGCGATGATGCTACATAAGAGAAAGAAGAGATTCTGATTAAGTATTCAGAAATCATAAGATTAAGTAAGTTTAATTTCGAGGACGAAATTATTTTAAGGGGGTAAGATTATAGCGACCCAGAATTTTTATGCAATAAATATTTATTTTAATATTTAGAAAATTGAGTCGCTATTGTTTTGAAATTAATGCCGCGACGGATTCGTCTAGCCAAGTCAAAAAAATATCGAATTTGTTCGATTTTAAATTAAAATTCGAATTTCTAAAATTATGTTATTTTAATTATTTATTCAAAGTATGATTTTCAAAATCATTTTGAATTCCAAATTTATTAAAATATCTCAATTTTCCTTATTCAAATTATTTCAAGTCCAAAATATATCTGTTTTAAATACGTTTTCTAATCAGAGTTAGTCCAATTTTAGTTATTTGTCATAATCAAAAAATTTACATCTATTTTCTATTTCATATTCCACCTATTCTAATTCACATCCAACCCATGTCTCACCTACGGATTCATCATCACCATTTCTTTATTTTATCATTCCAATTATGAGTATTCATTCAATGATTCCTCTTCACATTATTATGTCCTCCATATTGATCACTTTCCATCTCATTCCCAATTTCATAATTCATTCTCAAACAATGTATGCACCTCTTTACAATATACAATCATCATCATCATTACCAAATTTCACTTTCATTTCATCAGATTTCCACAATACAATATATATAAAACATCATCATCCTCAGCATGACCTTTATCTTTAGCCGAAAGCTACCTCTCCACCTTCAGTGCTGGACCACCATCAATCCCACAATATACTAAAACAAATCTGTATAAAACTAACACTGATTACCTCTTTCAGCCACTGCATTCAGACCAACTCAGTATCCTTATAACACCATCACCAATCCTCCAATTTCTCTGCAAGAACTCAATCTGCAAACCAAGATATTTCCACCATCGAGCCTGCAGAAATCACCCTCACTGCCAATTGAACATTCAATATCAAAATCAAACCCAACCATTTCAGCAGTTCCATACCTTCACCAAATTAAGTACTATCACCGTCTCATCATCACCATCACCACCAGCAGCTCCAGATTCCAATTTCAATCCACCACTGCCAACCCATCAAACTGAACCATAGCTATGACGATTACTTCATCAATCCAGTCAAGCACCACCAATTCGCCAACCTTCAGCCATGTCACAACCAACCACTACACTGGAATCACTCAATCTCCACCATCACAGTCTGCATCAACACCAAACCACTGCACTCATCGACTGCAATTTCACCACCTAAAACCAACTGCTAATCCCAAATTCACACTTTGATTCACAGAAAAGTATTTTTCGTCCAAGCCACAAACTTGGATCTCTAATTTGCAGCCAACATCTACCCTCGGTTTCGACTCAAATCAAAATCAGAACCCAAATCAAACTCAAAACCCAAAACCCAAGAATACCCAAATACTTACCTCGATCGTTGATTTCCTAGCCGGAAAACCACGAATTTTCCGAGACCTAGAGCTACGGTTTCACTTCGAATCAACATCCAAATCGTGCCTTCCTACTACCAATACCTTTTCCTTGTCACCGCCACCTTGTGCCGGCGTAGCGCCGGAAAATCCCCGGTGAAAGACCGGATTTCGCAACCCTCGCAACTCCGTCTCTCGCCTCTTTCGCCTGTCTCTCTCTAATGCCCTGATTTGCGAAGAATGAGAGAGAGAGGAGTAAAGAAAAGATAAAGTCTGATATTATATTTTAACTTTCGAAAATTTCAGTTTGGTCCCTAAAGTTTTGAAATGTTTCAAATCAGTCCCTGAAGTTTTAATTTGTTTCAATTCAGTCCTGTTAGTTTTAAAATGATTATTTCAGCCCTTTCATTTTCAAAATATATTATTTCAGCCCTATAATAATATTTATTTGAGCTTCGACCCAACTTTTGGAAAAATTGCATTTTAGTCCCTCAACTTCCAAAAATGTTCAAATTGGTCCCTCATCTTTCAAAGCATCTATTTTAGTCCCTCAACTTTCAAAACATCAATTTTAGTCCTCAAATTATAATTTATCATTTTGAACTATATATTCGATAGACTAAAATGACTTATTGGCTAAGACGAAGCGTACGGAGAATTTAAAGAAATTGAAGTCATTCCCGCTCAACTTTGCACTCGTCGGATTTGAGGTAGACTCGCACTTATTAATTGATTTAAATTATGATTTCATATGAATGTCATGTAACTTGTGAAAGTCAATTTTTAAGAAAAGCAAGTATGTTGTTATGAAAGGTAAATATACCTTATGTTGTTATGAAAAGTAAGTATGTTTTTATGAAAAGAAAATATACTTTATGTTTTTACGAGAAAAGTAAGTATACCCTATGCTTCACGAAAATGTTTTTTTGGATCATTGCTATGAAATCAATCTACCAAGATTGTTTTGGGTCCCATATGATAAGTTATGATATGTTAAGGGGACCGGAGTTTTAGTAGCGCTACACATAAGAATTCTTGCCACGAAGTTCGGTAACATTCTTGTGTCTCCTATGTTTATGAGGATTTGCCACGAAGTTCGGTAAAATTCCTGTGTTTCCATATGTTTATGAGGATTTACCACCTAAGTTCGGTAAAATTCCTGTCGCATATGTTTATGAGGATTTCGATCCTATCTTATGTTATGATGCAATTGATCCCTATGAATTTCAAAAATTATGCTTGGTATACTTACTGTGATTTTACTGTTATTATGATTTTACTGCATAAGAATTCTTGCCACCTAAGTTCGGTAAAGTTCTTGTATGTTTATGAGGATTTAAATCCTATCTTATGTTATGCTTTCAAAAGAAATTATGCTTGGCATAATTAAAATGTTTTTATAAGTATATGGTTTTCAAATAGATGTTTTCAAAGAGATGTTTTCAAAGAGTTGTTTTCAAAGAGCTGTTTTCAAAGAGATGTTTTCAAAGAGATGTTTTCAAAGAGCTGTTTTCAAAGAGCTATTTTCAAAAGAGCTGTTTTCAAAGAGCTGTTTTCAAAGAGCTATTTTCAAAGAGCATATGATTTGCAAAATATGTCCCGTGCTGTAATGCACAATATGAGTTTTATCAAGAGCCGTTTTATAAAGAAGCTCTATCAATGCCCGTTTTATAAAGAGCCGGGATTTATGTGTTTAATCATCTTATAAATTAAATTAATTTGCGATGAGTCTACTGAGTATTTCCCCCATGAAATACTCACCCTACTTTTTAACAGTTTTGCAGATTTCGGAGACGGTGGCGAGCGATGAATGATGGTGGCAATAATCGTTAAACGGTTGAAAGTTTGACGTTAATGATTTCCGTATTTTTTCCAAACAATCGAATAATTTAGAGAAGTTCATTTATTTAAGAAATTATGACATTGTCAATTTCTTTACAAAATTAATGGTTCGATTTACTATTTTAAATGGTTTCATAAATGTTTTCAATTTTATCGGCCATTACAGTTTATTTAATGTTGCCAAAAAAATGAATTTCAACTATTTCTTCCGCAAAAATATTATTCGAAAAATTTAGACAGAAAATGACGTAGTGAATCGGGTATACGGAACTCGGGGCGCTACAGCCTCTCTCTTCGATCTGATACCAGTAGTACAGCCAGCTCTCGATCCTTTGCCTTTCCATTGTAAAATTTAACTCTATCCTTTTCCTTTCTAGTTTAAACTTCAACTTCATCTAAGATATTGATTCTTCTTATGTTGGGATTTTAAGCTATTTGCTAATCAGTTTTTTTCTCGCTTTACAGTATAATGCGAATGGAATAGCAGTCCTGTACGAATGGAAAAAGCCAACATTAGACATTTTGGAAGCCGTGGGGTCGGGGGTTGTGGCCTTTTTTGATGTAAATTCTAAAGGATTCTATTCATTAGGTTCATGGTTCAGACATACATCACCAAATCCTAATTTAGAGATTGATTGTTGCCAAAAAGTATATATGTAGAGATATTTCTTAGGCTTGGTTTCAGGGACGAATCCAGGAATTTCATCCAGCACGAGCGGTCACTACATAGTTAAGGGGAAAAAAATTGATGCCAAAATTATAAAGTAAAAAAAAAAAAAAATGCTGAATTCAGCATGAGCGACCGTCCGAACTCACAATAGGCTACATTCGTTCCCTGCTTGGTTTACATTATGTATTAGGTTCATGAAATCGCGAATATAAAGCTATTTCTACAAATTTTGTATGATTTTTACTTATGGGTATTGATCATGGAAATAGTTAATCAGCTTTTGAGTTTCATTGTCCAATATAAGCCTCTTCTTTATGTTCTTATATTTGTGACCCTTATATGCGCAAAGTGAGGAATCTTCAGCACCGCCTTTCTTTAATATTCTTCCCTGATGATCCACTTCACGGATTCAAGAACCAAGCGTGGTACAAAATCATGTTGGTGTTGGGGCTTCATTATTCTTCCCCGTTTTCCAGTGGGTGCTAGACTATATTTTTAAACTGCTCTAGTCTGATGTCATTTCCAAGTTAACAATTGCAAGCCTTGCAATTCCCCATGTTTGATATCAATCTCGATTAACTTTTTATCTGTTATTACATTATAAATTTATAGTAAACATGATTTGATTTTGTTTCTCTTCCTTCAATAGTTTTGATTAGCCCCAAGTTTAGTATTATGTGTTAAATGTTAATACTAGGTTACTATCGCGCAGTTTAAGGAAGAATATGATGCTAATGTCACGTCTAATTGTCATCCATAAAAAACTTTTTTGGCTTTAAAACTTTTACGATCATGTTATATTTTCTCATTAGAATCTTAATTTAATAAAATCTTTACCGAATAGATTACGATATAATGTTCTTGGAATTGCAAATGATTAGTTTTTTCATCGATACTAGGGATAAGTTATGCAAATCTTGCAAATTTACCACCTATAGTTTACCTTTGTAAGTTACAACATAAAACCTTCTTTGAATTAAGTGGTATTTGACCATTTTTTTAAACCTTTAAACAAATTGAAAGAATCGTCATCGTGTTCTTGAAGTTAGAATCATATCCGAAAGCAATATAGGGGATAAAGTATTTATCTCAAGAATGTCATTGACTCTATCAGGTGCGAGATTACTTTTCAAGTTCAAAAGAAGAAAGTTTCTGTTGATTGTGTCGTATGTTATGGTTATAAATAAAAGTAAAGGTTAATCACTTCCGCATGTGAGATTATTCCTAAAAAAATCGATATTTAACCATGAATAGTTGCATGTAGCGTCGTGAGTTACGAATCTTGCTACCCTAAAGATATTGATATGCGATGATGTTGAGAACTCAAGAAATGTGACGACAAATGTTGTGTATGAGAAGGTTTTCCAAAGTTTGTAATACTTTTTATAACAAAATGCTTTTTTATATTTATATTGGCACTGTCTTTTGTTAGTTTTTGCTGATTTTTCTCATTATTTTGTTTCAATACGATATTTTTTTCAATAGAATATGTCTGTGCATCATCACACGGGTGTAAAATTAGTTTATTTAATAAGCTCTTCAGAGTAGAACTAAATTTATGCTCACATGTACTGATCCCCTTGTATATGTATGAAAGATGCAAACATGCGATGAAACATAAATAACAAAAATACTTAAAATGATCATACAAAGCATAAAAGTATATCTGTATCACCCATCAAAATTTAAAATGATTTTTATTAGGTACCATTTTATATTCCTTCTCTCGAATTTCAATAGAAATAACAAGAAAATTCAACTAGTACTAAACTATTTGAAAAACATTAAACTTCTAACAATCAGTCAAAACAAAACACGTAATTAATATCAAAATCAAGAATTTAATATCGAAACTTAAAAATGTAGAATTTCAACATTATCATAGAATCTTTACAATTAGCCAAGTGATAAGTGTATTTTATACACTTATTTATCTGTCAAAATTAGGATATTATGCTCTTATCTGTGTCTGCTTATATGGTTTAAAAGAATCGATTTTTCTGCAAATGTGGGTCCTAATTCTGTCAATTTCTCATTTTTCTATCGTAGCCGTATAGTCTTGACCAAAACTTGAATATTTTAAGGTTTTTTCCACACAAAAGTATTGATTGTTGACCAAGATATTAATATTTTAATGTGGAAAATATCAAAATCGGATAGAAAATCTGATAAAATCGTTACCAGACTAGGGATATGTTCTTTTTCGTGAATAAACTATACTTAGGTGTTGTTATTTCAAGTTTTATCCCAAAAAATCAAGAGAATGGAAGAATTGAAGCAATTTACACAATAATTGGATGATAATTGGAGCAAAATCATATACATGTAAATTGATGAAGTCAAATTGAGGTGCAAATTAGAGTTAAATTGGAAGGTTGAAGAAGTTCAAGAGCCTAATTGAAGAAATGAGTCAATTGAAGAAAATCAAAAGCTATGGGGACTAATTTGTAAAGTTTTGAAAGTTGAAGGACTTGAGTTGCAATAAAAAAAGAGACCCAGATGAAAGAAATGTGAAATGTTGAGGACCAAATTGAAGAAGTCGAATACTTGGAGGATTGGAACTACAGTTAGTGAAGATCGAACTGCAAACTTTGAAAGATAGAAACCGTAGCTGAACCCCGGTTTGCTAACCGCGAGCCCTTCGCAGTTGGTTTTATTTCCTATTTGCTGCGGTCTGACGGCGATCTATTGTAGCATTGGTCCAATATTTCTGATTTTTGCATTTTTTTGGGTTTTTCCTTTATTCTTTTCTCATTTTTCTAGCCCAACTAGGTTTAAACCACTTTTTAAACTTCTAAACTGTAAAAAGAACCTATTGGACACCAAGAGACGGGGTCGGAGGGACAAGTTCTAAACCCTAGGTAGCCTCTCTTCAAAAAAATACCACAAAAACATTCAATTATTAGAGAATTCAAGTGGAGGAAAAGTAAGGGATTTGGAAGAATCACACAAGGTTAGGACAAATTCTTGGTGCAACAAGATGATTGACTACAATTTCTCTAAATTTCGAGTTTTATTTTCATTGTTTATTGTTATTTTTATTTCCAAGAACATAAATAGCTAAGTTTTTATTCGGGATTAATGATGTAGATTTAATTTTTCTAATTTAATTTCAATTCTCAAGTTGGGGCTTTATTTTTCATGTATTGATTTTACTATTGGTTTTAATGCTTGAATTAATTGATCACTAGTCATGATTATATGATTGTTTTCATAATTCGAGAGGTAAGTTAATAATTAGATCACGTAGTAAAAATTTGGCAATTTCAACAAAAATATAGGTATATGAATTTTTGGTTGCATGTGATCAATTTTGAATTCCTAGGTGATCTAATGCATTTAGCTAAGGAAAAATTTTGACACTCTGTAGAGATACATGATTGACTTAGTTAAATAAGCTTAATTTGAACTCGGGAGAGGTAAATTAGATAAATGTGTGAATTCGATCAAATATAATTTTAGAAAATAACTTGAGATGCAAAATTAAGTTAGAATATTACTTCGAAATCATTAGTCCCGATAGTCCTTTATTGTTAAAAAAACTCATCGTTCATTTTTTTCTTTTATATTTTAATATAGTTGCAAATAGTTTAGTTTTCTATCTCTCATTTTAATTGAATTGTTTCTTTCATTCATTTCTCAATTTATTGTCGGTATTTCATTCTTTTGCAATGTTCAATTTCGTAGTTAGGTATTGCCTTAGTTTAAGATCTTTAGGTTAAAGTAAGTGAATAGCGAATTAACTAGTCCTCGTGGGATCGACAATTGGAACTTAAAAAGTTCACTCTATTACTTATTAACGATATCGTACACTTGCGATACTCAAATCACACAACACCAAACATCATTATAATACAATATCAGTTGAAACTAAAGGGCGGAATGAATATGGTAACAAATCTTGGATTGTTGAATCTCTTCAATGATTTCTTGATCAATCTCTTTTGATCCTTCTTCTTCTTATTCAACCTAAGATAAAAACGTATAAAGGTGTATAGGTGTTTTGTATAATGTTTCTACAAAGCTTGTATGAATATACGACTTTGTAGATCAAGGTTACTCCTTAGCTCCTCTCTTAGCAAGAAATGTGAATTTTATCTTCCGAAAGCCTCTTTTGGCTTGAATGTATCTCCATTGAATCAACAAAAGCCACATTTGAGCTTTCTTTTCTATAACGATGAATATGAATTTTCTCTCGAAGCTTATGAATTTCTCCCAAATGCTTTATTAACTCTTCTAGTTGATCATATGCGGGTAATCTTCAATTTGCTCTAATCTGCCTCAATTAATCTCTAAGACATCGTTTTTAGGCCACACGTGTCTAATTCTGTTATTATTCCTACAATTAACACATTTTACACAAAAATAAGTAAATATGCTCTCAATTAGCAATAAATAATTTACAATAGAAGCCAAAATAAGTTACATAATAAGCAGTTAAGCAATTACCATGGTGTATATGTGATAGTTCTAACCTCAGTATGCTAAAATTTTGCAGTAAAGATTGAACATAAAATTTCATACCAGGTCTATTCTAATAACTTAGATTTTCTTATTTGATTGGTTTTAAATTAAAGTCTTCAAACGTTCAAAGTTATGAAAAATGTTAGATATGGGCTTCAAAAGAAAAGTCCACATTTTTCTTGTAAAGACATCTATTATTGACGCAACGAGAAAAAAGGAATTCAAATGAAAACCTTAAAAGAAATATAAAAACTGAAATGCACCAGAAATGGAGAATAATCTCAAAGTTTTATTAATTGAATGAATGGAAAAAAAACAAAGATTTACCCTTCTATTTATAGGGTCATAAAGCATAATCTAAATCAACTGGAAAAGTATAAAAACATATTTTAAATCAACTAAATTAAAAGAATACGAAAATTTAACCTTCTATATATGGGGTCATAAAACATAATCTAAATCAAATAGGAAAGCATAAAATCTATTCTAAATCAAGTAAATTGAAAGAATTCAAAATAAACTAAATGAAAGAAATAGCAATAAAATATTAAATGGCAGTTTTCGAGGCCTAAACGAACCCGAACGACTAAAATCACCCTACATTACGACTTAGAGGTGAGTATTCTTCACCTTGTTGTTTCCTTTCTTATCATGTATTATGGATCCAAATATGAGCTCGAACGCCAAACTTGTAATTTATGATTTCATCCTTTCGGTCCAATTGTTCCTCTATCCATTCATCCATTTGTTCTACATGAGTCACTTCCACCTTCGAATAACTCGACCCCAAGTTATAATCTAGATAGAGAGGCCAATCATTTCCATGAAACACGTATAGATCTATCACATTGAAAGTACTAGAAATACCTACAGAAGTTGGCAAGTCAAGAATGTAGGCATTTGTTGTGTAAAATCGCAAGTGTACGATATCACAATCAAGTAATAAAGTGACTTTTGAGTCGAGTGATCGTTCCCACGAGGACTATTTACTAAGTATCGAAATATTTTAGTTATACACTTTATTTGAACAAATGAAAATAGTTTAAGAATAAAAATCTAGAATCAAGAAATTGAACTAATAATGAATTAAAAAGAATTGTTAAATTGTTTTGTTTTCAAATAAGATTGTAAATTAGTTGGGATTCACGATTTTACCTAGTCAATTAAATCAATTCCAATTCCATGTTCTATTTCCTAAATATATGTTCGATCGAATTCACTAATTCAAATTGAGATTTCTCTCTCGATTTTAAATCAATCCTACCTAAATAAGTCAACCTTGTATCTCTACAGCGGATCCGAATATTCCTCATCTAGAGGCATTACACACAAGAATTCACACACGATCGCAATAATAACAAGAGTATAACTCTATCTCTCATTCAATTACCGAATTTATTACCTAGATCTATGTTATCAACTCACATCTCGGATTATGAAAATAACACATGAAATCATGAAAGAATGGCCAGTTCATTCACGCATTAAACGTAATAATAAATCAACACATGCATTGAATCGTTAAAACAAGGAATATGGAATTAAAATAATTAACTAGGCTACATCGTTCATCCCAACATAAAATTTAGTTACACATCTTGATTAAAGAACAAAAACAATAAAATAAAACGTTCATTGAAAACAAGAAGAAAGGAAAGCACGCACCAAGTCTCAATTCTTCTATTATCTTTAATTCACGTCCCTCTGCAATGCTTGAATCTCCAAATATTTGATGATGAAATCTCTATTGTTGCTTGTTCTATGGAGAGGCAAAGGTCTAGATTTCGTGCCTCATGTGTTGTATTTATAGGTTTTGGAGAAACTTAGGTCAAGAAAGAGAGAATTCTGTTGAAAATCGCGAGAAAAAGCCCACAGTCGGCCCAGCCGGAAAGCCACGCGATCGCGTGGTATAAAACCTAGCGATCACGCAGACATGGGTAAAACATTCTGTTGAAAAATTTGAGGCGCCTCGCGATCGCGTGGTAGGAATCCGGCGATCACGAGGAAGGACATTGCACTACAATTTTCCATCTTTTCCCGACTGTGTAAGTTGGTCCCTACCTTTTAATTGCACCTCATGTCCTCAACTTTTGATTTAGGCGATTTAGTCCTCATACTTTAGTATCCTCTTGATTGGATCATTTCAACTTTCAAATTCTTCAATTGGGTACTCCAACCTCTGATTTAGTCACTTTGGCACCAAGCATGTTTCCCGGTTATTGTCACAAACTCCTCAATTGTTCAATTTAGTTCCAATTAACATCCAATTGTGTCATTTTTTCATTAATTGCTTCATTCTTCGCCTTTCGGGATATTTTCTGAAAAGTAAACAAATAAACACAAATTAAGGAGCATATATTCTAAAACGACAATAATTTCTTCTAATTTAGACATACAGATAAGTGTATAAAACACACTTATCAGCATTGTTGTTAATTCACTTAAGTACTTTGAAAAACCCATACTTCTCGGTTTCAACTTGTTATAAGTACCAATGGGAAATATCTCCTTTCTCAGAAACACCTTTAATGAATCTCCTTCTTGAATCTATTTATCCCATTGATGTGCATATGCCGCTACCTTATACTTTGCGTTAGTCTTCTCCAACTTTTGTTTTACTTCGTTACGGACTGCTAATACTTCTTCAGCTGGATTTTCAGCAACAATACTGTTGCAATTTCCTCTAGGTAGCTTCACCAAATCCACAACATGGTAAGGAATTTCTGTATACACAATAGCAATGGGGGACTTGCTTGTAGATGTATGAACAGTGTTGTTGTGTGCAAACTCCACCTGAGGCAATGCAAGATCCCACTATTTAGGCTCATCTCCATGGATATTTCGAACCATGTTTTCAAGGGTACAGTTGGTAACTTCGATCTTTCTACCTGTTTTCAAGTATAACACTTTTGGACCATAATTCCAACTTCTCGCTTCAATTGTGGCTAATATTACTAGGCTTCCAAACTAGCTATTGTTTTGTCAAACCCCAAATGTCATTCTAGACCTCCTCCATTCAAATCATGAATCAACTTTTCACGAAAAGATGCAACTGGGATGCAAAACTGGTTGCTTTTCAACAAATATCCATCACTAATGTATAAATATACAATCGACTCATGATTCACGCACTCACTTTAGATCTCTTTAAAGTCAACATCATCTGGATATAATTCCTTCAAGCATTTGAATACAACAATCTCCTGAGACAATGTAATCATCAAGGAGGTTCTTCAACTAAGGGTATCAGCAACTCTACACGAACTTCTAGATTTATGTTTAATTACAAAAGTAATCTTTTAGAGGAAAGTTATCCACCAAGCATGCATCTTGCTAATAATTTTATGACTGTGTATAAACTTCAGTGCTTGGTAATCAGTGAACAACGCAAATTCATTCTGCATAAGCTAGTGTTTCCATTGCTTAAAAGCTCTCACAACTGCATAGAATTCTAGTTCATTGTTACTCCACTTCTATCTTGCATCACTCAATTTTCCTAAAAAGAAAGCAACGGGTCTCTTCTCTTAGGAAAGAACAGCCCCAACACCTACGCCATTAGCATCACATTCTACTTCAAAGATCTTCTTAAAGCTTGGTAAAGCTAATATTGGACGTGTACATTTTTTTTCCTTGATTAAGGTAAAACTCTTTTCTCGCTCCTCTCCCCAACTAAATCTCCCCTTCTTCAAACATTCCGTAAGTGGTTCCATTATAGTGCTAAAGGGCCTTGCAAATCGCCTTTAGAAAGTTTCCAAACCATGAAAACTCCTAACTTCATAAACTATTTTGGTGTTGACCAATCCCAAATTGCTCGTCTTTTCTTCGTCAACATGTATGTCATCTGCACCAACCACGAAGCCTAGAAACAACAACTTATGTGTATAGAAAGTGCACTTCTTCATATTGATATATATAGTTCATTTTCTTTCAGCGCCTCAAGGACTTGTCCCAATTGAAGAAAGAGATCTTCTTTGCACATGCTACAAACAGTATGTCATCAAAATAAAATACAACAAAGACCCAACGAAAGGGCGAAGAAGCTATCCATCACTTTCATGATGGTACTAGGAGCATTCAAAAGTCCGAATGACATCACAAACCATTCATATAAAGTCCATCTTTACTCTTAAATGTCGTCTTCCATTCATCTACATGTCTGATACAAATCTGGTGATAGCTACCGCGTAGATATATTTTTTAAAAGGCCTTAGAACATCCAAGCACATCTAACATGTTGTTCCCTTCGCAAATGTACGGGTCACGCAAGTAATAAAGTGGACTTGAGTCCAGATATTGATCCAACGAGGATTGTTGTAAATTGTGTTTTAGATTACAATTCCTTAACCGGAACTAAGAAAACATTAAATTTGGAAATTTTATTTTGAAAATTAAACTAAAGATTAAACTAAAAAAGTGAGAAAATTTGATTTTAATAAATGTATGAAATAAATATGTTAGAATTGTGAATTCACTTATTCCATCATCCGTATTTTGAATTAAACATTTAATGACAATTTATGAGAAATTGAAAATCCATGTTCCTTATGTCTTTAAAACCCTCTTTCGAGCGTTGAATTAAAACCTTCTCCTACAAGAGATTTGACTATATTTCTATGACAATTCCAAACATGTAAAAGAGCATTATCGATTTGTGAATACTTTTTAGGATTATACAAAGCATAGATATATTTCTATCCCCTATTATATCCCCTATCTGTTGGGATTTTGGTCCCAAACAAACCCCGAGGGCGATGATGAAACATCGGGTCGGCTTTTTTGCTTCGTAGGCCTTCGGCCCATGATCGAGGTATTGTATGCCCCAATTAAACCACAATATGCGTAACCCAAGAGTGAACAGGTTAGGAACTTTACCACCCTATCTTGAGGTGTTAATTGGGTCATTGGCCCTGTTGCTCGATAGGTGGATCCGATTGGCGGTCCGGGTTTTAATTAGGCTCCCGACCCATTCCCTAATTAAAACCTAGACCTAAACCTACCTATCCTATATATCTACTCCCTCACTCTCATAACACAAGAGACACTCTCAAAAACCGAAGCCTCTCTCTCGCTCCTTTCTTCGTGACTGCGGCGTGCTTTGGCTCTCCCTTCTCTGTGAACTTGGTAACCTGCGACCCTGCTCCTTCTTTGGCCTCTAGTGTCGCTGGCCCTTCGTGGTGGGCTGCTTCCACCGCTCTCCTTCGTGCGTGGCGGCTGTCTTCACCGTGCGTCGGTGCGTCCGTGTTCAGGCCTCTGTTTTGGTACGGTTTCTTGGTGAAAACTTGTGGGTTGTGGGTTGCCTCGGAGTGTGATCTTACCTGTTTCGTGTGGTGTTGCCGATTGTGGTTATTGGGGCAATTTCTGAGCCCTCGGTTCCAGTCACACGATCGTGACATTATCAAGACTTAGGGAGTTTTCTCTTTTTCTTGTTTATTGTTACTTTATCATTTCAATTACTTGTCACTTATTGAGAATAACTTGTTACTTTGTGTTTGTGCAAGGGAATTTCTCCTACAAACTGGTATCAGAGCCGTGTCTGTGTGTCTGACTGATCGGCTGATTCGTGACATTCTGCTGAAATTTGATAATCTTTTTTTATTCACCTCTGTTTCACTGATTTATTGCAGAAATTATTTTGTGTCATTGAAATTTTCATTTACTTAGTGTTATCTGAAAATTCTTTGATTAATTATTTTCTGTATTTCTGTTTTGCAATCACTGTGTAGGTCAATATTTGCTTAGTGCTGATTCTGCTTACATCCAGGGATAGCTGATTGCAAACTTCGCTAAAATAAATAAATAATTTTCGCATCACTCCTTATTACGGACACAGAGAAGTCCGCTCTGGTAAATTGGCTGATCACTTTTAAATTTCTGTAATAGCAGGTCATCGTGTGGGGTGACCATTAGGCTTGCGGTTGCCTGTTGCTAGTTATAGGATTTAATTGTTATTACCTGTGATTTGGGATATTGCTGATTTCATACTTGTTCTTGATACATCTTGGTGATTGTCTATCACGTGTTGCTCTTGATATTAGAATTGTTTCCTTTGACCTTACCCGTGTTCGAAGATTCTCTTGACCTGAGACCTTTTGAGTCTCACGGAATCCTGAGAGTTTAGAACGGCGTATATATTGCGGCCCTTTAGGTTTCTGTGTGAAATTCTCTTTGAGCTGCATATTATTCCATTGTGGTGTGTTGCTTGAAATATGTCTACACATCATTTTGACTTGAGTGTCTTTAATGGAAAGGGTGATTTTTCTATTTGGCAACAGAAAATGAAAGGTATTTTAGTTCAGCAAAAAGTTTCTAAAGCTATTGATAATTCTTTTCCTGCTACCGTGACTGAAGAACAGAAAAAGGAATTTGATGAACTTGCTTATACTTCTATTATCTTGCACTTATCTGATAGTGTTTTACGAAAAGTTGGTAAACACGATACTACTGAAGCTCTTTGGAAAAAGTTACAAGAACTTTACTTAACACAATCCACCCCGAACAAACTTTTTCTTCTTGAAAGTTTTTTCAGTTTCAAAATCGATCCTTCAAAGGAATTAGATGACAATCTTGATATTTTCAATAAACTTGTTCAAGATATCACAAATTGTGGTGATAAAGTGCCTGAAGAATACAAGGCCATAATTTTATTGAATGCCATTCCTGACATATATAAGGATGTTAAGAATGCTATCAAGTATGGGAGGGAGACCCTTACCCCGGAGGTAGTCATTGATTCACTTAAGAGTAAGGATAGGGAGATTAGAGCTGAGAAAGGCGGGAGAAAGCAAGGGGAGGTCCACTTTATGAGAGGTAGGACTCAAACAAAGGGTGGTGGAAATAGTGGGAGCGGACAAAGTAGTGGTAGCAAGAAAAAGGGTAGAAGTAGATCCAAATCACGAGGGAAAGCTGCAGGTAGAAAATGCTATGGTTGTGATCTGTTAGGACATTTTATTAGTGATTGCTATAAGGAGAAAAATAAATTTAAGGGAAGTGAACAAGGGGAGGCGAATATTGTGGCACCAAAACATAATGAACCTGGTGAGGTTTACGTCCTCTTAGATCACAAGCCTAGTGAAATTAACCTGTCTATGAACTCCCATACTGATGAATGGATTCTTGACTCTGGTGCATCATTTCATGTCACTTCTCATAAGCATTGGTTTGATCATTTGCATGAGTCTGATCATGGTCATGTTGTTGCACGGGGTGGAGTCGCATATAACATTACAGGTGTTGGTGATGTTATTGTCAAATTTGAAAATGGTTTTGTGCATACATTGAAGAATGTTAGGTACATCCCATATATGGGTAGAAATTTGATATCGATGGGAGAGTTAGAAAATGCAGGTTTCACTGGGAGGCTTGGTGACGGGATGATTAAAATGTTTAAAGGTGCACTTAGGGCCTTTAAGGCCATTAAGAAAAATGGCATTTACACAACTCATGCTGAAGTAGTAAGTGGTAAAAACCATACTATTGCATCCATTGACACCGACCACACACAAAAATGGCACAATAGACTTGCACATGTAAGTGTTAAAGGTCTAAAATTTTTGAATGATAAGGGTGTGTTTGGAAAGGATAAGGTGTCTGACATGCCATTTTGTGATCATTGTGTGCTTGGGAAACATCACAGGATGTCTTTTGCATCTAGCACACACCGGACAACTAGAATGCTTGAATACATTCATTCTGATTTATGGGGCCCTGGGAGTAATCCCACTTTTGGTGGAAACAAATATTTCCTGTCTATTATTGATGATTTCTCCAGACGTGTGTGGATTTATTTGTTGAAAGATAAATCTGAAACTTTTGAAAAGTTTAAAACTTGGAAATTACAGGTGGAGAATCAGACAGGTAGAAATATAAAATATTTGAGAACTGATAATGGTCTTGAATTCTGCAATTCTGATTTTGATAATATGTGTAAAGATAATGGTATTACTAGACATAGAACTGTGCCTTACACTCCCCAGCAAAATGGGGTTGCTGAAAGGATGAATCGTACATTACTTGATAAGGTTAGATGTATGATGTTAAGCTCTGGTGTGCCTAAATCTTTTTGGGGTGAAGCTGTTATGACTGCATGCTATCTGATTAATATGACTCCTTCCGCTGCCTTGAATGGTGATACACCATATGAAAAATGGTATGGTAAATGTGCTGATTATTCTATGCTTAGAACTTTTGGTTGTACTGCGTTTTCTCATCAAAGTGAGGGAAAGTTAGAACCTAGAGCTAGAAAGTGTGTCTTTCTAGGATATCCCGAAGGTGTTAAAGGGTATAGGTTGTGGGACAGAAGTCAAAAGGGCGTGAGAATAATCATCAGCAGAGATGTCACCTTTAATGAGTCTGAGATGCCTTGTCTAGGAAACGAAGAACAGCTAGAGATAGGTGGAGATGAACCCTCACCTGAGGTGGAGAGTGTTAGAATCCCTATCCCCATTACCCTGAGTGAGGTGGAGAGTAACCCCCAACAAGATCACGAGAATGTAGAAGAAGATGACCCTATAGATCATCCTGTTGACCATAACCCTTTGGATGGCTATCAGTTAGCTAGAGATAGGGAAAGAAGACCACATAGAGAACCCCAAAGAATGTCCGACTACGTCATAGCCTATGCTAGTTACCAAGACCTAGCTGAGAAAGAGCCCAATACTTACGAGGAGGCTATGAGTAGTGAAAATAGTAAATTTTTGGGTTAGTGCCATGAAAGAGGAGATGGAATCGCTCCATAAGAATCAAACTTGGGTTTTAGTGGATAGACCAAGAGATAAATCAATTGTAGGCTGCAAATGGGTCTACAAGGTGAAGGAGGGTACCACTGAGAATGAGCCTGTGAGATACAAGGCTAGGCTAGTTGCCAAGGGGTACACACAAAAGGAAGGGGTAGACTATAATGAAATTTTCTCGCCCGTTGTTAAGTATACCACCATTAGAGTCATGCTTGCTTTTGTTGCGTTTTATGACTGGGAACTTGAACAACTTGATGTGAAAACTGCTTTTTTACATGGAGATCTTGAAGAGAAATTTTTTATGTTTCAACCCAAAGGTTTTGAAGATAAAGAAAAACCTGATCATGTGTGTTTTCTTAATAAATCATTATATGGTTTAAAACAGTCACCTAGACAGTGGTACAAGAAATTTGATTCTTATGTTCTTTCTATTGGTTTCAAGAGGAGTGAGTTTGATCATTGTCTATACTATATGCATCACAGCACTGATGAGTGTGTGTATTTGTTACTTTATGTGGATGACATGTTATTAATTGGTTCTAACATGACTTTAGTAGACAAGATTAAAATTGAGTTAAACAAGGAATTTGATATGAAGGACCTAGGCCATGCTAAACGTATTTTGGGTATGGAAATTGAAAGAAATAGGTCTAATTCTTGTTTATTCTTGCATCAAACTCCCTATGTGCAAAAGGTGTTAAAGAAGTTTGGTATGATAAATTGTAAACCTACTTCTGTACCTCTTGGAAATCATTTTGTTTTAACAAAAGATCAATCGCCTGCAAATGAGGAAGAAATAGCTTATATGAGTAATATACCCTATTCTAATGTGATTGGTTCTGTGATGTATCTGATGGTTTGTACTCGGCCAGATTTGGCCTTTGCTGTTAGTACTTTGAGCAGGTACATGTCTAATCCTGGCCCCACTCATTGGGAAGCCTTGAAGTGGCTACTCAGGTATCTTAGTGACACTTATAATGTGGGTTTAATCTATAAGTGCAAATCTAATAATGTGAAATTGAAGGGTTTTACCGATGCTGATTATGGTGGAGATAGAGATAATAGGAAATCTACTTCCTCTTATGTGTTTACTTTGTGTGACTCATGTGTTAGTTGGAAGTCTCAGCTCCAACATATTGTTGCTCTCTCTACTACTGAGTCTGAATATATTGCTGTTACCGAAACCTTTAAAGAAGCTTTGTGGTTTAAAGGATTACTTAAGGAACTAGGAGCCTTAAATGAAAGTGTAACAGTATATTCTGATAGTCAATCAGCTATTCATTTATGTAAGAATCCTGTTTTTCATGAACGTACTAAACACATTGATGTTAGATTACACTTTATTAGGAATATTGTTTCTCAAGATGAAATTAAACTTGAGAAAGTGCATACAGATTATAACACTGCAGATATGGGCACAAAGGTGCTCACTTTGGTAAAATTTAGAAGTTGTCTACTGCTTCTAAATATCGGTACAGGTATGAAAAGGTCCGATTAGTTTTGGACTTTAATCTTGCAACTACTAAACATGTGTTGTTTTGTTTTTTGCAGGTTTTTTCGGTACTAAGGTGGAGGTTTGTTGGGATTTTGGTCCCAAACAAACCCCGGGGGCGATGATGAAACATCGGGTCGGCTTTTTTGCTTCGTAGGCCTTCGGCCCATGATCGAGGTATTGTATGCCCCAATTAAACCACAATATGCATAACCCAAGAGTGAACAGGTTAGGAACTTTACCACCCTATCTTGAGGTGTTAATTGGGTCATTGGCCCTGTTGCTCGATAGGTGGATCCGATTGGCGGCCCGGGTTTTAATTAGGCTCCCGACCCATTCCCTAATTAAAACCTAGACCTAAACCTACCTATCCTATATATCTACTCCCTCACTCTCATAACACAAGAGACACTCTCAAAAACCGAAGCCTCTCTCTCGCTCCTTTCTTCGTGACTGCGGCGTGCTTTGGCTCTCCCTTCTCTGTGAACTTGGTAACCTGCGACCCTGCTCCTTCTTTGGCCTCTAGTCTCGCTGGCCCTTCATGGTGGGCTGCTTCTGCCGCTCTCCTTCGTGCGTGGCGGCTATCTTCACCGCACCTCGGTGCGTCCGTGTTCAGGCCTCTGTTTTGGTACGGTTTCTTGGTGAAAACTTGTGGGTTGTGGGTTGCCTCGGAGTGTGATCTTACCTGTTTCGTGTGGTGTTTCCGATTGTGGTTATTGGGGCAATTTCTGAGCCCTCGGTTCCAGTCACACGATCGTGACATTATCAAGACTTAGGGAGTTTTCTCTTTTTCTTGTTTATTGTTACTTTATCATTTCAATTACTTGTCACTTATTGAGAATAACTTGTTACTTTGTGTTTGTGCAAGGGAATTTCTCCTACACTATCGAACCTTGTGGTAATTAACTTAAGTCCAATAATTTCCTATTCTTTCGAACATAGAAGATTATCGCAAGCATCAAATAATCATACGTCCACAATTATAGATGAAAATAAATACACAATCAATTTCCTCAAACCCATAAAAAAACTTAAATTAAATACTAAATCAAAACATGGAATCCTATAAACTAAGTATCATCACAATCCTAACAATTAATCTAGCCTAGAAACATGATTGATGAATAATCAATAAAATAAGCCTGTGTTCGGGAAATTTTGTTTATAATGAACACAATTTTCAATACCAATTGTTAACCGCACATATTTTCTCTCTCGAATGTTTAACTATACATCTTACCTAGAAAACACAAATAACATTAATCATTATTATTTATAACAGTTTCCGAACAGGTTGTAATTGATAGACATCACTCGATTTGAAGAACTAATTAATTTGCATAAGTCTCTGTTTCGCTCCTCTCTCGTTTCCTCTCGGTCCGCAACTCCTCTGTCTCCTCCGTATGTAATGTGCCCTCTCCTTTTTTATTCAATCCAGCCGTCATTTTTTTGCCAAGAAAGAGTCCAAATCCAAGTAAATAATGAGTCTATTTAATTTGGCTCGTACCGACCAATTCTTGATCCAAAAGGAGTTATGAGTCATCCAAGCCCAATTCACTTTTTGCCATTGAATTCAAGCCAAAAAAACGTGTCCAGTAGGAGTCCATTACCAATATAAAGCCCAATTAAGTGACTTTTATTCTCTAAGCCCCCAATCTTCCAAATAAGACAAGTTAATCCTTGAGTCTCTTTATTTTTGGAATCAAGTCCTTAGCAATTTGATTTCTTCCACTAATCCTCAATTAGCTTCATCAACTTCCATGTGCATGATTTAGCTCCACTAATCATCCAATTTTCATGTAATTGCTTCAATTCTTGTATTTTTTTCGACTTTGAGATTATTTCTGCAATATGAACGAATAGAAACTAAATCAATATCAAATATTCTAAAACGATGACAATAAATCCCACTTTTGACATAGAAATAAGTGTATAAAATACACTTATCACATGTCCTCCAAGCTTAGAATGGGAAACATGTACTTCACTATTATATTATTGATTGATGGCAAAACTATTAACATACATGCACCATGTTCACCCTTCTTTGGCACCAAAAGGACGGGTACTACACATGGACTTATACTCTTCCTTATGAAACCCTTCCTCAAAAGTTCCTCAATCTGCTCACTCAAAATTTCATTATACTTAGGACTCATTCTATAATATGGTAAATTTGGAAGACTAGCCCCAGCTGCCAAATCAATCTGCTACTGAATATTCCTCATAGGTGGTAATTCATTTGGTAATTCACCAGAAATAAGATCTTCAAATTCTGTTAATATTTCATGTGCTTTAGATGAAACAAGATTTTCCTCTTTATTTGGTGTAAAAATCTCCTTAATTATCACCGGATAAAAGCAATCAGATTCTTTTACAGGATCTAAAATCTCGTTCTCATTGCTTGTAAGGGTAAAGAAACTCTCAAGTCATTATTGGGTGGACTTCTCCGGCTACTTGAGAGGTGTCATAGCAATTTATGACTTCCCCATGTAAAAAGTACTATAATATCACTCTCCTTGAAAGTCGAATCCACATCAAACTTCCATAGATGGCCCAATAGGATATAACAAGCATCCATGTCTATGCCATCACACGATTCCATCCTTATAATGCTTGCCAATAGAAACAGGTACCTTGCAAGTCTCAGCAACACGAACGGAAGGACTTCTCTTCACCCAACCAAGAGACTTCAAACCACTGGTATATGTGGCTACCTTTTATCAGACTCCATCATCTCAGCCTTCATAGCCATGTTAATGGCTTCATGCATTATCTAAATATTTTGCAACTCAATTCTATCTTGTAGAACCACCTTCATACCACTAGTATATCTAGCTACCTTTTGATTTTCAGACTCCAAAAAATTATTTCGTTCTGCCAATCGCATAAATTCATTGGCGTAGTCTGATACTGTGCAATTGCCATGCTTACATCCTAGGTACATGCAGTATAAGATATTTTTGTAGTCTACAGGTAGATATTGACCCATCATAGATTGTTTCATCCTTCTCCAAGTCCCAATTCAACTCTTTCTCTAACTCCTCTAAGTATTCTGCAACCGATCCCACCATACTGTTGCTGCAGATTTCAAAGAAACACCGCCATCTTAACCATCTTATCCTCCGACACGTCCATAATTTCAAAAAAAAAAAAAAAATTCAACCTCCACCAAGCAATCCAAAAACTCCTCAATCTTCATATTACCAAAGAAAGAAGGGATATTTCTTTAATCCGATAATCATCATAGATATCTCAATTTTGATGATTAGGATTTTGCGGTTGTTCCTCAAAATCTTCTTTTGAATCAGAATCACTTTCTTCTACTGCAAGTCTTCGGTTATTTCCCTTTGAATTATTGGCTCAGCAACTCAATCCACTATTTTATCTGTTTTCCTGTTGAACATTATGCTCATTGTTTCCACCATTGTTGCCAAGAACTCATAACAACAATTGACGAATCTCACGAATTTGAGTAGTAAGATCTTCAATTTGCCTAGTTTGGGTATCCAAATCTACCCTAGTATCTGGTATGTCATCCATGGATATAAATCAAGAATATAGGAGATGGGAAAAGTCTGCTCTAATACCACTTGACACAAGGAGAAATAAGAAATTCAAGCTAAAACCTTAAAATAGATATAAAAACTGGAATCCACTGGGAATGAGGAGTTATAATCTCAAGTTTTTATTAATTGAAAAAAAAAAAAAAAATTAACCCTCTATCTATAAGGTCATAAAACATAATCTAAATTAACTAGGAAATCATAAAACATATTCAAAATCAACTAAATTTAAATAATTTGAAATAATCTAAATGACAGAAATAATACTCATTATTAATATTTTAATATTACAATTATATATAATAAATTTTAAGAAATTACTAATTGTTAATAAATTATAGTAGTGAAAGTTTTGGAAGAATAACTTGATAAATAAAGATAATAAAATAAATATGTAATTGAGAAAGAGAGCATTGAAAATCGTGAAAAGGTTAGTAAGAGCATCTACAATGTTACATTTTTCACATTAAATAAATTTTGCCAATTGGCAGTCTATATATGGAATTTTTTTCCACATATGATGAATGTTAAATGAAAAGAAGAGAATTACAAAAGTCATCTCGAATGAATTATTTCTACATCTCATAATCTTGCGCATATGGTATTTCTTTTATTCAAATAAAATAAACTAAATTAAAAATAGCATTTATTTAATCAACAAAATCCAAAATTACTGACTAAGCATGTTAAACACTCTTTCAAGTGGTAAAAAGTGTGCTTAAAACTTTCTTCGTTTATTGTTTCCATGTCAACATGATAGACTCCAAGATTTAATATGCATTGGAGATAAAAATATTGGCATAATGTCTTTCTTTTGATGACTCCAAGATTTAATACATTGGGGATAAAAATATTGACATAATGTCCTTCTTAATAATGTGGCAAACACTTTTTCAATGTGAAAAGTATAGCATTGTAAGAGATATTGACTTGCATTTATTTTTATTGCATTAAGTGTCCTCCATAATGTTAATATAGTAGTTTAGGCGTGAAATTGCATTTCCATGATTATCTGTGTTCACTTTTACCTTTAAAAATATAATAATAATAATAATAATAATAATAATTCAAGCAGATAACAGAAATCTATATGGGCGAATCAACAGCTATTGGGGCAAGTGTCATGAGGAAAATACCAAGAATTGCTCGATTTTTAGAGGCAAAATTACACCAAGAATCACCATATATATCACCAACCGAGGGTAAGTCAAGTCAAAGTTCCTTGAAAACAAGTTTATTTCCTTTCAGAATATTGCACATTTGATATCAAACTATAATTTGTCATCTAGAATTTCTGTTTATATATATATATATATATATATATAGTATTCGAAAATAGGGTTAATTTTCAAGCTCTGATATCATTTGTCGGTCTCATATGTACAAACAATTGCACAGACACAAAAATGTTCACGCAAGAAAATTAAAAAATGATTGTGCACACTTGCACACTGTTACCCTATAGCAAGTGAAAGATTGGCTTTTAAAAGACCAGGAAAAAAATCTTCATCCACTAGTTGTATATAAGCATGTCCCGTTTGCTTCACCAAAAACAACTTCATTCAAGAGAGCAATTTGGTCAACTCTGAGGCGTAAAATTCTCAAATTTATAACATCTAATTATATAAAAATACAACTTGTTGAAATTTTTTTCTAGTTTTCAATAATAATATAACTTTTCTCTAACGTTCTAAATATTGAGATTATTTCTCTTGACAAATAGGCATTGGCAAGTGACTAATTAACTCGTTGATAAACCAAGCATGATATGATTCTAGTCTAATTATGATCTCGTAATGGTCAATTATCATGATTACATTGTTAAAGTGGAAAAATACTTAGGTGGGCCGGACGCAATGCGATCGGCCTATTCGAGCTCCTCACCTCATCGGGTGGCCCACGCTCACCCAATGGGGATCCCCATTGGACGGTGGCACCATGTAGGACGGTGTGACCTCCCCACCTAAGAATTTCTCGTTAAAGTGAACAAAACATTGTGGAATTAAATATTTTAACTCGCTAATTATTCATCGTTGATTTTGAGAAACGCAACGATCATTTTTCTAAATCGTAATTTGAGAAAATAATAAGATAAATATACCCATCTAATCTAGCCCAAGAACTTTAGAGAAATACCTCTAAAAATATTAACATTATTATAAAAGTTTGAACGTAATTAACTACAGTTTAATTGATCGTAAAACCATATACTTACGTTTAAAAGAAAATACAATCACGCCATAAACAGACAATAATTCTCAATCCCAAACTCAAAACTTGACCTGACAAAATCAAAAAACAGAAGAACGCTGCCAAAATGTGAAAATTCATAGTAGATTTTGGCTTCTTCCATATTATTGTAAAGAGATTTTGCAAAATTCCTTCTTAAAATCTGCAAAAATAAACTATTTCAATTTAGCTCTACTATTAGCCTTAGAAATTCATTTTTCCAAATAACGTATGTGTTAGGTTTCAATTTAAACATGCACAGTGGAATAAAATGATTCAAAACTTCTAAGTTCGAATCTGTTAGAAATTGATTTTGATCAGATTATAGTTTCGAAGAAAAGACATGCTAAGAAGTGAAAAACAGATTTACAAAATTGAAATAACATAAAACATATGAATCAGAAGAGAAGATCCGAGGCAAGATTTAAGGTTGATGATCGAGGCGAGAACTTGGCTCTCTGTCCTTAAGACGTTTTTTTACCCCGTCACAATGTGCTTACAGTTTGTGGTAAAGCGCCTCCCAAGATACAACGATCGGAACACTTGCAGAAGCAGCACCTCGACTGCAAGACAACGAACCAGAATTGAACAAAGACACTCTCTGAAGACTTATACAGAAAAAGAAAAACTGGAAGAAGACTTAATGCTGTGCAGAAGAAGTGATTCGTGATGAAATGAAAAACCAACAAATAGAGGAGAATGTGGCGGTTTTGAGCAGTTTCCAAACCGCCCACTTCATGCAAAAACGGTACCAAGCCCACGATCCCGATCCCGAGCCGATCGGACGGACGGACGGACGGACGGCGCGCGCGTGTGTGGCCTTTGGGCTAGTCTAGACATTGTCTAAGACTCCCCTCTTTCAAAGACTATTGGTACCCCTTGGGGCCCAAACTCATTTCTCAACTTGAAGCATATAAAGGGGTTCAAGGTTGTGTTTGCAACCTATGTGGGATTGGAACCTTTTTCCAATTGTTTCCCATTTATTCCTCATATTTATTGTCCAACTTTCAACCATAATTTCTCATTCATATGGAAATAGTTTTATACAATTAAATATTCCACGCTCATCTACTCGGAACGTAGAATTTAATTGAACATTAATTTCGACAATTCGAACATCGGGTCCCACTCAAATTTAAGGTCAAAGTTGACCCATTAACCCATTATTTCCAACAATCCCCCACATGAATGGAAATTATCATGACTATGCAATGAGATGCAGACACGATCAGAGAGTACAGGCGAAAAGCTTATTGCATCAGGAGAGGTAGCTTTTGGCTTTGAACCTGCCTTAGTGAATACTATCGAGTTTACTTGGCTAATCAGTGAACATAATGTCTTAAACTGTTCAGCCATTGATGTAAACCAAGGCAACAATATTCACACAATAATTTTTCTATCAATTCTTCGGTTCTCATAGTTGTGTTCATTTTGGCCTTGAACAATTCTTGAAATTCATAAGTGCTCTAGAGAATTTAAGCCCCAAATCCTCATAGAAGCGGCCACACTTCACACTTATATAGGTGATCTCCTATTAAGAGTATTCTGCTATACCCCATTTGATTAATCCAAGCTATAGGAATCATTAAAAGTTATAACTTAATCTTTATACATTCTGCAGACAGCACTTTTATAAAAGAATGGATAAGTGCTTTACTGAATCTTAATAACTTAGTTGTCCCATTGAATCAGGATCTTGGGATCTCCAATCAACAAGGTTGGGTTACCATCATTAAGATTCATGCATATTCGGCTTTAATCCCATTCCCTTTGTCAGATAGTATACTTGATCTCTTGGTAGGTCTTTTGTAAGCGGATCCGCAAGATTCTCCTTTGATTTCACATAATCAATGGAGATTATACCATTTGAGATCAACTGTTTTATGGTACTGTGTCTACGACGTATATGTCTAGACTTACCATTATACATACAATTTTGTGCCCTTGCAATTGCCGATTGATTGTCACAGTGAATACTAATTGCAGGCACCGGCTTAGGCCAACACGGAATATCCTCTAAGAAGTTACAAAGCCATTCTACTTCTTCTCCAGCTTTATCTAAAGCTATAAATTCCGATTCCATTGTTGATCAAGCTATGCAAATTTGCTTTGAGGATTTCCAGGACACAGCCGCACCACCAAGTGTAAATATATAACCACTTGTGGATTTAGAATCTTTCATATCTGATATCCAATTTGCATCACAATATTCTTCTAATACTGCTGGATATCTCAAATAATGTAATCCAAATTTCAAAGTATGTTTCAAGTATCGAAGTACTCGATTCAATGCCTTCCAGTGATCATTGCTTGGATTACATGTGAACCTACTCAATTTATTAACTGCGAATGCAATATCAGGACGTGTGCAGTTCATGAGATACATCAGACTTCCAATAATCTGAGAGTATCTTAATTGAAGTACTGGTTCACCTCTGTTTTTGGCTAAGTGTAGACTTGTGTCTACTGGAGTTTTGACCGGATTTTCATCACAGACTCCAAATCTCTTTAGCACAGACTCAACCTAATGAGATTGTGAAAGAACGAGGCCATCTGGTGTTTTAGAAATTTTAATTCCCAGAATTACATCTGCTACACCCATGTCCTTCATGTCAAAGTGTTTGGTTAACATTTTCTTAGTAGACATGATGATATCATGATTGCTACCTAGAATTAGCATATCATCGACATATAGACATACTAAGACGTATGCTGTTGGTGTGCTCTTATTATACACACATTTATCACACTCGTTAATCTTAAAACCATTTGACAACATTGTTTTGTCAAACTTTTGGTGCCACTGCTTTGGCGCCTGTTTTAATCCATATAAAGACTTAACGAGTCTGCAAACATTTTTCTCTTGTCCATGAGCGACAAATCCTTCAGGTTGCTCCATGTATATTTCTTCTTCCAACTCACCATTTAGAAAGGCTGTTTTAACATCCATTTGATGAATTTCGAGATTATGTATCGCAGCAATTGCAACAAGGATTCTTATCGAAGTAATCCTCGTTACCGGTGAGTAAGTATCAAAGAAATCTAGACCTTCCTTTTGTCTATATCCTTTTGCTACCAAACGAGCCTTGTATTTATCAATAGATCCATCCGATTTTAATTTTTTCTTGAAAATCCACTTGCAACCTAGAGGTTTATTTCCAGGTGGGAGATCAACCAACTCCCAAGTGTGATTTTGTATTATCGATTCAATTTCACTATTGATAGCTTCTTTCCAAAAAGGAGCTTCTGGTGTTGACATCGCTTCACTGAATGTCTTAGGTTCATCTTCGATCATGTATGTTAGAAACTCTGAACCAAATGACGTAGACTTTCTAACCCTTTTACTGCGTCTGAGTTCTTCTTCATTTTCATCATTATTTGCAGCATCGTAAGTTCGTTTTGTTGAACCTACGTCACTTTTGTCTTTACGAGGAAAGACATCTTCAAAGAAACTTGCATTTCTTGATTCAATTATTGTATCTTCATGTATATCCGGAATCTCGGATTTATACACAAGGAAGCGATATGCACTGCTGTTATAAGCATATCCAATAAATATGCAATCTACAGTTTTCGGTCCTATTTTTATTTGTTTAGGTTTTGGCACTTCTACCTTTGCCAAACACCCCCACACTTTCAAGTATTTATATGAAGGGTTGTAACCTTTCCATAACTCGTAAGGTGTTTCATCCCTTACTTTGTGTGGTATTTTGTTAAGAACGTGATTTTTCGAGAGGATAGCTTCCCCCCCCCCCCCCACAAATTCTGGGGTAGACCAGAACTGATCAACATAGCATTCATCATTTCTTTAAACGTACGATTATTTCGTTCCGCAATGCCATTAGATTGAGGTGAGTAAGGAGCTGTTGTTTGGTGAATAATACCTTGTTCAGAACAAAATTCCTCAAACGGTGCTCCATATTCTCCACCTCTATCACTTCGAACAATTTTTATTGTTTTGCTAAGTTGATTTTCGACTTCATGCTTATAATGTTTAAACAATTCCAAAGCCTCGTCTTTGCTTCTTAACAAATAAACATAACAGTACCGAGTGCAATCGTCAATAAAAGTAATGAAGTACTTTTTCCCCCCTTTAGTTTGCACAAATTTTAAGTCACAAATATCGCTGTGAATTAATTCTAAAGGTGAAGTGTTTCTTTCAACTGAAGGAAACAGTCTTTTGGCTAACTTAGCCTCAACACAAGTTTCACATTTGTGATTAGGATCGAAACTTAACGAAGGATGCAAATTTAAATTCATTAATTTGCGCACAGATTTAAAGTTTGCGTGTCCTAATCTTTTATGCCATAAACAAGAAGAATCAACAATATACGCAGAAGTAGAAGCTTCATTAGTCTTGTTCAATTTGGGTACAATAGTAAGGACATTCATCTTGAACATCCCATCGGTCATATAACCCTTTCCCACATACATCCCATTTTTAGTTAGTACAAATTTGTCAGATACAAATACTAACTTAAACCCATTTTTTCTAAGAAGAGAACCAGAAACAAGATTTTCCCGAATGTCAGGCACATGCAGCACATTGTTGAGGACGAGTTCCTTGCCGGATGTCATCTTCAAGGTCACCTTTCCTTGTCCTTCAACCTTTGAGCTTGAGGAATTTCCCATGAACAGTTGTTCACCATCAATAGTTTTGTATTCAGAAAACACATTCTTTTCAGCACAAATGTGGCGAGTGGCACCAGTGTCCACCCACCATTCCCGGGGATTTCCAACACTGTTACATTCAGATATTACAGCAGATAGGTGCATCTCTTGAACACCTTCAGTCACATTTTCAGTTTCAACAACATGTGCACGGTCATTTTGCTTTTTAGGCTTACGACAGTCAATTGCACGATGTCCAGGTTTGCCACAGTTGAAACAGTCCCCTTTGAACTTCTTGTTCTTCTGATTGTTTTCATTTTTCTTGGGAGCAAAGTTTGAGTGCTTCCTTTTCATGTTCTTCTTTGAACTTGATTCAGCCATGTTTGCCTTAGCCTCCATGCTTGGTCCAACATTTCTCCTTTCAGACTTTTTAGTATCTTCTTCAATCCTCAAACGCACAATCAACTTCTCCAAGTTCATTTCCTTGCGTTTGTGTTTGAGGTAATTTTTGAAATCTCTCCAAGAAGGCGGGAATTTCTCAATTACAGCTGCTACTTGGAACGACTCACTTACAGTCATCCTTTCAGCATGCAAATCATGGAGGAGTACCTGCAAGTCTTGAACTTGGGAAATAACAGATTTAGAGTCAATCATTTTATATTCCAAAAATTTACCGACAAGAAATTTTTTAGAACCAGCATCTTCAGTTTTATATTTTTTCTCTAAATAATCCCATAGCTCTTTTGCATATTTCATTATGCTATACACACCATATAGCGAATCATTCAGTCCATTCAGTACATAATTTTTGCACAGAAAATCAGAATGTTTCCATGCGTCCAAAGCAATAACCGAAGCTCGATTATTTTCTCCTTGCTGAACCGAAGGAGGATCCTCCGTAAGAAATCTTGCCAAGTTCAGAGTGGTGAGATAGAACAACATTTTTTGCTGCCATCTCTTAAAATCAACTCCGTTAAATTTTTCAAGCTTCTCTCCATGAGAAATATGAGTTGAACTAGATGGACCAGCCACAGTCGGCATCACAGTAGCCACAGTTGGCGTCACAATAGGCGTCACAGTTGGCGTGACAGTAGAGGTCACAGCCAAAGTAGGAGGAATTGCATTCGTCCCAATAGTATTAGCCATTTCTGTTTTCAAACAGAAGTTCAACAAGTCAGAATTTGGGAATTAAAATTATGCAGAAAGGTAAAATCAAACCAAAAACTGCAAGGTTAAAATTATATAGAAGCATGTACAATTTCGGAACCAGTAATCAAAAGTAAAAACTAAAAAAAACGTCTTAAGATTGTTAGAAATTGATTTTGATCAGATTATAGTTTCGAAGAAAAGACATGCTAAGAAGTGAAAAACAGATTTACAAAATTAGAATAACATAAAACATATGAATCAGAAGAGAAGATCCGAGGCGAGATTTAAGGTTGATGATTTAAGGTTGATGATCGAGGCGAGAACTTGGCTATCTGTCCTTAAGACGTTTTTTGCCCCGTCACAATGTGCTTACGGTTTGTTGTAAAGCGCCTCCCAAGATACAACGATCGGAACACTTGCAGAAGTAGCACCTCAACTGCAAGACAACGAACTAGAATTGAACAAAGACACTCTCTGAAGACTTATACAGAAAAAGAAAAACTGGAAGAAGACTTAATGCTGTGCAGAAGAAGTGATTCGTGATGAAATGAAAAACCAACAAATAGAGGAGAATGTGGCGGTTTTGAGCAGTTTCCAAACCGCCCACTTCATGCAAAAACGGTACCAAGCCCACGATCCCGATCCCGAGCCGATCGGACGGACGGCGGCGGCGCGCGCGTGTGTGGCCTTTGGGCTAGTCTAGACATTGTCTAAGACTCCCCTCTTTCAAAGACTATTGGTACCCCTTGGGGCCCAAACTCATTTCTCAACTTGAAGCATATAAAGTAGTTCAAGGTTGTGTGATTGGAACCTTTTGCCAATTGTTTCCCATTTATTCCTCATATTTATTGTCCAACTTTCAACCATAATTTCTCATTCATATGGAAATAGTTTTATACAATTAAATATTCCACGCTCATCTACTCGGAACGTAGAATTTAATTGAACATTAATTTCGACAATTCAAACATCGGGTCCCACTCAAATTTAAGGTCAAAGTTGACCCATTAACCCATTATTTCCAACAGAATCAACCTTGCCATTTAGATAGAACTCAATGATAAAAAAATGTACTTTTTAATGAACATCTTGAAATTTGAAAATCTAAAATAGGATGTACAATTTATATCACCATAACTGTCCAATTGTCCAGCCTCTAACACTAATACGCACATCAAGAACAAATCTGAAACTCCCCAACCAAGAACGATTCAAGATGGATTTAGGGTAAAGACTCACGCTTTTATTTCTTGTGTTAGCAAGATAATAAAAGCTGCACAAGAATTCAACTAATTCTTTTTGTCAACTATCTCTAAACATAGAATTAGTATTTATAGTTGAGTGGCAACCTTAACCCTAGTCTTAGTAGGCTTGGTTAAAAAATTTCCCCCAGTAGAAATTCAAATACTACCCAATTAATTGGGCTTGGACATGATCAATTCCAATAATCTCCCGCTTGGACAAGTTTCAAATGCAAATACTAAATTCTCTTCTTTTTGTGTAACTCATTAGGTTCCATTCATGATGACGAATTTCGTGATATTATTATTCCACTCTAATTTGGATAAGATATATTATTATTCCACTCATGATGGCGAATGTCATGTGGCATGACAAGACAGGTTTATGGACGGTTACTGTTGAAATGTAATATCTTCATCAATATAACTTAATTGGTTAATTAAGAGATACGGAACAACATAAATCTCTTTTAACCAATTATGTTATTCACCTCATCTCTTACTTGATCTAGTTATGATTGAAAACTCTTTTCTACTCAGAACTCAAGCTCTATCGACGAATTTATGTCAGCTTAAGTGAACAAAATACAGGTCATAATCTCCTACTACCCATGAGTGATGAATCATCATATTGGACATATACAACCATGATATGATTCTCGTCATCCTGATAAATCCTCAAGAAACACCATAATGCTCGTCAAAGTACAACAATCATCACATAAGATTCTATGACATGTTAGAAAATAAAATCTTCTCATTATGTGGTCCATATTACATATCGTGGTTTAATTAGGTAAACTGCTGAATTAATAGAAATCTGGTTTAATTAGAAGTATTTCCTATTAATACTACAACCTTGATGGACGGTTGAGATTAAAAAACAATAAGAAAATTCGGCCCCTCTCTCTACCTATATATATTGAACTTTAATTCCATCATTAGAGTTCAATTTATGAAACACAACTAAAGGTTTAGGTTAAGGAAGAGAAGACGAATTTCAGATCAATTATTGTTCAGGATTTAATTAAAGCTATGACAGAAATTCATCACTATTCAACATTATTGCTATGAATTCTGGTATGTTTTATGATTTACAGTAATTAATTTGTATGTTCAAGATCCTGAATAGAATTATTTTTAAATCTATATGTTCCGTATTAAGATTATAGATTACATATGGTATCAAAGCTTAGGTTGGACTATCATAATTAATTCTATGTATGAAGAAGTCAGATCAATCATGTTGAATTATCAGATTTTCATTACATATGATAAAAGAAATTAAAGGTATATATACGTTTGATTATTAAAATCTAGAAAATTATGTGAATGCAATTGGAAATCAAATTTGGGTGTGTTGATATAATACCTCAAACCGTATGAATTTTTTCCTTTATGAAATTGTGTATATGGAATCTGTATAGATATAAATTCGAATTTTTGGTCTGGTTCATTTCTGTTGGTTGCGAATCATTGTGAATATGGATTCAAAATACTCACAGCCATGAAACTTCATCTTCATGATTCAGTCTGTAAATTGATTTTGGATAAAATCCATATGGAATCTGATTATGATTGATGTATAATGAATTAATTTTGGATGATGGTTTTGTGTGGGAGTCGCTGTCGCACTGGCGCGCAGCACTGCGACATTGCTGCGCGAGGTGGCTGCAGCGTCGCACGCAGCGACGCTGTGCATCTGGGAATGGCGCTGCAGGCTGTTGAAACCTCGGTGGCTACGTCGCTTTCTCCGGAATGAGGGGCGGCTATTAGGGTTGGGGTCTAGGGTTTAACCCTACGTGCAAAATCAGATTTTTTGGGGGCAAGGACTTCGTTCGGAAATTTGAAGTCTTCAGGGCTACCTTTGCAATTTTGGAAAATTATGTTTAATTGCACACCGAGTCCCCCTTGTTTGTTGTGAATAATGTTTAAACCTAATGTTATAAAACCATTTAATTTGGCCCTTAAAGTTCTGAATTTTATAAAATCAGCTCCTGAATTTATAAAATTATTTATATTCGGCCTTTAAAAGTTCTGAATTTTTAATTCAGCCCCTAAAGTTTGAGAATTTTCTAATTTAGTTCCTAAAGTTTGAGACTATAATTAATTGGCCGCTAAAGGTAGGGAAAATTGTAATTTAAATCTTAAAGTTTGAAATCTTTCATAACTGGTCAATCAAGTTTAATCAAATTGCCATTTAACCCTCCAACTTATTGATTACTCAATTCTTAAGGTTTGAAAATCTCAATGTTTTGGCAAATATTATTATTTTGTCAATATTAATGATATATTGTATGCTTTTACTAAGTTGTGCATACCATTCGAACTGCAATATACATATTATACTAAATTGATAATCACCACAGTGGTTTCAGTTTAGTACATGCATATTGTTGTCATATGTGACATTCATATTATTGGTTGATGTTCACCACAGTAAACTCATATTGTTGTCATATGTGACATTCATATTATTGGTTGATGTTAGCCAAAGGGTTTAATCAGGAAGAAGGCATCGATTTCAATGAAACCTTCTCTTCAGTTTCTAAAAAGGATTCATTACGAATCATTATGGCTTTAGTTGCTCATTTTGATTTAGAGCTACATCAAATGGATGTGAAGATAGCTTTTCTTAATGGGAGTTTGGAAGAAGAAGTCTACATGACAAAACCAGAAGGCTTCATTATACATGGAAAGAAAAACATGGTATGTTTGTTAAAGAAGTCAATATATGGACTAAAGCAAGCTTCACGAAAATGGAATATTAAGTTTCACAATACCATTTGTTCTTTTGGGTTTACTGAAAACATTGTTTGACCAATGTCTATACCTAAAGATCAGTGGGAGTAAGTTTGTATTTTTGGTTCTATATGTTGATGACATATTAATTGCCAGCAGTGACCATGGTTTATTACGGGAAACTAAGGATTTTCTTTCCCAAAACTTTGAAATGAAAGATGTGGGAGAGGCATCATTCGTGATTGGAATAGAAATATTTCGCGATGGATCACATAGATTTTGGGAATGTCTCAGAATGCCTGTATCACAAAAGTTTTGGAAAGATTTAATATGGCTTCTTACGATCCTAATATTGTTCCAATTCAGAAGGGGGATAAGTTCAGTCTAACCAGTGTCCTCAAACTGAATTGGAACATGAACGAATGAAAAAATTTCCTTATACTACTCTTGTAGGAACCTTAATGTATGTACAAGTTTGAATCAGGCCAAACATTAGCTTTACAGTCAGTACGTTGGGCCGTTATCAAAGCAATCCAAGAATTAATCATTGGAAAGCTGCTAAGAAAGTGTTGAGATACTTATAGGGAACAAAGAAACATATGCTCACATTAAGCCATACTGATCACCTTGAGGTGATTGATTACACAGATCCACTAATTAAAAGGTTACAACTCAAGACATTTAAGCAGCATGCTGACGCAATGAGTCTTGAGTGTAACGAATAGTTTCTTTTCTTGTATGTGGATTGCTTCGTGTTCATATGGACCAAGTGGGAGACTATTAGAAAATAATATCTTCTCATTATGTGGTCCATATTACATATCTTGGTTTAATTAGGTAAACTGTTGAATTAATAGAAATTTGGTTTAATTAGAAGTATTTCCTATTAATACTACAACATTGATGGACGGTTGAGATTAAAAGACAATAAGGAAATTCGGCCCCTTTCTCTACCTATATATATTGAACTTGAGTTCCATCATTAGAGTTCAATTTATAAAACACAACTAAAGGTTTAGGTTAATGGAGAGAAGGCGAATTTCAGATCAATTATTGTTCGGGATTCAATTAAAGCTGTGACGGGAATTCATCACTATTCAACATTATTGCTATGGATTCTGGTATGTTTTATGATTTACAATAATTAATTTGTATGGTCAAGATCCTGAATAGAATTATATTTAAATCTATATGTTCCGTATTAAGATTATAGATTACTTGACATCCTCAAGTCTAAGGACAAATTTCACACTCGTACGGTAGAGATTCACCACCAACGCTTGGATATTTATCAATGTGGAATCTCTTGTCGATCATCCAACACTTTTTTTATCTAAAAATGCATCCATTTATTCCTTCAAATGTCCATCTACATTCTTACTTGTGAGATCATATACTTTCTTCATAAGAAAAAATAAAACACACAATAACATAACTTCAAAAAAAAAAAAATTGTATATTGTTGTTGCTTCAGTTATTGATAATTTGAGCATAAGTTATTTATGACTTGCATCTCACAACCACATCATCTTGTAATTAAGAAGTTTTCAAACTTAATCTAAGCAATCTAGTATAGGGATGGATCCTACATCAAAAGTATGGGCCTTCAATGTGTCGTTTATATAAAGTCAGGTTCTTAGATTTTAATGGCTAACTTTTGAGGTATGGCTCTCCCAAGTTCTATAACAATGGTATCATAACATGCTCCATATATCCATATTGCAATTGACCTGTGCGGATGGTGACTTCTACATAGTAGTGTTCGCTCATAACTGGTCATAGAATAGTGTAAAGCATGTCCGACATTGACACAAGAATCGTGGAGCGCAATGGTTTTTCATGGTTTATATTGCAAGTTATGGGACTTGAATCCCACATCAAGATTATGGGCTTTTGATATGAGATTTAATAGACGTGGGTTCTCCAACTTCAACGACTAACTTTTGAGGTATGGTTCTCTCAAGTTTTATAATAGTACGCAAGGTAGTGTGTGGTAGATTGTGGACCAGTATGGTAGGTTGCGGATGTTGTGGTGTGTGCAATTGCAAATTTGTGTGGATGTATGTAGTTGATCCGGTGTTGGTGTATGATGGTGGGGTGTTGGAGGGTGTAGTGGTGGATCGTGGATCGGAGACAAGTGAACATCTTGTGTAGTTTTGGGGTGGTGAGGTAGGAGAGATGAAGGATAATTGTGACTAGGTAATTTTATAATTTGTGAAATAAAAATAATTTATTATCAATTACTTTGACTATTTGTGATGGATAAATAAGTGGTGACCAATTAATGTGATAATTTATGATCACCAATAACTAAAAAGTATAGTATGCCTAAATTTAAGGGTTCACGGCCAAAAAAAAAATGTTATGACCAATTAATGTGATACTTTGTGATAGAAATAGAAGTCATGATCAATTAATTTAATAGTTTGTGATCAATAAATAAATTTTGACCTATAAAATCGGTGATTTATGATCGAGAAGTAAGTCATTAATAATAATGTTATAATTGGTGAAGGATAAAAAAGTCGTGACCTATAAGATTTGTGATTTGTGATTATGACGTTTCATAAATTTTTTATTGTTTTGAGATTAACCTATTTAATTATTTACTTAATCAATAAGTCGTGACCTATAAGATTTTTGATTTGTCAAAATTGAAAGTGTATTTTTAAAAGTTGATAATTATGTATTATCCTCAAAAAATCCTACAAAAAGCCCAAGTACAAATACGTAAGTGCAATAAAACAATAAATGGGATAAATACTTAGGTAAGAAGTTTAAAAGATGGAATTTAAGATTTAAGAAACTTCTAGTTTTAATATGAAAATAAGTTTTTTATATGTAATTAATTAGATAATTAAATTGGATAAGGTCACAATTATATAATTTTGAGTCATAAACACAAATCACAAATTTTATAGATCAGAAATTATGAAATTTTTCGGTCACAAATAATGAAATCGTATGGTCGCTACTTAATTTTCGCTCACAGAGAATAAAATTATCAATCACGACTTACTTTCAGTAACAAATTACCAAATTAACCGGTCACTGATTATTGTCCAATTTTACGTATTTTAAAGAAATAAATAAATGAAAATATACAATTTTGGGATATAAATTTTGTCATTTAGAGTAAAATTTATTAAAGATTCAATTTTATTTGTTTGACTCTAAATTAACTTTAATTGCTAAAAATTTCATTTATTTGATTTCAGGTATATTTTGGACAAATTTAACCCAAAGATCCATAATTTAATGGACCGAAAAAGCCCATAAAGCCATCTTATCCTCCAAGTCCAACACATCCACAAGAACCGAATACCTACCACCAGGTTCACTGTCTTCTCCCTCAGCCGCAATCCACCAAACCACTTCCAGCCTCTGTTTTCTCTCCTCCCTCACATTCTCTGTCTGTCTTCTTCATCTTCAGCCATTTCCTGCCTCTCTCGCATGACAGCTCTCTCTCCTTCACCTCCATCAACCACCTCCAGACAGACTCCACCAGCAGAACAACCTGTAACACAGCCGCAAGTGACCTTCAGCCGCAACCATTCTCTCATTCGGTGTGGGCTCTCTCTCTCGCTATCTTCTTCCTCACCAGCTCTACAGCCGTCTCCCACACGTCTCTCTCATCTTCTCCCAGAACCAACTTCTCCTACGTCTTCTCTCAATTCTTTCAGCCAACCTCACACCTCAGCCGCTGTCTTCAGCAACCATCTTCTCCCAGTCGTCTGCTCCTGCCAACATCCCACTTCAACCTCTGTCTTCTCTCTTTTTCACTAAAGCAAGCAGCAGCATCCTACTCTTCACCAGCCGCTCACCTGCACCATTACCAACCTCCTTCCATCCGTTTCCAGCTACAACCAGTCGTCTCTCAACTCACTTCAGCCGCCAGTCAGCCACACAAAACTTCCAGCAGCTCTCTTTCATCATCTTCAGACTTCAAGTAGCAGCACCAGCAGCCTGGTTTTCCCCCTCACGCCCAGCAGCTGCAACCTCTGTCTGTTCTTTCGGAAACAGTTTCAGTTTTGAGCACTTTTTGTCCATTTTCTTATTGCCTTTATTTAGATTTTCAGTTTTTATAATTAGTTTACATAATTTTATCTGTTGATGTTAGTTTGATTTTAGATTTATTTTAGTATTGAAATCTCATTTCCAAATTTGAATTTTGTTTGATTAATGGTTATGGTTTGTTTGAATCTTATTTCGTTTAGTTTAATTATGTTTGGCTAAGTTATATTTGAGGGGAGTTATTCCTAGCCTCAATGGGTGAGTGTTAATTTTCTATAGATCAATTCTTGTGATTGATGATAATTAACGAGTGTTTTAATTTTTCAAATTATTTTACTTCGATTGATGTCGTTGATGTGGTATGTATTGATTATGCACACAACATGCTCGACTAAATGCCGTAAAATAAATTGACTAATTTTCGTACGAATATGTTTAAATCTTATCGATTTCAAGAAATTCACACTAATCTTATTTGAAAAGCCCAATTGATAGCGAAAGAATAACTCCACTCAAATTTCCCTTTCATTGCAATTTAATTATATTCTTTTTTTTTATCATTTAAGCAATTTCGAAATCGTAGTTTAAGACTTGAATTTAGCAAATATTACGATACCAATAAAATCCCTAGGAAGAATGACCCTGGATTATTGTTAGGCTATAACCTGACCCCTTTATACTTGGAGGGTAGATTTTACATCGAGTCAAGTTTTTGGCGCCGTTGCCGGGGATTATTTTGGTGTTAATTGATTTTTACTGAATTCTTTTTATTTTATTGTTATTTTTTTTCTCGCGACTACTATTCTTGATATTGTTCTTTGTTTATGTCCGTTTGGTTTCGAGATAATTCTAAGCGATTAGTAAGATCGGAACCTACTAACCAATTTTTAATTCTTGAAAATCAGCAGGTAGTAATGGCAAATAATGTAGATCCAAATGAGGCGCCAGTCGTTCGAAGTCTTAGAGATTACATTTTTTCAACGATGACAAGCACTCCGTCATGCATAGTGACGCCTGCAAATGCAGCAGTCTTCAACTTCAAACCGGGAATGATTGATCATCTACCACGCTTCCATGGGATGCCATCAGAGAGTCCATATCACCACATCTAGGAATTCGAAGGGGTTTGTTTTACTTTTCTTGAAAGAAATTGCACTGAGGAAGTCATTCGACTCAAGCTTTTCCCTTTTTCACTAAAGGATAAAGCGAAGTCGTGGCTTAACTCTTTAAGGCCTAGTTCAATTACAAATTGGGCAAATATGCGGAAAGAGTTCATTAAAAGTTTTTTCCACCACAAAGAACCACCGCAATTCAAAGACAAATCATGAATTTTTCTCAAAAGAATAATGAAAATTTTTACACTAGTTGGGAAAGATTCAAAGATTTGTTGTTATCTTGTCCCCATCATGGTTACGAGCAATGGATGTTAACTAAATTTTTTTATGAAGGGCTCAGACCAGAAATGAGACAATTTGTGCAAACCATGAGTAATGGTGATTTCTTTGCAAAAGAACCAAATGAAGTTTTTACATTTTTTGATGATTTAGCTGAAAATGCCCAATCTTGGGATAACATTGATGAGTTTGATAGGGGTGTTACAATAAAAACTGAATTTCCAAAGATTGCATCCGGAAACGGAATTCATTCACTTAGAGCAGATGATGACATAAATGCCCGATTGGCTGTCATCACTCGAAAACTTGAAAACTTGGAAACTCAAAAAGTGAATGAAGTCAATTCATCTTCCACTATTTTAGAAAAATGTTCAATTTGTGATGATGCACAGCATTTAACCTCTGATTGTCCTGCATTTCCCCAACTAAAAGAGATGTATTTTGATCAATCTGTTGCTTTTAATATGATTTCCAAACCTTATTCTAATCCATATTCGAGTACTTATAATCCAGGTTGGAGAAATCATCCAAACTTCAGTTGGAGGAATGATCAAGGAGGAAGCAATAATGTTGGCAACAATGCTGGACCTTCACAACTAACACCTTATATGCCACCGCAGAAGAGAAGTCTGGAAGACCAAATCCAACAATTCATGCAAAGCCAAGCTGCCATCAACAATCAAAACTCTCAGGCCATTAATGACATCCGATCTCAGCTTACAAAGCTGACTACTCAGGCAAGTGCAGCAGAAAAAGGTAAGTTTCCAGCTCAACCAATGCCTAATCCTCAAACTCAATACAATGGGGTCGATGAATCCAATCTGAGACATGTGAAAGCAGTAACTACCTTGAGAAGTGGTAAGCAAATCCAAGTTCCTGAACCTCAAGAGAACTTGGTGGGTAAGCAAGCTAAACCTCCTGTCAATGATACTATATTAAAATCTTTATCTGATGTTCAGGAACCACCTAAGCAAATAGTAGGTGCACCCCCTGCCCCTTTTCCTCAAAGATTACAACCTGGTAATAAGACCAAAAATCAAACGGAAATTCATGAGATTTTTAAGCAAGTTAGGGTAAATATTCCTCTGTTAGATGCAATTCAACAAGTCCCTGCCTATGCTAAATTTTTTAAGGATTTGTGTACAGTGAAGAGGAAGCTAGCTGTTAAGAACAAAGCATTTTTAACTGAACAAGTGAGTTCTATCATACAATGCCAAACTCCTCAAAAATTTAAAGATCCTGGTTCTCCAACCATTGCTTGTATGATAGGAACCACTCGTATTGGCCATGCATTGCTAGATTTAGGTTCAAGTGTGAATCTTTTGCCCTTTAGTGTATACACACAACTTGGTCTAGGTGAACTTAAGCCTACCCCCATGATTTTACAATTAGCAGATAGATCTATCAAGATGCCTAGAGGGATAATTGAGGATGTTTTGGTTCAATTCGATAAATTCTATTACCCAGTTGATTTTGTTGTTATTGATGTTCAAAATACACCTAAAACTTCTCCTCAAATCCCTGTTATTCTTGGTAGACCATTTCTTGCAACTTCAAATGCTTTAATAAATTGTAGGAGTGGTATTTTAAAGTTGACTTTTGGAAATATGTCCTTGGAGCTTAACATTTTCAATGCTTGTAGGCAACCAAAAGATTTTGATGAAGTGCAGGAAGTTAATATGTTGGAAGAGCTGCTAATGGAGCCAGAAGATCCTGATAAGCAACTTGAGTAGAATCTCGAATTGGACAGCATTCAAGATTCTTCAAAAAGTATAACAACAGCAGTTGTAAGATCTTGGCAGCCAAACATCGAGCCTCTAAATGTTAACCAGACACCCATGCAAACATCAGCAGAGAAGATGCCAACTCTAGAGCTTAAACCTCTTCCATCGGAACTAAAGTATGCATTCTTGGGACCTAATGAATCATACCCTGTGGTAATCTCTTCTACTCTTACTTGTGATCAGGAAAATATGTTGCTGAAAGTGTTGAATGATCATAGATCTGTAATAGGTTGGACTATAGTTGATATTAAGGGGATTAGTCCTTTAGTGTGCACCCATAGAATTTTTCTAGAAGAAAATGCTAATCCTTCTAGGGAATCTCAAAGAAGGCTAAACCCTAACATGAAAGAGGTTGTTAAAAATGAAGTTTTAAAATTACTTGATGCAGGTATTATTTATCCTATTGCAGATAGCAAGTGGGTAAATCCTACTCAAGTAGTACCTAAGAAAACTGGGGTTACTGTTGTTGAAAATGAACAGGGAGAAATGATAACTAAAAGAGTACCTACTAGTTGGAGAATGTGCATAGATTATAGGAAATTGAATTCCATGACCAGAAAAGACCATTTCCCTTTACCATTCTTAGATCAAGTGTTAGAAAGAGTTGCTGGACATTCATTCTATTGTTTCTTGGATGGTTTTTCAGGCTATCATCAAATTGAAATAGCATTAGAAGACCAAGAAAAAACTACTTTTACTTGCCCTTTTGGGACGTTTGCTTTTAAAAGAATGCCTTTTGGTCTTTGTAATGCCCCAACAACCTTTCAAAGATGCATGCTTAGCATATTCAGTGACATGATAGAAAACGTTTTGGAAGTATTTATGGATGATTTCTCTGTGTATGGTGATTCATTTGATGATTGCCTAACAAATTTGAAAGTTGTTTTATGCAGGTGTGAAGATAAGCAACTTCTCCTTAATTGGGAGAAATGTCATTTCATGGTAACAAGAGGAATTGTTTTAGGTCATATAATTTCTTCTAAAGGCATGGAAGTAGATAAGGCAAAAGTAGATTCAATTTCTAGGTTGCTTATTCCTTCAACTGTAAAAGATGTTCGATCATTTTTAGGTCATGCAGGTTTTTATAGGAGGTTCATAAAAGATTTTAGTATCATAGCAAAACCTTTGACTACACTTTTAATGCATGATACAAAATTTGTTTGGACTAATGAATGCACTGCAGCTTTTGAACATTTAAAAAAGGCACTCACCACTGCACCCATAGTTAGATCACCTGATTGGTCTCTACCTTTTGAATTAATGTGTGATGCAAGTGATATAGCCGTAGGGCCAGTTCTTGGCCAGAGGAAAGGTAAGGAACCGTATGTAATTTACTATGCTAGCAGAACTTTGAATCAAGCTCAATTGAATTACACAACTACTGAAAAAGAGCTGCTAGCTATAGTTTTTGCACTGAAAAAATTTCGAAACTTATCTGTTACCATCTTTACTGATCATTCTGCTCTTAAGTATTTTTTCACAAAGAAAGATGCTAAACCTAGACTCATTCGACGGATTTTGTTATTGCAGGAATTTGACATCACAATTAAGGATAAAAAAGGGGTGGAAAATGTTGTCGCTGATCATTTATCCAGATTAAATTCTGAAAATTCTAAAGTTTCTCACCCTTTAAATGATTCATTTCCCGATGAACAGTTATTTAGCTTGAACATTGTTCCATGGTTCGCTGACTTAGTTAATTATCTTGTTACAGGTCATATGCCCTCAAATTGGAGCATCCAAGACAAAATGAGGATGAAAGCTATTGCAAGGAACTTCTTCTATGATGATCCATACTTATTCAAATATTGTGCTGATCAGATCATTCGAAGATGTGTTCCTGATGACGAGGTACAACAAATTCTTACTTTATGTCATTCTCATGCTTCCGGAGGCCATTTCTCTTCGCATAAAATAGCTGCTAAGGTACTTCAATGTGGTTTTTATTGGCCTAATTTATTTAAGGATGCTCATACCTTTTTTAAAAGCTGTGAAGCATGTCAGAAACTTGGTAGTCTCAGCCATAGGAATATGATGCCATTAGCTCCAATCCTTGTTCTTGAAATTTTTGATTGTTGGGGATTAGATTTCATGGGTCCTTTTCCCCCTTCCTTTGGATATCTTTATATATTGGTTGTTGTTGATTATGTGTCAAAATGGGTAGAGGATATTCCATGTAGAACAAATGACCATAAAGTTGTGCTCAAATTTTTGAAAGAACATATTATTTCTAGGTTTGGTATGCCTAAGGCCATAATTAGCGATGGAGGAACACATTTTTGTAATAAACCTTTTGAAACTCTTTTGAAGAAATATGACATTAGGCATAAAGTTTCCACTCCCTATCATCCTCAAACTAATGGTCAAACTGAACTAGCCAACCGGGAAATTAAAGGCATTTTGACAAAAACAGTTAATCCAAATAGAAAAGATTGGGCTATAAAATTGGATGATGCCTTATGGGCATATAGGACTGCTTTTAAAACTGTTCTTGGAATGTCTCCATATAGAATTGTATTTGGAAAACCTTGTCATTTGCAGGTTGAAATTGAACATAAAGCTTATTGGGCAATCAAAACACTCAACTTTGATTTAGATCAAGCTGGTGAATTTAGGAAACTGAAATTGAATGAGTTAGATGAATTGCGTTTAGAAGCATATGAGAATGCAAAAATTTCAAAAGAGAAAATGAAAGTTTTTCATGATAAGAAAATTTTTAGAAAATCATTTTTTCCATCTCAGAAAGTTTTGTTGTATGATTCTAAGCTTCATCTCTTTCCTGGTAAGTTGAGAACTAAATGGATTGGTCCTTACATTGTGCAAACTGTTTACCCTTATGGACCAGTTGATATCTTGGATCCAAAAACTGGTACTATTTTTAAAGTTAATGGACAACGTCTGAAACCATTTTTGGATAATTTTTCTGCTGATATTAATGAACTACCTCTGCTGGACCCTACTTCCAGCGGCTGATTTTCTTGGAACTAACTTTTATTATTATGTATATATTTTCTTTTCTTTTTGCAGTTTTATTCTTTTCTTCATTTTTTAGTTTTTCATTCTTGAATAATTGCTCATGTGCATAAGCCTCCTCTCAGGTACACTCTTCTCCTTTAGCTTGGTTTCATTTTGAGTCGTGTTTATTATTCACCGTTCATTTTTCTTCTCTTTGAGTCATTGAGGACAATGTCTGATTTTAGTTGGGGGGAGAGTGACTCAAATGTACTTGTTTTGCATAAATTCTTTTGTGATAGTTGAGCATTAAAATTGAGTACATCTTGAGTCTTGAGTTACATCTTTGTTATTCTGTAAAGACCTCCCTCCTAAAAAAAATTTTATGCACGAATTTAAGCCTTGTGGTAAGATGGATAGTCAACACATACAACTAGAGCTCTCTCAAGTTTAAGTAATTTTATTTGTTCATCATGAGAGTTGAGTGATTGGTGGTTTTCTTATATTGCCCTTGTTTGATATTGCTACTTCCATTGGGCATCATTACACAGATTGTGGATTGTTGGTGGTTTACACTTGAGAAACGATGAAGGTCAATGTCAAATAAAAATTTGATCCTTTGAAGCTAATATTATCATATTCTCTTCCCATCACAAATCCCTTCATATCCACAAAAATTCCTTCATAGCCACAAAGCCCTTTCATCTATTTCACATTAAAAATGACTTACATCCAGACATTGCTTCCATAAATACATAACCTTGTTTCTACTTTCAAGTATAAGTGAGGATAATTATTTTTGCTCCATATTTGAAGAAAAAATGTTCAGTGCATGAAAAGAAAGAAAAGTGGAGTTGGAAAGTATTTGACAGTCATTGAGACTAGAGGAAAATGTTGAAAAATTATTTGAGAGGATCTCAGTTTAAAAAAAAAAAAAGAAAAAAAAGAAAAAAAGAAAAAAAAAAGAAAAGAAAAGGGAGACGTATTGAAGAGAAAGTAAAGGATGTGAAGAATAAAGCAAGCTTGAAGTGTGATTAAAAGTGAAAATTATTATCCTTGCTTATATTTTGAAAGTTCTCGATTTCTACCAGCTTCTTTTATTCCCTTATCCTACCAAAAAAAAAATGCTACCATTGCGTCGTATACTTCCATTGGAATTCCCTGTTCTATTATTATCACTGAAATATGCAAACCTCTTCTTCCATCACTCTTTATCACTTCTCTTGAGAACACCATCACTACCTTTACGTTGACATTGACATTTTGATCTTAAGTAGGCTTGTGGTAAGAACGGTTGAGTCCCAATTGTTGTGAGCTTTTCATGAGGTCAATATTTGCATTACTGTCATCCACATATATATGGACTTTATTGAATGCTTGAGTGATCAATTTTCAAACTCCATGAGTGACCTCCTAACCAGTTCAGAAACAAAATACACATACCCGTGAGTATATGGAGTTTATACTTGGCTTGAGTGAATACTCGACACTGTATGTGTTGGGGTTAGTGGTTTGATGGATCGGGTTAAAACACACACACACAAAATTTTGGGAAAGTTTTTATGGATTAATTTGGATATAATGCTTGATCTCTTGATTTTGCGAAGTTGCTATGCTCGACTATCTAAATTCATTCTCAATTGAAGTTTTTCATGGAGGTAGACATGTTTTTAATTCGCTTGAATTGCTAGAGACTAGCAAAAAGCTAGTTGGGGAGTGTGATTATTGTCCAATTTTACGTATTTTAAAGAAATAAATAAATGAAAATATACAATTTTGGGATATAAATTGTCATTTAGAGTAAAATTTATTAAAGATTCAATTTTATTTGTTTAACTCTAAATTAACTTTAATTGCTAAAAATTTCATTTATTTGATTTCAGGTATATTTTGGACAAATTTAACCCAAAGATCCATAATTTAATGGACCGAAAAAGCCCATAAAGCCATCTTATACTCCAAGTCCAACACATCCACAAGAACCGAATACCTATCACCAGGTTCGATGTCTTCTCCCTCAGCCGCAATCCACCAAACCACTTCCAGCCTCTGTTTTCTCTCCTCCCTCACATTCTCTGTCTGTCTTCTTCATCTTCAGCCATTTCCTGCCTCTCTCGCATGACAGCTCTCTCTCCTTCACCTCCATCAACCACCTCCAGACCGACTCCACCAGCAGAACAACCTGTAACACAGCCGCAAGTGACCTTCAGCCGCAACCATTCTCTCATTCGGTGTGGGCTCTCTCTCTCGCTATCTTCTTCCTCACCAGCTCTACAGTCGTCTCCCTCACGTCTCTCTCATCTTCTCCCAGAACCAACTTCTCCTACGTCTTCTCTCAATTCTTTCAGCCAACCTCTCACCTCAGCCGCTGTCTTCAGCAACCATCTTCTCCCAGTCGTCTGCTCCTGCCAACAGCCCACTTCAACCTCTGTCTTCTCTCTTTTTCACTAAAGCAAGCAGCAGCATCCTACTCTTCACCAGCCGCTCACCTGCACCATTACCAACCTCCTTCCATCCGTTTCCAGCTACAACCAGTCGTCTCTCAACTCACTTCAGCCGCCAGTCAGCCACACAAAACTTCCAGCAGCTCTCTTTCATCATCTTCAAGTAGCAGCACCAGCAGCCTGGTTTTCCCCCTCACGCCCAGTAGCTGCAACCTCTGTCTGTTCTTTCGGCAACAGTTTCAGTTTTGAGCACTTTTTGTCCATTTTCTTATTGCCTTTATTTAGATTTTCAGTTTTTATAATTAGTTTACATAATTTTATCTGTTGATGTTAGTTTGATTTTAGATTTATTTTAGTATTGAAATCTCATTTCCAAATTTGAATTTTGTTTGATTAATGGTTATGGTTTGTTTGAATCTTATTTCGTTTAGTTTAATTATGTTTGGTTAAGTTATATTTGAGGGGAGTTATTCCTAACCTGAATGGGTGAGTGTTAATTTTCTATAGATGAATTCTTGTGATTGATGATAATTAACGAGTGTTTTAATTTTTCAAATTATTTTACTTCGATTGATGTCGTTGATGTGGTATGTATTGATTATGCACACAACATGCTCGACTAAATGCCGTAAAATAAATTGACTAATTTTCGTACGAATATGTTTAAATCTTATCGATTTCAAAAAATTCACACTAATCTTATTTGAAAAGCCCAATTGATAGCGAAAGAATAACTCCACTCAAATTTCCCTTTCATTGCAATTTAATTATATTCTTTTTTTTTTATCATTTAAGCAATTTCGAAATCGTAGTTTAAGACTTGAATTTAGCAAATATTACGATACCAATAAAATCCCTAGGAAGAATGACCCTGGATTATTGCTAGGCTATAACCTGACCCCTTTATACTTGGAGGGTAGATTTTACATCGAGTCAGTCACAAATCAAAAATATTAAGGGTCATGACTTATATCTATATTACAATATATGACTCACAACTAATTTCTCGGTCACAAATATTTGGTCACGACTTATTTTCGATCACAAATTAAAAATTTATATATCACAACTTATTTTTCGACCACCACTCCTACGGGCCGACCATTGTGCATCCCAACCCCAACTCATCATCAATACAGTCACCACTAAACCTCATCACTAGTTACAGCACATAAACATTGCCTACTACCGCCATCGCCACCCTTCACCACCAATCCTAACTCCTTCACTGACAGAACCATCAACACCGCAACACCAGCAACATCGCCCCTCCGCGCAACATCTTCTAGCACCCACAACACTACCGTCACATCACCAGCACCACCATCGCATAGTATGGCTACCACCGCACACTACCTACACCATCACCACGCACTACCTACACTGTCCTCGCATGCATAAACACCAAAGTCGTCGCCACCACCACATACACAAACATCACAGCACCGTCTGCTGCAACACCTACACCACCACCACACGGCCACTACAACCAATCCAACACTGTATACCATAGCTGCCTTAGATCCCGCGAATACCATAGATCCAACGAAAAATAAGGAGGTATCGCCACATAGGAGAACAGATAAGCGATACATCTTTGCTTGTCGTCGCTCTTGCAACGCTGCTGCACAGATCGCCAGAGGTCATATTGCTGGATAGGAAGTGGCAGCCATTGATTTTGGGTGGAGATATGGTTTTAGGTTTTTAATTGCTGTATTGGATCTGTGTGTTGTTGATGTTTACCCATAATTAGTAGGTTGATTTTATTTATTGATATCATTATCAATATTTAAAGGTCAAAGTAAGACATTATTTTTGAATTAAGAACTTGTAAATCATATTTTAGAATTGTGAATTTGAAAAACATGTGTTGATCCAATTTCATCAATTATAAATAAGTTAAAAAATGATAAAAGCATAAGAATTTCTTCTCTTGACCAAGTTCATACCTCAGGTCAACTACTAAATACAATTTATTTTTGTTTAACATGGGGTGGTGGGACCACCACCCCATGTGAGGGGCTTATCATCGAGGTTATTAATCAAGATGTACAAGTAAATTAATTCATGTATAAAAGGATTAATTAGATCCCACACTTGTTATACCTACCCTCATTAGATAAATACTTGATTTTCATAATATTTAGAAAAATCCGATACTGTGCACTATCTCTCCTCACTCTTACATACCGTGTATATATCTCTTCCATTTATATTAGAATCTTCAAAAATTGGGACTCTCTCTCTCTCAAAGAAGTAAATCTATATTTTCATATACTGACTCACATATCTTGCATTAAAATCCCAAAATCATGCCCAAATCACTAATGGGTTTTAACAGAGATTTGGGTTATTAAAATTCCCCATTTTGAACCCTCCATTTTTCTATTGAAACCATTGTTGAAACCACGGACCTTACGATCGAAAACTCGGTACTACGACGATAGTGTGTTCTTGCTCATAACCGGCTAAAGGAAATTGCCCTCTTGGACAACATTATGAAGTGGCTACAGTTGGGTCACCATCCGAATCTCCTACTGTCGTGAGGAAGAATTCTGGCTAATCAAGGAAGGGCATTACAGAATCACAATAGTTTAGTCTGTTTTGATTATCTTCACACCTATTTGCTTTGGTTGTAGTTTTAGTCGATTCTTAGTTTGTAATGTCTGTGATCTTTTGTCATTTTTTTCTTTGTTATATACGCAGTGTTGTAACAAATCACAGACATTATAACTTAAATTTTGTGTATTTTTGGTGTTGTATTTGTAGTCAACGCATTTGTTACAAGACATTACGGGTGTATCTTAATGAGAAAAATCAAGAGTTGATTTGGTTCGTAGGATTACATGCACATCATGTTTGGAATTACAAAAAAATTAAAAGACATTACAAAGCATTACTGAACATTACGACAAAATATTACAGGGATTGTGATTTTACATAAAATACAATTATTCGACATTACAATGACTGTAACACTGCTTCAATTTGAACCGACACAAAGAAAAATAATAGTAATGAATATTACACAACTGTGGTCGTAAATTACAACATATTACATAACATTACAGGACGATAACTATTAATTAATGACTGTAATATGTAATATTACATAACATTACATGACATTACATAATGTAATTGTCGGATAATCTGGTACTATTTTACCTGTAATGGCCGCCGGAAATATAACGACCAAGGAGGTTGAAGATGACAGACTGGAAAGAGTGAGAAATTGCGTTGGGAGATTTTTTGGAATATTGTAACTGTCTAAATTAATCCCTACACAAATGGTAACTACTTCCTAATTAATAGGTTCCTTATTTAATTATATAATATAATTATATACTTTCTCTCACTTACATTACGGTATTTATCTAAAAGTGGGCATCAAATTCCTGTAACATTACGAATAGTTTCAAAAGTCGGTATTTTTCAATTATAGGACATTATATCTAGATAGTTACGTAATTTTCCCTATATAAAACCATGCAAGAATTGATAGACTTGGGCCTCTCATAATTGAGTTGGCCCACGATAATCTAAAGGAAGCAAAGGCAAAATAAATAAAGAAGGAAAAATTACCTCAAATCCTACTTCTAAAGTTTCAATTTTACTTGTTACTTAATAATGTTTTTTGAGTAATCCGGTTTTACAAATTGAACTCTCTCCCTCTATACATATACATTTACAAACAAAAGTCCATATTTTCCTTTTTTTTCTCCAGATAGTCCATCGATCTCCCCTTCATTCTCGAATTCTTCTCCTCCAACACTTTCGCCATCAGAATGAGATTTATAAGTGGGCGTAAAATCATTGAAATTTATAAGAATTTGGAGAATTGTGAAGGGGTTTTTGAATTGGATCTTGTATCTAAAGAGGAATTAAAGGGAAGTATTATTTTGAATTAAGGAAGACGAAGCTCGCGCGTAGATTGATAATTTTGATTTTTGCAATAAATGCATTACAAATCACAAACAATCACGATTTTTACAAACATTGTCACAAACAGTCACATCTAATATAGATCGAGTCACACTTAACATAAAATCGGTCACAAATAGTCATTGTTCGTATAGACCTGATCACATTTAATGCATTACGGGTCACATATAATAATAATTTTTCACAGACCTAGTCATACTTAACACAAAATTGGTCACAAATAGTCACAATTCATACAGATTTGATTACAATCAATGCATTAAGCGTCACAAACGGTCACATTATTCACATATCTAATTCATAAAATTATGCATCTCAGATCCACAACATCACCACCTTACTACCACTGCCACTACCACCACCAAAACAACACCACTAACATCATCCAGACAACAGATCATCACCACCACCTGCACCAATCCCACCCTACAATTCGAACATAATTCATCTTCAATTCATTCTCCAAAATCAGAAGGGGCACAACATATAAGAGATATCGGCGATGAGAGTACGATAGACTTCTTATGTGGGAGGAGAAGCATCGACCTGGAGTGAGAATGGAGAGAAATTGGATCACGTAAACATGCTTGGTTGGTTGTCATGTTTATAGATATATTATATACATTTTTTATATACTACTAAATTATATTTACCTCCTGATTTTTAAAAATATTTTATAATTAGTTATGAAATGCAATTCTAGTAGTTTAGTAGTTGTGTATTTTTTTCCAAAAAAGAAACAGATATAAGCTAATATCATCAACTAGTCACGAGATGGCCTATGCATTTATCAGCAATTCTTTGTTATAACCGAAATCACTTTGAACTTTGAAGGTTAAAAAACATATCTTAGTGACATTTTCTGATATCATCATTAAAATTTGAAAGTAGTTTGTTTGGTTCTATTTTGTAAACTCTAAATTTTATTTTATTGCCCACCATTTGAATCACATAAGCTTATATGGTTATATTTGACTATGATTTTTTTACTATTTATTACTCTCAATCATAGCAAAAATCCAATTTCAACTACTCATCCACCAATTATTTCTACCACGTTATAATTTGAGTAAATTATAATTTATCAAAACATACAAATGGCTCTTTCTCTACTTCTAAGTGTATTTTTATCTAGAAATGAGAGAGTTTTATGGTAAAAGTAACTTAGTGGGGACGAAAGCAAACACCATAAACTTATGTCGTGTTCTCATCTCCTCTTCATTCTAACCAATGGAAGTCAATGGTGATGATATAATTATAGAGCTCTATAATCTACAAAAATACACAAAACTATATTCCAATAACATTTGCACACCAAGATTTTCTTCTAGATGGTTACTAACTTGGATATTAAGCAAAAACCTTTCTCCACCTCTCGACGGAGTCAGCCCCAAATTTCGGGGTTGGCCACTCTTAATTTATTTATTATTATTATTATTATTATTATTATTATTATTATTATTATTATTATTATTATTATTATTATTATTATCTTCTAAGTTTTCTCAAGGAAAAAAAAAAAAAAAATCAAAACTAGGGTGTGCCATGGCCTAGTGTCAAGGACCGCAGCTATCACTTAGCCCCTTGATCAACTCGTGGCCTGCAGTTTGCCCAACTTCGGCCGCACTCTGTAAATATTATATAAATTATTGTAATTCCATTTTAATTGTAAAAAATTATTATGATTCTTCAGTCCTTTTAACGTCTACTGATGTAATTTAGGTTTTTTTCTTTGAAGTCTATTATAGGGGGTATAAGATTTTAAGACTTTCAAGCTTTCTGGTGTTCCCCCTACACCAATCTTTGTAATTTACTACTTTCAGCAATTGATATAATTTACTACTTTCAACAATCAATGAACAATGATGTTTCAATGCATTCAAGTCTTCTTTTGTAAAGTTTTCTTTCATTTGTAATCAAATTCAACTTTCGTCCCGAAGTAAGTGAGAAAAGGCGGAAGGTAGTCTAGCGGAGCAGACTACTGCCGCACGGTGCCCCTTTCTATGCTAAGAGGAAAGGCGCCCCGTGAAAGTTGGTATCAGAGTTTTGGCTCTCGTCCCTTCGATAAGAAAGCAATGGATCCGAAGGCTTTGGATGCGAGTGCATCACAGATCACCGATATGACTGATGCTAAGAAGAGTACTAAACAGCGCGTGGATGCGCTTGATGAGCAAACCATAAGGTTATGCTATGCTGTCGAAAACCTGGAGGAAAGGTTGAAATGGCGGAATCATATATTCGAGATATACACATCCAACTGGATGAAAGCCGAGCAGCTTGCACGGCAATGACTGAAGCTGTTGCGATCATTCCTGGTCTGCAGGAAGAGATGGAAACAATGACAATTCAGCTATGAATTCTCCAACGTGCGGTGGGCAATGGGCAAGCTCCCGCACAAGAAGAGTATGCACCTAGGGTCAGAATCCCCGAACCGTGCACCTTTGGTGGGGCACGTGATGCAAAGGAAGTTGACAATTTCCTGTTTGACATGGAACAATACTTTCTTGCTGCTGGCATCAGAGATGAAGCAAGAAAGGTGACTACAGCTACCATGTATTTGGGTGGAGATGCAAAGTTGTGGTGGCGGTCGAAATATGTTGATATTCAGGCCAACCGGGTCACGATAGACTCTTGGGAGCTTCTGAAGGAAGCAATTCGAAACCAGTTCTTCCCAGAGAACGTGGAATATGAAGCCCGTCGGGCATTGCGGAAACTGAAACATACGGGCTCCATCAGAGAATACTTGAAAGCCTTTTCTGAACATATGCTGAATATTCGAGATATGTCGGAAAAGGACAAGCTCTTCACCTTCATGGAAGGCTTAAAACAGTGGACCCGCAATGAACTCTAGAGGCAGAAGGTTACAGATTTGAGCACGGCAATGGGAGCTGCCGAATGCTTGATGGACTATCAAACTGAGTCTAAGAAGGATCGACCACACTCTGGTGGTCAATCGAATGCTGGAGGAAATAAACAGTTCAGGACTGGCTCGAGTTCTAATGGGGGAGAACGGAATTCCACCCAGAGAGTAGGTGGCTATCAAGGTTCTCGTCAGAACAACTTCCAGGGTTATCATCAAGGTAGTCGTCAAGGCAACTATCAGGGTAGTAACCAAAGCAATTGGAGTAAAGGAAAGGCTGTGGAGGGTAGATCTAATACCGCTCCGAAGATGTCATGCTTCTTGTGCGAAGGACCTCATAGAGTATCGGAATGTCCACAGAAGCGAATGGTGAATGCCTATTGCCAACTATCCAGTGGGGTATCAACGTCTAAGCAAGATGCTCCTCCTGTTAGTAATAACGGCGAGACCGATTCCGAAGAGGACAAGGAGGTCGTTGGTGCATTTTCCCATCGATGCAATGCAATATCAAGTCGGACCACTGGAAAGGAGAAAGTGCTTGTGAAAGAGGCAAGACTGGATAAGCCCAAACCTCGCATTTTTCGAGCAAAAGGATTAATGTACATTGATGTGAAGATCAATCGGAAGCCCATAAGGGCTATGGTAGATACTGGAGCCACCCATAACTACCTTGCAAGCACTGAAGTAGGGCGACTTGGGTTGGTTCTAGAGAAAGGAAATGGAAAAGTGAAAGCCATCAACTCAGCTGCTCAACCAATTGCAGGAGTAGCCAAATCTGTGCTAATCAGGACTGGCCCCTTCGAGGGAAGGACTAATATGTCAGTTGTTCAGATGGATGATTTTAAACTCATTTTGGGATTGGAATTTCTTCAGGATACGAAGACAGTAGTGTTCCCACACTCTGATTCCCTAATGATGATGGGCACTCAGCCGTGTGTCATACCCACTTCGGAAGGAAAGGTTGGCGAGAAGAGTATCTCGGCCATACAATTCAGTAAGGGCTTCAAGAGAAACGAACCCTCATTTTTTTGCACTCTTCGTCTAGAAGAGATTGAAGAGGCTTCTGGTCCTATTCCTAAACCGGTTCAAAATCTTATACAAGAGTTTGAGGATATTATGCCGGAGGAGTTGCCAAAACGATTGCCACCGAGGAGAACCATTGATCATGAAATTGAGCTTATTCCGGGGGCCAAGCCACCTGCCAGGGCACCCTATCGAATGTCTCAACCTGATCTTGAGGAGCTTAGGAAACAGTTGGGAGAAATGTTGGAAAGTGGGATTATCGTGCCTGGAAAATCACCATACGGAGCGTCCGTGTTGTTTCGGAAGAAGGAGGATGGGTCTCTCAGAATGTGTTGTGATTATCGCACACTGAACAAGATCACTATGAAAAACAGTTATCCTATCCCGTGGGTGGCCGATTGCTTTGACATATTAAGCAAGGAAAAATATTATACGAAGATTGATATTCGATCGGGATATTGGCAAGTTCGGATTAAGGAGGGAGATGAAGCAAAAACTACCGTGGTGACCAAATATGGAGCTTTTGAATTTAAAGTCATGCCTTTTGGCTTGACAAATGCTCCCGCTACTTTCTGCACGATGATGAATCAGGTGCTGCACGGATTTTTGGACGATTTTGTAGTCGTTTATCTGGACGACATCGTCATTTATAGTGAGACATTAGAGGAACATGTGCTCCATGTCAGAAGAGTCCTCAGTCGACTCCGAGAGAATGAATTGTATGCAAAGCCATCCAAATGCTCATTTGCCCAAACCTCTATCAGCTTCTTGGGTCACATTATCGAGCAAGGGAAGGTTCGCATGGATTCGAAGAAGGTCCAGGCCATTAGGGATTGGCAGCCGCCAAAGAACGTACATGATGTGCGCTCCTTTTTTGGGCTATGTAATTATTATCGAAGGTTCGTGAAGGGATACTCAGAAATTGCATTGCCCCTGACAGAGTTAACGAAGAAGGAAAAGGTTTGGGATTGGTCTACACAATGCCAAGCAGCCTTTGAGAAGTTGAAGAAGGCTATGTGGACAAACCCGGTGTTAGCCTTACCGGATGTGACGAAACCGTTTGAAGTTTAGACAGATGCTTCAGACTTTGCTCTTGGTGGAGTTCTGATACAGGAAGGACATCCCGTCGCTTTTGAAAGCCAAAAGCTCAATAATGCAGAACATCGTTATTCAACACACGAAAAAGAGTTGTTGGCGGTTGTTCATTACCTCAGGGTTTGGCGTCACTATCTATTGGGGTCCCCATTTATTGTGAAAACCGACAATACTGCGGTTAGTCACTTCATGTCCCAGTCGAAACTTTCAAATAAACAAGCTCGCTGGAAGGAGCTTCTTTCAGAGTTTAACTTCGTGTTGGAGTATCGTCCAGGATCCAACAACCATGTCGCAAATGCTCTCAGCCGTCGCGCTGACTTAGCTCCAATATGTGCAATGGCGGCTCTTCAGGGAGCGAAGTTACTACGGATATAAAGGACCGAATACGGGCACTTCTGGAGAAGGACCCGACTACAATATATTTGGTCGACCTCATCAAACAGGGCAAAACTCGTCAGTTCTGGTTGGACGAGGGTCTGGTGAAGACAAAGGGGGACCGTGTGTATGTCCCTAAGGGTAGGGATTTGAGAAAGAACCTGATAATGGAATGCCACGATACGCTCTGGGCTGGACATCCAGGAGAAGAACGCACTTGTGCACTTTTGCAACGTGCCTTCTATTGGCCGCAGATGCGGGACGACATCGCCACTTATGTGAAAACTTGTCTTGTTTGTCAGCAGGATAAGACAGATCATCAGAAGAAAGCGGGCTTGCTGGAACCCCTTTCCCTCCCATCTAGGCCATTCAAAAGTGTATCAATGAATTACATAATTGGATTGCCAAAAGTTGCAGATTTTGGCACCATTATCGTGGTTGTGGACCGGTTATCGAAGTATGCAACTTTCATTGCAGCGTCTAAGTATGTTTTCGCCGAAGAGACAGCTTACCTCTTCTTCAAGCATATTGTCAAATACTGGGGGCTGCCTAAGGACATCGTCAGCGGTCGAGATACTCAGTTTACTGGCATATTTTGGACCGAATTGTTCAAACTTTTTGGTTCAACTCTGAGCATGAGTTCTAGTTTTCACCCACAATCTGATGGACAGACGGAGCGGTTCAATTCTATGCTGGAGGAATATCTTCGGCACTTCATATCTACGTCGCAGAAAAATTGGGTGAAACTCTTGGATGCTGCCCAGATATGTTTCAATACCCAAAAGAGCTCTTCCACCAACAAGAGTCCTTTTGAGATTGTCACGGGCCAGCAACCGTTACTCCCCCACACGGTTGATTTGAATTTAAGTACCAAGTCTCCTCAGGCAAGGAACTTCTCTCAGGAATGGAAGCGAAATATTGAAATTGCTCGAAGCTACCTTGAGAAAGCTCAGAAACGATATAAGAAGTCTGCTGATCTGAAGGGCCGTTTTGTCGAGTTCAATGTGGGAGATCTGGTTATGGTTAAACTTCCCGACAAAAATTGCTACAAGCTCGCTAGAGGGAAAGACTCTAGATTGGTTCCAAAATACATTGGGCCAGTACCTATTGTGAAAAGAATTGGGAAGGTGGCTTACAGAGTAGATCTCCCGTCATGGTGCAAAATTCACAAGGTCCTCCATGTCGGTGTTCTTAAGCCATATTTTGCAGACAAGGAGGATACATCCAGAAATAAGCCGAAACGACCAGTGTTCGAATTGAAGAAAATGGGAAAGAAGGTTGTTGAAGCTATTCTTGATCACCGAGTCACTCGAGCTTCCAAGCAGAATCATCAAGAGTACTTGGTAAAGTGGAGCGAATGCAGCAGTGAAGAGAATACCTGGGAAAGAGGAAAAGACCTTAGTGCCTTCAAGCATCTCATTGAATAATATCATAAAGGGATGGCACCGAGGACGTTTCCAAATCAGATGGGGGAGAATGTCAAGGACCGCAGCTATCACTTAGCCCTTTGATCCACTCGCGGCCTGCAGTTTGCCCAACTTCGGCCGCACTCTGTAAATATTATGTAAATTATTGTAATTCCATTTTAATTGTAAAAGTTTATTATGATTCTTCAGCCCTTTTAACGTCTACTGATGTAACTTAGGTTTTTTCTCCGAAATCTATTATAGGGGGTATAAGATTTTAAGACTTTCAAGCTTTCTGGTGTTCCCCTGCACCAATCTTTGTAATTTACTGCTTTCAGCAATTGATATAATTTACTGTTTTCAACAATCAATGAACAATGATGTTTCAATGCATTCAAGTCTTCTTTTGTGAAGTTTTCTTTCATTTGTAATCAAATTCAACTTTCGTCCCGAAGTAAGTGAGAAAATGCGGAAGGTAGTCTAGCGGAGCAGACTATTTTCGCACGGTGCCCCTTTATGTGCTAAGAGAAAATGCGCCCCATGAAACCTAGGCTGGCCACCCCTAGCTCTGGCCCATGTTTGATGTCAATTAAAATTCAGTTTTTAATTTAAATTAAAGTTAATAATTAATTTTAAATACATTTCATTTGACTCCAACTTTTCAACCACACATTTCATCAGTTTCTATCAAAATGTGCTAAAAATTTAATATCCATCAAACAGGTCAGGTTTCTGAATGTAAAAATTAAAACTCTGTTTTTCTTTTTCTTAGGGATCAAATTGAAATTTACTTAAATTTTATAAAAATTGAAAATTACTTATAATAAAATCATAAAAACTGAAAAAGACTTCATAATCACGTGAAGTATCACAATCTGATACTTTTGATACTTCTCAAATATGTTAGTATCACAGTATGATACCTATGATACTTTTCAAATTTTTTTAGTAACAATGAAGTGTTTTTCAAAATTTTTTATTTGGGTAGTAAAAATCAGTTTTATTATCTAAAGTAAGTAATCTATACAATTATCCTTTTTTTAATATTTGACAATATGAAAGTCGGTAAATTAATATTAGTACCAATATAAATATATATATATATATTTAGTATTTATACACAAAAATTCATAAAATCTTATCATCTCGTCCTCCACACAAGTCCGAAGAATGGATTTTTTCTCCCTTTATTTCTTTCTCTTAATTTTCTCCATTTTTCTCTGCTTTTACATTTTCTTAATCCAATCCAGCAAACACACAAAAAATGGATTTAGAATCTACCCACTTTTGGGTACTTTACCGGAATTCCTCCTCAACCGCCACCGGTTTCTCGACTGGAGCACCGGAATTCTCGCCGGTTGCCACTCCAACACTGCCACGTTCCACCGTCCCGGAAAAGTTCACGGAGTTATCACCGCCAATCCACAAGTTGTTGAGCATATGCTGAAAACCAACTTCGAAAACTACCCAAAAGGCATCCGTTTTAGGACCCTCCTGGAAGATTTTCTCGGGAGAGGAATTTTCAATGCAGATGAAGAATTGTGGAGAATCCAGAGGAAAACAGCCAGTTATGAGTTCAACACAAAATCCCTCAGGAATTTTGCACTGGAAAATGTCACCATGGAATTACAAACACGTTTAATTCCAATTCTTCAAAACGCAGTGAAAAATGAGAGAGTTCTTGATTTCCAAGACATTCTGGAAAGGTTTGCATTTGATAATATATGTAAAGTCGCATTTAATGTTGATCCAGGTTGTCTGAGTGGAGATGCGACTTCTGGTGGTGAATTCATGCAGGCATTTGAGGATGCTGCAACACTCAGTTCAGGTAGATTCATGTATGCTTTTCCAGGATTATATAAAATCAAGAAATTCTTAAATCTGGGTTCAGAGAAAAAATTACAAAACTCAATTGCTACTGTACATAAATTTGCTGACAAGATAATAAGATCAAGGATGGAAGAGAGAGCAGAGAAAAAAGATGAAGATCTATTGTCAAGATTCATAGGAAACAGTGAAAACTCAGTTGAATTTCTTAGAGATATTGTCATTAGTTTCATTTTAGCAGGGAGGGACACTACATCATCAGCTCTTTCTTGGTTCTTTTGGCTGTTATCATCAAGGTCAGATATAGAGGAAAAAATACTGATAGAATTAGAAATTATTCGTCGAAAATACGGTAAAGTGATTGGGGACACTTATAATTTTGATGAACTGAGGGAAATGAATTATCTTCAGGCAGCAATTTCTGAAGCTATGAGGTTGTATCCACCAGTACCAGTTGACACAAAGGCTTGTAAAGAAGATGATATTTTGCCTGATGGAACTTTTATTGGGAAAGATTGGTTCATTTCATACAGCACATATGCCATGGGAAGGATGGAAAATATATGGGGAAAAGATTGGTGTGAGTATAAACCAGAAAGATGGCTTGAAAATGGGATTTGCAAACAAGAGAATCCTTTCAAGTTTCCGGTTTTCCACGCCGGGCCGAGACAGTGTCTTGGGAAAGATATGGCCTATATTCAGATGAAATCCATTGCTGCTTCAATTTTGGAAAGGTTTGGAATAGATGTGTTGTTGGAGAAGGGCAAGTGCCCTGAGCATTTGTTATCTTTGACCCTGAGGATGAAGAGTGGATTACCAGTAAAAGTGAAGGAGAGAATTGTATGATTATAAAGTTTTACACCAGTAAACATGACAGCAGTCTATTTACTTACTGATCACATCGACTTCAAAACCAACATCCCACAAAAATTATGTCACACTTTTCGGTTCAAATAGCATTTTCCTCGTGTGAACAGTACACATGTTTGGCACTAAGTACTCGATTGGGACACGACTCGTTTGTAAAAATTTCCTATTCTTTACAAACAAGTCTATTTATGTATTCTAAATTGTCTTCATATGGTAATAGTTGATGAATTATTGTCAATCAGAATCTTGATTTATACTATTTGTTTGTTTATTGGCTGGCCCTTTCCCCAGGACAAACATGAATTGGATTCTTTGATAACAAGCGTGAAAACATTTCATGCTTTCAGACTTGTAAACAATCACTATAAAACAAACAAGGAAAATTCTACTTGAAGTCCACTGTCGCATGTGAGTGGTTGTTCAATTAGCAGAATCCAACAAAAAAATTGGCAAGATTTTGTGCAGCAGACTAAGGGCACTTTGGCACGATCGTCGCTTTAGCTTCATGAAAAATTATCTTAGTTTTTTTTTAAAGAATTAGGTTCTAAAAATATTTATTCTGAAAATATTTTGAAGGAAGTCACACTAGACCATCTTCCTCTAAAATATATTCTAACTAGTGGAAACGATTTAAAAAATAAATAAAAATTATCAAAATGGTCGGAAGCGGTTTTTGGGTTCAAATTTTTATCTTCTGGCTTCTCAAAAAACCATCCAAACAAGCCCTAAAATAAATGTCAAAATATAAGCTGAATATTGTGGACCTTTGAATTTAAACAAAAGACTCTCCTCAACAATCTAACTCAAATGTTTGCACAAATTAAAAGACAGTCAATTTGCGAAATAGTTTATATTTATTTACATTAACAAACTTAGTGATTAGCTAAAATGTTTAGTGCACATTCCGGTTCTTTTTTTATTTATTTACGTTAACGAACTTAGTGATTAGCTAAAATGTTTAGTGCACATTCCGGTTCTTTTTTTTTTTCATTTTTTTTGATCCCGTCGGACAAATTATATAAGAGGTTTCTTAACAAATGACGAAAATTTCTCTTTTGCTTATCCCTATCCCGATGAGCCGAAAACAAAGCTCTTATTTTCTGTTGAGTAATAGTTCGAGTAAGTCTTGAATGAGCCCCTCGAGAGCTTGATGCAAATAAACGAGTTTTTGTTCTACGTCTCCACTGTGTTTCCGTTGTTTTTTAAAGGAAAACCCCTACTTAATAGAGGAATGTTGAAGCCAATGGGTTCCCAAAGGACCCAAACCACCCCCACCAAATTTGGATTTTTACCTTTCCTTTTTTAAGTAAGAACTAAATAATTAAAGATTGGGAGCAAGAATTTTTCAAGTCATTTATAAATTTTAAAAGTATGTGTATTCAATCAAGACTTTTTAAAATTTTATAAAAAAATTGAAGTATTCAATATAAAATTTTCAAAAGACTTCAAAAATCCAAACACCTAGTGATGAGAATCAAGGGAGTCCATCGAGTCAAAGTCAAACAAGTCAACTCTCGATAAGCATACCGGTGAGTCCTATGACAAGATTCAAGGCTAAAGAGGTCCAAGAGTCGATGGCGGGACTCATTTTCAAGTTCCGAAATCAAGTCCACATGGAAGAAAACAAGATGGAGGTCAATTGCCTAATTTCGGATGCTCAGGACATTTCGATCAACCGAAAATCACTCCGATTGACCGAAACTCTGCAGGGATTTTTGAGCTAGCCTCAGGAGGGTTCGGCTGAGCTTTGTATGACCGAAAGTGCTATTTCAGTCGACCAGGTGTTCGACCGAAAGTTTCCCGAATGTAAATGCGGAGTTTTTTGTGCAATTTCACAAACTTCTTGTTTTTCACTTTGTATATCTTTTGTAAAGCTTTCAAACCCTAGGTAATTTTTGGACATTGAAGACACTTCATTGAGAGCATTTAAGAGAGGTAAATCCTTTCTTCACCTTGTAACTTTTCTTGGAATATTACTTCAACTTATATATTGAGAGTTTATCTTGTGTATTGGTTGTTGTTGTTTATTCCACAAATCTTGATATTTGTCTGAATCTCTCCATTGGGCTAGGGATAACTTTCCTTAGAATTTTGGTTGGGTTAAACTTGGGTCAAGATTCTTCATTTATTACTTTTTTTAGCTTTCTTGGGTTGATACATAAATTGTTGTGGAAATTTTTTGTTTAGTCACCAAAGGGGTTCGCATCATTTGGTATCAGAGCTTGACTCTAAAATTTATAGTCCTATCTTTACATTTATTGTTGTTGTTCTTGATAGTCAAAAAAAAACGAAAATTAAAAAAAAAATTGGGGGAAATTTATTTGCCCATGAATATTTCATGATTCCTACATATTGGACATTGTTGTTATTATCAATTTGAAAGTTTGTTGGGGATACATTTGAACAAACAATTGAAAATCCTAAACTATTCAAGTTTGCATCCTAAGTGTTTGACAAAATGTTTCAAAGAGTGTTTTCATATTGAAACCTACCATTCAACTACCAAACACATTCCTAATTGAATTCCTTGTGTCTTACATCAAGTTATTGTGACTATACCCTTGAAAATCGTATTGGTCAAGTTCAATTCCTTACTTCCTTGTATAATAGCAAGCAACTAAATTTTACTTGCTATTGTATCAATCCTTCCTTTGCTTCCTTTATTGTTTGTGGAAGTTGTGCTACACAAGAATTGAATTCTCAATTTAGTTGAATTACGTTCCTTGGAAATTTTAGGTAAGAAAGTGAGGAGTGGTAAAAGGTAAGAGTGGTGAGCTCATTAGAGGGAAAAAAACCTAATTGAGTGAAACACGAGCAAACATAATTTGTAAGGACACTCGCACACTTACACTCCATGGCTAATACACATACTTCGAGTGGACAAGATTCTAATGCACAAACTCAAGAGTTGAGGGATATGATACAAGCTCTCACGGTTACCATGGTGGATATGGGGGGAAGATTGGAGGGGAGGTTAGCAAGGTTGGAGACTAGGAGGGAAGCTCCACCTCCAAGGGATGATAATGTTAGGAGGGGTGATAGGAGAAGGCCTAGAGATGAGTACGAGGATGATGATGTTGATGATGATGAATTGGAGAGTGTAGGAGGTAGACACCAAAATTGGAACATGGGTAGGAATAGAGGAGGTAAGAATGTGAGGGGAGTTGGTCGAGATCATGGGAGGAACCCTAGGGGTAGGGATGGAGTGGATGGTAATCTTGGTAGTATCAAGATGAAAATTCCTTCTTTCCATGGGAAGAGTGATCCGGATGCCTATTTAGAATGGGAGAGGAAGAAGGAATTGATTTTTGAATGTCATAGGTACTCCGAGGATAAAAATGTTAAGTTAGCGGTAGTGGAGTTTACCGACTATGCCTTAGCTTGGTGGGATAATTTATTACTCACTAGGAGAAGGAATTTAGAGGGTAGTGTGGATACTTGGGATGAATTGAAGAGCCTTATGAGAAAAAGATTTGTACCAAGTTACTACTATAGGGGGCTCTATCAAAGACTACAAACTCTTACTCAAGGAACAAAAGGGGTTGAAGATTATTACAAGGAGTTAGAGAAAGCTTTGATGAGGGCCGACATAGAGGAGGATAGAGAAGCCACTATGGCTCGATTTATGAGTGGGTTGAATAGGGAGATAGCCAATGTGGTTTAATTACACCATTATGTTGAGATGAAGGAGTTGGTACACATGGCTATTAAAGTGGAGGCTCAATTGAAGAAGAAGGAGCAATTTAAAAGAAAGGGACAAGAAAAATTCTTGGGGGTACTAGTTCCAATTGGAAGTCTAAGTAGGGGAGTGAAAAGGTTGATAAGACACCACTTAAGGACAATATTGAAACCTCCAAGGGAAAGGAAGTTAGCTTCGTCAAGGATAAACCAAAGGTTGTTCCTACCGCTTCTAGGAGTCGGGATATAGAATGCTTCAAGTGTAGAGGACGGGGGCATTATTCTCGAGAGTTCCCTAACAATAGGGTGATGATTATTAAAAATGGGGAGTGGTACTTGGAAGATGAAGAGGACGAAGAGGGGGTGCCATGTAGAGGAGATAGTGATGGCGAGGAAGAAGAGGTGGAGGGAGTTGTTAGTCCACCCAAGTCTTTAGTCACCATTAGATCTCTCAACACCCAAGCCAAGGTGGATGAGGCGGCTAAGCAAAGGGAGAATATCTTCCATACTAGGTGTCTTGTGAAGGACAAAGCGTGTAGTCTCATCATTGATGGGGGAAGTTGCACCAATGTAGTTAGCACTAGTATGGTAGAGAGGTTGGGATTACCTTTAATGCCACATCCTAGCCCTTATAAGTTACAATGGTTGAGTGATTATGGTGAGTTGAAGGTAAGCAAGCAAGTATTACTTACTTTCAACATAGGGACATATGAAGTTCAAGTACTTTGTGATGTGGTACCCATGCAAGCTACACATATATTATTGGGAAGGCCATGGCAATATGATAGGAGGGTATTGCATGATGGTAGGAAAAATAGGCATAGCTTTCAAATGAATGGGAAACCCGTAACACTCCTACCTTTGAGTCCGGAAGAAGTTTATAAGGACCAATTGAAACTCAAGAGGGAGGAGGAGGAGAAAAAAGAAAGAAGAAAAAAAAAAGATGGAGTTGAGTGGGGGACAAAAAGGAAGTGAGAAAAAAAGAGAGGAAAAAAGTAGTGAGAAAAAAAATGAGGGGATGCAAGAAAAAAGAAAGAGAGCAAAATATATTGAGAAAAAAATGAATTTTTATGCGAGTAAAGGTGATGTGGAGAGAGCTTTAAAAGAAAAGCATTCTATTCTTTTGATGGTGTATAAGGAGTCCCTCCTTACACTTGATGACCCTCACACTTCCCTCCCCACTTTAGCTACTTCTTTGTTGCAGGAGTTCAAGGATGTCTTCCCGGAGGAGATGCCTAGTGGGCTTCCACCCATTAGAGGCATCGAGCTTCAAATTGGTTTCATCCCCGGAGCCGTCATTCCAAATAGACCGGCGTACCGAAGCAATCCGGAGGAGACCAAGGAACTCCAAAAACAGGTTGAGGAGTTGATGAGTAAAGGATATGTTCGTGAGAGCATGAATCCTTGTGCCGTTCACGTGCTACTAGTGCCCAAGAAGGATGAAACCTTTAGAATGTGCATCGATTTCCGAGCCATTAACAACATAACGATAAAGTATCGACACCCCATTCCTAGGTTAGATGATATGCTAGATGAGTTGCATGGTTCTTGCATTTTTAGCAAAATCGACTTGAGAAGTGGATACCACCAAATTAGGATGAGAGAAGGAGATGAATGGAAAACCGTTTTTAAAACTAAATATGGTTTATATGAGTGTTTGGTTATGCCCTTCGGTCTCACTAATGCACCGAGCACTTTTATGAGATTAATGAACCATGTTTTGCGTGTATTCATTGGGAAATTTGTGGTAGTTTACTTCGATGATATTTTGATTTATAGCAAGAATTTGAACGAGCATATTGAGCACTTGAGGAGTGTACTTTTGGTTTTAAAAGAAAAACAATTGTATGCCAACCTCAACAAGTGTAATTTTTGCATGGAGAGTGTGGTCTTTCTTGGATTTGTAGTTAGTACTAAGAGAATAGAGGTCGATGAGGAGAAGATCAAAGCCATTAAGGAATGGCCCACTCCCACAAGTGTCACCGAGGTAAGAATCTTCCACGAGTTAGCTAGTTTTTACCGTCGTTTTGTCAAGGATTTCAGCACACTAGCTTCACCACTTACCAAGGTTGTCAAAAGGCATGTTGGGTTTAAATGGGGGGAGGTACAAGAAAAGGTCTTTAATGAAATAAAGAACAAATTGTGCACCGCCCCGGTTTTATCCTTGCCTAATTTTGATAAAACTTTTGAGATTGAATGTGATGCTTCAGGCACAGGTATTGGAGCAGTTTTGATGCAGGAAAAAAGGCCGATTGCCTACTTTAGCGAGAAGCTCAGTGGAGACGCCCTGAACTAACCCACCTATGACAAGGAGCTCTATGCGTTGGTGAGATCGTTAGAGACATGGCACCACTACTTGTGGCCTAGAGAGTTCGTCATCCACACCGACCATGAGTCATTGAAGCACTTGAAGGAGCAAGGGAAGTTGAGCAAGAGGCATGCCAAATGGGTGGAGTAAGTGGAAACTTTTCCCTATGTTATCAAATACAAACAAGGTAAGGAGAATGTGGTAGCCGACGTCCTTTCTCGAAGGTATGCTCTTATTACTACCTTGAGTGCTAAATTGTTGAGTTTTGAGAGCATTAAGGACTTGTATGCACATGATGAGGATTTTGCTAGTATATTTATATCATGTGAGAGGGTTGGATTTGGTAAGTATTATAGGCATGAGGGGTTTTTGTTTCGAGAAGGTAAACTTTGTGTGTCAAATTGCTCATTGAGAGAGTTGATGATAAGGGAGGCCCATGGCGGGGGATTAATGGGTCACTTTGGGGTAAGGAGAACCTTGGAGACCTTACAAGAACATTTCTTTTAGCCTAAAATGAGTAGAGACGTTGGGAGAATTTGTTCTAGGTGCATAACTTGTAGGAAGGCCAAGTCCAAGGTAGAACCACATGGATTATATACACCCCTACCTGTCCCTAGTGAACCTTGGATGAGAATTTCTATGGACTTTATTTTGGGATTTCCTAGGTCAAAAAAAAGTAGTGATTCCATCTTCTTGGTTGTAGATAGGTTTAGTAAAATGGCACATTTCCTTGCTTGTCATAAAATCGATGATGCCATTCATATAGCCGACCTAATCTTTAGGGAAATCTTGCGACTCCATGGAGTTCTTAGGAGCATTGTCGGATAGGGACGTTAAATTCCTTAGCCACTTTTGGAAGGTCTTGTGGGGGAAATTGGGAACTAAACTTTTGTTTTCAACAACTTTTCATCCCCAAACCGATGGCCAAACTGAGGTGGTTAATAGAACTTTAACATAACTTATTCGCACCATCCTTAAGGGCAACCTAAAGAATTGGGAAGAGTGTTTACCTTTTGTTGAATTTGCATATAATCGAAGCGTTCATTCTACTACTTCTTTTTCTCCATTCGAGATTGTTTATGATTTTAACCCTTTAACTCCTTTGGATTTGATTCCGTTACCTATTGATGAAAAAGGCAGTTTAGATGGGAAGAGAAAGGCGGAGTTGGTAAAATCTCTCCACGAGAAAGTCAAACTCCAAATCGAGAAGAAGAATGAACAATATGCCTCCAGTGCCAACAAATGTAGAAAACGAATGACATTCGAGGTCGGTGATTGGGTATGGTTGCATTTGAGGAAGGAGCGGTTCCCGACTCAAAGAAAATCAAAACTACAATCACGTGGCGATGGCCCCTTCCAAATCCTCGAGAAGATCAATGACAATGCCTACAAGCTTGACCTCCCTGGTGAGTACAATGTATCGACTTCTTTTAATGTCTCTGACTTATCCCCTTTTGATGTAGGTGAAGATTTGAGGTCGAATTCTTTTCAAGAGGAAGGGAATGATGAGAATCAAGGGAGTCAACCGAGTCAAAGTCAAACAAGTCAACCCTCGATAAGCATACCAGTGGGTCCTATGACAAGATCCAAGGCTAAAGAGGTCCAAGAGTCGATGGCGGGACTCATTTTCAAGCTCCGAAATCAAGTCCACATGGAAGAAAACAAGATGGAGGTCAATTGCCTAATTTCGGATGCTCAGGACATTTCGGTCGACGGAAAATCACTCCGGTCGACCGAAACTCCGCAAGGATTTTTGAGCTAGCCTCAGGAGGGTTCGGCTAAGCTTTGTACGACCGAAAGTGTTATTTCGGTCGACCAGGTGTTCGACCGAAATAGTTTCGATCGACCGGTTCGGTTGACCGAAAGTTTTCCGTATGTAAATGCGGGGTTTTTTGTGCAATTTCGCAAACTTCTTGTTTTTCACTTTGTATATCTTTTGTAAAGCTTTCAAACCCTAGGTAGTTTTTGGACATTGAAGACACTCCATTGAGAGCATTTAAGAGAGGTAAATCCTTTCTTCACCTTGTAACTATTCTTGGAATATTACTTCAACTTATATATTGAGAGTTTATCTTGTGTATTGGTTGTTGTTGTTTATTCCACAAATCTTGATATTTGTCTTAATCTCTCCATTGGGTTAGGGTTAACTTTCCTTAGAATTTTGGTTGGGTTAAACTTGGGTCAAGATTCTTCATTTATTACCTTTTATAGATTTCTTGGGTTGATACATAAATTGTTGTGGGAATTTTTGGTTTAGTCACCAAAGAGGTTCGCATCACCTAGAGTATTAACTCAAAGACTTTTAAAAGTATTAAAAAGCTATGGGATATTTGAAATATGTCTGATTCTGCTACTTGTACAATACAAGTAACAATGTAGATGACATTTATGAACCAAAAGTCTTTATATAACTTTGTTATCCTCCTCGTGCCGGGGAGGATAACAAAGTGCCCGTCCCCTCATAGGGGGCGGGCCCCCCTTATTAATCTCCTCCCCGTGGGAGGGGATCAAAATTGAGTATTTATAATGATATCAAGTTACCCGCTACACATGCCTTCTTCAACTACACAAAACAACCAAATTTGGGCTCGGGTGAAAGAAAAGTGGCTTCATTGTCATCCTATCAATCCTTGCCATTCATCTTGGACCGTTGGCGAAACGGGGAAAAGAAAATTCGAATAACACAGTGAATCTCTGAATATTTTTGCCTCTCAATTTCACCATGAGTATGTATTTTTTTCACCTCTTGCTTTCACCATAACATGTATATTTTCACCTCTCGCACTCAAGAATCGAAGAACACAGTGAACATAAATAGTAGGTGTGTTGGTAACTAAACTAAGTGAGAAAGATTCATCATCGGACTGGTAGTATAATCGAAAAACCATGTTATGTGTTTTCATTTCAGTCCAATTATTTGGCTCATTCAATTCGAAAATTATAATTTCTGTATGATCTTCTATTAGATCTTCAAGTAAGTTTCTTTATCTATTTTTCTCTATATATGCAATTTGATTGTTTGTGTAAATGTCATGGTGAAATTAGATGGCAGATTTTAGGCATTTCTGTGTGTTTCTTGATTGGATTTTGCGGCATTGTAGGTGGAAGAACCAAAATACATGTTTGAGCCCAAGAGTATGCTGAGAATAGAAATTTTGGTGCTATCTACCCTCTAATTGAAGATAAATCATGTGACCTCAATCATGATCTTTGACCAATTATATGCAAACCTAGCATAATAAGATTCAATTTTTTGGAAACAATAATCATCCCCCCAACTCATAAATCAGGGTGCACGAGCTATACGAAAATGATGATGTACTTACCAATGCTCGACATTGCTGGTTTCTAGTGTGATGGCTCGACGGTGTGTTGTAAGAATATTGTCGAGTACCGACACAGATTCGGAATGTGCTGAGAGGAACAAAAATGTGATTAAATGTTGTCTTATTCGCAAACCAAAAAACAACTCTTCGTTGGCGGTCCAGATCTAGCTAGCTTTGATGGTGTGGGTCGTCGGTGAAGCAGACTGAATCTCAGAGTTGGACAAATTTTTTGAGCTAAAATAAAAGAGGAAAGTAAATGTCTGATTTGTGGTCTGTGTCTAAATATTACACTTTTAGCTTAAGAAAATATCGCGATATTTTCATCTCAAAATGTCGCGAGAAATTGGAATTGGAAACTACATTGTCATGTGCAGTTGTACAACCAGCATTATTCTTGAAATGTCACTATCTTGAGTTTCATAAATTCCTTCACATACTAATTGTTATGCGCCGTCCTCTGAAGCTCTTCTGTCTTCAGACACGTGGCTAAGTCTCACGACCCACTTCACCAATAACACGTGCCTACTCGAAACAGATATCCCTCGAAGCAAGGCCTTCTATAGAAGTACTTAAGCGAATATTCTACCGTAGCGAGGCTCCTTCTAGAGATTCCAAATTCACACACCGCCTTCGCTATGAAATGATTCTATTGCTCCCAAGAAATATCTCAAGATCTCTTCAAAATTGATTGATGTGACATCTATGTAACAGACACCTAACGGTTAAATCGTCAATCTAAATCCTATAAATTAGCAAAGCCCTCAGGTTGTTTCTCATTAGAAGCACTTGTTACCTATCAACCTAGGATTGATAGTGACACCTAGGATCACGGCCTCAACCTCCAAGATAAAGCTATGTTGCACTTCATCTAACGTTCAACACTTCATTTCGTTGAGTCATTTGAAGGTAATGAAATTCTTCATACACAAAGTAATGTTGCTATCTTTCTCTATATTTGCTCTTTCAATTTGATCTTATTATTTTCCATATCCTAACCCCGTTTTGAATTGAAGTGACTCGCGTTTTTGCACTTACAACATTTACTTATAGTATTCCAAATAGAGTGACTTGATCGTATGAGTGCTCAGGGCAGCCTCCACCCCCACCAAAGTAGGCTATGCGCTCTAACGGTTCATCCAAGCATTGCTTCAATACCGTCTCATAAACGTCATGAAGCTTCTTTAATTGAAGCATGTCTTGAAGGGCCGCTTCCACATTCACGTCATCAATTGAAGTGTACCTTCTGAAGCATTACTTCAATACCGACTCATAAATTGAAGAAAGTCTTGAAGCATCGCTACCACATCCAATTCATAAATTTATACTTCGACTTTGAGATAGTACCATTCGCGTTATAAGCTCACTCGTGGAGAAGTGGAAAGGAAAAAAATAATAATTGAAGATGATGAAGAAATAACATTACAAGATTTCCATTATTTTATTTAAAGTTCAAACGGTTACAATATTTTCATACGCTACATCCCTACAAGCCACGCCGCCTCAAAGGAGTTGACATAGTTTATGTTGCAACATCATCATTTACACAAAAAAAAAAAAAAAAAAAAAACCATAACTTAACTACTATACACAACCCTCTACCATAAGTTGCCTCGTATGAATGTCGCCATAAAACACTTCGATTGAATTTTTTGAGGCAAAGTCCTCAATTGACTGAATAAAGCACGAACTTTACTTAGCCAGGAAACCTACATGCAAAGCAATAGGGGAACGCCTTGACAAAGTCAAAGGACTTGCACAAGAAGTCAAAGGACTTGCATAGCAAAGCAAAATGACTTTTGCAGCAAAGATAGGGAGCTTGTGCAAGAAAATCATAAGACTTTGCTGTGGAAGTCAAAAGATTTGCACAGCACAGAGCAAAGACTTACACACTTGGAATCGGTGTTCAAGCAAAGACGTCCCTAAATGTGCAAAGCAGTCCAATGTGACACTTTTCCTAAACCTTACAAACCAAGCGATGGATCATGACAATCGCTGGCCAACCCAATCAATCATTTCCCTAAAGATATGAACAAGAAAAGATGTTTCAAAGCAAAGCAAAGGAATCGTAATTATGGTGCAAAATGGGTTTGGTGAATTCATCATCTATTTATAGACAATTAATGGAAGGCAAAGGGGAGGGAAAGGAAAAGTCAAATTTTTTGTACGAAAGGTTAAACGCCTCATCCGTTGACAGCCACTCAACGGTCTTAGCCATATTTATAAGATACTCCCTCCGTCCCATAAAGATATGCTCGTTTTCCTTTTTTGTTTGTCCCAAATTATATGTCACTTTCCTTATTGAGAACATATTAATATCTTAATTTTCTAATATACACCTATTTAATATGTATTATTATTAATAAATATAAACTACTCATTATTCAATGTATGGGTATATTAGGTAAAATGTAGGTAAATTTATGGTTCCCACATATATTAATTATATTTTTTTAATCCGTGTGAAAATAGAAGTGAGCCTATCTTTGTGGAAAGGAGGGAGTAACAAGTTTTAAGATGAGTTGAACGCCAGATTGCACACCATAAACGTAGATTCAATTACAGATAAAAGCACGAAAACTAAGAATTTTTGTGGGCTGGAGGTTCTCTTAGAGCCCCTCAAAACTTAGGGCTAGCCTTGGTTAATACGATAATGAAATCTATATTGCTTGCAGCTTGTTTAGTATATGGTTATCAGGCTCGGACTAGAAGCAAGGCCAGACATGTGTTTGCCTTGGGGCCCAAAATTGGTCACGTATTTCTGCCATTTAAAAAAAATAAAGATTTGAATATAATTTTTTTATTATTATTATTGTTAAGTTAACATATTTAGTCATTAAGATTTTTATTTAGTTTGATCGATTTCAATCTTGGTCAGCCCCGCAAAAAAAAAATAGTAATTAAAATAAAAAAAGTGCACATGTGAGGGCCCAATTTAGAAGTTCGTCTTTGGACTTCACGACCACAAGTACGGCTCTATTAGTTATCTTTAGTCATTCTCTCCCTAGTTTGGGTCGAGATATTTTGATAATTATCTGAAGTCTAGTGTGAAGAAAAATACTTGTTAACTCCTCATTCAAGATAAAATATAATTCAAATTATATTTATCCAATTTTTATCAACTTAAATCTTAACTAGAGATTATTATAGATACATGTGAGCATGCCATGTTCTTGAGTTCAAAGCGCCACCTATTTGTAAAAAAAAATGTTTAATAAAGTACGAACTTAATTAATAATGTTGCATGTGAAAAAAGAACTTTAAATAAGTAGATCTAATTATCTTTAATAATTTAAACTTTTTTTAACTGCAAAATAATTCACACAAGATAAATGGGTATTTATCTTGCCCCCTCTAAATGCTGTCATAATCACGAAAGGAACAGGATAATCACCCTTGAGCAGGAATACCAATTGTGCATTAGTGAATAAATTAGATAGTAATTAATAAATAAATATTGTTGGTACATTTTGAAATTTACATTTTAAATAATTCATGTTAGATCCTCGAATAAAAAAGGAGAGAGAAAAGTCAAAAAAAATGGTAGAGTATAATAAAAGTCATATTGATTAAAATTTCAATTTATGCTATATTAAATTCAATAATAAATAAGAATATAACAACAAAAATATATCCCTTGTCTATTCTCATTAATAATTTTCAGTATTCTACCAAACATGCCAATAACGCAGGCAATAAGATTCTCCTCCTACATTAATAATGGTTACAAAACTAATACTTAACTCGAATAAGCATAATTAATTTCGTATTTTGAATATGTATATTTTCTTATTTTTAGTATGAAATCCCAAAGAATCAAGTATGCTCCCCATTTTAGTTAATGGAGTGTTCGGTGGCTTGAGCCGTCGTTCATTTTTTGAATTTTTGGTGTTTTTTAAGTAGATTAATGGTTGAAAATTGGAGAGAAAAAATATGTGTGATTAAAAAGTAGTTTGAGAAATTGTGTTGTTTTTAAATTTGTTTATAAATTGTAATTATTGCGTAAAAAAATGGAGTGTAAATATGTTAAAAGATAGAACAAAAAAGCACATCTTTTTCAGGATGAAAGAGGTCAAAAAGACATAACTTGTTTGGTAAAGGTAAAATTTTTACCACAACTTTTCAAAATCAATTTCAACCATTCATTCTTAATTAAGCCCACCATTTTTTACTTTTCAAACATTTTTAAACCACACAACCCCACAAAAGAAAATATTCATGTTCTAGTTTGAACATCAATTGTCAAGTAATTTGTATATTAATGGTTCTCTTCTCTTTTATTTTTATTTTTTTTGATGTTAAGTGTCATTCTGGTCCTATTGTTTTTTAAACATTTCCCTTAAATTCATTTTAAATCATACATTTCTATTTGATATTTGATCTATCATTTTTCACATTTTTCAATTACTTTTTAACCATACATTCTCAACAACTCAAAATTTTTAACAAACTACACACACACACACACATATATTGTTTATAAACAAAAAAGTAATATTTTCAAAGTAAAATATGTGATTAAAAAGTAATTTAAAAAATTATTTATAGTTAAAAAATAGTTCAAAGAAATGTGTTATTTATAGACTTGGCTCTAATCTTTAATACTATAACATTTATAAATTAATCTATTTATATTTTTAAGGTAAAATATATTACTAAAAGTGGAGAAAAAACATATGGTTGATAATTGAATTGAAAAATCCTATTGTATATAAATGATTTTATAAATTATAATGATTATCTTAAATAACGGAGGGCTGTTTATAAACAATTTACCAAATGGAGGGTAAATATGTATATTTTTTTCAACATCTTGGGGTCGTTGAGGGATCGTGTCTGTAAAAGTAATATCGACCTGTTTATCATGGAAGAGGAGATTAAAGGTCAAATGTCCAATAGCTTAAAGAACAACTAACTTTTCCAGGAAATTCATGAAGACATTATACAAATTATTACAGAATAAAAAGAAACTGTCAATGCACCAACGTATCCGCCTTCTATGTAACACCATCTCTTATAGGATATATTTTATCATGGTCACAAACTGAACTAAGTAGTTCTAAAATACAACAAATAAATTGAAATCTGACCCAAAATTCTTACCATCATCAAGATGTTTCCTCCATAGATTAAGTGTAGAAACTTTTAAGATCAAAATTTTGTCGACAATTCCAGCGCAAAATCAGTTGGGATTACCTATACGAAGCGAGGAGCTTTATTTTCTTTTTTCCTCCCAGGTAAAACTCCAACAGTCCATAAAGTCTTAATCCAATTTCTGTGTCAGGGAAAATGCTTCATTGACCAGTTTTGAGCAGAGGACAATGCCAAGCCCGTCTCAAGCAAACAACAATGTGCAGCGTGCATTGATTCACATTACCTGCAAAATAATTACACTCAAAACATAAATCCAGAGAAATCCCAAATGATCGGAGAAGTCCTGATTTTTACTGAAGTTCAGATTCTATTCTGACTCAATTGAACCAGATTTCACAATCAGAAAAAGAAATTGTAAGATTACATTATGGTCGCATAAAAAAATAATTCAAGAAACGGGTGAGACGTATACGAACAGATGCATACACAATTTAAATCCATCTCTGTTTAAGCTAATTTTTAGGCTCATGCTTAACCATTGATGAGGAGTTTGGCACCATCTTCCCCACCTATATATTAAGGGTCCATTTGATAGGGCATTATTTTCCATGAAAACCCAATTCTCACTTTTGGCTTGTTTAATTGGTATTTTTCTCATTTTTACCACTTTCAGTTATTTTCATATTATTTATTTATTAAATAGTTTATTATTAAATGACATTTTTCACCAATTAAATTATGTGAAAAATATTACCAATCAAATACCAAAACATGGAATTCGTTTTTTCTCACACAAACTCCACTTTCGCGATCAAACACCTTAACTTCTGTTACGGTAATTTTTGTAGCCTGTAGTGTGCCTCATAACACACAAATTGTCCCTTTATGAGGGATTTTTGTCCCATGCATCCCCAAGAATTTGAATCGTTGACTTCATGATATGAGGATTATGAAGTAAATAGCCCTCAGAATCCTAATATCATGAGGTCAAGGGTTCAAACCCCTGTAAACGCGTCCAGTCAAGGCTGAGACAAGATGCTAGTGACAATATTGATGCTATCGACCGTGACCTTGATATCGATAGGGGTCAATCCCTTAAGAGGGGTTTTTGTCACAGCCTTGGTTAGATGCGTCCCTAGAGCTCTAGTGGTACCATGCCTTCCGAATTCTCATATCATGAAGTCAAGGATTCAAGTTCCTCGGAACGCACTAAACCAATGCTGGGACAAAAATTCCTATTAAGGGAACAATTCGTATTGAGTTATAAGGACAACATTGTTCCACCGGACCAACCCACTCAACTATTTAAAATGAGGAGAGAACGAAGCGATCTACGTCTTACGCCAAGGAGTGGTGGTGAATTGGATGAGTTTTGTAAGACGGAAGAGTGAGAGACCGCACTGTTTGGAAGACACCAAAAGGAGTAGAAAAGTGCGTTCCAAGTTGGGGATTTAGCTCGTGGAGATTATCTTATCGGAGAGGCACGAATCCATTGATCAACTTAGTTGTACGCCATAGGCAACCAAAAATACCATAACATCCCAATTCCCAAGAACATAAGTTTCGAGGAATTCAATTCCTTGGAATTCATTTTCTTTCCACTCAGATTCCATCCTCGCAATCAAACATATACTAAGTTCTGTTCGTATCTTGGCTATAAACAAGTTCATAAACACGTTTTCCCAAACCACTTTTAAAACATATTTTTCCAAACCACTTTTCAACCACATATTTTACTTGAAAATAGTAAATTCTTTATTTATAGACAAAAAACTTTTAACAAATAGGTGCTTATTAGTTAAGTGAAGTACAACTGTACAAGGAATGGGGCGTAAGAAATTACCTTCAAAATTAGGGTTGGACAAACGAACAAGAACTAGCGATTTGGTTCAGTTCAGTTCTCTCAAGATTTTAAACGAACAATTTGGTTCTGGTTCTATGTTCAAAATCGAAACCATAACCAAGAACCTAGACCAATATAGTCAAACACGATTTTTAATTTCTTTAAAAAAAAATATTTTTATCTTGCATTCTAAAATCATTTTTTTAATATTATGTATTATTAGACAATATATTGGATGGTGTGAAACTTGATCTTTGTGTTTTAACTATGTTAGTTTTATAATGTACTTTAATTGGTGATGTTTAAGATCATGACATTTGAACTTATTTTTTTATGTAATGATCAATGATCTTTATTGTTTTTATTGTGTATATATGTCAAATTTGTCTGTTAGCATTAACCATTTAATTTAGAAATTTTAGTTTATGAAACCAAAACCGAACGGTTCAATTCTTCTCTTACAAAATGAACCGGCGATTCTTTTTGTCAAAAGAATTGATTCTTGGTTCAAATCGATTCCCTTTGAACCAGAACCAGAACCATATGAAATCACGTCCAATCTTATTCAAAAATACAAAAACACAAAGTACACCCAGCACTCATGTGGTTAAATCACAATGAGCCATCATTCAAGCATGGTTTAGTCATCTAAAAACTTAGCCTATGTTCGAGCTCCATTATTCTCAACTCATTTTCAATCACACATTCTATTAATAAGACAAGATAATCTATAACTTCCATCTTATTATTATATAACTCATTTTTTATAAGAATGGAGGTCAAACAAGGGTACGATCCCCTCATTCACTTCCATCTTATTCCATGGAGTTATCAACCTGGTTTCCTCTTAAATCTTAGTCAAAGGAGTTATCAACCTCTTGTTTCGTCTGCATCAATCTTTTCAATCTGAATCTGTGGCTATTTGCCGCAATATTTTCCATCACTCAATACATCAGTCTCATTATGACCTTTTCATCCCTCCATTACTTGTTTGTTTCTGAAGCAAATTTGATTTTTTCTGCTTCTTGTAGTCCTCAGATAGAGGATACCCAGCTGTGTTTAGATTAGAATCCCATTTATTTTTCCTTATAAATAATTTCTTTCAAGACTCTGCTTAACTTGGAACTATATCGTTTATTGGCAAACCAATCTGCTGCAGCATTTGCCTCTTTACAATCACACATAATAGATCCATTAAACTCTTGGCATTACAAATTATTTCTTCCAGTAGAAAGATATGTCCCAATGCCCAATTCCTTTTCTTTGCATAATGTTAGCTAAACTTGAGGAATCTACCTCAACCTGTATTGGTCTAACATTTCTTTGCTTATACAATATCAACCCTCTGTGTATTGCCTTACTTCAGCTGCAAAGCTACCCTCAGCCCCCATTTGATGGCAGTTTTCAAGAGCAATTTTTTGAATAGTGATTTTTTAGAAAATGTGGAATTGAAAAGTTGGAAAAGTTTTGGGTTTACAAGCAAAATATTTTATTTTATGGTTGAAAATGAGTATGAGGGGGAAAAAAGAGAGAGAGAGATTTGATTTAAAGGGAGTCAAACAAAGGCTCATTATCGAAATAGCCTCTATTCTTTAACGCAATCATTACGATTTATAAACAACACAATTTTTCAAATCATTTTTTAACTACACACATTCTCTCTCCATTTTTTAACAACACATTTTACCTCAAAAACATAAAAAAAAAATAAATAAATAAACCAATTTATAAATCAGAAAAAGTTAACCGGCCCTTAGTAATAATTATTTTTTCTTGATTTCTTACATTCCACCACCTGAAGCCTGTCCCGTAAGTGTCTTAAAGCAAAGTGTTTGTATTTAGTTTAAAGTCACACTGGCTAGGTTTAATCGATTTTAACAAATTTAGGCAAAGGATGACTCTCCCTCCATCCAACACCAAGATGAGTGGCAATACTATCCCCTTCCCAATTTCTCTTGCAATCGACCCTGCTTGAACTAACATCATCTTAAGAAGTCTCTCCCTCTCCAGACTATCCTTAATGCATTCCTGGGAATGTTCTCATGTTTGCTATCCTTAATGCATTCCTGGGAATGTTAAGACTTGAACATGCACCGGACCAACAAATTGCCCAAGAATTAGTTCCTTCCAGATAAACCACAACACTGATAAATGTTTTAAGACTTGAACATGCACCAGACCAACAAATTGCCCAAGAAATCTCCAAGCTTGAAATTGTGTTTAATACCATCTTGAAGCATTGAGCTAGGTGGAATATTTGAGCAAAATTCTTCCAAGCGTCAACAGCCACCTCAATCTGCACAAATAGATGAGCAACACTTTTTAGTAGCTGCTTAGGAAGTCAACAATGTCACAGAGATACCAAAGAAATATGACATCTAACCTGGACACCATCATTTAACAGGCCACCAAAGATGCCATTTATTTCCAACAAACAAAGAAACTTGTGTAATAGCTTTATGCCATAAAAATTTAGAATAGTGTTAAGTGCTCTTTTTGTTTCTAACTCTTTCCCAGCAGTGTTCAGAGCAGAATTCTCCATCGCTGGAAAAACTCCAATGCCCAACTAGCTAATTGGAACCTCATTATATGTTTAACCAAAAATTCTACACTTCGAAGTTTGCTAACTGCCCGAACATCTTCTTTTATAAAATCACATACTTTAGCGGAAGAGTCAATCAGCATAGGTGTTTGACCGCAACGGATAATTCCCCCATCCATTGATCATGCCAAAATGGAACTTGAATCCCCCAATATTCAAGAAATATACTTCTCAGCCTGTTGTCTCACAGCTAGCATCTTTTCCAATAGAGAAGAGTCATGTAATTCAATTGGGACCTCCAAATGATTGCCTACCTGGGCAATATTTAGCCTTCATAACCCAAGCACAAAATAAACTTTTACGGAATCTCCAAGACTTCCTAGTAAATAAACAAGTCATACCCTCCAGCCTTCTGAATGTGAACCTACAACCCACCCACCCAAGTCCCATCTGTTGGATAACATAACCTTTTCTCATGTAGCCCACTATATGTCCGGAAGCTTTACTATCCCCTGGTGACAATATAGCTTGCCCCATCCAGCCAACTTTTCCCTGATTTTCAAAATCAATTCTTCATAAAGGTGTTTCTTTTTATGCCCTTAAACAGTGGCACTCCCAAATATTTTATAGGCACCTATTTGTGGGCAAATATTACCATTTTACCTCCAATAAAATATCACTTACAAAAATGACACAGCCGTAACCTTCTTGGGCACATGATTTTTTGTTATAAAACTATTATTATGCAATATTTTAAAAAAAATAAATAAATAAAATTTTAATCAATGTGTGTAACGTATCATGTCAACTGTTTTACGAAAAATCGCGTGTTTGCTTGTCCGACACGGCCACTTTTGTTATGGTACTCCTAACCACTTACAATTGTAATAGTAATTCAATCTTCTGAAGCAGGTATTTTCTATATGAAGCAGATATAAGTTGATTAGGAAGAATATTGTGATGTACCACTCAATATGACAATTACAGCATCTCATTTCAGGATTGAATAGCTGAAAATTCCACAAATAAAATTAACGAAGCATTTAGCATGCACTTTAAAATGCAGGTATGTATTCTACGTATTTGAATTGTCAAGATAGAACTCGTTAGCAATACTTAGAGCAAATAGACATCGTCAATTGTTTTTTCAACTAGCTGGTACTCTAAAATAGTAATGAATTAAACCAAAGCAACATTAAATGAATCGTGGTTTCCAAATATTTCACTAATATTTTAGTTTCAATGTCCAATACTAGTTAATTTTACAGGGTTCTTAAATAAGTTTCCCTAAATTAGATAATTCAAAAAGAAAAACAAATGAGAGAATGTATGGGGTGGCTTATCATAAAGATACGCAACAAATGTGCAGCTTATTTTTAATGTGGACCCATCTACCTTCAAAATATACATAAATTTGGAGCTCAACTTTAAGATAAGCCACCCAAACATGCTAGAAGGAAAACTACAATTAAAAATAATAACTGTGACGCATCAGAACTATATTTTACCTTATGATCAGAATTTTATGCGGCTACCTTCTCCGGCCTCTGTTCTGGCAAAGACTTCCCATGCCTTTTTCTGCGTTATGAAATAAATAAATGAAAGTTTCAGTCTGGTGTTCACAGAGATGTTTGCATATAGCTGTAAGATAAGAAAAGGTGCAGTTTGATAGCTAATCGTGAAAACTTACATATTCCCATATAAAGCAAATTACAATTACAATATCATTGGCTATAACCAATATTATGAGGTCAGGCCCTGCCAGTTAGAACTGTAAAACCGGGAACTGGTTCCAAAGACTGGCCTGTTAGCCTTTTAAACCATCAAATCATAAAACAGCATTGAAAAAGGTGAACCCGTCAAAGTTCCCAAGTTTTCAAGGGCCAATTATAAATTTTGAAAAAAGAACAGGGCAAAAAAAAAAAATTTACATTCATGCAATGAGCGCACGCATGAAATTTGACTCCATTAATAGCCTTTCCTTCTTTCATGGCAATTGATAATTTCCAATGAGGGACAAACTGACACATTATGGCTATTGAACAGTTGCAGCGCAATGAAAGAAGAGAAATGGAAATGGAAATGGAAATGAAAATCTAATCCATGAAAATGTTAGGCCACTTTGTTAAAATTAATTTCTCAATACTTAAAAAACATCTAATAAGTTAATAAAATTATTAAATAATACATCCAGAAATAATTATTCTCATACAGAACAACAAAAGAATGCAAAGAATATAGAACAACTTACTTTTCCTGTAACTTAACTAGTGACCTTGGCCTCTGATAACCATCCTCCTCCTGTTGCAACTTTGGGTTACGTGCATTCCTTGATTCTGGCTTCCAGCAAGCCTTCAAGAGTGATTCTCCCAACAAGTGAGCAATATCTGTAGCCATTGTCTCTGCCTTCTTAATATATGGAAACCTTTCCTCCTCAAAGTGATTAGATAACCATAAGTACATAGACAATACTTGGTGCCTAGTCTCAAGATCCAAGAGCTCTGAATCACTACGAGCGGAGCATTTGGGCATGCCCATTGCTATATTGACAGGAAGCTTTTGGGCATATGATGAAGCGAACCTCAGAAGATGGTACATTGCTTTTGGATCCCTAATGTTGCAAGGAGCAAAGCAAAAATTGAAACGATCTTCCAGAGATAACCCCTGAACCTTCTCCAACATATTAGCTATTTTCTTCACATGTTGGTGGTGGCACAAAAAGTAAGACCCATCCAATCGGCAATTCTCACCAAATTCCATTAGGAGTTGGGAAAATGTTATATTTGGAAGTTGCGCTCCAAATAGCTCGACTTGCTCAAAAAAAGGAAAAAGTCCTACTTTCTTAACATCGTCAAAAGGTTTCTTTAAGCACTCTATTAAGTACTCCAAATCATCAAGATGCAAAGTAGTAGTTAGTCCATCAGGATAGCGACTTCCTCTACGCCCAGCTCTTCCAGCAATCTGTTTCACCTGCGATGCTGGCACTGGAACCATTTTATCACCATTGTACTTTGAAAGGTTATAAAAAACAACCCTTCTGATATTTAAATTCAAACCCATTCCTACAGCATCACTTGCAACTAAGACATCAAACTCATTATCCTGATCATTAAACAAAGTTGCTTGTTGTCGACGAGTCTCTGGTGGTAAAGCACCATATATGACGCAACAACGGTGATTAGTATACTTCTCAATTGCCAATTTCACTTCAAAAATTTCTCTCCTTGAGAATGCCACAACACAATCCCCAGACCTTACATTTTTAAGATCTCCCAAAAGGGTCTTCGCCTCAATCACTAGAGGCTTAAACCTCTCATAATGTTGCTCTACTAATTCATCCCCAGTATCAGAACATATCTTCCTAACAATATTCAGAACACTTGGATCGCCGCATAAATGTATCTCATCAGCTTTCAGCCCAAGCAAAGCTCTAGTCCAAGCATAACCTCTACTAGAGTCGGCCATCATTTGAATCTCATCAATAACGGCCACATCATACAGCTCATCTGTTGACACCATCTCAACAGTACAAGCAACATGGTTTGAGAATGGAAAATCCTTCTTCTCTTGCCCTGTAAGAAGACTACAATAAACTCCCAATGTGTTCACCTTATCGAACACCTCCATTGCCAACAACCTGAGAGGACTACAGTAAACTCCCTTCTTTGCTTCCATAAATCTCTGCAACGCGTTATATGTTTTGCCACTGTTGGTTGGTCCGCAGTGATAAATAATTTTCCTCTTCATTGCCCTAGCAAAAGGGAACCAAGTATGTGGCTTAGTCAAGTCAGCTGAGTCCACCATTGTCCTAAACCTCTTAATCTCATCTGGAAATTCTTCAATACAAAACTCAACAAAAATGGGGAACAAAAACATATCGGCCTCGTCACCAGGGCCAAGCGATACCAAATACTTGACTAAATCAGTCTTACACTTCTTGAAGAAAAACTTACGAAACTCATGAACAGCAGTGGGAAAAAATGAGGCACCAATATAAACAGCTAGGGCCTGGTTCGATGCCCAACCGGACTTGGAAAATGACCTAAAAATCTCAGTTAAAGTATCCCAATCAGCCCGGATTTGCTTTTCAGACTTTACAGCATCTCTAATACCTTTATAAATTTCCACTGGATCACGGTTTGCTATTTGGACAAAATTCAATCTTTCATATTCTGACCCAGTATCCTCATTTCCCAGTCCATTTATCCTCTCCGTAAATCCATCGCCACTGCACTCAGATTCAGGATCGGTTTCTATTTTTCCTGATAAATTTGAAGTGGGATTCATTTTAACATTTTCTGAAAGTGTGCAAAATGTGTGCACGCGGAAGTATGGAAAAGTGTAAAGATATGGAAATTGGGTCAAGCAAGACGGCTTGAATTGGGTAGAGTTGGTAATTTGAGGATGAGGGGAAGAGTAAGATCTGGATTCAAACGGATGTAAATAATGGAGGAATTGATTGGAATTAATAAAACATGTAACCCTAGAAAATTTGTTCTTGGAGGAATACAGATTGAGGAGGTGTCTTATAGGACCTCTTGCCATATTTCAATACCTGAAAGAGACAAAGATTATGCTTTCATATTTACATAGAAACAGAATGAGTAGCCAAAGATAGTAATATATAACAAATTTGCAGAGGCATACCTGGTTGAGATTAATTGTTGCAGAGAGAGGGGGAGAGGAAATTGAGGGAAAGGGATGGTGGGTGTTCTAACAGCAAAACCCTAAACCCTGCAGATACAACAGCAAATTGTTATTCGACCATGTACCTTAAATATAACCATCAAATTAATTCCAGAAAAGAAACTAACGAAAACTACAACTTTGACATGTTGAATGCATATTTATTTCCATGGACATTACTGGTAATTCATGTCCATTGAAAATATCTTAATTATTGAAGGTTACAATAAAGAATAAATAAATTAAAGAGCTATGATACTTGTACTAGGAGTTTAATCAGAAGGTTGACATAATGCATGCATGGCACAATCATATCACTATATCCATCAAATCAAGTCAGAAATCAACACACATAAGAATGCCACCTCATTTTATGTCAACCTCTTGGTTAAGCTTCATGTACAAGTAGCAATGTAGCATTAATCTAAATTAAAATGCCATGGATAATAAAAAAATTGTTTTGATAAATTTTAATAATCTTGTATGCACATCAACCGAAAAAATTGTGAACCGAAGCTGACGCCAATTCTCTTATGTCACAAAAACTGTACAAAGAAAACCAGTAGAAAAATCAATAAATGGGCTGGAGTAACATCCTGATCTTCATTATTTAAAATTGCATATGATCAAAATTAATATGAAATGTTGTATTAAAAATGGAGGGATTATTATTTTTTTTAATAACAAGCATGAAAAAATTTACACTTACAACAGGCTAAATTAACTTCATTGCAAAAAACAGGACATTAATATATATATATATAGCCAACACTCTCCACAGGTCATCACATCAATGGATGATTTTATGCAGAAAAAAAAAATCACTTATGTTGTTATGCAAATCATTTCCCACCTAAGATATAAACATTTCTTACTGTAATATAAATCTAGACTTCACTCACTCTATGCTCAAGATACCAGCATAACATCATAAGTAACATTACGGTCTGTGGACTAATGACCCACACAATCCATGGTAATAATGTGCATATATAGTTAAAAACACGGCAGAACTGCATAAATACTTCTAGAAAACAAGATTAAAAATGTGGAACATTTTCCATCTTGGAGTTATAGCACATTAGTATCACTCTTTAATCAGAACCTATGGCAGCGCCTTAGCGCCTCAAGACCTGCCTTAGGTTGAGGCATTGAAATCATCGTACCTGTAGTTTGATGGGCCAGAGAAAAATTTCAAAATTTGGGCTCCTAAATTGTAGCAAGCAATAATTTTTATTTTTAATTTACAAGAGTTTTATGAAACTAAAATTGTTAAAGTACTTATCCATATCTATTATTCATTTGACTCAAAAGCAAAATCTAACTGAAATTTGAGTATAAAAAATAAGCTCAAATTAGTTCAAGAAAGAAAGTTAATAAGGAGCTCAAATTATATTTTTTAGTTTAAGAAGCGTCTAGTATCATGTTCTACAAATTATTAGTAGGATGCATATTATTATTATATTATTATTGGAAGAAAAAATTCACCACTCGACTCTTAATAATTGCATAAAAGATGGACGTAGTGGACTGGTCTCTAGTCAAATTTTATATTTCTATATGTATACATAATCCATTGAGGTTAACAGTTAACTCATAACCGTGTGATTTCAAAATTCAAATGGCACTTCGTGTCTTGGTCAATTAGTTGGACTATCAAAGTTCTAAAAACAAATCATTCATTCATAAATCATTCAAAAAGCAAACCATCTTCAGTTCCTCACCATAACATAAACTATAATCTATAAATCTAATTCTAGATTATCATAAAAATAACAAAAATACCCAAATTTAACAAGATTAGATACTAATTGAATAAATAAATTAAATAATAAACAAACAAAAGACGAGTGAATTTGAAAACGGCATAATTTTAGGGTTTGGCTTTTGAAATTGGGAAAACCTGGAGGCTGAAGAAGAAACTTTCAGTTGCTCAGTTAGAAAATTACGTTGAATTGTTGATGGAAGAATAACAGGAACTTGGTTACTGAAGAAGCCGGAAACTGGAGTCTGGAAGGCGTCGTTGAAGCCTGAAGGAGAACCGTAGAACTAATGTAGAAGGCAATGAAATTCTGAAGAAGGTAATGACTAATGGGTTAAGTAATCAAAGGTTTGGGCTTGGTCTAATGGTTTTTAATGGTTATAGTAACTAGTATACCGCTTTCCCACGATGGAATCCGTCCGTAGGAACTGGTTACAATTTATTCCATCAATTTCACCCGTTGCTACATATAGTTGGCAGTTATAGTTGACAGTTCAAAATTTTGGATCCTGTAAGCATTCATCAACAAAGTAACTAAACTCTCTAGAGGTCTTTCATGAGTCCATCAGTGTCCAATATTGAATATCAGCACATCGGCATCATGATACATTGAAGTTGTCCATCCATCAAATTAAGTATTAGGGTACCAAAAGAACCATTTTTACCATTGAAAGATGATTCTATACCAAGAAATGGAGAACTAAAAACATTTATAGTGCATCATGATACATTGAAGTTTTAAATATGAGCAACTTCAAAACCCTAAACATTATTTCGTGATATTCCAAAATAAAATAAATTAAACAATCCATTTGAGCTGATAAAAATTGTACATGATTGTGCTTTCACGGTAAAGGTTAAGTTACCTATAAACAGAAGACTAAGCCAAACAGCAAATTCATAGCAGAAACACACTTTCACTTCACCCCGTGGTTAGTTCTTGAATTAACATTCAAAGGTTCTTGAGATTTCCAAAATCAAAACTGGTGGTTTGGGGAGTGTAGACAGTGGCAGATCCAGGATTTCATGTTGGACCGAGCTGGACTCTAAAAGTTGTGGGGGTGGCCAATAGTGCCAGTCTATTGATTTTCGAGGTTTAAGGTGAACTTCATCAAGTTAATCAAAATCGAATCCTCAAACAAAATTAATTATATTCTAAGCCTAAAATCACATTCTAATCCTAAGAACACATTTACATAATATTAATATCGCTTTTCACAAATCACATTCTAAAAGCCTAAGTTCTAAAACAAAATCAAAGCCTAAGTCAAATGCAAAGTAGTCGGTACACATATTCTAATAAATGCCCAAAATCCATTGAAACTTCACAATCACCAAAAACTCACATTCTAAAATCAATTTCAAATCTCAAAATCACATTCTCACTACACTAACCTCGCAAGCTTGCAGTCGCAGTCAACTGATCAATCTCCACGCATTGAAGAATCATTAATCAAGCAGCTTAGCACTAACCTGCTACAATTGCAAATCTTGGTTAGTTCCGTTCTTACAGGTTAAAGTAAAAAACATCAAACACAAAAATTTTGCTTCAGCTTGAGAGAAATATTATCTTCTAATCCAATAACATTTGCATAGATAGTAGAAGAAGCAAAAATAAATAGTATATCAAAAACTCGGACAACAATGATCTAAACAAAATTGTTGCAAATACTTCTTATTTCTTAATTGGTGTCATTCCATTTTGAAGCTAAGTTGCAACGAAGTTAATCAATACTCAAATTAAAAATCACATTCTAATATCACATTCTCAATTGAAAATTAAAAATCAATATCACATTCTCAAATTATCTAATGATTATAAACACATTCTCAAATTAAAAAATCTTAATATCACATTCTCAATTCAAAAATTCAAAATCAAATAATCAAATCTCGAAATCACATTTTCACTAACCTCGCAAATGTCTGATTCAATCTCAATCTCAATTGTGCAAAATGCAAAATCCAAATGCAAATCTGTGATGTTAAATTGTTAATGTTATTAAAGACTTCAAGTTAAAGCTTAAAGTAAAGGGGGATAATAAATTATACAAATTTAAATTTCAGTTAAATAAAATCTGAAAACGAAATTTGGAAATTAATTAGGAAACTAAATTAAAATAACTATTAACTAATCAAACCATCCAAATTGAGCTTAACTTAAGCTTAATTCTTAAATAAATAATTAAATATTGTTAATTGTTAATTTGTAATTATTTACCATTTAGGCATTTACCATAACATTAATTAATCCTTCAATGCGCAGGCACCAGCAGTAGTAGCAGTGGGCGCCTGAGCGGTGGACGGTGAACTTGGTGGACAGATTGGCGGTCGGTGGAGCTCGTGCGCGTAGAAGCTAGGCCCAGAAGAGAAGAGAAGCGGAACCCAGCGACCGCTGGAAGCGCGCTGCGCCGCTGCTGGCCTGCTGCAGAAACGGAGAGGAAGCTAGAAATTAATCCAAGTCCAACCAACACACAGTGGACTAGCCTGGACTCGAGTCACCGCCGGCGCCTGCAGCGGAGAAGAAGATGACGGAGGGCCAGCGGCAGTTGCCCAGCAACTAGGGCTTTTTCTTAGGATTGGGGGAGAGAGCGGAGAGATTAGAGAAACAGAAATTGGACAGATTCGACTGAGGAAGAGGAAGAAGAGGTCGCGGGTAGAGCTGGGTTGGATTTTGGGCCAGATTTTGTTATGGGCTGAATTCTGTACCAAGCTAAGACATATTATGGGCTGAGCTTCCTGTTAGTTTTTTTTTTTTTTTTTTTTGGAAAATAAGTCAGAATCATGTTTATATAATTGGGTTAAGTGCACAATTACACACATTTAAGTATGAAAATTTTTAAAATCAGGTGATTTGTAACTAATTACAGAAATATTAAAATAATTTTCAAAATCAGATATTTTTTTATAATAAAAAATCAGGGTTTGTAATTAATTACAATTGTAACTTTATTTCAATTTTGCAATTAATTATAATTGTAACTTTATTTTAATTTGTAATTAATTACCACCACCGTCATTACCATCTAATTTGTAACCAATCACCGCCGGCGCCCCACCACCTTATTTTAGTTTTGTAATTAATTACAATTGTAACTTTATTTCAATTTGTAATTAACTACCATCACTGTAACTAGTCTTCGCCACTGTATTATTTCAATTTTGTAATTAATTATAATTGTAACTTTATTTCAATTTGTAATTGTTACAATTGTAATTCTAATTAAAATTGTAATTAATTACCATCACCACCACCACCTTCGATCACCATCTAATTTGCAACCAATCACCACCACCACCACCTTATTTCAATTTTGTAATTAATTACAATTGTAACTTTATTTCAATTTGTAATTAATTACAATTGTAATTTTAACCACCACTGTCGCCTATCGTCGTTGGGGGCACTCACCACCACCACCATCGTCTCAACAACACAACCACTCCACCTTTACCATCACAACCACCATCGAGCTGCCCCAACCACCGCAACAAACACCATCGTCAACACGACCACCACAATTTTAAATGCAAATAATTACAATAATTATCTCTAATCTAAAATCTCCACTCACAAGTTTTATCCAGTATGTATATGTATTCTTTCTAACCAACTGACAGTGATGCAAAAGGTTTCCATGGTGGTTTACTCAAGAAGAAGATGTGCGTGAGAAGTAAGAGTCAGCTATCTCGTTATCAATTCTTCCTTCCCGATGAAAATTAATTGAAGTCTCCCATAAATCCCCCACTGTTCGTCGCTTCTCAGCCTCCATCGCTAGAGTTTCTGGTGGAGGTGGAGTTGGAGGAGGCAGATTCGATGATTCCACCAGCGTGAATGTTATTCTACGCCTACATCTTGATCACCGTCGGTCGCTCCCCTTCGACTTGTTTGCGACCTCTTCCGATTTCGATTTTGACGTGTGCTTGTTTTTTTGGGTTTCCTACAGGTTAAAAAAGAAGAAGCGGGTGGTGGTGGAGGTGGTAAGCAAGAACAACAAATACGGTCGAAGTAACAGAGTGCAAAACAACCCAAAACCTGATCTTTTATGCCCAAACCCAAAAGAAGAGTAAAATAAAACCTGATTTGGGTAATTATTTATAATATACCTGATCTTTATAATTTAAAAAGTAAACGCATGATTAAGTCTAATTTACCCTATATAATTTTATTGTTATTAATCAGATCATCAAGGACTATTTAAAAGAATCAGGTTTAACTAAAAAATCAATCTCTCTCTCTCTCTCTCTCTCTCTCCACTAAATGGAATCTTCTCTCTCTCTCTCTCTCTAACCATTGTCTTTCTTTTCTCTCTGCTCTGCGCGCACACAATATATATTTATATGAACACCCACATAATTTGGTCATTCAGGGAGATTTTTTTGTTGTCTTTCGTTCAAAAGGACACTGCCAGGGCGCAGGAGGAACGATCTATTAACGTCGTTGAATTACAATATTACTGATGCTATTTACGTTCTTTCAATATCTGCTCATGATGGGACATAAAGCTTCTTAAGCATAATCAACACTGATTTTTGACACGGGTGAAATTCGTTCAAGTATAAACTGGACAAAGTGATCTGTGCATTGTCCCACTTCGATTTTGATACGTCCTTATACCATTTGAGGTCTTTAGATCATGTTCTATATGGCATCCACTCTCTCGTTTATCATGCATATCAAGAATTAGAGGCTTCACTTGTTTGTTTCAAGGATCCACCATTCCCATGGACTTCTATTCCCATGTCTTCTGGAGTTTGGCCCTTGTTTGAGTCTCATTATTTCTTATTTTTTTTACAGTAATCAATCTCAATCATCCAAAAAAGTCAAGCCCACAATTTTTTACTTTTCAAACAACTTTTTAACCATTAAATTTCCAAAACCTAAATTTTAAATTAAAATAATGGGGCTCAAACAAGAGCTTGCTTTGCTTTGATTTAAGCATTCAATTATCGCTACTTTTTATTGTGCGGCTTCGTGGAAGGCTGAAATTGGCCAATGATTATCTAGTTGCAACTCTAATAGTAAGCGTGCCAAAATTGTACTAACGGTAATTCATTACAAAATTTAATTAAATTATAATTGTAAGTATTCACAATGTGTAACTAATTCAAAGAAAAAACAAAACTTCGAATGACTAATAATATGCAATTAATTTACAATAGTAATTAATTAATTAATTTTGTAATTAATTGTAAAATTGAAATTAAGTTACAATTGTAATTAATTGCAAAACTGAAATAAAGTTGCAATTATAATCAACTAGTTTCACACCCGTGCGATGCACGGACATATTTCATTGACAAAGATTAAATTATATTGAATAAAAAATGTAAGTAGGCATTTTATTGCTCGGTAAATTACACCAAAAGTAGAACTTACAATCAACAAAACAAATTGAATTACGTTAATTATGAAAGAATTGTCAACCCATGAAACTAATTTTATAGAACAAAATTTTAAAGCGAAGGTAAAATATGGGCAAGTTATGGATATCATTGTATCCAGTAGAAGCATGTGCCTGCACTTAATCTCAAACAATTACAAACATTGTACTCAGAGAGAAGTCTATAAAAAAAATGAAAAAGAAAAAAAAGAAAGGTACTCTATTGGCATCTATGATGTTAAGAATGTGTCGAAAGGACAAGGCTTATTTTTATCTAGTCATCTCAATCCCTCAATATAATCATGTAATAAATAACAAAGCAGACATAATTTACAAAAGCTAGAATCGAAAATTTTAAGATTTTGGCATAACAAATTCCTTGATATAATGATTTCGTGAAATTACACACGCTGCAAAAATAGATTGTACAATAATGAAGCAAAGAGTGCAATTGACCATGAGTACACGTTATCATATGCACATATTAGGTATAAGTTCTGTTTTTCCAAAATTGAAGGTGATGTAGTGCAGCAGTTTTTTTGTGTCTAAAAATGCTTCCTTGGATGTCAACAATAGATTATAGAGATTCAATCTGAAACATGATATTGTGAAGAATAATGACGGAATCAAACTCATATTTGGCAATGTTGAGCCCCAATACCAGTAGCAACACATTTGGACCTCTGAAAACAATAGGCGCATATATTTGAAATTAAGTAACAATTGTAATTAATTACAAAATATAATTTATTACAGGATGTAATTAAATTAAAATTGTAATTAATTGTAAAACTGAAATAAAGTTGCAATTATAATCAATTAGAAATTGTAATTCGTTATAATTTGTAACTATTTCAATTAATTTTAAAAGAAAAATGAAGTTTCGATTGATTGTAATATACAATTACGTTACAATATTAATTATTACTTACAAGTTACAATTTTAATTAATTGCAAAATTGAAATTAAGTTACAATTGTAATCAATTACAAATTGTAATTCATTACAGATTAATAAAATTTAGTTGTAATTGTAATTAAGTAACAATTATAGTTAATTACAATTCGTAATTGATTACAAATTACAATGCAACTTAATTTTTATTAATAAGTTAGTTACATCTGTAATTGATTATAAAATTGAAATTAATTATAAATTGTTAATACGATTTCCATCAGATTTTTTTTTTTAATTATATAAGAAGAAGTAAAATGGAGGAGGCGGGGTGGGTGGGTCCTTAAATTCAAAAAATGTACAGATATTCTCTTATCATCACAAGATTCGATGCAAAACCAGAGGGATTTTCATGTGAAACAACAAACATAAGCAGAAGCCTAACAGAGTAATTGATGATTTTGTAGAATTCCAAATGAGCTTAAAAAGGAGAGGCCAAGGGGCGGACGGTGGACCTGGGACCTCAGTTTTATCCTTGATGCGATCAATTGTCTTGTCCTTCTTAGGCCTTGCATTTCCTTACGACCCCTTGAATATCTTGCCCCTTCTGGTCTTCTTATCGCCTCACCCGCACAGGATCAGAGCACCCTGAGATGAGGATAGGGAGGAGGAGGAAAATGCAAATCGCTGCTCGGTGGCCGACATTACCCGCCACGCTGCCACGCCGCACCACTCCATCGTTTCCATTTTCTGCTATGGATGACTTGCCTGATTGATTACTCCTACAAGCTTAAACCCTAGAATTCAGAATAATTGGCTAGCTCCGATGATGATTTTCATTGCCAGATGGGATGACCTGATTTTGATATATATTTTATATTCTTAAAATATTTTTAAAAATACTTTATTTCTAAAAGTTGGTCTCATAAAGTTTTGTATTTGCGTACTTAACCCCCAGACCTACAGTAAATCCGCCCATGAGTGTAGATAAAGAACAAACCTCTTTGAAGTGGTGAAGGCTCTAAAAATAGTCTTCACGGAGCAGAGCAGTCTTCACTAAGCACTCGGGATATTGACTCGCTGCAATCCTACCAGAAATCGTAGCAATTTTAGTTGTTCTTTGTTATGCCCCGTGCCGAGTGAATCGATTTGGACGAAGATGGAGATGAGATTAAGTTAAGAGAGAGGAGATATGGAAACCATTCCATTTTACCTCACTGGGCTACGGTTGATGATTAAAAGTTTGGGCCAAGGATTTAGTAGGGCAGATTTTAGAAACACAGGCTTTTATAAGCAGAAAAATGGCCTCCTTGACTGTGGGGCCAAAGGAAGAGGCCTCTTCGAGTCCGAGCCTGAAAATCGAGCCACAAAATCGGTATTTTTTAATAATTGAGTGAAACTTACACCTCAAGGCACACACTCCGTTAATTACGAAGCGTGCACTTCACAAACGCCTGGCTCCCCATTTTTTAAAACTCAAAAATTCACATTAATTAATACACTTTGAAAATCAATTTTATTCATAATCTGCATGACTAATTTTATCATATCTTTAAAATATTAAAATATAAATTAATTATTTCATTTGTAACAAAAGCTTATTTCCTTTTTAATTATTTCACTTGTTACAAAAGCTTATTTCATTTGGGTCGAGCTGGATTTTAAAAATTGTAGGGGTTTGACAATGCTGGTCTTGTGATTTTCGGGGCATGACTCGAACTTCATAAATTTTAAAATCTAAATTCTAAAGCAAAATCAAAGCCTAAGTCCAATAATCTAAAGCAAATTTGCATTCTAAAATCATAATGTATTTGCTTGTATCTCTAACCATTGATCTCCACAAATCACAAAATAACACTAAACACGTTATAAATTACATTATAAAGCAATACTTAAAATCAGATTCTAGAGAGTAAAATTTAAATCAGATTCTCAAACATATTCTAAAGCAATTCTCAAGATTCTAAGGCAATACTATAGTCGCATCCTTATTTTAGAAACCAAAATCTAAATTGCACTCTCATACTGACAAACAAATTGTAAAGCATCCTAATATCTAAATCACATTCTAGTATATTCTAATTTCTAAATCACACTCTCAAAATGTCAAAAATGCATTCTAGTTTCTAAACCACATTCTCAAAATCAATACTCAAAATTAAAAAAAAAAAAATGCAAAATATAATTTTAAGATAACATTCTCTAAGGTCAAAAATAATTATCAAAAATCAGGATCGAGTTTTAAAATTCAAAAATCAAATATGAACGTTAAAACATAGAACATTTGAAAAAATCTACAAACCACAGTCAAAATATCGAAATTAATTATGATATACAGGTAGCAAAACTAACATCGCAGAAGACAAAACTGAACTACTGGTCGTGAACTGTGGAGAAGTGGAGGGTTCACACATTTCCAGAGGCCCGGTCGTGTGGAGGCTAGAGCGGACCCGCTTCCCGGCTGTTGCTTTTGGGAACGACTATTAAGTGGAAGTGCCAGAGAAAATGGAGACTAGAAACGCCCAAAGTAGACGTACTTACGTAAAAGACTCCCTAAAGGAGAAGAACCCTCTCAAAGCAGAGGAGCTGCAATCGCCAGATGAGACAGAGTTGGATGGATTGTTTGCTTTGAATCTGCGTTAACACTAGAGGTATTTTGGAATTAGGGAAAATGGCTTTTTTTATTTGCCTAAGGCAATGATTTTTGGGTTTGGGACAAGAAAAGGTTATGGGTTTGGGTTATAGTGTTAAAGGTTGGGTTTTGTTCATGGTTACAAGAATTTTGTAATCAGGTGATTTGTAGTTAATTACAGAAGTATCAAAAAAATTGTCAGAATCAGGTTTTGTAATTAATTACAATTTAACTTTATTTCAATTTTGTAATTAATTACAATTGTAACTTATAAATTAGTAAAACATTAGTGTAATTCGTAATTTGTAATTAATCACATTATTGCAATTTGTAATCCGGCATTGCCACAACTGTCATCGTTGGACCACCGTCGAAAATACAATTGTAACGTTATTTTAATTTGTAATTAGTTACAACTGTAGTTTTAATCAATCTCAATATCACCACCACCAGTCCTCCTACAGCACCACCTCCACCACCCAAGAAATCATATGAAGAGCCACCTTCCATCAAAGTCATTCTACTCTTATGTTTCATCTGAAGAGCCACTTTTGTCAAGCTCATTGTCAAGGGCATTGTGAAAGTAGACTTATTGATTACCTTATGGCATCATGCTGTGTGAATAAGAAAACTTCTAGTGTTTAAGGTACAAATGCAAAGTCACGGTTTAATATTTAGTTACAAGATGAAATAAAAAGGAACAAAATATAAACCCCAATAGTTCAAAATAAAAAGGGAGCAATCACGTTTTCCATGTCTATTAAGAAAACATCCACATATTCAATTAAACAAGAAAAATTCCGGATGGACATTAACATATTAAAAAATAATGAACAGAAAATCGAAGTAAAACCATAGTAATTTGTAATCAGGGGTAGGCTTGGAATTATAATTTAGTGGGGGCGAGATAGAATCAGGTGAAAATAATTTCAAATAAGACAACAATAATATTCAAAATGTATTTATTTATTTATTTATTTATTTTTACAATTATGTACTAAACTCATGACATTTACAAAATCCTAATATTTTCTTTGTAATGCCTTAGATAATTCATATATGTCTAAGTTGTTTCTCATGAGATGTAGTAGGGATGGCAAAAAAACCCGAAGGACCCGAAACACGGAGGACCCGAAATGACCCGCCCCGAAAATTACCTGCCCCGTCGGGTCCGCGGGGCGGGTTTTTCGCACCGTGACCCGGTAAAAATATTTTTTTTTTATTTAAAATAATGAAATGAGAAATTAAAATAAATTTGATGAAGTCCAGAAGAATTGAACATTGGTGGAATTTAGGGATATGAGAATCTACAACCACTATACCATTATATTGTTTATTGATTTTTTTTTTCTTCAAGTATATACATATTATTTTTAAAGTTCAAACTTAAAAACTCTAACTAGTTCAACGCCTAAATTTTTCACGTAAAATTTCATTACCAATTTATTAATAAAAAAAAAAAATCGGGTCCTTAGCGGGGCGGGGTGTTTTCTGGTCCGGGGCGGGGCGGCCCTGACCCGCCCCATTGCCATCCATAAGATGTAGATTAAACACAAACTCAAACAATTGAATTAAGTCCAATAAACTATTGGCCACACATCTTTGTTAACGTGTTGATCCATCAACAGAAACCAATGCAATAAAATATCTCAACATAGCTTCCTACAAAATATAAATCAAACAAGCTAGCATAAACAAAAAATTAACAAGGAAGTTGTCGCTCTAATTGCTTCAATTTCAAATGTTATAACTGTTCACTTTATTTTGCGATGCAAAATATACCCGCAAGTGTACGGATCGTGAAAGTTATGAAGTGGACAAACCAGTCCGGTATATCGTTCACATGAGGACTGCTTATTGTTCGCTAAAATCGTATACCGCAAGTTCACGATTCTCGTTCAAGTAGTAAAGTGAACTCGAAAAGTTCGGGTTATCGTACCCACGAGTATTGATCGATTCATAACTAAATTTGTTGATTTCATTCTAAAAAAAAAGTCAATTAACAAAAAATGTTTGGTTTGGAGGTGAATCACTAATTAAGTGGCATAAGTGAATACATTACAATAGGAAAAACTAGTTAACTAAAACAAATAGATAACAATGTAAAAATTAGAATAAAAACTAATTAACCAAAGTAAAATAATGACAATAAAAACTTGGTGATTAAACTAAATTACAAAACATGAAATAAGGTAAATTTAGTTTTCTTAACTACACTAATTTCTTCTTTAAAAAATCAATTAGTGTTAGTTAATAACTTGACCAAATTATATGGAAAATTCTAAGTTGACCTAACATGTATAATACTTGAAATAACAATCCAACAAATTAACAACATTTGGAAATTACATAAACATAAAATAACATTCCTAATCATAACAACATAAACATAAAAAACTCATGAACCACAAACATCACAAGTGATTAAATGAACTTAAACTAATCACATTCCAATAAAATAAAATTACCCATAATAAAATAACAACAACATTTAACAACTAATAAAATAATTTCAACCACAAGCTAAATAAAAGATTAAAAACATAATAATAAATAAAACTTCCCTTTTTATTAAGTTCTTGAAGTGAAAATTCCAAGATTCCTTCACTTTGAATCAAGTTTCTCCATCAACAATTCAAATATAATAAAACATTAAATGCACTAAAAGTAAGTGAAATTCTTGGTGGAAATGTGAGAAAATAACAATAATCAAAAGCTTAAATAACAATAAGAAACTTAGATGTAGAAGAACTTTACTAAAACATAAAAACTTTAACTTAACATTGCATTAAAAGTGTAAAAATACAAGAAAAAGGTAAAAAAGAGGCAAGACTTACTTGAACCCTTGTTGAATGAGGATGATTTCTATTTATAAGTACTCCAAATTGACCCAAAAAAGGGAAAAATCCGCATAAAATAGTGAAGTGGGCCTAACCGAGTCGATCGAGTTGACCCGGTCTGGCCCAGAATTTTTTTTTGAATTTTAATGATGCGTGATCGCACGGTGATGAATTCGCGCCTAGCTTTGGGTTCTGCTGTGTTTCGAGCCATGGTTCTTTACCTTTTGTAATTGCCTTGAGGTCCTTCATCTTTCAATGCTGATTAATTTGGTCCCCAAATTTTTAGATTTCTTTCAAATAGGTCATTCTAAAATTGCACTTTAGGTCCTTCAACTTTTGGAATCTTGTAATTTGGTCCCTCTAAAATTTGCGCATCTCGTCTAGAACTTCCCGGAAGTGACAAAATGGTCCCCAAACTTCCAATTTCAGCATAATTTGCACTCCTTTTGTGAATTTTGGCCTCAAACTTGGATATTAACCTATTTAAACATAAAATATGTATAAATTAGTAGATATTTACTCAAAATATTCCAAATTTTTCTTATTTAATGACATAAAAAGTGCATAAAAATGCACTTAACACTTATTAAGTAACGAAATGTTTTAGTTCTAGATACTATTTGAATAGACGAATGTGTTTTGATGATTTCAACTAAAACTAAGAAAATTAACTAAGTAAATGAATTGCAAAATTATTTTGTTTTTAAAAACGATTGTAAGGTAATTGAGATTCATGATTTCACCCAACCAATTAAATTAACTCCAATTCCAATTTTATTTCCAAAATATGCATTCGATCAAATTCACTAATGCATATTGAGATTTCTCTCTCGGGTTTAAATCAATTCTACATAAATAAGTCAACTGTGTATCTCTACAGAGAGTATGAATATTCCTTATCAAGATGCACTAAACACAATAATTCACACACGACCGCGATACTAACAAAAATATATATTTATCTCTTGTCCAATTACTAGATTTATTACCTTGATCTAAGTTATTAACTCACTTCTCGAATTATGAAAATAACTTATTAAATCATAAATTAGTGACCAATTAACTCATGCATTAAACATAATAATAAATCAATACATGCAACGAATCATTAAAACAATGAATTTTGGAATTAAAATAATTAACTAGGATATATCGTTCATCCCAACATTGAAATATAGTTACACATCATATTTAAAGAACAAAAATAATGAATAATAGTGTTCATTGAAAATAACATAAGAGAATGGAAGGTTTGTACCAAATATCGATTCTTCAAGTGATCTTCAACTCTCACACTTTTGCTATGCTTCAATCTCCCAAGAATTGAATGTAGAAATCTGAGTTTAGACTTGTTCTTAGATGAGGCAAATGTCTAGAATTCGTGCCTCTTATGTTCCTTATATAAGTATTGAAGAAACTTAGGTAAAAGAAGGAGGAGAAAAGCTAATGAAATCCACGCAAAAATCCCAAACCGCCCAGTCGGAATCACTCGCGATCACGTGGTTTAATACCACAATATCGTGCGGTTAAGCGTACAACTCTCGGGTGACATTTTTCGACCTTCCTATAACTAGGGATGACAATAATACCCACGAACTCAATACCCGTTGGAGACCCGACATATATGGGCGGAGATTACCCGACTAAATGGGTTCGTGGGTAGGGAGGTAAACTTTAAAATCGACATGGGTATGGGTCGGGTGTGAGTTTTACTACAACACCCATAACTGACCCGCATACCCATTTATTTCCTTAAAAAATTATAAAATTTAAAACAAAAGTGATTGTGTAAAAAAATAATAAATAAATAATAGAACCAAAATATCTATTGACATTGTTAATGTCTAAACCTTAATATGTTTAAACTATTGATTTTGTTAACGTCTAAAAAAAATTTCAAATTCCCTTATTTAGTTTCAACCTAGAACAAGCTTTTTTCAAGCCAAATTCAAATGAATCACAATATTTAACTGATTCAAGTTAATCCGGAGCACCTATAATCTATAACTTATTTACAGTCCTTAAAAAAAAAAAATTTAATGGGTTTCAAATGGGTATAGAAGCATATTCGCCTCAAACCCGCCCTCGACCCTACCCAACCCACCATTCTTAAATGGGCATATGGATAGGGTATGGAGGTTGTAAATCTTTAGTGGGTATGGTATGGGTTTGGCAAACTCGACCCATACCTGACCCATTACCATCTATACGTATAACTCTTGGGTTACATGTTTCAACCTTCGCGCGATCATGTGCCTTTGATGACCGTGGTCGCATGGTTGTAGCAACAACTGCAATTTCCAAGTTTGAAGTCTGTGTAAGTTGGTCTTGATTTTTAATTGCAGCTACGGTCCTCCATTTTCAATTGAAATAATTTAGTCCTCAAATTTCTTAATCTTCTCGATTAGCTCGTTTCAACACTCAAAGTCTTCAATTTGGTCCTCCAATTTCTGATTTCTTCACTTTGGCACCATGCAAGTTTCCCTATTGACGTCATTAACTCCTCGATTGCTCAATTTTAGCTCCAAAAATTATTCAATTGTGTATTATTTCCATCAATTTCTTCATTCTTCATCTTTTTAGGATATTTTCTGAAATGTAAACAAATAAACACAAATTAAATAGCATTTATTCTAAAATGACAACATATTATTCTAATTTTGATATATAAATAAGTGTATAAAATACAATTATCAATGACTTAGATGAAAACCCCCTTCATCTCACAAAATGGAGACAAATACAGCAGTGAATGGTAATTTTAATGTATAATAACTATTAGCTACATTCTACATATCCACAAACCATAATCATGCTTCAATTAGAAAATAGATTTTGTTCAAAACAATTTCTTCAATCTTCAAATAAAGCTTGCATAAGCAAAATAGATTTGAGCATGTTGAAACTAAATTGTAAACAAAACCTAGATAAAGATTCTAATTTCAAATTTTCTAACTTTCAAGGAGTGCAATAGAGAGCACAAGCTGTAAAAGCACAACATAAATCTGAAAATAAATCTAAATACACTTCACTAGCACAAAATTTAGTAAAAGAATGGTGAGAATTGAGAAGAGAAAAAAAAAAACATGTTAAATCCTTGAAGCTTCACACTAGCGTGGAGACCCGAGACTGGTCACTAGAAAACAGTGTGCGTAGACGGTGGGCAGTGGTGGTGGATCGTGGTGGTGCTCCATGGCCGAACGAAGGTGGAAGGGACGGTCGGACTTATTAAGCGATTCTGTAGTATGGGGGGCTGGGGTTCCTTGCTAGCTGCTATGGTAATTGCTGATTGGGAAATGATTTATGGAAGAAAAGGAAATCAGTTGATGTCGAGTTAATCTAACCAATGCTCACCCATTTTATCCTTATATATTACTACATGCTCGGATTTTTTATTTTTTTTAATTTTAATATTTAGTCCTATAGCAACATTTTTTTAGCAAAATGGGACAAAATTTAATAGAATAGTGTGCCACCTAACATTTTCATCACCCATGTGTCAATTTTCATCAAGAGAAATTGTTAAAAATTAGTCGAGTGATGGATGGGTAATGATTACAGAAAATTGGATGAACAACCTATAATATTTTTAAGTTGGATGGGTAAGTGGTTACATAGAGTAGAGTTAGGTGAGCCTTTGTTAAATTAACTCGTTTGATGCCAATTGATGCCAAAGTTTGGGCTAGAATGGAAGGGAAATGATACACACATATGGGCTGGATAATAGACCGTTTGAAGGAAATTCAATGGGGAATAATACATAAACAAGGTGAATAGAAATACAAATTTCGAAGTTAAAGAAAAAAGTTTAAAAGTTCTAAATTCAGGTTTCAATTATATTTTTTATTTAAAATAATAAAAAATAATTTACTAATTAAATATACTTAGGTCACACTACTATAGAATTAGGACACGCTAACAAACAAATTATCATCAGAGTCACAAATCAAAATTTAGCGGTTACTTTTTATATAAAAAAAATTAATTGATCACAACTTATTTTTCGGTCACATATTATAGAATTATTTGATCAGGCTTTTATCTCGGTCACATATTGCAAATTTATAATTCATAACTTATTTTTTGTCACAACTTATTACTTGATCACAAATCATAAATGTTACTTATTTCTCGGTCACATATTATCGTATTATTTGGTCCCGACTTATTTTTTCGGTCACATATTATAGAATTATTTAGTCGCGGCTTGCTTTTTGGTCACATATTACAAATTTATAAGTCACAACTAATTTTTTTGTCACAATTTATAAAGTTAACCGGTCAAAATTTATTACTTGGTCACACATCACAAATGTTACTTATTTTTCGGTAACATGTTATAGAATTATTTGATCACGACTTATTTTTCGGTCACATATCACAAATATTATAAGTCACATCTTATTGGTCACAATGTGACTTTTTTTTTGACATAATTTACTAATTAATTGGTCACGCATATTATTTATTAGTCATAAATTATGTATTTATTGGTCACACTACTCCTAAAACGACTGGCACCGCTGATAATCACCACCACCACCACCGCCACTGATATGTGTATTTTATACACTTATTTATGTGCCAAAAGTTGAATTTTATCCATTTATTTGAGAATATTCGCTATTCATTTGTTTCTTATTTATTTATATTTCAGAAAAACAACTCAAAGTTGAGGAAGTGATGCAAATGAAACAAATACTGAAGAATTGGATGAATTATGGAACTAAATTGTAGAAATGAAGAAGTGCAAAGAGCCAATTAAGGAGAATAAGGAAGGAAAGAGAAGAAATCGGAAGTTCAGGGGCTAAAGTGTCACGATTGAAAGTTGGAGGACTTGGATGCAATTAAGGAGGAGGATCAACTTAAACATGAACCAAAGTTGAAAATTGCACTCTAGACGGTAAACCACACGACCATGCAGGTTCCTACCGCCCGGTATCACTAGGACAGCTTAAATCAACAGATCCGGAAATCATTCAACTACGCGGCCGTGCTCCTTTCTGACTTGGCCGACTACTGGACTTTTATCGTGGAATTCAACAGCTTTCACCATACCTATATATACCTGTTGTCTTGTACGAATTAGGGGTTCTCACTTGTGATATTTTCATGCCAAATTGTTGTTCAATTCTTGAGGGATCCATGAAAAGCTAAAAGCAAGATTGAAAATACAAGAGCAAGGAGATGAACGGGGTGTCCTCTTTTCGTTTATTTTGTAATTTATTTTCATTCCAATATCTAGACTAAACGTTAGGTGTTGTAATTGTGATGAAACTTTAATTTATTGACTCTATATTTTGACTGTTTGTTTAGTTTATATAATTCATGGATTTGAGTAATTAAATTATGCTTTTAATTTTATGCAAATTTCTGGTCAACTTTTGTATAACCGTTGTGGTATTTTATTATATCGAGAGAGTAGAAAAATGTTAGACATATTTAATTACCACAATGTCCGATAAGGGATAGAGATATACCACATATGCCTTGTGTTATCCTTTAAAGTATTCTCAAAACTTAAATGTTTTCTAGTGTTCAATTCGTCATAAAGATATAGTCGGGTTACACTTTAGAACATTGCTTTCAATGCATCCTCGAGAGAGGACTGGAGTGACATTAGAAACGCGGATTTTCAAAATCTCGTGAATTGTAGTTAAAACAATTAAGTCAAAATATGGATGATAGAGTTAAAGTGGATTCTCAGTTTCCAACACGCTTGTTTTCATTTATTTTATAAAAATCAAAACTTTATCGTTTTCTTAGTTTAATTCTTAACTTAGAATCATTCAAACAATCTTTCAATTGAATTTCCTCATTTTGGTTAAAGAATTTAATCTAAAATACAATTTACTTAATCCCCGTGAGTACAATATCTGGACTCAAAAGTCAACTTTATTAATTGTACGATTCATACACTTGTGGTTTGCAACAACCTCCTCCTCCTCCTTCAACATCCACCACCATCACTTCTGCAGGTGCCACCGTCTCAACACTACCACCACAACCATTGTGACCGTCAACACCACAACAACCACCTCAACCAAAAAAAAAAAAAAAAACAAAGTTTGTTGCTACACCATCGCTTCCATCACATCACCACCTACCATTGGTCAACACTACCGCTTCCACCACCAACCACAACCACTACATAACCACCTTCCTCCACCCAAGATTCACCACTGCAATCCAAAACACAATCGCAAATCCATCACCCAATATTCACCCACCCGGCCTCATATCAACCAATCTGCCGCCACAAATCCACAATCACCAAAACAACGCACTGCCACCACCTCCTAGCCATTATCGTCTACTACAACGCACCACCATCCCCAATTTCCTCCATCACAACACCACTAGCACCCGCACTGGCACCAGCCACCATCCCTCTCTCTCTCTCTCTCTCTCTCTCTCTCTCTCTCTCTCTCTCTCTCTCTCTCTCTCTCTCTCTCTCTCTCTCTCTCTCTCTCTCCACCTTACTTACGAAGTTTCCACCATCACCTCCAATGAAGCAGTGGCGCTACCAACAAGCACCGCGCACGAACATTTGGCTATACATAGGGCAGTAACAGCGTCGTTCACCGCACAGAGGCCTCCGTGGTGGGGGGAAAATCTAGCACAACACCTCTTCACCGCCAATACCACCACCGATCTATTGGTACGAAAAGTCCATTATCGTCTCTGTGAGCAGCGATAGATGCAGCATCGTCGCGTACAGAGCTTTCACCACCGATTTGTCGCAAAAAAGAGGTAGCACAGAAGCCTTGAAGGAGATGACCATCTCAACAACCGTGAAGAAGATGGCACTCATATCCGATCACCAATCTTACGATCAACACCACAAAGATGCCAACCAGAAGATTGTGTAGAACAATGTAGATTTAGGGCTTGGATTATACTTGATAGGGACAAGGACAGGGTTAGGGCTAATGGGTAGTCGACGATTGTGGCGAGTGATCTGACATGGGCGGAGTTGATATTTTCAGGGTTGACTATAGGATGTGGGGATGGATATAGTATTATAATTTTATAAAAAATATTATTAATAATAAAACTTCAATTAGGAGCTGATTATTGTATAAACAACTTACGAACTTGATGTTCAAGAAAATTTCACCACATATCTTTTATGATACATTTTTTTTTTCATTTTTCAAGGGTTTTTAATCCAAAAATACTACAATATCTATAGTATAATTGTCAAATTGCATGAGTGCTAAAATTAACCCACCAAACAAGCCTCATCACAATCCCTAGTTCTTGCACAATATACACAAAAACCCATTCTTCATTATAGACTCAAATTAAGGAAAAAAATAATAATAATCAAGCATGAAATCCAAATGATCTTCAATCCATTCCATAGACCAATATTTCTCATATCTCAATTTGCATTTCCTACATAATTTCTAATCCAAAAATCCTCTCCGAGTATGCCACGCCCCTGGAAATTCTTAGTGAAAACCAGCATTACCAGTTCAATGAGTATTTAAACAAATGCAAAGGTTGTATATACCTCACCTATTATTCGTCGTCCACATAATCACCCTGTTTCAAAAAAATTATTCTACTATTATGTGATTTTTCATTGCTGAATTTTGAATGGTATAATTTTTTGTTTATTATTAATTTTAAATATTCAATTATTTCTTCTTATAATGGAATAAACTGGGTCTCGAAATTGAGTGCCAAAATTGATAATTTCTTGTTAATAATGATCTTAGTGAATGTCAATCCAATCTTTTCTTAGATTTGGAAAAAAAAAAAAGGTATTTCTTGCAAATTATTGATGATGTACTTGTTTCCAGCAAAATTCATATAATAATTAGAGGAAAGATTAAATAAATGTGAGAATCACATATATTTTAGTATATATAGTATTGAAGAATCCCCAATTTTATCTGCACCATATCTCAATGTTGTATCCACTACTTTGCTTTCTTCCATGAAATAGTATATCGTAATTGTTCCTCAACACGATTTTATTATAACTTGACAACTTGGCATGCCACATCTCTCTTTTAATTTTAGGTATCGAAAAACATATAGGACCAAGTACAACATTTTTTCCCCTTTCAATTACATCATTTGTTTTCCCACGTGTTCTAGGATAGATATGAGTTTTTGTTACAAATGTTATACGTAATATATCACATGATGTTTAACAACACTTTTCTCTTCCCTGTCACGGGGAGGAACCCGTCGGTCACATGAGGTGGGTCCCACTGGCGCGTGGGACCCACACGCCTGACCTAAGGGTCCCTCCCCGTCACGGGGAGGAGAAAAGATTCATGATGCTTAATAGGTGCATTACACCTTAGTCCACATAATATAGTGAACTGCAGTAGAACAAATTCACCACTTTATATCTGACAATCACATAGTTGTATTCGAAAAAGGTTAACATGTTACTATTCTAGAATTTTTCAATTGAAAATAAAAATAAAAATTAAGTTCTATAGAACATAGTTGTAGTTCAACCTTCCATATCTGTTATGAGATTTCATTTCGAAATGTCGCTTGTATCATACCATTGCGATGTGTTTTATGTGGAATGAAAGCCTAACATTCAGGCTTTGATTTATCTCTGAATCACAACATAAAGGTTTAGATTGTTGTTGTCTTTTATCGTGTGCTTATTAATGAATACTCTGGATTGCTGTTTCTTTGTTGATTTCTCCAGGTTGTGATTTTAAAATTTACAAATGGAAGGTCAAGCTTCTGCTAAGAGAAAGAAAGACATGAACAACATAACTGAGTAAGTGTTAACACTGATGCATTAATTACTCAAACAAAATACACCGCCAAGGATTGCTATAATACAGATGTCCATAAGTGGATGATTGCAGCTTGTCCAAAAATTCATAGCAAAGCCAAAAACAGCCCAGATTCCATCTTTCTCACTTATATGCTTGCCCTATTAACATTGAATAAAAATTGATTGAGATTGGAGTCCAGTCTAGCATCTTTCAATTGAGGTTGTCCTTACACTGCTCGAAGCTTGAGAGTTGAAAATGCATTTACTTCGACTTGTCTTTCAGGTGCAATGGAGAGAATGGAACAATTACGTATATTCTATTTCGCACAAACCTATGCTTCATTAACCATGAAATAAAAAATCATACAATTAACTGTCAAATGAAATGAAAAAAATTATCAATCTCAGTTGGAGATATAGAGACGATACCTTCTATTTCTTCATTGTGCATTATGGTGCACCCCTAATTCGAAGCTTCCTTAGGACCCCTTCCGTCGCGCGTATTTTGGATCAAAAATGTTCTGGTAATTAACTGTCTTCTCAACGATTCCATTGTTGGAATCAATCTGATGAATTTGTGGGGAGAGAATCCTACATACAAAACTAATCTTCGTCTTTGATAAAGACAAATCAGTGAATTGACATTCTATCCGCTCCAAGATTGCACGAGCCTTTCCTTCATCATTTTCCACCAACTCTGCAAAATTGGTGAATGCATTGCACATGGCATCATACAATTTATGTTATGGAGAACTGACCAATCCATCATAATTGACTAAGACCCTCGAGTGGGCTCTCCGAACATTTTTGATAAGTGATTTTTTATACACTTATTTCTATCCTAAAAGTAGGATTTTATTTGTTTGTTTAAGAATATTTGCTATTTATTTTGTTATTATTTGTTTATATTTCAGGAATAACACCAAAGTCGAGAAAACAATGAAATTGAAGCCAAAATCAAGCAATTGGATGATAAAAGTGTCAAAGTGTGCAAATAAAGAATGGATGAAGTAGATCAATGGCTCAATTGGAAGAATACTCAAAGAAGAAATCAAATTTGGAAGAAATCAGAAGTTTAGGAGCCAAATTACAACAATCGAAAGTTGAAGGACCTGATGTGCAATAAAACTATTAGGACCAACTTAAAGCACTTCAAAAGAAGAAATTGCACTTCATCCGGAAGCCTGCGTGATCGCAAGGAATTATAATGTAGCGATCACATGACCTATTTAAAAATGGTCATAATGGTTATAAGGAGTCCTGCGCGATCGTATGGTTATTTTCTGAGCCGGCTGTTGGGATTTTTTGCGGAATTCAGCATTATTTCTCCCCAAGTAACCTAGGCTTTGAGGCAACTTATAAATACATTACTTGAAGCACGAAATTTGGGGTTCCCAACTACTTGAATAGAGGCCAAAACGCTGTTGAATTGCCGAGGGGATCAATGCAATGCCAAGAACACAATTGAAGACTAAAGATCAAGGGATGAATATGGTGAAATCTATCCATTTTTCTTGTGATTTTTATTCAATTATGTATCTAGGCTAGATTTTTAGTGTTAGAATTGTGATGAAATTTTAAATTCTTGAATCCATGTTTTAATCTATTATTTATTTCATGCAATTTATGGTTTTGAGCAATTGATTCATGCTTTTACTATTATGCAATTACTTGATCACTAGTTGTATGATTTTTGGTTATGATTTCTTAAGTTCAAAAGATTAGGATTTCATTAAACTCGTTTCAATTTCCACAAAGTCCGATAGGGGATAGAAATATACCCATATGTTTTGTGTTATCTGCTATAGTATTCATAGATCTTGTAATGCTTTTCTATACATTCGGATTCGTCATAGAAATATAGTCGGGTCGTGTATAGGAAAATGTGCTAATTCTTGTCCGAAAGGAAGTCTTAACAATATTTGGAATATGATATTCAAAAATGAATTGTATTTAAATAATTTGGTTAAAATATGGATGATAGAATCAAAATGGATTCATAATTCTAACACGTTTGTTTTTCATAGTTTTAAATCAAATTTTATCGTCATTTTTAGTTTTATTGTTAATTTAGTTTTAATCCAAAATTATCAAAATCCAAGTTTTCTTAGTTCCGGTTAAAGAATAGTAGTCTAAAATACAATTTGCACACTCTTCGTGGGAACTATACACGAACTTAAAATTCACTTTATTACTTATGCGACCCGTGCACTTGCCGTCAGTGAACAATCTTTCCTCTATCTATTAAGAATATAGGGAGCTTGTACTTTTTTCACATCCTTATCTATTAGAACACATATTAAATGCTTGCACACAATTCCTTTGAACTCAAACAAATGACAGCTGCAAACCATTTCAGTTCTATCTCTGTTCAAAAAGATGGAGAAGAGTATTTTTCTGGACTTAATCAAAAATCACGTCTTCACGTACTTCATACCTCGATCCAAAAGATTCCTCTTCGCTTGGGATAACCTCGCAATACATTTTCCCAATAAATTGTTCCTGAAATTCTCTGAACTTATTTAATGTGTAAGCTGACTGAAATTACTTCTCAATTTCATACCTTTTCATACAAGGGATCACTGTGGAGAATGACTTAAAATATGAATGGAATTCCTTCTCTACTTCTCATAGCTCATTCGTGTTGTTCGACGAGTTGCTTCAGCGAGGTTTTAGAATGAATGTAACCATTGAAAAAATGTGTTCATGCTCTCGCTCCTTTGAGTAGTTGACATCCCAGCCCAAAAACTTGTTTTTAAATAACATGGAACCCATCGGCTCTATTCTCATTAATACCCAACAACCAATCATTCATATGCATATCATAATTGTCAATCATTTCAAACCAACATTTTTCAAAGTCGTGTGGACACTGTGATTCATAAATAAGACCAGTTACAGCAAACATAATCTTACCCTTGTCAACATGATAGCCAAATTTCTCTAGAAGCTTCTTCAATATGTGCCACAAGCACCACCTATGCTTCGTATTTGGGAAGACTAATTTGATTGCATTTTGCATGGCCCGATCTTGATCGGTAATGATTTCGATGGGAGCTTTATTATCCATGCACACTAGCTATGATCAAAAGAGCCAAATTAATGTGTTCGTGTCCTCATTCAAAACCAACCCACATCCAAGCAATGTAGACTCTCCATGGTGATTGACTCCAACAAATGGCGCGAAAGACATCATATTTACTTGTCAAATATGTTGTGTCGAAAGTGAAAAATCACCAAACTCTTTGTACCCCTGCCTATATCTGTTATCTGCCCAAAATACATTTTTCAATCGAGATTCTTCATCTAAATCAATGCTAAAGTAGAAACCAGGAGACTTCGATTGCATATTTGAAAAGTAAGTTTGGAAGGTTGCAGCATCCCCTTCCCCTAGTCTAAGTCTTCGATTTTTTTCAATATAGTTCCTATAATCCTTTTCAGTGAAAGTCAAGTTATCATAACCACCTACCTCAACAACTGCAGAGTTAAAACTTTGTATAATGGAATCCCGACAATGTCATTCACTTCAAGCACCCGTATCACATTAGAGCTAATTTGTCGATTACATCTATACAAACGAGATTTGGATGGACTTGTTTCATGGTTATGCTCTAAATGGACTGAGTTAATTCTCCATTTTCCATAGCTCTCGACCATTGTTGTGATTCTAGCCTTACACCCAGTTTGAATAATTGGTTGAGGCTTCAAACATGTGGTTGTTGTAGTACATCTACTCCCTTCTCGACTACAAGTGAATGTGATATATCTCAAATTACCTGCGCTATCCTTCTTTGAGTTGCGCTTTGTAACTAGGAAACCAACAAGGTAAGCATATCATTTGTAGAATTGGAGCATTACTTCTACATCATCCCAACCTCCGGCTTTTCAGCTTCATTTTGTTCAACCACAAGTCATCCACTATTCCAACATTAACACATTCCACCTCATCACCTGGAGAAAATATCAAAACAACCAATATACTTTAATCAGACAATTGTGAATCACAGCACAATCAAACCCATTTAAAATGGAGCCTGAAATTAAACCATTAACATTACAATGACATCAAAATCAATAAAATGGAGCTAAAAACTAAACCATAAACATTACAATGACATCAAAATCAAGACCAACGATTTAATGAAAACCAATGATATAAAATGACGGGACCTTGTTCAGACATTGATGGAGGAGAGATGCTTCCTCAATACCAGAGTCTGAGCTCATATGATTGGTACCAATCGACTGAAATGTAGTTTCGAAGCTACGGAGAAGCTATCCACTAAAATGGAGCTTAGAAGCTATGGAAGAAGATGAAGGTCTGCGAGTCGTCGACGAAGATGCCCACTGGCGGAGAGAACCAAATATGTAGGTTTGTGAGCTGTTGAAGAAGAACAAGAAACGAGAGCAGGTGATTTTTTTTTTTTTTGCGCCCAGGATAGTTAGTGAAGGATGTTTGAGTGTTTTTTTTAATCAATAAATGGAACTACCATGTCAACATATGTCATTGTTTATGTAATTGAATTGGTACACATAGCATTTCCTAATAAAGTCGGTACTTCTGCAAATGGCTAGCAACATTCTCTCAGGTAAGGCCATCAACACTCATCAACTGCATAATGGTTTTAGGAACAACATTCTTGATCCCAAAATGAGCCACGACATCTACAAATCTTTTATGTAGTTGTGGTGTCAGACAAGCAGTGGCCTCTTTAGGATACAGGCTGGCTCATCTGAGGCCAACCTTCTTCCTCCTCCTCCAATTCCACCCCCGCCCAAATCAGCCGAGTCAAATTCCGCCGACGAGTTAGGTTGGGAGGAGAGAAACCGTGGATTGGGGCAGTTGTTCTGGCGGCGTACTCTAGTAGTGATGATTCCGAATATCAAAAGCAAGTGTTAGAATAGGGGGTTATTAGGGATTGGGTTAAAGGCATCAGTTCTTCAGGTGAAGACAGTTCCTCTTCCCATTTGGCAAACCAATTGGAATCCTCTTCTCTTCTCTCATTCTTATTCCCTCTTCTTGAATCTACTGAAAATTACATAGAACAAATTTTCTCTTCCAAAATTTTAAGATTTTGTCTAACTAAACCAAGTCAAAACATGGAAATTTCATAGACCTCAATAGAGTTGGGCAATGATTCGGGTTGGGTTGAAAGAGCCCAAAATTCGACCCGACCTGAAACAGTCTTTTTAAATCCTTTGGAACCGACCCGACCTGACCCGAAACATGTTGGTTTGGCCGAGTCGGGTTACTGATTTTCAAAACCAGTTCCACCCACAAGCGCATATCACTTTCTCCAGCGTCTTCATCCCATTCTCTGCACATTGTCCGTTCAAACACGTTTTCAAGTAAACCAAATTCAAAACCCAGGAAAATGGCTAGCTTAAATTGAACAAGATCTATAGTTTCTCCCTCCTCCATCACGCTACCATTTGCAGGTAATCTATTTTTTTTATTTTTTTCCCCTCGTGAAGATTTCTTTTGATTAAGGATTTTTTTCCCAAATCTACATTATTTAATCTCTGTACAGTGGAATCAAAAACCTCGTTCGATCTCCATCTCCGACTCCATATCTGAAGCCACTACTGCCAATAGAACTGAAAACCTATTCACCGACTCCAAATTTAAAGCCATCGCCGCCAATGGAACGAAAACCCCAAGTTTCACTTTCTTGGGATTCATCATCTTCATCTCTTTAGCCGTTACTTGGTTTTCTCCACAAGTGTGGCAAATGGCTAGCTTGATTCGAATCACAAAACATTCTCGTTGGATTGCCGCACATTTCCTTTTTGATTGGGTTGGTTTGAACGTTTAAACCGTGAAACCGATATATTGGACCCAACTCATGGTCAACTCAAAATCGACTCGACCCCGAATGGAAATTTTTCAGGTCTGTCAGGTCCACAGTTTTACAGGTTATATGCCCAGTCCTAGACCTCAAGAAAGATTTGATTTTTGAGTAGTACATGTTTGTGTGTGAAAAGGAGTGTTCTTGCCAGGAATGGTGGTGGCAATCGACGTGGATCTTATTTTCTTGTTGTCAGCTTTATAATCTCTTTTTACTCTAATATTAAAGGATACTGTAGCTTCCAATGGTTTTTCTCACAAATACTTTGTTGTTTTTAATTTGCCCAAAAAATCTATTCCCAATAATTTACAAGCAAATACGTATGTATATTTGTATCCCTGTCCTCAGAGACACGTAACCCATGATATGTCATGGACCGTGAATGACATGCTGAATTTCATTGGATTAAAACAAGAAATATATGAATCTAGGAAATCAAGATCTAAGATATTGTTGGAGGAAACCTGAAAGATATTTACTTCACATGGAGCGTGAAGGACGCGTTCTTTAAAGGAGATTGATGGAATAAATGTTTGACGAGAATTACATGGTTGATGCCTGTAAAGTAGTTGAAGGACAGAGGATTCTGATTAAAATTAGTCTTGTTTTGTATTATAGATTAAAATTAAGTTTTAGTAGATTTTGATAAATGTTGATAAAATGTGCTTAAAAAATTATGGATCAATAAAATGTATGATTAAAATTAATTATTGACTTTAACTTGAGATTAAAATCATATTTTAATTAAACAAGTGCAAGGAAAATAGAAAATGCTATATGCAAACACTGGTGTATATGATAGATACATTAACAGTGTAACTAGTTTCACACTCTTACGATGCACATACATATTAAATTGAAAAAAAATAATGTTCGAAAACACCACATATTCTAAAAATAAAAGAGGCATATCATATATAGATTGTGACAATTGCCAAAAAAATATAAATTAATATATATATATATATATATATATATATATATATATGCCCAGATTGCAAGCATGTTAAATCTTTTACCTACTTGTTCTTCGTTGAAACTTTAAATGCAAAATTAACTCGATTTACACGCAGAACATCAGTAACGACTAAATTAAAGTTTAGTAACTACACACTTTCTATTATCCACAGGAAAATGTTACACAATAAAGCAAAACGTAAGCCAACATACATCATTGTCAAATTAAAAAACTAACAATTTGATCTCTTCGTAAACCAAATCATCACAAGGTTAAGATCCCAACTTAGGCAACTGGTGGGTGAAGCTCGTGGTCCTGGAAGGCATCACCATGCTGCCACACTACAACACTAGGATAACGAGCCCTTGTTTGAGCCCCATTATTTCTCATTTTTTTTACAAATTTTTTCTACAGTAATCAATCTTAACCATCCAAAAAAGTCAAGCCCACAATTTTTTACTTTTCAAACCACTTTTTAGCCATTAGATTTCCAAAATCCAAATTTTAAATTGAAATAATGGGGCTCAAACAAGGGCCGAATTATAGGGACAAATTTGTTTCCGACAACTTGACCTCGAACAGCAAATGTAGCAGTTATAGTTGGAGGAGCAAGCAAAAAGACAGGTTGGGCATTCATTATCTTTAGTTGGTGTTCGAGTTTATCCAAGCAAAAATTAGTGGAATTTGGATGAGGTGTGATCACCAATCTAATTTTGTCCATGAAATGGCGCATGTGTTAATAAAAAGAGACGACAAAGGCACAAATTTAACACCATAATAGGATTGAAATCACTTTCGCTCAAGATATTATCTAAGACATAACAAACACAAATATAGAGAAAAGGCACTCTACCCAATTTTTTAACCCAAAAGTCTTATAAAAAAAAAAAAATATCTAACTATCCTAAACACCAATTTCTCCATAAAATATAGGGACTAAATTTGAATAATGTTATACTTTTAATGAAATTGCTTCAATTTTAATGTCATAGACAATAAAATCGCAATTTCAAACGACCATCACCATATAACCCCCATCAAAGAAAGATTTATTACGAGCCCATGTCTTGTGAGGAACTTTGAAATATCTTAATTTGTGAAGCGTAAACATTAAATATAACTCAAGTGCTTATGTTATTTTTAGTTGCTCGATGTAGTTAGTGGATATAATGCAATGATGATGGCTCATGGGGCATCAAGATTCCGATTAGAAACAAATGGACCGTGTCAAAACTAAGTGACATTTAGGGTTATTTACATAATTACACTACTTTTAGGGATCTAATTGAAATTTACTTAAATTTTATAAAAATTGAAAATCACTTATAATAAAATCATAAAAACTGAAAAATACTTCATAATCACGTGAAGTATCACAATCTGATACTTTTGATACTTCTCAAATATGTTAGTATCACAGTATGATACCTATGATACTTTTCAATTTTTTTTAGTAACAATGAAGTATTTTTCAAAATTTTTTATTTGGGATAGTAAAAATCAATTTTATTATCTAAAGTAAGTAATCTATACAATTATCCCTGACATTTATTTACAATTACTTTATTCAGAAAGACAATGAATCTTAAATAATTTGATAAAAATAAGCTACAACTTCAATATTTTAAATAAATGTTTAATATCCACAAATTACTACAATTTTCTTTAAATCCGTCGACTTTTATACAATAATAATTATAATATGTACTAAACATGCCCTAACAATTGCATTATAACATCATTCCAAATAAATTAATCCACAATGCAACAATAAAAGAAATAGCCTTCATCCTTGTTATGGAAGGTCGTGAAAAGTTGAAAAAAAAAAAATAACTCAATTGTATCATTAGTTCAAGATTTAACCACTCTAATCTCTTGAATATGGATCCATGTATCTATCTACAAATCCGTTCAGCTGATATCTCTGCAAAGAGCATCATCCAACCCTTTCCACAACTAGCATTCCTTGCACAGATCAGCTAACTATTGTTTGTACAAGTGAATGAAGTAATAAATAATAATACACCCAAGAATCTCAGTCTCAATACACAAATTTTACGAACAAAATTCAAAACGAGCGATCAATTAAACATGGGACCCCAAAATTAATGAAGAGAACATGGAAATACAGCACATACCGATAAGCTCAAGAAGAATCTGATTGTAAAATGCTTTTCGGAAGCTGGTATAGAAAATGCACAGTTGATTGTATTAGGCTCCTGCTCCACCAAAGAACAAACATAGTTTCAGACAACACTAAATGTAACAAGTTTACCCAACAATGCAAACAACAAATCCATGAATGCAAAAAGAGTGTTTTAAGTGAAATAAATACAACATAAGAAATAAAACCCTTTATGCATTTTCACTACGAAGCATTAGATTGTACTCGAGAGTACAATGGACAAGATTTTAGCTTCTTTTCTTCTTTAATAATACAGTCCATTCCTGTCTAACCCACCTTATAAAACATGCCATCTAGGAACAAAACTCAAAAGAAAATACCCATGAGTTCTAGTTTAAAATGACATTAGATTTCAAGGATAGATTTAGAAAAGGAACACGTATGATAACTTTAGAAATTCATGTTCATGAGAATGCTAGAAGTTGATGTAAAGTTGTTTCTTACATTAAATTATTCAATTCATATAGAATCAAACTCGTATCAGGATTGCGATTGTTAATTGAGGAAATGAACAAAATTATCATCTCTTTGAGATGTCCATGATAATTAACAAAGGAATAATTGAGTCCTTGAGGCTTGAGTATTAATTTCAACCATTGACTTGGTAGAATATTTTAGGTGCAGCTTCAAACTTTAAGTCCTTTACATATTGAATCCTTTTAAAATGAATTAAGATTGTGTTTTAAGTGAAGGGGGAAAGGAAGTAAGAGACGTTTTGTATTTGCAATTTTGGGTAGATCATAGAGAGAATTCTTCTTATTCCAAATGTGTGTCAAATGAAAAAGTGAAGCACCTTATTTATAGGGATAGACAATGGCATAAACGTAATAATGTAAGGTTTACAGGGGTATAATGGGCATTCACAATAAACCTATATTTTATAACAAATAGAAACCTAATGATATTCTAGAAATCGTGCTACAATGGAAAAAGACATACCAGAAATACATCTCATTTGGTTTCCTTGAGCAAGGTTTACGAGCCAAGTATTTTTCATAGGGAGTTGAGTAAAAATGTGTCAGAAACTCAGTGGACAACTTCTCATAAAACTCGTAATCAGATGGCTGGACTTCTTGGATCACAGCTCTCAAATGGTCCATTGTAATTACTCCATCAGTTGGATCCTCCTGGTACCATGAGCTAACATTGTGAACTAAAGGCATTATTAAAGGCTTTTAGATGCTTTTTATTTTGGGTGGATTTTTGAAAATGAGTTTTACCCATCATTTTCAACCATACATTCGCCAAAAGATTCATTTTCCTTCAATAAATTCTCTCCCAAAAAAATCATTAAGAACAATATATATATATATATATATATATATATATATAGCATTCACTACTCAACACACCTCTAAAGCCGCTACACTTGCATCATTGCAGATCTTTCTTATTTCAGCACCAGTATATCCTTCAGTAAGACAAGCGAGTTCTTCAATGCATATGTCAGAACTACATGCCCTCAAGCGCAAATGAACACGGAATATATCCTCACGATCTTTTTCATCAGGTAGTCCGATATAAAGAAGTCGATCAAAACGTCCTACAAAATTTCGATGCAAATGTTAGATAGCTATAGGAGTTTGCCACAAACTGTTGAGAGAGACAATCAACATCAAATCATTAGATATCAGGCTAGTACCTGGTCTTAGAAGAGCAGGGTCAATCTTATCTGGCCGATTTGTAGCAGCAATAACGGTAACATCAACTCTTTCACGCACACCTACCAGCAAATTATAGACATACTCAGAGCTCGAGTTAAAAGTACATTAAGAAGGTTATATTTATAGAATTTCACAACAAACAAGTTCTTAACAAGAGACATCTAGATAAACAAAACTAATCAGAAAAGATGGTTTTCAAAATTAGTTACCATCCAATTCATTAAGTAATTGAGTTATAACCCGATCACCAACTGAAACACCATCACCTTCTTCCCCACGAGTTGTGACAAGTCCATCTATTTCATCGAAAAATATAATTGATGGGGCCGTTGCTCTTGCCTTTTGAAATAAAGACTTAACGTTCTTTTCAGATTCACCAACCCATTTGTCATAAAGCTGAGGGCCCTTTACTGCATAAAAATTCCATCCTGCTTCACAAGCAACTACGCGTGCCAAAAGAGTTTTGCTGCATCCTGGAGGACCAAACAATAATATACCAGAAGGAGGGTGAGTCCCAATTCGTTTGATAGCATCCTTATGCTTCTGAGGCCACAAAACGGCTTGCATTAATTCCGTCTTAGCCACAGTCTGGCCACCAACATCTTCCCATCCAACTTTTGGGAAGTCAAGTTTTACCTGTACATAGAGTAAGTAAATCACGAGACTAGAGAAGAGTGCAAAGAGAGAAGCAACTGACAGCCTATATTAAATTATAACTAATGAAAACTAACATCCTCAAAACAGAAGAAATTTCAGAAGTATAACAGTCAGAACCATAATAAAAGGATCAGGAACCATGAGAATTACATACTTTAGAATCAATCGTATTAACATATTCATGAATTTCATCTATATAAAAACAGATGAAATTCAGCTACTTTAGATTAGAGGTTGTAAAGGACACTGGTAAACATGAAATAACATAATTTACAGGGTGTCAACATAATTCTTATGTCATTCCTACCAACATTTGTTGCATATTTGTAAGGTGATATTTTGAGTCGAACGGGAATAAATGCGAAATGAAACAGATAAAATTGAAACAACGCAATGCAAGGGATGTTTCCCAATCATGCATTATATCGATAGTCACTATAGAGAGGAGCAAACTGGCAAAATGTAACATGAGCCTCATGCTAGAAAATTCGTTATGCCAACATGGGTTCGCGTACCTCTCTCATTGCACTTGGCTTTGCTTTATCTCTAGCTTTCTTGAAGTCGTCAAACGTCACTCTTAAATTATCTTCTTCTACATCACATGTTCCATTTACTTTGGTTTGGGCAAGATTTTCTACTGAATTTTGCATTTCTGAAAAGGAGGAAAATGCTGTGTTCGAGTTACTTTCCTGAGTATTTTCCAAGTTACAGGATGCATCTGTACCACCATCTGAACAAACATTACGTGAATGAGTTGATGTTTGGCAATCTGTATCACAAGTAGTGGATGATTCGCAATCTGAATCACCACAAGAGACTTCCAAGTTAACATATTGCTGAAGCTGAACCATAATTGCTGTTTCACAAAGAGCAGCCAGATCAGCCCCAACAAAACCATGAGTGGTCTCTGCAAGGTGCTGAATATCCTCGTCCAAAAGCGAATGTCGTACGTCACTAAGAAGGGCCAGCAATATTTCATAGCGCTGCTTAGGAGATGGAACGCCTACATACAATTTATTTGGGAAACACATTCTAGATCAGATCAGACATGTCATAATTAACTAACTACTCACAAGGCTGGAAATTATTTTAGTTTACATAACCAGTCATTGAGGCTAACAATTTAAAATGAGATAAAAGAGAGATGGATACCTAGAAAGAAACGCAAGAAACTCTAATATAATATATCAGTAAAAATGTCCACGACAACAAGATGAATATTTTTATTTTTGTTTTTACTAACCCAATTACCTACTTTTAAAGAAGGTGAAAAAAATGAAATACAACTATAATCACTCCCTTACAAGTAACAGAAATACGTGTGTTAATGCACATCAAATAAAATCTCATCACATGCAACTTATTTCATCTGGAAGGTTGTATAAGAAACATCAATTCTTGTAGCGATGTAGAATTATTTTCATTCATCCCATGAAATGAGGTTTCTCTTCTTTGAACTCTTGCCCTTATTATTCCTCATGAATATAGTATATGTAGAAAGATCTACAGAAAGTCTGAATTAACGTTCAACTAAAGTAATGAAATTTTTGGTAAGTTGGCAATATTAATAATTTATGGTAATCAGGCATCTGGAGTCAATGCAACTACGAAGGTGCACAAGGCAGGGTACTTCCTACCACTTTCTGTTAGAACGTACATTATAATTTGAGGAGACATCTAATTCATTCAGTCGAGGATGTCTGTCAGAGCAGATACTACAATGACTACTTTCTTTATTGGTACTCCAAATGCTTGTTTGAACTAATAAGAAGAAATTATCAGACAGAATACCAATTGACGAATTCGCTACACTGATATTGACCCAAGTGATAAATTTGTGAACTTTATTTAGCCAGCTGACCTCCACCAACGAAAGCCAACTGATTTCGAGGTGGGTGCTTTATCATCAAATAAATCCATTTAAAGTTCAAAAGTGCAAGAATATATGAAGTGATTAAAAAATTCTTTTTAAGGGTTGAGAAATTATCAGTTCTTCAACTTTCTTGCTCACCATTTAGCATCCAAGACCAGATATTGTTGATCAGTTCTGCAGTTTGTAGGAGATGAATATCAAAACTCAAGAACTATGGAGATGCTTTACAACAAATTTTCCCATACAGTATACCCCTCTTCCCATAAATTATAAAAGAAGGATAGATCCTCTATGCAATATTAGTTATACCATGCAAAGTGTGTATAAATCCAAAGGTGGAGCTCACCTGGTGAAGAATAAGCTAGGTGCTCTTACACCATGAAATGAAATTGCATTAAGAAATATTAATTACAGAGTGAATATAAAACGGATCATACGTATATCAAAGTTCATGATGACAGATAATCCAAAATATTGTGCTTACGTACTAAAATTTGGCAATCAGGATATTCCAGGAACCTGCACCACTTTTGCAGCTCTCATATTTTAGATTTTCTGCTTTTCCTAAACTACATACTGAATATACAACTTGAGAAATTATATTATGCTGAGCGCTGACAACAATGCAATTGGATACATCGCCTATATGCTTGATACCGAACTATGACCTCTCTTGTGGGGATTGGGGATTTAAACATCGAAAAAATTGCTACGGAGACGAGTAAAGTGTCAAAATCCACATTTAAAACAAAAGCTAATGGTAAGGATATCAAGTTACCTATTTCAATTTCTTTGTCAAGCCTTCCAGGCCGTCGAAGTGCAGGGTCAATACAGTCAAGTTGGTTTGTTGCAGCAATAATAAATATACCATCAGTTCTGTTAATCCCATCCATCAAGTCCAACAGAGCTGCAACCATTCTATGGGAAAGCTCTTCTCCTCCGTCAGTTCGTGCAGGTGCGATGGCATGCAACTCATCAATGAAAACCTGCATCAATATCAACAAACAGTTTCTCAATACAGTTGATGCGCCAAGTTTTATATGACGGGAATCTCACAAGTCCATATAAATCACACTACCCATCAAATTCGTAGTGAAAAACATATTAAAAGCATGTTTGCCTCGGCGAGTTTTTTCCTCAAACTCATTTTCAACCGCACAATTCCATGGGACCCATCACTTTTCAAACTTTTCAACCACACATTCCTCAAAAACATTTTTCTTCTATTACCAAACAGGCTCTAAGGTAACTATGGTCCTTAGAAAATGTCATCATCGTGAATAATCACTCATATTTCAGATGATTGATATAAAATCCCATTTTCAAGAATAACTGCTCAGAAAACCCTTCAAACTCCACTTGAGAAACAGCTGCAGCTATACAGGAAAATAGATTGCGGAAAATACAAATGTTCAAGAGATAACGTTCATGATAAAGCTATTTTTTGTATTAAAACATCAACAGCTGTACCAGTTAATTACCTAGGTAATCGACATTAGCTCCCATTTAAAAAAAACTACTGCACGAATGCTACAGAGAGTGAACAGATTTTCTAAATTGCATGCAACCAAATTTATGCATTTTTGCTGCATCAGGAATTAGTTTTACAAGCCAAAAGTTAATATTACACACACATGCATATAGAAACAAATAGTAGATAAAGATTTGCTTATATTACCATATTGACTTTAAAATAACAAAAAAGGTATATTAAATTTAAAAAAAATAAATAAATGCTATAATCACTGAAGTTCCATGAAAGCTCACTGCAGATCGTGCATATGATCCTTCTGCGTCTCTCTTTTTTTTTTTGAAAACTCTGCGTCTCTTTTTTACATAACTAAATGTATAATTTAATGAATATATATATTGTATTTAATGTTTCCTTTGAAGATATGTGGATAGATAGTGTTAAGGATTAAAATCTCACATCGAATAAAGATGAAAACATAGACAAATTTATAATGGCATAGACTACTCCTCTTAACAAAGTTGACATTTTAAAATGGACCATCAAATCTTAACATGGTATCAGGTCCCATTAAGCTCCAACGAACAATTTGATTCAATTAAGACTCAAATAAAATGAGCATACGAATTTCAAGATTGATGCCACCATCTTGGGGGGACATACTAAGGGATAAAAACCCACATCGAAATAAGATGAAAATATAGACCAATTTATAAGAATATGGATAACTCCTTTTGACAAGGTTGACATTCTAAGATTGACCCTCAAATCTTAACAGAGACAAACTCCTTTGCATCCGTTTGTTTTTCATTTTAATGAGATTCATTGCATTTTTTCTAGGAAAGTGTTCAAAGTTTGGGACCTACTGCTGTGAGGATGCCAACTGATGGTGACAGGTGTGACGCATACTGATTCAAATGGCATTAAAAATAGAGTTATAATGGACAAAGACCATCTTAACCATGTAGTGGTCCTAGTGATACACACGTTCGTAACCTTTGAGGGTAGAAATGGAATGCCAAAATTCAACAGCTTCTACCAATCTGCAGACGTGATTTTTCTGAACAACAGTAATGTTTCAGATTATTTTATTATATACGAACTGTAGCAAAATGAGATATCTCATTATAATGAGAAATTTAATGAGATCCAAACAGACGCTTTGTTAGAAAATAAAAATCTTCCGACTCAAATACCAAAAAAATATATATATATATATATATAATAACAGAAATAGCAGATAACAATTTAGAACAAACCACAAGTTTGATTATTCTTCACTATACTGGCTCAAGTTTCACATTCTGGACAATATATTTCACGAGTTTGGATCCAAATCCAACAATATTATTCTACTATTATAACCCACTGCTAAGTTGACGATCTCTAGATTTTTATATTGTACTCGGGAAGACACGATCTTTTTTTTTTTTTTGATAAGAAACATAATTTTATTTAAAATAACTCAATAGATTACAATGATCATAATGGATGAGGCGTCCATCTCTACAATATGGTTTTGTTTCTAATCAAGATCAATAAAAGATATTCTGCAAACTACTCGGAACTAGAGTACGTAATGAACTGTATGGGTCTAAACGAAACAAAAAATTATCTAAGGTACTGAATAGACCATTCGCTCTTGCCCAAAGTCCTGTGTAAAATATTATCGAATCCCAAATATCACCTATCGATCTTTCAGAATTGTCAAAAATTCTCCTGTTTCTCTCAATCCAAATAGTCCAAGCTGCTGCCATTATAAGTAGTTTCCATATCACCTTCTTTTTTCCTTTGTTAATCCCAAAATTCCATTTGATAAGTATCAGGTCTGCCCATCGCCTAGGTAATGCTCCCCATAATCGAAACAAATACATAATTCTATCCCATATTCCTTTCGCCATTTCGCAGTGGATCAGTAAGTGATCAATAGTTTCCTCCGCCTTTCTGCACATAATACAACATGATGGGGAAATGTACCAATTAGGCCTCTTTCGTTGTAACAAATCACAAGTGTTAACTTTTTCCAAAGAGATCAACCATGCAAAAACTTTGACTTTCGAAGGAAATATACCTTTCCAAATAAATTTTGATTGGGGGAAGGTTGTGGTACAAACGGATTGAGAGAGGCTTTTGGAAAATGATTTACATGAAAAAGACCCGGATGGGTGGCCAGTCCAAATCCGTCTATCCAGGGATAATGGGTCAATAGTGGTGTTTTCAAGCAGATTAGAAAGAGAAGTAAACTCTTCAATCTCTCTTTCATTAAAGTTTCTTAGGAATTGAAAATTCCAAGTAGGTGTTGAACTTGATGGGTTGGGTACTATGTTACTAATGACAGAATTTTTGTTGTTTGATAGTCTAAATAATCGCGGAAAAAGTGTTTGGAAAGTTTGGTCACCCATCCATCTATCTAACCAGAATCGAATTTTATCCCCTTTCCCAACCACTAATTTGGTGCATCTCTCGAAAGTATTCCAAACTCTTGTAATGGATTTCCATGGTGCTCAGAAAGTGGATTTAACTTCGGTGCATGCATCCCAATTATTTGATTGAAGGCCATACCGACTAAGAATAATAGAATGCCAAAGTGAATCCAATTCAAGGGGAAACCGCCAAAGCCATTTACCAAGAAGTGCCAAATTTTTCAAGTGAAGATTGCCAAACCTTAGTCCTCCTTTTTCCTTAGGTTTTGTGACAACTTCCCATTTTACCAAATGATCTTTACCGCTTTCACCTTTTCCTTCCCAAAAGAAGTCCATCATCATCTTTTCGATCATCTTTACTACCTTCCTTGACATTTTGAAAATTGACATGAAATATGTAGGTATGCTTTCCAATACCGACTGCAGAAGCACAAGTCTCCCTCCTCTTGACAAACAACCTTTATGCCACCCTTCGAGTCTTTTAGCAATTCTATCACTGGATTCCAAAAAGAATCAGTGTTTGGATTACCTCCCAAAGGCAAACCAAGATAATTCAACGGCCAATTACCTTTAGCACACCCCATCTCATTAACAATTTCATCAATCCTTTCTTCTGACAAGTTAATGCCTACCACCGTACTCTTAGCCATGTTGATTTTTAGTCCTGCACTCCTTGAAAAGATTTTCAAAATTCCTACTAGGTTTTCAATGCTTTCGTCCTTATTTTCTAAAAAGAAAATACTATCATCTGCATATTGAAGATGTGAAATCTTTACTCTGTTATTTCCAATCTTGAAACCTTGTACTACCTCCATATCACAGGCTTTATTGACCAATCTACTAAGTGCATCCCCCACTAAAATGAAAAGAAAATGTGATAATGGATCACCTTGTCTCAATCCTCTTGACGCTTTAAATTTGCCTCTGGGTTTGCCATTAATCATCACTGAAAAATTAACCGATGTCAAACAACCTCTTATCCATTTTCTCCATTTTATGCCGAAACCCTTCTTTTCTAACACGAAATCTAGAAATTCCCAGCTAACATGATCATATGCCTTCTCAAAATCAATTTTGAACACTACACCTTCTTTCTTCTTTACTCTGTATTCCTCAACTATCTCATTTGCAATCAAAACCAAATCCAAAATCTGTCTTCCTTTCACAAAAGCACACTGGCTACTAAATAGTTGAAGTCAAACTTCCAGATCTGATGTAACCTAATCATAACTTTCTCATGCTGAGAACAACTGCCACACAGTGAGATAACAACAATATAGTTTGATATTTCAAGCATTTTACCGAGACTTCACCACCCATTTCAACTATTATCAGCTTAGTAACATCAGTGCATCCCGATGACATAAGTAAAGAAAAGCTGACACAAAAGAAAAAATACCTATAAAATGCAAGAGATGGAGGCAACTAACCACGGCAGGTGCAGCTTGACTAGCTGTATCAAAGATATCAAGTAATGCTTCTACACCATCTCCATTATTCTGATATGTAATTTCACGTCCATTCACAGAAAATAGATTAACGCCAGCAGCATGAGCACATGACAGAGCCAAAGAAGTCTTTCCTGTTCCTGGAGGCCCGTGAAGAAGCACTCCCCTCATAGGCTGGAATCCATATCTAAAACAATAATAGTAATAATCACCGTGTTGTAGAAAAATGAAATCAACATTCTCTCTCTTTCTGAAAATACAATTATTCCATCCTTAAGTCTACACGATGTTATTGACAAGTTTGTGATCCAGGTAAAGTATGTGCAATTTCAGATAATAAATTCTAGTAATCTGATACCTTACGTCAATATTTAAGATGGACGTACGGTGCCTTTTTTGGAATAATGTTATGAAGTAAAACATGTAAATACAAAAGTTTGTCTTCCAGAGGCAGATTGCATATTATATACTACATAATGCAGCTGGTTCTATAAATCTCTCTTATGAAGGATTGACAATGCACTATCCAGTATTATACACAGTTCAAGCAGAGCCTTGTGCTTTACCATGTAACAGTTCATGCATACTAGAATTCAGCACATCCAGAAATGAAATAATGTAGAAACACTTTATTGAACACTCTAATATTTAAAAGTGCTAGCCTGGCTGAAGAGAATTTCAGAACTGAGAAAAAGAAATCACGGTTGAAAAATGATTCAGCTATGTAATAACGACGTGCAACTCTAGAACTAAGAGGCAGAGAAATTTGCCTTAATTTGCTAATTCAGTTATCTAGAAAAGTCTAAGCAATAGAAGGAAAAAAATATACGGTCAAGAATTTGAAAAAAAAATGGCTAAAGTGATTATAAATTACCTTGCATCGGTAGCCTTCACTACTGAGCGAGTTATACTATCTTTTAATGATGCAAATTCCATGGAAAGGCCTCCCAACTTGGTGAAATTGACTCCCATAATGTCTTTCGCATTTCCTGGTGATTGTAAATGAATTTTTGTCCCCTGATCTACACAAAAAGCATAATTTGTGTCTTCTATAGATGGAGCTCGAGGAGAAAGAATATGATTTGTGTTGCCTGTCAGGTGTTGAATTTCATCACTTGCAGACAATCTACTGGAACCCATAACCTGAAAAATACAAAGGCCTAAAAGTACAGGAACTATCACAAAATTTCCATGGAGAAAAACTCCTGAACACAACCAAGAAGCCATGCAGGTCTGCAGGAGTTTCTTTGTAGAATCATCCCTTAAAACTTCATCCATAACGGGTATGTTATCCGATGCTGACTCGTCCTGATTTGGTTGGGGCAATTTGAGATTAGACTCTACAAGCGATGGTGTCTTTGGGGATGAAATCTTGCTATTTTTAACTTCGACTTTTGGTATTCCCCTGTGCATGTCAAGGTGGGTTGATGCATTACTTTCCATGGTAAATTTGTTACTTGAAGATATCAGTAATAGATGTAACTCCTTGCAGATGTCTAATGGCAGAGAACTGGCTGCACGGCCATATGACTTAACATGATTGTTAGTCAAGGGTTGACACTTAACAGGATTAACGAAAACAATCCTATCTGAAACTGGACAACCCATCATACATGAAAGATTTGAAGACAAGCGCACTCCATTCTTCAAAATCTGTATATTAAGCAAAAATGAATTTAAGAACAAAAAGAATGGAGGCAAAATAATTAGATGTTTTACTATCAATAGCTCCTAGAAAGATATATATAGATTAAGTTGCTTGCAACAATTATCAGTTATAACAGGTTCTGAATAACGTACCATGAAGACATTTTTTTTTCACCTATTACATCACCATTATTGATTTTATGCATAGGAAATATAATTATTGTACATTGGATATGTCTTTGGTTCACTTGAAGCTTATTAATTGCTGCTTGATGCCCATTACGCCATTCATTCAGAGTTTTTTTGTATCACAGATCAAATGTAAGGAAACAACCAGACATATTTGCACTGCAAAAATGCAGAGAAGGAACATGAATACTCATTCTCAGGTTCAGTAACATGTTTGCCGTGTAGCATAATTCACAAACCTAGACAGACAAACTACTAGTCAAACTCTCAATAACCCATATTCAGTGCATCATCTAGCAATCCTTCTTAGAGCATCCACAATGGAGATGTGCAAAGTGGATGTCCAAGGGATGAGAGAGGAAGAGATAGATATATTATTTTAATTGTAAGGTTTGAGGTTTGAAGTAGAATGTGAGAAAAAGTAGAGAAAAAAGAGCAGGAAAAGTGGAAAAGAAGAGAGATAGATAGATACAATTTCAAATAAATTAATTAATAAAAAAATAGTGAAAGATGTGAAGTAGAATGTGTAGAAAGTGTGAAGTAGGAATGTGAGAAAAATTGGGAGAGAGAGAGAGAGAGAGAGGAAAAAGAGATATTACAGTGGGACCCACAAATTTTGTGTGTGTGTGTGTGTGAAGCATTGTAGATGCTCTTAGACTTCTTAGATACTAAATTTGCAGGAAATTTGAGGCAACAGAAAAGGGGGGTACATATTATGTCATCATCATACCTTACAAGAAACGAATACAGTAGCAAGGGCAAAGTAATTTCCTGCTTCATCAGCCAAATTTTCAGCAAAATCAAACCTGAAGTGCCTAGCACATTCATTTGATAATGAGCTAAGAGGTAAGCCAATTAGATCTTTCTCCAAAGGAGCAAGCGAGACCTGCGAGATGCAGTACAATATCAACCTCTGTTTTGATAGAACGGCATTTGTTACACAAAAATTTCACAACACTAAATAAATTTGAAAAGCAACAGTAAGAGACTAGAGACAGAAAAAAATAGTTAATGAAATATTATAACAGAATTGAAATGGCTTAGAAATATGATTATGATACACTAAATAAATCTCTGTTTCGCTTTTCACAGATTGTAGGGTACAAAACAATTGAGGTACTCCTCAACTGATCAACCTCAGATTTTAGTAATGTCATTTATCATTCATCCCTCCCCGTGAATAATCTAGCCACAATATCAGAATTGCTCAGTTCACGTAATTCATCAACTCCAATCTTCAACATCTCGGTGTTTATATCACATATAGCAATGAAAAGCACCTAGAACCTACTACTTTATAACTATCATATAAATACATAATAATCACTAACAGAAAACTAAAAGATGAGAAATTTATGGATTCTACACCAAAATAGATAAAGAAATGACTAATAAAAAGTGGCTGTTTTAATAACATACAAAAACGTTCAAAATAGATAAACAATGAGTCATAAATCAGAGTGAGAAAATTAATTTAAACTGACGAAAAAATCTTTTTTCCTGACAAAGTGGAAGAGAAAAAAAGAACAAAGTGAGAAATTCTACCGAGACGAGGGACCCGGGAGGAATGGACGAAGAGATCATGGCAGATTCTGAGAGCCAAACTTTGCAGCCTCTCCTATCAGTTGCGGCAGCATCGGGATTTTCTAACAATCTGCCAATAAAAGCGTTTTGAGAAATAAGAGATGGAAATTTCTTCGAAGCTTCGTCCAAAGATAATAGTAGCTCTTCTTCAGTTGGTTCTGAACAATACTGGTTGGAATTGAATGACGATGATATTGATGATGGCGATGAAGGGGTGTTGTCGCCATGGTCAAATTTCATGGGTTTTGAGGATTTTTGAGAACTCTTCTTCTTTGAAGGCATTGTGAAAAAGCCTGCTTAAACCTTAAAGGGTGCCGGGAAAATGAGTCTTGAACTGCTCGTATAATATAACGGGTTAAAATCCTGCCACCTGCCATGTCGTGAAAAATAATTAGTTGTATATCTACTAGTATGTCGCTTTTAAGGGTGATCCAACCGTAGGTTCTATTTCAAATTCAATGACATAACATTATTAGTATCTATTCTACATAAAAAAGTTGACAACAAAAAGAAGAAAGGCCAATTTATGGGTGCTTTGATATTTTTGTTTGGCAGTAAAACAGCGAACAGTCCAACACTAAAGAGGAAAGGCCAATTTATAAACATCACAAACAGTTCTAATCTTAGAATGATGTTCTCATTTAAAGTACTACCAATTTTAATCGAGAAACGCAACAGTTTTGATGGTCTGAATTTTAATGCTACATATGACAACCTATAAAACATCATCGACCATATGACAACCTTGAAATCACATATTGGTGAGCCACAAAAGGATTAAACTTTTATATTAATATTGGAAATAGATTAAGCAAACAGAAGTATGTGCCATTAAAATAAGCATCCAATACATTCCAGGTATAATTATAAACAAAAAGTCAATCGGTCGGCAGACTCACGCGCACACCTCAATATTCTAACACAAACTAGGGACTTGAGATCTTCCTTAATTCATTCATGGACTTCGCAGAGTGAAAAGAAACAAGATTCAAAAAGCAAAATTTGACCTAGGAAAAGATTTTTAACACGAATTAAAGTAAAACACAGCAACGCAACCAATAGGACCACATTCTGATTCAGTGGAAAAATGGAATTCAAAAATAGTACAACTTACCACTAGGATGAAATTACAGTCAATTACTCACTGCACAAAAGAGCTCAATATGAAAGCAAGAGTACCAAGGGCCAAGTTTTGTTGTGTAGGGGCGCAAAGCAAAAGTACGATGAAAATTTCAATTGTGGAAGGGAAGACGGTGGAGCGGAGGAGGTACAAGCAAAAATTGGCTCTCTGTGAGGACTTTTATGGGTAACTCTTTTGCAGATTATGGAAAGAGGGTGTGGGGATTTGTGTTGAAAGTTGGGAAGAAATTGGTGTGTTTTGGAGAATTTTTTGATGATTTTTTGAAGAATTTGAGGATGATAATGAATTTTTACAAACAGACATCCAAGTTCTTTTTCACTCTGTAGGGTAGAAAACCTCCTAAGGTGATTATACTAGTATACTGCTTTTTCACGGTGAGTTCCGATCGGATGCTATGATTTCAAATTCAATGACAAGTGAATGTGGCAAGATAATATTGTAATTCAAAGCAATATAAATAATGATTAGTGAAAGCATAATTACTTTCTAGTTAAAATAATATCCTCCTTACTAGTCACAAATAAAGACACACGAACAAATAGTCATTGTCAAACAAAACTGAAAAAAGGTTTAGCAACTTAGACCCAAACTTCTTCCTAATCTATTCAAAGGAAGACTAGATTAACTTGTATCATTGACTATGAACTGTAATGTAATGCCAACATATCTACACAAACAAAAACTAGACTAACTTATACCATTGACGATGAAATGTAATGCCAAGATAAGGAAAATGGAGACTAATTAAGCAATGATTCCATGAAACAACAATCAATAACTGAAAATGGGATCAAAAGCATGTAAGGCAACAAAACTCTCCCAATACCTGACTTCTCGTGTCAAACTTTTCCATCCACCTTAGTAAAATTAACTCAAAATATGAAAATCAAATCTTTGAACATGATCCAATTCCAAGGGTTAATTATTAACAAAACTCAAAGAGACTATATTTAAAAATAAACTAATTAATGAACGTAAATTAAGCACCTATTAAGATAAAAGTATTGTCAATTGTTTCAACTAATAAAAAGTAAAATTCATGAGATTACTGACTTGTCGGACAAAATTAAAAATTGGCTTTTTCCTCTGGATAGTTACGAATCATTCACTTACATTGACTGGAATTTCGGGAATAGAAAATTTTAAGACAGTAAATTAAATGCAACACAGATTGATTTTCAAAACAGATACTTTAATTGTTAGCACAACATATACCAACAAGACAACCTAAGTATAACCAGAAACTAATCAAATCAACAAGGTCCGTGTTTAAAGGGAATACTATGAGTAATATATATGGAGCATAGAATTTTGTAGCTTCAACTAAAGATTTAGTGTGGGGGTCGAGGCTCACGGAGACTAGTTCATAGCATGTAAATTACAAGAGAAAAAAATGGAAAAGAAATATGCAATTCTGTCATCTTGTTCAATACTTCCTTGTGTGTACAAATGTCTGTGAAGCAGAGAAAAGATATGAAACACAAACAACCATTAATATTTCTATCAAAAGCTCGCAAACCGGTTACTTAAGCAGTAAGTTAAATTGTGAAGATGGAGTATATTAGATTTTAGATGAAGTCCGGAGATCTATCTTGTCAACACAATAGATAAAAGTGAAGAAATAATGATGAAGATGGAATACATCATGAAAACAATGAATTTTAGATAAAGTCTAGTTGTTAAGAATTTAGTTGCTTTAGATCTTCGAATAGATTTAGCAATGAAAATAACATAGTAAAGAAAAATTATTAACAAAGCTTGGTTAGGTATGACTGTAATGGCAGAGGAAAGAATTTTGCAAGTAGAGTACTGGTTAAGAAGATCTAAGGCTATGATTAAAGAAGTGGAAGTGAGGTATGAATTCAAATTGTTTAAATAAAAAGCAGATGAAACTTGAGAAATATAGACAATAGCAACGGCAAATTTGGCCTATCATCTATAATCTCTTAGCAGTGAATGTTTATTAGCTTCATTTCAAATGGTATATTACCCACATATTAAAGAAAAGATTTGATGCTACTCACCAAAAATATTGAATTGCACAATAACATCTTTTTGAAGGACATATGTCGCATTTAAAAAAAAATCTCATTCTATCAGCCAATTAATTTGTCTTCCTGTTTACATTCGTCAACCAAAAAATAAACAAAATGCTTCATTATTATACTTTATATATTATAAGGAAGAGCTATTTCCAAAAATAGCATCAAACACCCCCAAAACTCCAGATAAATACATAGGTTAAAACTTGGCTGCTAATAGTGGACAGAGGGCTATAGAACCTAATGGATAATATCATTTCGGTAGCTTACATCTTAATCAACTGAACGGCCTAGAAGTATAGAATGAATCATGAGTGAAGGTACTTGCCACAGTAAAAAAGCAATGAGAATCATTAATCCTCCTTTATTTATTTACTGTTTTACCAATTAAACGCTTAAATCTTGTCTATCTATAAAACGTGAAAGAGTACACACAAGATATCTTTTTTTCCAAAAATGTTTCTCAATTTTTCTATACATCTGCAGATCGAACCTTTCTTAACCATCACCACTGAATGACCACGCATAACATTCACCTAAATCACAACGTGATTATTCTTAAAACATCCCTATTGTGCATAATATATTATCTTTAGGATAAATAAACTACCAAGTTTCATTGACTGTGCAACAAAGGGTAAACACAAGTATAAAAGGGTAATACAGAAATACTAGTCATAGGTAAACAAACACATAATTACCAAAGCATCTAAACATTAAAACACCAAAAATCGGATTGGTTGTGAACAATAATCCACTACCACTAACAAAACATTCATCTAAATCACAACATGATTATTCTTAAAACATCCCTACCGTGGGGTCATAATGATGTTCAAGATCCCAAGATTAAACATTGCATAGTTATGTGGGAAGTAGTAAAACACAAAGCAAGCACCGAGGTAAATAAACAATAGAAAAAATTAAAGCAACTGATCAAATGATTCAAAAGCATACATACATACATAAACACACCAGGAACTGATCCAGGTCATCAATCCAGCTATAGCGTTGACTGACCTATCCAGCTATAGGGTTGACTGTTGACCGTGGACTATTGAATGTTGACCGAGAACCGTTGATCGACGAGCGTCAACGATCGCAATAGTGAGATTGTTTATATTATTTAATTAAATAATATTAAAAAATAATGGATATAGGTATAGAAATACAATAAAAATTGTAATAAAATATATAAACATATAATCCAACATCGTCTCTAATGTTACTATCATATGACTCGATTGGTGGTCGATTCCCTAGATCCGATACAAGTTCATCCATATTGAATTCAGTGCGAAATTTACAAGTGTTATCAACATCTACTTGAAGCAGTTGCATGACCACTACAACTAGAATCACTAGGTTGAAACTTTCGTTTAGGTTGAAAAAAATATTTCATAAACTATAAGTTAATAATCACAATTCACAAATCAAATCAAATCAAATATTCATCAAATTTCAATAAATAAACACAATTCAAAAATCAAATATTCACTAAATCTTAACAATTCACATTTCAAAATTTACAAATAACACTTCAAAACTTAACTACTTAGAATCTGAAATCATGAAAATAACACTTCAAAATTTTCAAATATCACTTCAAAACGAAAATAAAGTAAAGGGCAGCCACACGTTACCTTATTATTGAGAATCAATTTTTAGGTTAAAACTACTGTTGTTGCCCTCAAGTCTCCAATCCAACAGCCAACTGCACCAATCCAAGATTATATTAACTTAGATAAAAATTCTTAGTTAGAAATTACAGAACCAAAGTTTGTTAAAAATTTTATGTATAAAAACATGTTTTTTTATGTTTTCGAGGTAAAATATAATGAGAGAATATATATGAGGTTAAAAAGTGGTTTGAAAAATTATGTTGTAAAAAACTTTTTGAACAAGTTTGCCAAACTGAGGCTAAACCTCACAGTGCTCCAGCCTCCAAAGTCCAACAAGTGACGAGTGACGGCACCGGTCGGTATGGCGCGGCGCCGGTGGCTTGCTTTTGGGGGTCAGGTCACCGGTTGTTTGAGAAAATAGGAGAGCACTGAGCAACTGCAGTAGCGCGAGAGCAAGAGACTGCGTTTGGTTTTGGATTGGTTGGGGGTTTGGAGGTATTGGGTTGGGTATTATTGGGTTTGGGTTTGCCTAATTTAAATGGGTCTGGTAAAATAAGTTGGGCTGCTCACTGCTAAGCCTGCTGTTCTAGTTTTATTTAAAAAAAAAAAAAAAAAAGGATAATTGCACTCAACACTACATTTTTAGGGCTAAATGCAAAATTACTTTTTAAAGATTTTTTTTTTTTAAAATACTGCATCTTCTTCCTCACTGCCCACCAACGCCATCGTAGTTACTATCGCCACCGGTTGCTCATCTTCTTCTCTGACCACCTATCACAGCACAACCACCAACCCACCACCCGCATCAACCCATCACCCGTTGCTCATCTTCTTCCATGCCCGACTGAAGAATACATTGCAACTAGTTACAGATCGTCTTTCCCCGCCTACGCTATTGTTGCTCTTCTTTCCGCTGGTACTGGTCTTCTTCCTCGGCGATGCTGTCTTCTTCGTCCCGCTGGCACTGTCTTCTTAATCAGCGGCTCTTTCTTCATTGACGACTATGTCTTCTTCTTGACACTAGTCTTCTTCCCGGCGATGATCTTCTTCCTGCGGCGCTGTCTTCTTCTTCCCGCTAGCGCTGTCTTCTTCCCAGCGATGATCTTCTTCCCGCTGGTGCTGCTACCTCCACCTTCACTGTTCTCGACTTCTTCTTCACTGTTAGTTGTGGAGGTTGACAGTGGATTTGTAGTGTAGGTTGTGGTAGCGGTGATCTTGGTCAGGTGGAGGTAATGGTATTGAGAAGGCGACAATGATAGTAGTGTTGAGAAGATGGTTGTTGTGGTGGCGATCGTGGTGACTGTGGTGGTGGTCGGTGGTTGTGGAGTGTAAATTCTCAATATTGCACAAAAATTGTTTGATTTTATATCTGAATCAAAGTATCATACAAAAAGTATAAAGTTTCAAGTTGTAATACTACAATTTCGCCCAAAATATCATAAATATTTAATAAAGTTTCAGGTTATGATACCAAAAATTTGAAGTATCATAAAATTATTTTAAAGTATCATAATATAATACTTAGATAAAACAGTATATTTCCAAAAAAAAAATGAAGTATTTTTCAGTAATTATTTAAAATGAAGTTTCAATTATGATACTAAAAATTGGATATTTTTGCAAATACCCCAAAAAAAAGCAAAAAATTCAAATCTGGTGACTGTCGGCCGGTGACTAGTTCGCCGGATACTAGATCCGTCCCTGACATCAGTGTTCTAAAAAGCGTGAAGCGGGAAGAAGCGTGGAGCCCGAGAGTCAAGCTTTTGAAGTTTAAGGAGTAGAGGTTAAAAAGTGTTTTTCAATTTCTAGATATTTGATTTAAATCTTACCCATACTTGAACAAGTAAAAAAAAAAAGGCAGAAGCGCGCTTCATGCGGCTTTTTAGATAAAAAAAAAAAATTTAAACGCTTTTTCCGCGCTTTTAGCCAAAGCGATGAGCGAGAGGCGCGTACAGTGTGCGCATTGTGTGCGCGTTTTAGAACACTGTCTGACACACACATATAGAAAGTTGAAGCACTTTAAAAAAACGATAAACATCTGAGTTGTCAAATCTGTTTGCGAAGACCAATGACCTCCTAATCTGATAAAATCGATGTGGGTTGAAATTTGATTTAAATTCTAAAACATGAAGCAAATTTTAAAGAGTCTTACCTGAGGTGGATGTCACTATTATGGTTTTAATGTCGAGATGCGGAGGCAGCATCCAGAGGGTTGTACATCGATTGATTGCCATCAATGTAAATTTGACGGAGGGGGGTGTGTGTTGGCGGCTATGGATCCATTGAGAGGGGTTGGAGAATCAAAAATTTACATTGAGGCTTGGGTGTCGTTCTGTATCATTTTCCAAAATAAAAAATTGTTTTTGAAAATAAAAAATTGAAAAACACGCTCAGTTTGAAATTTTGTGAAATGTTAATTTGACCATTATTAGCTAATTTGCTTGTGTATAAAATTATAAAATTTCTTGTATTTTGAAAATTTATATATAAAAAAAAAGATAAAATTAATAATTGACTAATTTATAATTCAGTTTGTTAATTGTATTTTCAAAATTATTAGTCAAGATTACAAAAATAGATAAAATCGTTAATGTTATATATATATATATATATATATATATATAATATACAAAATTCACCCAATATATATAATGTGACATGAAAACAAAGCCATACTAATAGCATTTGGCTATTTGGTTATTTGTTTGGAAAACCTTGGCACCTTGCTAAGCTCCTGAGTTCGAACCTTGAGTCCACCATTTTATTTATTTCAAACATTTTGATTTTGAAAACTATATGTATATATATTTAATAAAAAAAAAAAAATAAATAAAAACCTTTGTTTCTTTTTCATAAATCTGGATTCAAACATATCTGTTCATAACCAAATCTAATACCTTGCCAATTGAGACACAATGCCTTAAGCAAAAAATGGCGTTTTTTCGTATTTTTAAAGTTTTATGTTAGTTTAACTGAAAATGCTAAAAATGGCTCTTTACTGGTTTTAAATTTCCTTTACAATTTTTTTTTTTGGTTGTTTTCTAAATGCATTTTCAGAAATGGAGAAGAGAACGTGTTTTTCCTATTTTGAAAAATAAAAATAAAAACAAAAAATGGCATGAAAACAGCAAAGAGAACAGGCCTCGATGTTTTCTTCAGAGCTATGGGCTTTTGAGAGTCCAAATTTCATGAAATATGGGCAAAGAGTGTGACGGTACGAAAGTAGGAGATGGAAATGTGATTTGTGCATACAAACATCCAACGCATTTTTAACCTACGATCGGTGATTATTATTTTTAATACAAATAACATTTTGATTTACCCTTCGTTATCAAACAATATTCTTTTTATTTATAAACCAATTTATAAATTATACAATTTCTTAAATCACTTTTTAAATCAAAAACATTTTCTTTCTTCACTTTTCAAATACATATTTTATTTCAAAAATATAAATAAATCAATTTATAAACAACCTTATTTTATGAAACAGAGGCATAAGTATTATACTTAGCCCCTGTTTATGATCTATTTTAAATAGTTTATTTGAAAAAATAGTTTTTTGAATAGTGAATTTTTAGTAGAGCGTGTGGTTGAAAAGTAAGGAATCTTTTTTGGTTTTATGTAATATTATTTTATTAATAAATGTGTGATTGAAAAGAATAAATAAAAAAATGTGTTAAATTTTCATGAGTTTCTAACATGAACTTATAATAATAAGATTAAAATTACATAGTTAATTTCATATCAGTTAATTTCTTATTTTTTAGGTACAAGTATTGCAGTTAATATGTTGTTATTATTAGTTGAATATTTTTATTATAATTATCTAATATTTTTATTGTTTATTATTAACGTCAAAATTGAATAAATTCAATTTTTTTTTATAGCTAACAGTATTTACTAATTATATTTTATTCATTTTTTTTCTTAAAATTATAAATTCAAGTGTACCTGTCATTATTAAAATTATGTTTTTATTAAAATTATGTTTTAATTATTAATAATTAAAACACGATTTTAATAAAATTATTAACAAAGCATTGAGCGAAGCCTATATTGAAGTGTTGATGCCTTGATTTTCTCTTTAGTTAATAATATTAATAAATACTAATATTATGGTCAAGAATGATTAATATTTTTTTATCATTTTTAATTTTAACAATTCACGTTGCCCGATTGTCATATCATAATAATTGCGAGAGTTTTTGAATTATTGTTTTAACTACTTGATTTTGTAAATAAAAGTATAATTTTATTGGTTAAAAAAATAGTTGTTGGGCTAAGATTAAACTAGTTGCACACCCGTGCAACGCACGGGAAAACACAATTTAGATAATATATTATATTAGGACAATAGAGAATCATAGAAATAATCAACAATATCATTAACAGAAGTACCTATAAAATTTATTTAGAATTCAAGATATTACAAATTTTGAAAAAACTTCTTTAAATACAACATTTGTAGTTGCATTGGTGGGCTTGCCTTCCTTATCGCATATAAGCATCTTCAGGCCAGAATGGCTTGTAACTCTGGATATCGCAACATATAGTTTCCCATGACTGAACACTGGTCTTTTTAAGAATAGGCCGACGTGCGATAATGACTGTCCTTGACTCTTATTGATGGTCATGGCGTAAGATACTATCAAGGGAAATTGTCTTCTTTGAAATTTAAAAGGCAATTTTGGATCAGAAAGAGTTAATGACATTCTTGGAATAAAAACCCTCTGGCCTGCATTGCTTCCCGACAGAATTGACGCCTCCAAAACATGAAGTCCAAGTCTAGAAATAATTAACCTTGTTCCATTGCACAATCCCAAAGCATGATCAATATTTCTCAACAACATTACAAGAACATCGGCTCTCAGTTTCAACTCGTGGTTAGGCACACCAGAACATTTTATTCCATTTAAGAACTCTGTTGAATGGATATCTTCGAACAAACCTCCCATGCCATCCGACCTACATATTGTATCGGAGCTCAAATATATCTTTTCTTCAGCTGATTAATAGAAATCATGTACTCATTTATGTTTTCCACATCACTCAATGTTGGAGCAAGAATATCTTTTCCTTGTAAGTATGAAACGTCACCGAGCTTGGTCGAGAATGAGGGATATGTGCTTTCAACTATTGATTGGATCAAGTTGTCTGATGAATTAATCAGTGTGTCATTGGGCATCTCTACAACTGCATGGCCATCATTCTCACCACCAAGAGTCCCATCTCCGATACTGGACATCCAGTCAGAGAAAGCCTTCAGTTCAGTACTATCATCACCGTATAAGTTTTGAAGCCTCACATTCTTAGTCAATTTTAGGACTTTGCAACGTTAGTGTCGACATAATATTTTTTTTTTTATAAACACAAGTATCTATGTTTGGAAATTTCATAATAAATTAACAATCACTTATTGTCCTTGGTTGACTTTCCTTATCTTAGTAGATGACACTTCGTCTTTGACTCAATTGTTAAGTTGGACGCTACTATCTACGGTGCATGCCAAGAAGCAGTCTTTTTTGTATATAAATGTATATATTTCATGTTTGGGTGGTATTGAGTTTTGGTCTATAGACTAACGGTTGGCGAGTCATTTTTTAATTTTTGGGTTCAATTGTTAAGTTATTCACTACATTTTAATATCTTAGGATGGAAGTGAATTCAAACATAATACGTAAACTTTATTATTTTCTAATTGGTAAGTTAATAATAAGCAAAGATTTAAAATCTAAAATCCTCCAAAGTCAACAAAACCAAATTACCTTTGTAAGATTTTGAAGTACTAATCAAATTCGTATATGATGATTTTCCACATCTTGATAGATGATACTCCAACTAACAAACAACCAAAGAATCAAAAATCTGTTGTTACTGTCAGTTGAATCTATGTCGTAGAAATATTTATTTGAATTAAATCCTCCTAAATCAGCTAAACAAATGAGTAATGTAAATAAAATAGATCATCATTCAATAGTTTAGTAGTTCACTACCATTTAGTATCTTAGGATAGTAGTGTAGACAAAATGAAGTAAAATAGATAAACTTAGATCTGATTGGCAGGTTCATAATAAGTTCACATCTTTCAATATAAAATCCTTAAAATCCATCTAATCAAATAAACCATACTTAAAAACTTTAAAGTATTATTCCTCCTCTTCCTTGACAATTTTCCTCATCTTGGTTGATGACACACCAGTTGACCCACAATCGCTAAGAGTAATCTTCATTCTAGTTTCATCATGAGGCCGTTTACCTGGGGTCTTGAATGGTGAGATAACTTCATTGTCACCTACAGAACCTTGTTCGCCAGATTTTGGTGGCATCACGGTTGACTATGTGTCCTCGCTAATTGTGATTGTGTGGTCAGTAGCCTTGAATCTCTTAATTAAACCAGCGTCCTCTGTAACACACATAACTGCGTAAACTTGGTCACCTTCATTAATATTTTTCTCTTTTATATTCACTTTAAACATGAGTTGTTTCCCCATGAGAGATTCAATCTCTATTGGCCGCATGTTGTAAAAATATCTTTTCCTTTTTTGAATTATTTTCCTTTTGAAGGATCTCCTACACAAAAAAATTCGAAATAAATAAATAAACATTAATAATGTGTAATATAAATGATAATGTACAAATAATTGCACAATGTGAATAATACCGTTGCAAGCTTTTCACGAAGCTCCTTTCCTGACTTCCCTATTAATTCTCTACATTCACGGTCCCATAGGAGCATGGTCAAACAGTGAGTTCCATCAACGACATTTACATGAACCTTATACCTTGTGTCCACAATACTATATTCATGACAACTTTCACAAAAAAACTTGGAACCTTGTTTGACAACCTTCTTAAGACACTTTTTACAACTGGTGTACGACCAATTCTTATCATAAATGACTTCGGTAATCATTACAACAACCCAAACACATTCAGGCTACATTAAAAAAAATCAAATCAATATTAATATAAATATTTGAGATTTGTTTAACATACATACATATAAGGTGGAGTGAGCGGGAATTGTATCGAAGCAAATTGACAATTGTAGTGCACTACCTTGTCACTTTCAATTATTTGACGAAGGGTCTTGACCTCACATATTTTGTTCTCCAATTCATCTTTTATTGTGAGGCAATTGGAGTTGGAAATTTGACAAATTTGATGTGAAGATTGCTCTTGTCCGCCCAATAGGCTACAATTGTGACATTTTAATTTAATTGTAGGGTAGTTCATATAAGTAGTAACCAAATAATAATAATAATAATAATAATAATAATAATAATAATAATAATAATAATAATGATACCTATTCTTGAATTCCTCAATCTCATTAATTACTGAATTAACCAACAATTTTGTAGCATGAAATGTATTTGATATGCCCATCTCCCCTACAAAGCACATTGTGTTGCAGAATGTTACATTTTATTGTTTTATATAATGCTTGATGAAATCATGCTCGTACGTACCCTTAAATGTTTTTGTGTGGCACATTTGAAGTAGCACAATCAACGGTCCATCTTTAGAAGCTTCAATGTATCCTTGCATGACATCAGCATAGTCCTCCCATAGTGTACAAGACAATCGAGTTTTCCTATGCGAAAAAACAAATGTTAATCATAAAATAACGGCCAAGAAAATAGGGAAAATGAAGTAGTATTTAGTTTTGCATTTGAATGGTTTCATACTCAAGGTCTTCTAGAAGGATTTCCAAATTCCTTGCCCCCTTTCTAGATGCGGATGCCTGCATCCTAGTGGTGTCCACCACGACCACATGACCTAAAATATCTGTGACATATTTAGCAGATATATTGGTTAAAAAAATTATGTCAATAGAAAAATAGACTAAAACACTAATAAATTAAACACTTATAAATTATTAACTATATGATTCATATCATTTATTTAATCATGCATTATTACAATAAATAAATAAATAAATAAATAAATAAATAAATAATCTAGTTCGAGTACCAAAAAGTGTTGCACTTTCCGAATGAATTGAGTTCTTAATGTCCTTGAAGGATTTGAAATTGTAAATGTTTCGAGGAAAGTGATAGTCACTGGTCGGTCCAACATGAGTTTTATCGAAGAAAAAGAGTCTGAATTGATGGCCTGTTGCAGGATAACTGCCTTTGTTGTCCCCCACTGAAACTTGTTTGATGCAATATAGCTCATGTTCTTTCATCAAGGGGTCGTATTTTTCAATTAGATGTCCCTTCACTATCGCTTGAATTCTGTTGTCCTGCACAATTAAATCAAACATGAAATCTTGGTCATGACACTACGTTTTTTTTTTGCACAAAACACCACAAAGCAAAAATAAAAAATTTTCAGAACAAATTACAAACTCAGTTCTATAGAAATAAACCTGATTATGTATATATTATGTTATCTTTGACAATAATTTTTTATAAGTTTGATTTTATAGTTAATTAGAAAATTCTATCAAAATCAATTTGAAGCTATGCTTTATATTCTGTAGAATGTATTGTTTGAATTAAATCTTCCTCAATCAGCTAAACAAATAAACAATATTAAACATGTGAGTATGCTAGCTGACAACCAAACAAATAAAAAATGAGATCAATCCCAAAATGATAGTATTCTGATAGAATGTCATGCATATATGCTTATCATATTTGAACATGTGAGTGTGGATATCCATGCTAGCCGACAACCAGACAAATAAAAAATGAGATAAATCCCACAATGATAATATTCTGATAGAATGTCAGGTATATATTCTTATCATATTTGAACATGTGAGTTTGGATACCTATGCTAGCCGAGAACCAGAAAAATAAAAAATGAGATAAATCCCACAATGATAGTATTCTGATAGAATGTCATGTATATATTCTTATCATATTTGAACATGTGAGTTTGGATATCTATGTTAGCTGACAACCAAACAAATAAAAAATGAGATAAATCCTACAATGAAGGTATTCTGATAGATTGTCATGTATATATTCTTATAATGTTTATTTCAAATCAACATATTTCTAGTCAGGACAGTTTAATATTTTTTCATAACAAAAAATATTAATCAAATAAATTAATACTGAACTCGTCCAATACAGCGAAAAAAAAATCAATTCAAATGTGACCATGTTTTATAGATGTTGTTTATGTTTATATTCCCATAAATTTTAATTCAAATACACCTATTGCAGGACAGTGTTTGCTTTCAAAATAGACAGGAGCATGATGGTAATGGCAATGTAAAGCGTTTTTCATAAGATAAAGAAATTATCACGTAAAAAAACCATTTCAAATGTGACATTTTTTATTGATGTCTATGTTCACGACAAAAAGAAGAAATTAGAATCAATAACCAAAAAAAAAAAAAAAAAAATTCAGAACATAATACTAAGTTGTTTCTATAAATATAAACCTTATATTTTGTTGCCGTCCAAGATAATTGTTGATAAACTTTGAATTTTGGAATATAATAAACTGGATAAAAATTCGTTTGACAAAAAAATTTAAAAAAGGAAAACAATGGATGTTGGAGACAATGAAATACCTCCTTGTCGACTAAGACCATCTCCAAGCTTCTCGGGATCCTTCCGAACTCCGGAACCAACCATTTTCTTGCACGACGAACCTTCAACCGCCAGTCGGCACGATGCTTTGTTAAGTCTTTCAAAAGAACGAATGTCGGAGCCATAGAATGGTTGATGACAACAAAAGAAATATGCTACAGAAGTGACGACGTAGTGGGGGGAAAGAGTTGTAGTGCAATTTTCAACTTGAATGTGACCTGACTATGTAATTTGGCTCTTTTATTATTCAAATGTGGAATTTCAGTAGTCGGTCAGCGTGGGAATTGATGACAAACGAATTTCTGTGGAATGTGATTTGGATTGGATTACGAAGAGACAACATTCGTTTAGGAACTTGCTTACTGTTAAAAAAAAAAAAAAAAAACTTACAAGGCAGACCTATTTATGGGCGGAAAATGGCATTGGTTACTGTTCCCAACTCAAGAACTTTAATATATATTATAGATACACATTTATAATTATTGTGATTGATGTTTTTGAATTAAAAATGAAATAAATAAATAAATAGGCAAATGCTGAAATTATAGAAGTGTATCAATATTTATACTCATATTATTACATAAAACATTCCATATTATTAAAAAAAAACTAAATTTACATTTTCAACGAAGTAAATAACTCATAAAAATTATTGAAATCAACAGTTATTTACTATATATATATATATATATATATATATATATATATATATATATATATAAACGACATTTATTATTCAAAGGAGTTTTTAATAATTTGGATTAATTATGTTTCTTTAAATAATCGTAATAGCATATATTTTTTTATTTGTGCTATTCCTGTAGAACATTGACTTGTCAATAAAAAAATAATTTCTACAACACATGTTACTATAGAATGTAAATGTTTAATTAAAAAGGCTAAATATTTTAATGTCCCTCCTATATTAAACGAGCCTATGATACTATTTATTATGAAACCCTCGTATTGACGCCTGACTTCTCAAACTGGTTCCACAGCATCCCCCAAAAAAATATCAGTAATCCTTTTCGTAATATCTTTTATCTGGTTTGGCAACAGTACCCCATACAAACAATAAAAAGGTATTCATTCACCTAAGTGAAATTCTCAAAGAACCGGTCACGTTCGCACTAACATAGGTGATATATTCTATAAAAAAATATCCTACAATACCCCACTTGTACTAATTACAAGATATAATTATCATTAAAAGCAAAGCTTATCCTTGATATTCTTTGTAGGTAACACTTTTGCATCATAGAAATGGGAAGGAGTTTAAACTCCGAAGTGCTTCTCATCGAGTCAATCATAATTAGTTTTCCTATTGAACCTAGTCTGTGGGATCTCCAGTCACCAGGTTAGGTTTCCATTAAGCTGACGTTTAGGCTTTACTCCCATTTCCCTCAATGCGCAATCTACTCTCAAAATAACCTATTTATAAATGGATCTGATTGGTTATCCTTCGATAAAATAATCATTGTTGTTTAAAATGAGAGAAATCTTTCAATGATATATATCGAGGCTTACCACTATACATGACACTTTGTACCATGTGATTTGTAGCTAGCAATATCAATCAAATGATATAACAGACACAAATGTCACCAATTTCAAAATCTTTCGAAAAAGTTTGAAGCCATCATGCTTCGTTCTAACTTTATTGAAAGCACTAATTTCTTTTAGTTCTTAAGTTGAATTGAGGATTTCCACAAAATAACTACACCATCAATAATAAAATATATTTACTAGTAGATTTTGAATCCTTGCATTGGATATCCAATTTTCAATATCATGCGCATATTAATTTTAACAACGCATTCATTGCAGTGCAATTTATCATTTCAAATATTTTTGAATATCATAATATTCTAATTTGAAAAAAGCGACGACATCCTACCCCCCCCCCAACAAATATTGGGTTGCATTCGAACTTTAATTTAGAATATTTTTTCAAACAAAATTCATACCCCCACAATTTTGGGTAAAGCTTATTTAGTAATAATATATTCATATAACTATATTAAAGTTCGATAATATTTTCATTCGCTGAATAAACAATATTATTTCACTTCTAGTCAACATATAAATTACTAGAAATATCAATGAAAGCTCACGTACTTTCATATTTAGGACTTCCAATACTAACCATTTTGGTCTACCGTCCATTATAATTTCTATAGTATTCCTTTGTATAAAAGGGCTTTCCACATTTTCATCTTTCCAAAAATGTAATTTAAGAATGCAACTTGTAGAACTTTCTATCCCCATAAAGACTTGGGAATTTGATTTGAATGAGTGTTAGGACATTATTGATCCAAATAAATTTGTTTTACCTGCATTGAACTTGGAAATAGGGGAAGTTTAGGACTACTACTTGAAGTCTTAATGTTATCTAGATTTTCTTAACATTAATGGTCCTAGTGAAGGAATATGTGTATTAAGCTTGTGAACTTAAGAGCCGTGTTTGATACTAAGTAACAATACATGTTGTTTGACTCCTTTAAGTGGAAAGGACTTGACTTACACCGTAGAGAACAAACACACAGAGGTGAAAGGTAAGTAAAAATCGATTTACAATTACAATGCCAGAGCATAGTAATTGTTGGAAAGTTTTATATCTTATGTTGAACACGATGATTGAATGTGTTCTAGAAATCATTTTTATCATGTATTTTATGCATGAGCATTGGCACGTACATGCACGACATAACATAAAGTTTGATATCTAGCATGCACGACATGATTTGAGAAGTGAATCATATTGCAAAATGTTTTATTGACCACTACTAGGGCACCAAGGCATGCGAGGCATGCTGTGATATTTGTTGGCAAGTAAGTGAGACCTCTTGGTGAACACAAGGAGAGATAGGGGGAGTCCATGGTAGGTTACATGAGGGTGGACCGCTTGACCGTGCCTTTGTTATATTATGATTATTAAGACCGTGTGTGGGATACTTCTTGGGTGATCATAGAGGCCGATAGGAGATGTACCTCTAGTGGTCACAGGAGGCCGGTCCACTTGATTGTGTCGATGACATATTGACCATTGGATTATTGATATTGATTTGATATTGCGCAAAGCTCTTTTCGGTGCAAAGTAGATTGGTTAAGGGCACAGTGAAAAGAAAGGATTTCAATCAAAATGTTTTGAGCTCATCTTAATCAATATTTGAACATGATGCATTTATAACATTATGTTGTTGAAGGAAATTGCACGATTGTGTATTCATAATCATGACATGCATGATTTTACTTATTGGGCATTAGCTTATGCAGTTCTTGCATTGTAGATGAGCATGCAAGTTCGTAGATGATCTTGCTGGTTGTGAATCTCTTACAGGATTTCGAGGCCGATGTACATGGATGACGACCTGCAAGGTTATTTTGTGGGCTACCATTTTATTGTAAAAATCTTTTGTACTATATTTTGAAATCTTGTAATGCAAGTACATATTACTTATAAAGTGGGGTTGTTTATACCTTTATAACCTCAATGTAAAATGTTTTCAGTGAGTTTATATAGTTTTTATTATTTTGATATACTATTGTTATATTGTGAGAATGCTTACGCCATATTTAAATATTAAAAAAAATTTGATCGCATATTTAAATCGAGTAATTAGTTTTCAGCTTTTATACAAAATTTTCTATTAAAAAAAGGTGTGATAGAAAACGAGTTTGTAGGGTTTAAAATTAAGAGACTGAAGTTAAATACTTAAACACTCATTTCAAAAAAATAAAATAAAAAATACTTAAACACTGCCGATCCTGCTCCAAAATAGCCACGCGATCGCGTGGTAACACCGCGCGATAGTACTACTTCCTTTTCTATTGTCAACCTCATTTTTAACACCCTAATCACTTGATGATCTATTTTATTATCTACCAAACATCATCTTCACGTTCTTAACTAGTTTGCGTGTGTGATTTTGGTGATGACGATTATGGCCTAGCTTACTAAAAACATGCAAAATAAAAAACATACCTAAATATGCACAAATAGTAAAGTAGGCAAAATTGTCCTAAAATGCAAACATGCACAACTTAACATGTAACTATCATGCTTGTATCTAAAAATAAACTATGAAATATCAAATGAAAGCATAATAAATAAAAGGGAAGAAAATTGGGTTGCCTCCCAATAAGCGCTCTGTTTATAGTTTTAAGCCCGACTTTTTGCACTTTTCATCATGGAGGCATGAATGATCCTGGTGAAGTCTTGCATTGCTTGCAATTGCCCGCTCTGTACTTCTCGACCCTTTTTCTTACTTTCTTGAACTCCATTGTATCATTTTCATCTTTGTGTAGAGGGATGTTAGAAATTTTTTCCTTTTTGCGATTCCATCATTTTTCTTGCACAACTATCTCTATCTTGCAACAACTTTCAGTTTGAACTTTACGATCGCATTGTGGAGTAAGGTTGAAAGTAACTTGCTCATTTTCTACCCTGAATATGATTTTCCCCTTTTCAATGCCAATCAAGGCTCGTCTAGTAGTAAGGAATAGTCTTCCAAAGATTAGGGGCATTTGGCTATCTTCCTCCATGTCCAGGATTACAAAGTTAGCTGGGAAGAAGAATTTATCCACTTTCAAAATGACATTTTCAAAAATCCAATATGGGTACTATATCGACCTGTTTTCCAGTTTCAAATGTGATATTTGTTGATTTAGTCTCCCCCAAACCAGGTTTATTGTACACAGAAAGAGACATTAAATTAACACCTACCCCTAAATCACATAAAATATTGGGAGAAGATTCAAGGCTCAAACAAGTAATTAAAGTCAAGAAAACAAGTCAAGAATTAAATTGGAAGCAAAGAATAAGTTTTGAAGCCTCAGCCAAGATCGGTTGAACGATCTTCGTTTCGGTCGAACGAAACTCTACAGCAAATTTTTAACTGAGCCTCACTCACTTTCGGGGCATGCATGGCTCAATCGTAACTGTCATTTCGGTCGACCATGAGATTGATCGAAAGTGAATCGGTCGACCGGTCCGGTCAACCAAAACACCCTATTTCAGAAAAACAGGATTTTTCTTGCAATTTTCAGAATTTCTCTTTTACCCCAAAATTTGTACAATAAATATAGTTTTTCATTTTCAAACCCTAATTAACTTTGATGATGTTCACGTGAATGCTCTCTTGAGAGGCTCCTTGAGGTAAGGATAAAAACTTCATTTGCTCTTGTTATCTATTTGAAAATTAGTTAACTTGGCTTTAGTATATTTTATTCTTGTATTGTTGTTTATTTTCCCCCACCTTGAAATTTGTTTAGTTGATACTCATTGGGCTTGATCCTTTAATTAATGAATTTTGGGTTAGATTTAAACTTGAGTTAAGGTGTTCTATCCTTTATTTATCATTTTAGCTTTCTTGGGTTGATTTCAAATAGTTGTGAAAATTTTTGGTCAATATACCAAGAGGATTCACATCATTTGGTATCAGAAATTGGCTCTAATTTGGTAAACCTATCTTTACAATTCTTGTTGTTGTTCTTGTTATTCAAAAAAAAAAAAAAAAAATCATAAAAATTGGGGAAAATTTCATATGCCCATGAGTATTTCTTGATTCCTACATATTGGGTATATTGATTGTTGAGTTTGTTAAGGGTTTCCATTAGCCAAACACTTACATTCCTACATTATCCAAAGTGTTTGATAAAATTCCTCAATGAAATCTTATGCTATTTGTGTCTATATGTCAACATCTCCTTATTGCTAAATACTTGGGTTACTATCCTTTATTGCTTCCCTTGAATCATTAAGCATTTATTGTCATCTTGAATTGTTGGGATTCTTCAATCCACCCATATTCAATACATTCAAGGTTATTTGGAGTTACTCACAAAGTGTGTGACTAATTGTCCCAAAGAAAACTCCATTGACATAAACTATCTTTCCCTACATCAAACTTTTCCAATGATAGTTACTTGAATTGTACCAATCCATTGTTGATCCTATACTCTTAAATTCTTGTCCTACCAATCAAGTGTCATCCCTTGTTGTTATAGCAAGTCAAGAAATTCTACTTGCTATTGTGTCTATTTGTCCTACATTCCTTCTCCCTTGTTTGTGATTTCTTTGACTTCACAAGAATTATACTTTGTGGTTTAATTGATTACCTTCCTTGGAGAACTTGAGAAATGAGATTTTAAGTGGAAAAATGCAAGAATGGTGAGCTCAATAGAGGGTAAAAGTCAAATTTGAGTAAAATACAAGAGAAATATTTTCTTGTGAGAATACTTTCACACTTGCACACCATGTTCATTTCTAATGCTCAAACTCAAGAATTGAAGGAGACATTGCTAAATCTTTCAACCACCATGGCTAGGCAAATAGAGAAAATTGGGGGAGGGTTGGAAAATTTAGGAACAAGAGGGGAGAGTACATCAACTAGTAGTGATGAAGAAAAGAGGGATGGTAAGAGAAGGTTGAGGGATGAATTTGAGAACATTATGTGTAGAGATGGAAGTAGGGAACAAAATGGGAGTATGAATAGGAAAATTAGAAGAGATGTTTGGGATAATGAAAGAGATAGCGAACAAAATGGGAGCATGAATAGGAAAAGAAGAGAATGGGTAGATAGGAGTGGAGATGGAATTGATGATAATATTGATAGAACAAAAATGAAGATTCCATCACTTCGTAGGAGGGGTGATAATGAGAAGGGAGAGTTGGAGTTGAATGTTAGACCACCAACATCTTTGGCCCATACTAATGAGATGGAGGAACATGGAGAATATAACTTCTACACTAGGTGCCTAGTGAGTGATAAGCCATATAGTCTCGTTATAGATAGGGAGAGTTGCACTAACTTGGTGAGTGCTAGTAGAGCTGAAAAGTTGGGGCTACAGGTTATGAAGCATCCTAGTCTTTATATAATGCAAAGGTTGAATGACTATGGGGAGGTGAGGGTAAGTGGACAAGTTCTTCTTACTTTTCACATTGGTACTTATAGTGATCAAAGATTATGTGATGTGGTTCCAATGCACATTACTCACATAATTTTGATGAAACCTTGGCAACGTGATAGGGAAGTGAAACATCATACCGAGAGAAACCGGTATAACTTCCAAGTGAATGGAAAAAATATGGTGCTCCTACCTTTGAGTTTGGAATAAGTGCACAAAGATCAAATGAAACTCAAGAAGGAGTTTGAAGAAGATAAGGTAGTTGAGAAGAAGGAGGGGGAGCTAAAAATTGAAATAGTTTATCAAACTCCAACTTCTCATGAGGAAGGTAAAAAGTTGGGAAGCGAAAAGGTGCATGAATTGGGGAATTAAATTGTTGTTGAAGGGATTAATGGAAGTGAAGTGAAGTGAAGAGCCTCGTGGTGCAAGCAGAGGAGTTGGAGGTAATGAATCACAAGTATGAGGATCCATATCTCATACTTTGTGAAACTAACATTCCCCACCCTATTTTGTTTAATTTTATTTTGCAAGTTAATGGCACTTGGTACTTTGGGCCACATCACTTATGCCCAAAAGAGTTCATGGTTCAACCCCTCCATATCGCCAAAGCTACAAGATACTATTGGTTGATCACGTGTCATGGAGGCCATAATTTTCCTTTTGATCCAGGAAGTGCAATGAAACATCTAGAACAAACCTATGATTCTGGATGAATCATCCTGAAGAAGGAGGGTCGGATGAGAATCATAGGGGGCTCGCTAAAGAAAACTTCATCGTTCGAGACAAAACAATTTTGAAGTACATTTTGTGGAGCACCGAGGAAATTAAGGGCTATTTTGGGAGAAGATTCAATGCTCAAACAAGTAATTAAAATCAAGAAAACAAGCCAAGAATCAAATTGGAAGCAAAGAATGAGTTTTGAAGCCTCAACAAGATCAGTCGACCTATCTTCATTTCAGTTGACCAAAACTCTATAGCAGATTTTTAACTGAGCTACAGTCACTTTCCGGTGCGCACGGCTTAACCGAAACTGTCGTTTCAGTTGATCGAAAGTGGATCGATCGACTTGTCCAGTCGACCGAAACACCCTGTTTCAGAAAAAAAATTCTTGCAATTTCCAAAATTTCTCTTTTACCCCAAATTTTGTATAATAAATATAGTTTTTCATTTTCGAACTCTAATTAACTTTGATGATGTTCACGTGAATACTCTCTTGAGAGGCTCCTTGATGTAAGGATAAAAACCTCATTTGCTCTTGTTATCTACTTGGAAATTAATCAACTTGGCTTGAATATATTTTATTCTTGAGTTGTTGTTTATTTTTCACCACCTTGAAATTTGTTTAGTTGATACTCATTGGGCTTGATTCTTTAATCAATGAATTTTGGGTTAGATTTAAACTTGTGTTAAGGTGTTCTATCCTTTATTTACTATTTTAACTTTCTTGAGTTGATTTCAAATAGTTGTGGGAATTTTTGGTCAATATACCAAGGGGGTTCACATCACAACTTGTTTTGTAAGATGACACTGCATTCTTCACTCAATATTACTGTCTCGAAGTCCACAAGCTTCCTTTTTATTTGACAGCATCTCTTTCATGAACTTCATGTAAAAAGGCATGTAGGCTAGAGCCTCAGCAAATGGAACTTTGTTGTGGAGTTGTTTGAAAATTTCCAAAAATTTCCAAAATTACTGCTCCAACTTATGCTTGATCACTCTTTGTAGGTATGAAATTGGTGGAACATAAGCCTTGACTGGAGGGCGCTTCTTCAACATTTTCTTACACTTTTGGAGTTGAACCCTGTTCTTTCTCACATTTCTGTTCTTTCTCCACATTCTGCCTCCTTTTCTCTTCATACTCTTCAACAATTATTTCTGGTAACTGAACCTCACTCCTAGTTGTTATTGCTACATGCTGACGAAGGTTAGTTTCATTGTTGCTTGGTAACTGTCCAGGCTGCCTTTTTGCTTGCTGCTAACTACCCCATCTGATTCTTCGAATTCTTTTTTTCAGCTGATTGACTGTGTAACATATCATGTTTACTCTTAACCAGCTGAATTATCATGTCAAATTTTTCCTTCATGGTAGTTTGGGCTTGCTGCAGTTGTTGGAAACCTAGTGGGCATTGAATACTCTGATTGTTAGACAACGAGAAATTTGGGTAGTTCTTCCATTCTGGATTGTAAGTTTGTGAATAAGGACCACCTTGTTGCCTATTCCCCCACAAAATTTGCTTGTTCTGGACTTGCTTGATTTTGATGAGCTTAAAGGACAATCATTCACAGCGAATTTTTAAAGTAAAAGGCACAAATGACAGCTGTCTGAACTGCATGAACTAGTTGGTGACTCAAATTGTCAAATTTCTTTGTTAATGCATCCAGCTTAGTGTTCAATGTTTCAATTTCATTTACTGCTACCATTCCCCCAGATTTTTGTGTAGAACGATCTGAGTACCACAGGTAACTGTTTGCAACCATTTTACTCGAAGATTTCTGAAGGTTCTTCATATGTCATAACCATAACTGATCCCCCAGCTGCTGAATCTACATGCTTCTTATTATCATTTGTCAAACCATTGTAGAATGTCTGCACAAAGATCCAGTATGCTATTCCATGCGTTGGACACTGTCGAATAAGCTCATTGAGTCTCTCCCAAGCTTCAAAAATTGACTCCCCTGGCTGTTGACTGAATGGTAGGATTTCACGCCTAAGATTTGACATTTGGCTAGGTGGGAAGAATTTGTCTACAAACTTCTAACTAAGAATTTCACACTTAGTGATCATGTGTAGAGGCAAGGAGTAGGACCAAGCTTTTGCTTTGTCTGGCAGTGAGAATGAGAACAACTTCAATTTTAGTTCATCAGCTGGAATTCCATTCATGCGCTGCATATCGCATATTTCTTGGAAAGTCTGAAGGTATGCATGTGGATCTTCAGATGAAAACCCGTGAAATACGGCCGAATTTTGGATTAAGGAGATCAAGGAAGTCTTGATTTCATAATTATTGGCTGGTATGGCGAAAGACAATATGCAGGTTCCAATGTTCCCCACTCAAGGAATCATATAATCTCAAAGCACATCCCTCTGATTTGGTTGTTGTTCAATGAGAGCTGCTGGAAAGTTATTCTAATTTGCCTGATTATGTTGAACTCGAACGTCTGTCATGTCTAAATCTGTTTGTTGAGCTACTTCCAACTGTTGTCTGTGTTTACATTGAAAGATGTGTTTGATCTATATCAAAAGGAAGCAATTCAAAAGACTTAGACCTTCTTAACATAAATAAATAAATAGATAAAACAAAAAATAAAAATAAAGCAAATAAAAGTTCAAAGTAAAGTAAGAACTAATTAGTATCAATATTAATAAAAACAGTGCTCGATAACGGTGCCAAAAATTTGTTCACTTTATTTTGTAATACAAAATATACCCATAAGTGTACGGATCGTGAAAAGTAATAAAGTTATCAAACGAGTCCGGATTATCGTTCTCATAATTATTACTATTAAGTATCGAAATGTTATAGTTCCTATCCTTATTTGAACAAACGAATTTGTTTGATGTTTCAAACTAAACTAAGAAAATTAACTAAAGAAATATGTTGCAAAATTGTTTTTATTTTTTATTTTTTAAAAGCAATTGTAAAGCAATTGAGATTCATGATTTCACCTAACCAATTAAATTAACTCCAATTTCAGTATTATTTTCTAAATATGCATTCAGTCGAATTTACTAATGTATATTGAAATTCCTCTATCGATTTTAAATCAATTCTACCTTATTAAATCAACCATGTATCTCTGCAGAAGGTCCAAATATTCTCTATCTAGATACATGATATACAAGAATTCACACACGACCGTGATATAATAACAAAAGTATATATCTATCTCTTGTTTGATTACCAGATTTATTATATTGATCTAAGTTATTAACTCACCTCTCGGATTATGAAAATAACTCATTAAATCATGAATTTGTGACAAATTAACTCATGCATTAAAACAATAATAAATCAATACATTCAACGAATCATTAAAACAACGAAACATGGAATTAAAATAATTAAGCTAGGTTACATCGTTCATCCCAACATGAAATTTAGTTACACATCATGTCTAAACAACAAAAATAATAAATAATAGCATTCATTGAAAATAACATAAGAGAATAAAAAGTTTGTACCAAGTATCGATTCTCCACGCGATCTTCAACTTTCGCCTCTTTCCTATGCTTGATCTCCCAGGAATTTGACGTGATAATCTCAATTGTAGCTTGTTCTTAGGTGAGAAAAAGATCCAAATTTCGTGCCTCATGTTGTATTTATAGGTATTGGAGAAATCTAGGTGAAAGAAGGAGAAAAACTGTTGACAATCATGGAAAAAGCCCAACCGCGGCCCAGAAGATGAACCGCGCAATCGCGCCGTTATAGGTAAAATTATTGGGTGAATTTTTAATAGCATCACAGGATGGCGTGCTTTAAGGTTTCGTGATCACGTGGTAGTGAAATTTGGTGCAATTTTCAACTTTTAAATCTGTATAAGTAGGTCCCTGACTTTTAATCGCAGTTTCGGTCCTCCACTTTCAATTGAAGCATTTTGGTCCCCATACGTTAGAATCTTCTCAATTAGCTCGTTTCAACTCTCAACTTCTTCAATTGGGTCCTCCAATGCTTGATTTCTTCACTTTAGCACCTTGCATCTTTCCCAGTTGACGTAATAACTCCTCAATTGCTCAATTTAGCTCCAGAAGTTATCTAATTGTGCATTTTTTCATCAATTGCTTCATTCTCATGATTTTGGGATTTGTTTTGAAATGTAAACAAATAAATACAAATTAAATATAATTTATTCTAAAATGAAAATATATTATTCTAATTTTGAAATATAAATAAATGTATAAAATACACTTATCATTAGGTTTCCAACATTTTTACAATCCTATATGATCTCAAACAATTCATGTTATATATACCCAAGCCTTTTTTCATTTTTTCAGGTGATTGATCATTATATTTTATAGAGATTATATTATATCAATATTTTGATCCATCCTTTGATTTCAAATATCAATTACAATAAGTTCTTGATTACTCAAGATTATTTATCATAAAACTCGAAATTCAAAATCATTTACCAATATGCCTTCAGAGTTCAGTAGTTGGGGAGAGGTCATTGGAATTCCAGTTGAAGAACGAGATTTGTTCTTGGTGATCCATGTAGAGGGAAAAGATAGTTTAGGGGTTTTGAAAAGTGCAAAAGTGTCGGATGCACAATCGAAGAGTTCTTCGGTGACACAATAGTCAACTAAGATTTAGTAGTATCTGAACCAACTGTAAGTTATTCATTTCTAGTGAAGTTCACTAGCACGTTTTCCCGGAGCTTTTTTTTATCCCTATGAAGAGTTCTTCAAGGATTTTTCCTTTGTTACCAATTCTTGGTGTTATTTACTTTAAGCATTTATTTCTTCAGATTGATTGCTAAGCTATTTAATTATTTGAGTTTCATCTAGTTTTAATTTAGTTTATAATCCTACATCTTACACTTATTCTCCCTCTTTAAGTGAAGTTGAATGAACACTAGGTTTTTAAAAGTGGTATTAGAGCCTAATTTCGATCTTTGATCCTAAGTTAACATGAATGAGTTAATCCTTATCTGTTCCTCCTTACTTTGATGGTAGTAATTATCTATATTGGAAGGTTAGAATGAGGTCGTTTTTGAAGTCTATAGATTAACAAGTTTGGCGTAATGTTATAAACGGATGGTCAGAACAATCCACTACTGTTGTTGGCATAGTAACTCCCATTAGCATAGCCAATTGGACTAAGAATAAAAGATATGAGTGTAACTAGAATAACAAAGCAATTCATGTTATCATTATGACTATTTCTCCTGAAGATTTTAAGCATGTTTCCATGTGTGAATGTACGAAAGAAGTTTGAGATATATTAGAAACCTCAAATGAGGGGGTTAAAATAATTAAGAACTCTAAATTGCAAATGTTGACCACCAGATTTGAAGAAATTAGGATTTTGGATGATGAAACTTTTGATGACTTCTATTCTAAACTGAATGATATAGTCCGTAAGGCTCGACATCCTTAAATTCTCTCTCTCTCTCTCTCTCTCTCTCTCTCTCTCTCTCTCTCTCTCTCTCTCTCTCTCTAATATTATTATTATTATTATTATTATTATCAATTCTTTTTATTATAAGAAAACATCTGATATTTAAAATTTTAAATTTGCTTGTAATCTAAATTAATTTTTCGAATATAGTAACTGCTAAATAAATAAAAACGTGGGAATTCAAAATAAGCACAGCCATTTATATTATATTATCAAAATCTATTTTAAAATATAAAACCCCTGACATCTGTTTAGCTATATAACAACCATATATAGGGCTAAAATACTGCTTATTATTCTTCAAAAGTTACCTACCATTATTACAAAAATTTTGGGCAAAGGCATGGTGTAAATATGTCTGGGAATGACATCGTACCCTACTATACATGCAACTTTACACATACGCTATTTTATTTTATACTTACATAGCCTATTCCACACTTATCATAGTGTGGTCAAAAACGGCTGTTACAACATTATAAACGTCTATTATAATTAAAGTAAAGCCTTTGTATTCATCAAAACTATCTACTTCATTATTCTCATCAGAAGAGGTATAAAATCTGGTGTAATACTCTCGCGCATATGAAACATGTACAACAGTAAGGTCCGGAGAGAGGTGAACATCCTTCCTAGTACATATTATTTCTTCCTCCCATAGCGGCATCTACAGTATAAAGCATGACTTGTAAAAAATAATGTTTAGTAAATATGATGGTGGATAATGCATGCCAAGCAAACATGGACTCACATTCCTATTGTAATGAACCATCTATTCAATGCTTGTAAGTTCGTCGCCGCCAACCGAGACTTAGGAATTACAAGGTATCGTTACCCACCGAGACTCAGGAATACCACCCTGGAAAATAAAATATCCAAATAATGCTTGGCCTTGTATACATGGCTCGGCGTGTCAATCCGCAATCCCACCGTCACCAAGGGATCTCCTTTTACCGCCCGTATACTAATGTGGATTCCCAATGCTCTATCATTAACAACCCTTAATGACTATCAGGAGTTTCAAGCAATATTTATATCCAACACAACGCAATACAATATGGTACACTATGATAAAAATCATCACTCATAGTCATCATGTCCATTCTCAACATGAATGACAGAATATAATGTATGCTCGGAGAGTTCCAAGAATAATATCAACTATCAACACATAATTAATAACACAAATGATTTTTATATAACAATATGCTTTATACTGTAGTTGAAAACGTCAATATTTACCTCGATAGCGGTTTTCTAGATTATTATCTGCAATAACAATATAGATTAATTTTATCACAAGTTACTTTGATTAAACCTAATATTAATTTAAAATGACCCATTTTAAAACTGGCTAAAACCTTCTATTTGAAAAACTTTTAAAAATATTTGAAAGCACTATTTTTTGTCAAAAGTGAAAAGGGTATAAACCCAAAAATTAATTTTGGGGAGGGGGTCGACCCCCACCTTTTAAAACATGGGGGTTCAACTTCCCCTTAAAAATAGTGGGGTTTGACCCCGACTTACTTTTAAAAACAAGGGTCTCAATCCCCTCTTTAGAATTTGGGGGGGGGGGTTAGACCACTCCTTACAAAACAATAGGGTGTTGACCCCACGGGTTAAATAGAAAAAAAAACTAACCTGGAGATTTTTATTTCGACGTATTCTTCTATTAACAGTAAGTATCTATTTATAGGAGGGTGTCATAATTTCTATAAAAATTCTTATAAAGCATATAAAATTTTCGAGACATTACATAGTCAATTCCAACTTCAACATAGGTGAGAGAATTTTAGAAATCAAAATTGTTAGAAAAGTCCTAAAGTCCCTACCTGAGAGGTTAGACGGTCATCACAATTGAAGAAAGTAAAGACTTATATGTTGTTAAAATAGAAGAACTTGTAGGGTCTCTTCAAAGCTATGAATTGAGCCTGCCATAGTCTAAGAATAATAATTCTATTGCTTTAAATATTGTTAGGGATGAAGATTCTGACACTATTGATGAGAGTCTTAAAGGCAAGGAGCTTTCTTAATTTATTAAGAATTCAGAAAACTTTTTAGGACTAATAAGAAGAAGTTTGAGAAGTTTAAGGGTGACTTGAGTAAATATAGGAAATGCAAGAGAGAGAGAGAGAGAGAGAGAGAGAGAGAGAGAGATACTAGGAATACCAGGAAAATGCCACAATCTATTAGGTGTCAAGAGTATCAGGGATTTTGACATAGGAGAGTTGAGTGTCCTAATTATAAGAAAACTCCAGGAATGGTTATGAACGTCACTCTTACTTATATTGAATCTAGCTCTAATAATGAGAACTCCAAAACAGGTAAGGGTTCAAATTATATGGCTTTTACTTCTAAGTTTAAAAGCGAATATGTAGAGGAGAATGAGAAAATGGAGGACATAGAGCAAACTGACTCTTCACATGAAGAATCAGAGGATGAGCATGATTTATAAGGCTTTTGACCAGTTGTATTTAGAACGCCTTAAGTTGAAGAAGGTAATTATCGTCAGCTTTAAGAAATCGCATAATATTGAGTTAAAAAAGGATGGCTTAATGGTCAAACTAAAAGAATCAACTTGTAAAATGTATCCTTTGAAGATTGAGTTAGAGCTTACAAAAAAGGTGGTCAAGGTTTTAGAAATTGGTCTTGAGACAACAAGTAGGAACTAAGAGAGGTTTAGGTTATGAGGATACTAGTACTCAAACCTTCTTTCTGTAACATCAAGTTTGTTCATGCTTCTGTTGAGAATGTAGGTACTCTAGGACAGAAATCTTTTGTACAACCTAAGTACTCTCAACCTAAAGTTCAAGACTTAAAACCTATAACCACTCTAGGGATAGCAAAAAAACCCGAAGGACTCGAAACCCAGAGCACTCGAAATGACCTGCCCCGCGGAGTATTTCGGGGCGGGGCGTGACCTGAAATATATATAAAAAAATTCAATATTGGAATGAGAAACTAAAAATAAATTTAATGAGGTTCAAAAGAATTGAATCTTGGTGGGATTTAGAGGTATGAGAATACACATCCAATATACCATTATGTCGTTTATTGATTTTTTTTCCCTTCAAATATATACATATTATCTTTAAAATTCAAACTTAAAAACTCTAGTCGCGAGGCGGGTCGGGATAACGCAATTTCGAGTTCGGGGCGAGGCGACCCCGACCCGCCCTGAATTGGACCCATTGCCATCCATAAACCACTCCTAGATTTATTCCTACATGTCATATTCAAGGTAAGTTGGGCCATATTAGAGCTAGATGTCGAAAGTTATTGACTAGGAACAAGAACCAAGACATCAATTCTATGTATACAAGTTTAGCTAATCAAGTCAGTCGCTTGATTGAATTTGTGACTTATTTGACTAAGATTATATCTTCTAAGGGGATTTGTGTAAAAAAATGGTAAACCATATGGTCAGATGATGGTTCAAATTATGATTTGACTCATAGTACTCTTAAAGGTAAGAGCGTATGTGTACCTCATTCAATAGGTACATAGGTGCATGCATCTGCATTATTCATGATCTTTACCTATTTATGCATGCACTTAATTTTTTTTCCCTTTCCATCATTGGTTCTGCACCTTTTATCAAAAAAATGTAAAAAAAGGTGAATTTTTTTTGTGTGTGATATTATTGTGCATGTTTATTTTTAATCAAGTACTAGTAAAATTTATAAATAATGAATAAAGTTTTCATTAACATTTTAGAACTTGTTTGTAGTACTTGATATAGATTATTTCACGTAACTTCTGCAACATACGCATTAAACTCTAATAAGTGGGTCTTGACCTTGTGTGTGAGATTTGAGATGAAAGTCATTGGTGGGGTGAGTTGATTTTGAATTTTGAATGATCTTTTAAAATCTTGATCTAAGCTCTAGCATATTCTTCAAAAAGAAAAAAAAAAATTATTTACTTTTCAAAAAAAAAAAAAAAATTGAGATGCATCTTGTATTTCTTTTTAGATCCTATTTGACTAGAGTAATTAAGTTTGTTAGGGTCTTTAAAACTTGATGCCATATGATCAAATGACTAGGAGTCATCGGATGAAAGTTTATTACATGGGTCATTTAGTTAGATTAATAAAGAAAAGTCTGCACATAAGATAAAAAAAATTATATGCTCCTAGTAAGGGGAGAAAAGAAAATGATGCAATTAACTTTTTTGAGCATTTTCAAGTAATAGGTAGAATTCATAATTTGAGGAAAAAATTCATTCACTAGTGATTTTTTTGCACGTCCTTTCTCACTGATTTAAGGTTTTGAGTCTTGCTTACATGATATTATTGGCACTTTTCACAGATGGATAACTTATACAAGTTACTCCAAAAAGATTTAAAATAAGTTGTGTGGGAAGATATCATTGTTTGTGAATTATTCCTAATGGTAGCAGGATTCTAAGAATCATTGTATTAAACCCCTAGGTACATGGTTCGACTTTGTAACGACCCGGCTCCCTCGCTGGGGCCTTCTTCGTGGCGTACTCATGGTCTTTCCACTCCCCCCTGACTCCCTCGCTGGGGCCTTCTCCAGAAGTGGATCTTTGCCTTCCGCAGGATTTGAACCATGTACCTAGGGGTTTAGTACAATGATTCTTAGAATCCTGCTACCATTAGACGAAGGCCCCAGTGAGGGAGTCAGGGAGGAGTGGAAAGACTATGAGTACGACACGGAGAAGGCCCCAGCGAGGGAGCCAGGTCATTACTATTCATATGATTTTAGTATTTATATCATATTTAAAATCCATGAAAAATAGAAGATAATTTTTTATGTGCATTATTTTTTCCCTCACACCTCTCTATAAGATTATATTTCTTGATTTCTCATTTGTCATTTGTGCCAAAAGGGGAAGAGCGATTAGCATATGAGTTAGGAGGAGAGTTAATACATAAAGTGGGTATTTTTTCTTTTTGATTGTCATTATTTTACTTGTTTTTTTTTACACTTGGATGTTTCATTTCTAGAAAATTTATCTGGAGTATATTAATATTATGCTTTTGGTTGATGTTTTTGACATAGTGTTAATATCTCAGTTTCGATGTTGCTAATTGTTGTTTATGACATTTATCTTGTAACGACCCAGCTCCCTCACTGGAGCCTTCTCCGTGTCGTACTCATGGTCTTTCCACTCCCCCCCTAATCGTCCTGGTCCTCAAGGGCTGCCAGCCTCGTTTTCAGGAAGTAGATTTTTTCCTTCCGCAGGGATCGAACCTTGTACCTAGGAGTTAAGTACAAATATTCTTAAATTCCTGAATATAGGACAAATCTTCCCATTACCATTTCTTTTTGTTATGACTTTTTTTTTTCAATTCATTTCATACCTTTCACCACGTATTTAGTTTGAGATTCCCTCGCTTGACAAATAGGATCTCTTTACAAATACCAAACAGGAATTATTTATGATACAAGTAGTAATCATAGATATATTACCAATTAGGTTTTTTCTAAACGGAGCCTGGATACTTCATTTTTTAGTCCAACCAAGCCAACCATAAATTATTCTAATTGATAATAGTAATGTGAATCCCCCCAAACAATGGATCTAATTGCGCTTCACGCTCCAAATTTTGGATGATTCAATTTATTTTTCTTGGGCGAAACAGAGGATATCTCGATCGGGGGAGAGAACGGGGAAATCCCATATGACCCAATATATCTGACAAGTCGCACTATACGTCAACCCAAGTCGCTTCTTCATCGCCAGGAATTATAAAAGGTACTTTTTGGAATTTGGTCTAATGGTAGTAGGGATTTAAGAATCTTTGTACTTAACCCTCATGTACAAAGTTCGATTCCTGCGGAAGGCAAAAATCTACTTCCTGGAAAAAAGGGCGGCAGCCCTTGAGGACCAGAACGACTAGGGGGGAGTGGAAAGACCATGAGTACGATACGGAGAAGGTCCCAGCTAGGGAGCCGGGTCGTTACAAAAAAGGCGCCTATTTTTGTAAGACCTGGCTCCCTCACTGGGGCCTTCTCCGTGTCGTACTCATGGTCTTTCCACTCCTCCCTGGTCGTCCTGGTCCTCAAAGGCTGCTAGCCTTGTTTCCAGGAAGTGGATTTTTGCCTTCCACAGGGTTAAAAATATTTGTACTTAACCCCTATGTACAAGGTTCGATATCTGCGGAAGGCAAAAATCCACTTCCTGGAAACGAGACTAGCAGCCCTTGAGGACCAGGACGACCAGGGGGGAGTGGAAAGACCATGAGTACGACACGGAGAAGGCCCCAGCGAGAGAGCCGGGTCGTTACATATCTCATTAGCTTTCATATGCTATCACTTGCTTTTACATATGGCATTTTTTAAGTTGATGTGCAAGAAACAAGTTGACAAGCAATTGAGTTGCAATATTGATTTTTTGTGTCATAGATGTTAGGGTTTGTCTTTTGTGATCATTTTATTATTATAATATTGTCACAGAATGTCAAATGGGGAGATTGTTAGATTTTGATGTAATTGACAATCCCATGAAAAAAATGACCTTTTTATAAAGTCAAATTTAGAGTCAAAGTATTGTAATTGAATTAGTTGAGCATTTGAGCTCAAGAAAATCAAAGAACTTTTCAAAAAGACTATACAATTAGAAGTCAAAGGAGAATAAAAAATCCATAAGGATTTTGATTCAGATTTTTCAGTCAGAAGTCAAAGTATCCCAAAAAAGATCAAAATATTGTTCAAAAGCATTTGGAATGCAATTAGAAGTCATCAAAAAAAAAAAAAAACCGAACGAATTTTGCTTTAGATTTTCATCTAGAGGTTGAGACCCAATTTTAGTAAGAAAACATTCTGAAAAAAGTGCTACTTCTATATGAATTGTACCCCCTTTGAGTTAAGGGTAATTATATTGACATCATTAATTTTATTAATCACACCACACTTTTCATATTTACTAAAATTGGTCACAAATAAATTGATTTATATAACTATCCCATTATATTAGTTTTTCTTTTTCTTTATTCTTGTGTACACCACAAATCTTAATAATTCGTGCACCACAAATCTTAAAAATCCTAAATTATATATGCATTATTTGAAAAAATTCTGAATTCTTGTTGGGCATGGTTGCTATGTCATCCATTCTCATCGTAATCTGTTTAAATTTCTTGGAGATTTATTTGAATCTGAAAGCCCATCCAAGATTATAGATAGTCCATTGCGGTGGCTGGTTTGCATAAGTGGATGGTAAAGTTGTGTAGTTAATGCACAATGTAAGTGAAATTGTTTGCGTAGGTGTAGATAAATTCCAATTCATTTAACGGTTTTGGCCTGGATGCAGATTTTTGCCATCTTTTGACACCCAACTTTAGAATCAGATAAGTCATATTAATCCACTAAACACCAGCTTTTGAATAAAGTGAATGGGACTTCAACTTCAAATTCAATGAGTAGACTCATAAACCTTGAAATCGATCGGAATTTTGAATTCCTCCCACTTCCTTCACTGCAACCATCACCACCGCATCCATCGCCTCTTGTTACGATAACCATCCTTGCCATTTATTTTTCTCTCTCTCTCTAATATATCTTTAGTAAATCGAAATTGTTTTGTCTCTGTATTGAAGAAGGATTAGGGTTCTCTCTCTTAATATACCTTTAGCAAATCGAAGTTATATTGTCTCTGTGTTGAAGAGGGGTTGGAGGTAAAGTGTTTGAAGATGGAAGATGTCTCCAGTGCGTACTATGTTCTATTTTCATTTTATTTAGTGAATGTTATATTTGTAAAAGGAATGTAGTGCAATTATAAAATTCATGTTTACTAAAATGTGTATATATAATGTGGTATAATTAACAAAATTAGTGGTGTCAATATAGTTACCCTTGAGTTAACTTTCCAAACGACTTTGAATCGCCTCATTTGGATATTGAGAGAGAAAGATACGATGAAATTACGGAAAGTCGTAAAATTTGGATAGATGTTGTTTCACGAATTTTAAACTTCTTACAACCGTAAACTACCGTAAATACCCTACTACTATATATACTAAGCCTCTACTTCGATTTTCTTTGTGTTTTTTTATCAATATATTACCCTGAGAGAACATTCTATCAACATGTAAATTAATCCTTTGATTTTCCAAGATCAATCATAAAATAACTTGATTATATATTCAAGTTTAATCAATCCCCAAAACACGAAAACCTAAATCCTTTACTAATAAGTTTTCAGAGTTCTGAAGTTGGGAAGAGATAGTTGGAGTTCCAATTGAAAGAAGAAGTTCGTTTTTTTATGATTCGTGTGGAGGAAAAAGATAGTCCAGATTTGCTAGAAAATGTTAGAGACACGATCAAAGAGCTCTTCAGTGATTTATAGGTTGAATGATCAGAGTCTACTAATGTTTGGTTGTATCCAAACCAACTTTAACTTATTCTTTTCTAGTTGATTATTTTGGCATAGTTTTTCTGGACGTCGTTTCCTATTAAGAGCTATTCAATAGTTTTTCTTTCGTTAACATATTTGATGTTATTTACTTTAAACACTTTCATATTGTCAATTGATTGGTTGATTGCAACGTTATTGATTAGTTACAATTCACCCCTCTAGGTGTTAGTTGGTCGATCGAGATTCTTCACAATACTTTTCCAAATTCCTATGATGAAATACATCACCCACTTAATCAATGTGAGAAAATAGTTTGGGATAGAAGTGTTAATTGGATATATGCGTTCATTTCATGATTAAAATTGCGTGGAGTGGGTTTGGCTAACATGTGAAAATTAGTTATGGATCATATGCTAGTGATCTAATTTCAAAGAGTCTTCTTTAAAAATGACAGTGAATCATAGTAAAAAGAAAAAAAATTACACGTTGCGAAGCTACCCTATAAAAGATCTCGACAAGGACACCAATTAAATATACAAAAAAAAAAAAAAAAAAGAATACGAGTTTAAAATAGAGATAAAAGTATGTAAGTGATAATTGAAGCCAGTTATTCAATCTCACACCGGTCAAATACAAGATAAGTTAAAAATTATTTTTATGACATTATTTGGAAGCTCATTATACATTGCTCAATTTTGAAGGTGAAACTTCGCGGTGAGCTACGTAGCAAAGTGATTTTTTTTTTTTTAAATTATTATTATTATTATTATTATTATTATTATTATTATTATTATTATTATTATTATTATTTTGTGTTAGATTAGTTGATTGGATAGTTTTGTTCAGAACAAGCGAAAATATAAGTTTGGGGATGTTGATAATTGTATTTTACAGATTTACGCAAGCTCTTAAATTTGTTTAATTCATTCATGGCGCAATGTTTATTTTGTACTCTGATTGATTATATTTTAATTTACTCTTCCTGCAATGTTTATTTTGTATTGGTGATTGATTATCATGAAACGCACATGCTAATTTGAAGTGGAAATGACGTAAAAGAGATATTTGTTTAGGGGTATTATTTGTTAAATGTATAATGTGAAATTTAGCCATGCAATATTTTGGCTGCAGGCACATGTTTATTTAGCCATGAAATTAAGCCACCCTATTTATTAATTTTCAAGGCCCACTTTGATCAATCGACGCATGTCATTAAGTATTGAATCTTTGGACCACATCACAACTTTATTCTTTGGGCCATATTTTATATTTGTCACATAACAAAGTGGTTTTGTTTGTTATAAATAATAATTAGTCCTTTATTACTGATGTACTCTTATTTGGAAAATTAGTTGAATGGTCAAATTAAATTTTTGACATACTATTTATTGTTTGATATCATGTGAAAATTGAGCACTATTATTTTGATTATGCAATCCCTGCAAGAGGATTTGTGCATACTATGGATTGACGTAGTAACTAAAGTCATACATTGTTGTCCATGAGATATTAAAGCATGTTGTTGGCAGTCAAAAGACTATCACATTGATTATCGCGTGTTCTTACTATTCTTCCGGTGGAAGGATTCCTACATTTGATTAGAGTTTAACCAAGTCTCAAGGAAGAGATACCCGAAGGCCTTGTTTCCTCGTTTTCTAGGGGCTGCACCTCCCAGCGCACTCCAAAAAGTCTGATCGAAGCTCAGCAGCTACAGAACTCAGGAAAGGTACGGGCCCTTATTCTCTTCCTTCATAGGATTTAGGAAGAGCGGACTGTGAACTACCTTCGGGCTTTCTTTATCCAATCTTACTACCTAAGAGCAATAAAGAAAAAAGCTCCTTAAATTGTAGTTAGGTAATATGAGTAAAGATTCATCTGTAGCTCCTTCTTTCACACTTGGATTGCAACGTTCCGATGCTATTTATTCTAGCACAGCTGCTACCTATCGAATCTTTTTCTAAGAAGTTAGGTAGGTGGTTGAGTCGAAGCGTAGAAGGAGATTGAGTCATCGGTCTTGCCGGGATTGATTTCCTACTCGAAAAGGGGGTCTTCTTGTCTCTTACTCTCCTTGCTTAGCTTATGGGGAAGAGCAGCTTTTAGCTTTACAAACTCTGATTCGGCATTGACTAGAAGGCACCTTCCTCTTTCCGTTGATGATTCCTCTTATAAAAGTTGTGCCGAGTTGATACTTGAACGATCCTGGACAAGTCATCGGAAATAAGCTAAGAAAGTCGGGGTTATCTTAAGGATATCAAAGATTTTGTATTAAGATATCAATGAACTTGCACAATTGGATCTTGTGACGTTGATTATGTTTGCTACATGGATGATAAAATCCAATAAGGTGGAAGTGACTTGGAGACGAGAAAACCAAGCTCAATAAGGAGATTTCTGCAATAGAGAGCGATATTCAGCTTCTGGGCAATCGTTCTTTTCTTTCTAGATCACCAAGAGATAGGATTGGAGAGAAAGATGACCTGTGCAATCATAATGATTACCGAACAACTGATTACTTAAATAATCACTGGCAAAAACTTGAAATAATTTCCATAACCTTATCTGCATTTCATTGAGCACTATGTAACCATGTAACCATAACAAGTATATTGATCCTGTTCTCCATTGTTTTCCATTCTGCATCTGATAGAAACTTCAGAATTACAACCCCAGGACGGATGAACTATCAAAACTTTCAAAAGTCAAAGAGTTTTTTGTATATGATATTCATGATGAGTGAAAATTTGGTGACACAGATAAACATGAATTTAGATGCCTAAGAGCAAGGACAACTCAAGTTCATCAAGGCACGAAGATCATCTCTGCTGATCTCCCTCTGATCTTTTGGGCCCTTCCTACCAAAAGCTTTTCTTGCAAGCACTTTCTTCTTCTCTTGAAGCTGCAATATCCTCTCTTCAATTGTATCTCGAGCAATCATTCTCACAATCTTTACGTCGTCTTTTTGGCCAATTCGATGGACTCGGTCCATAGCCTGTTCCTCTACTGCAGGGTTCCACCAGGGCTCCATCAAGTATACTCTAGAAGCAGCAGTAAGATTTATTCCAGCTCCTGAAGCTTTTAAACTCGCAAGTAAAATTGTCGGCCCTTCTGGTGCGGGAACTCCAAACTCTTTAATAACTTGTGCTCTCCGTTTTGCGCTCATTGACCCATCCAACCGGAGTATTTTAAATCCAGCTGCTATGAGAGGCTGTTCCAGTAAAAGCAACATTTTCCGGAATTGGGAGAAGATGACTGATTTAGTAGATGGGCTTTGATCTCTAGAAGCTGATAGAAGTTTCAAGAGGGCATCAACTTTGGATGATTTACTCAATGAGGAATCTCTAGTAGTAGTATTGGAAGATTCTGGGGGGGCTTTAAAGAGGTCAGATTCTGAAAGTGGATTTCGGCATAATGGACAGCAAGGTTTCGTACGTTTTAAGGTCTTCAGGATGCATGCTCGACAAAAGATGTGAGCACAACATGTAATGACAGTATTAGTAGGTGGAGATATGCAAATTGGACAGTCAAAATCTTCCCCGTCTTGTAACACTGAAAGCAATTTTTCCAATAATGTTGGGTTGTTCTTCACATCTGCCAAAACTCGGTTAGTACAGAGTTATACTACAATTCATCACCAAAATCAGAAGCTTGAAATTATCACAATAATAATAATCAAGCATGAATATTAGGACAAAATTATCACAGAAAAGCTTTTTCTCCGAACAAAACATCGCAGGGATTTCCCAAATAATCGGTACCATGGTCCCTGCTATATTTTATTTTACTTTAATTATTATACTATATTCATAATAAAAATACAAAAATTGTACTCATGGGCTAAATACTAAAAGACCACAAACCAATTCATGGCCCATTCAAATGTAAAACCCATTATTAATTTAATAATAAGTCATTTTATAGACTTGTCCTTTAAAACATTTATATAAGAATCATTGTGGAATCTTTTTAATTCATTTATAGTTCTAGTGTTGGGACTTTATATTCGAAATTTAAGGTATATAAACAACAGTGTTCTAAAAAGCGTGAAGCATGACGAAACGGAGACACCGAGTATCAAGCTTAAGCGGGAGTATGCGTTAAAAAGCGTTTTTCAATTCCTATACACAAAATTTAAATTTTACACATACTTTAACCCCTAAAAAAAAATAATAATAAAAAAAAAAATAAAAAATAATTTAAAAAATAAAAAATAAAAAAATCATTAGGGAACTTTGGCTCGCTTCAGGTCACGCTTCTCCGCGCTTTCTCGCGCATAATGCGCGCTTTTTCCACGCTTTTTAGATAAAAAAATTTCAGACGCTTTTTCCACTCTTTACGCTGTCGCGGCTGAGGCGCGCTTCGCGCCTAGGCGCGCGTTGTGCGAACACAATGCGCGCGTTTTAGAACACTGATAAACAATGTAGTTTCGTCCTAACTCTTACAGTGTCCCAATTATTTGAAAATTTAATTTTTATATATTTAACATTTAATAATAAATAAATTTAATATTTAAATAAGATTTAATAATAAAAATAAATAGTTAAACCGGGGATCAATGGGGCAAGAGGGTTCCCAGCCATGCTCCTGCATAAGTGGGACAGGGGCGGGGAGGGACTGGAATTGGTCCTGGCCCGAACCTCCCTATTGTTGTTCCTACTACTTCCCAAGAAATCATTGCCAGAACTCAATGCATCCTTCAAAAGTAGCCAACAATCGAAAACACGGAATACTACGATTGTAAGTTCCCACAATCAATTATCGACAATCATTTGTACAAGTTTATGATAATAAGTTCCAGTTCAAAAATACACATCTCCTAACTAACCTACACTTCAAATAGTTAAAAAACCACAACAGATTTAACACTTCCATGAATGATTTGATCCATGCGTATGACCAGTTTTTTATTGCTTCCTATTCAGTCTTAGAAAGCATATTGCAGTCCTCGTCCAAAACATTTTTCATCATAGGCTTTGTACAATACTAGGAAGTACACTTCTAACATCATCCTTGACCTTTATGGTCAAAAGTAAAATCATCAAAAGAAAGGGCAGTTATGGAAGATCAAAGAAAGGGCAAAGACAGTGTGGAAGGCTGATGGCTTTGGTTCCAATAACTCAACTAATAATGAGGACATGCAACATGGATAAAACAGAATAGAACAATTACCTTCAATTTTGCTGGGTGGAAGTAGAGCTTTAAGATCTGTAGGGCACAAGGCCATATCCGTGCAAATTTGACGAAGTCGTAGAAGTATGCTTAGTACAGTAGAATAGTTTCTCATTACACTGTCATCCAAAATATATTCCTGAACAATATTCTTGGCCTCCCCTTCCATCTGATCATAAACCTCACGCTCTTCTTCAGAGAGATTCACGAAGAAGGTCTCTATGCTTTTAGAAGGCAAACAAACCAAACCTTTCTCTTTTGTTCTCCTCAAAGACATCGTTCCCATTAGAACCTGAAAGAAAATAGGAAGGCACGTTAAAACATTAGATTTACTTCTTAATAGTTGCGTGACAATTGCAACTTGGAAAACAAATGAAAGAGAGACGGAGCACACAAACATAATTTTTGCTCATTCCTTCTCATTCTCCAGATGCAAAAAAAATCCCTCTAGAAAGGCAGAAATCAAACAAATAAAAAATAAAATATACGTCTGCCATGAGCTGGTAAATTAGAGCTTCAGGATTCAGGTTTCCCACATATCCAGTAAGGTACTACATCCATAGCTACCTATCCATTCTTCTCATTTATAATCCGCACAACCAAATTCTTCCATATATTGAATCCAGCAAGGTCTAGAGCCTTATAAGTCTTAATTTATGTTTATAATTTCATAATCCGTAGAACAGAACTATTTAATGATCTGAATTCACTTACTTAGCAAATATTCATCCACTCTGGCAAGAGGAGCATGCAGAAACTTTATTAATACAAGAGGAACGGTACATGAATGAAGTAAACAAATTTTGAGCAGAGGATACACTCAAACAAGGTCTGCCGTCAATTTTTAAAACTATTACAAACAACCGCAAATTTTCAACATCCTAAATCCCAATATCATGTATTGTCTAATTAATTAACAACATTATTCTTTCCATTTTATGCTCCAGTCAAATGCACACATGCAAGGGGAATGCTCAGATACCACACTTTATAGTCTAGGTAAACGTAATATTTCTCCATAAAAATGAACATATACATTAAATTTAGATTGTAATCGTCAAATAAATGATTTATTTAATCTTATTTAGCGTAAGAGATTAGGGGAAGAGGCAAATGGAACAAGTTAACATGAAGACCCAATATTCAATTCAAGTACTAGAGATAGTGTAAGATGTCCTGACCTGCAGCCTAGAGATACCCTTCTCATCTCCTTGAGAAAGTGGGCGTTGTATCAAACTACTCCAGAGGCCTTTAATTGAGAACGGTTCAAACTTCAAAAACGCCATTAAGGAAAACAAATCAAAAGAGTTATTTTGTACAGGTGTCCCAGTAACAACCCACCTCCGCTTAGCATTCAAATTAGTAACTACACGACTCTGTTGAGAATTCACATTCTTAATTACATGTGCCTCGTCTAAAATAACTCGTCTCCACTCAATCTTCTTGATTGGAGATTGTTCCCAGGATTCCTCAGAAGACAAGGTAGTGTAGGTTGTTAGTACAATATCATACTTCTGAAGCTCTTTAGGATCTTTAGTCCGTTCTCCATAATACATATAAACCTTCAAACTGCCCCGTACCGTGTGCTCTTCCAACTGTGTTATCCATGCTGAAAATACAGAAGGTGGACAAACAATCAATGTTGTTCTCGGTCCCAAACAATCATAAGGTTTGTCTAAAGTAAAAACTGATTTTCCCCTTGTGCTCGCATTTTGATTCTCAATTTTTGGTTTTTTTTGTGTATTATTAAGCTTTTTGCTCCCTCTTCCCCTCTTTGACTTTTGACCGTAAATTACAATGGGTTCCTCTTCATCTAATTGTTCATCTTTCTCAACCTCTACGTTGCTAGTATTAGCAAATGCATGCACATCATGAGTGTATTTATCAAAAGCAATCAACGAGAGTAAGGTAAGAGTTTTGCCCAATCCCATGTCATCTGCAAAAATGCCACCTCGTATAGGCTCAGGTCTTATATCAGTTTGGTAATTAGTCAACTCATTCACATAAACCCCATTTTTTTCTTCCCAAAATGGAGGTAGCTCACACAAATTCTCCCTGCTAACCAACCATCCCAATCCTTCCTTTTGATGCAAAAAAAGTTCCGACTTTATCACGTCTTTTGGTGGCTCCAATGCTTCCAAAGTCCCTTTGTTACAAACTTTCATGTCCAGCATTTTGAACATTTCATCCACACTCTTCGCCTCAAAAGTACTTTTTGTTTCTTTCACTGCTTCCGCCTCCGATAATGTAAAAGATGCACTGGTTTCCGAAATCAATTGTAATCCACCTCTAGCAATTGCCAATTTTACTCTTTCAAATTCCTCTATCCTAGCAAAAATGTGAACTTGACAGGGAATCTTAAATCTGCTTCCTTTCCCTGGTGGCTTAGGCACAATACCTGTTTCATAACCAATACACAACCAAACGTTGAGCATAAAATATCAAGGAAATCAAATAGTAAATCTCGTAAAAAAAATTAACTAAAAGATCCACAATTAAACAAAATTTTAAAAAGAACAAATATGTGCATTTCAACTCACAAAATCTAAAAGTAAAAGTAAAAGGAAAAGAAGAATGTATTATCAATGTCAGCGCACAAACCTGTATAACGCTTCAAGCATTAGAGAAATGACAGGTAGAGCAGAGCAGGTCTGCTCTTGCAAGTTCAAAGTAATAACTTTTTGATGTTACATCCTAGACCCCTATTGCACAAACTTTAACAAAAAAAAAAAAAAAAAAAAATTATTGCTGTAAGTTAAAACAAATACTTATGTGTGCATATGCATACAGGCGAGCATGCAAATATACAATCATATGCTACATATATAACTAGACACACCAGTAGTCACATTATTTACACACATTCTACATAATAATAAACTGATAAAAGTTTGAATGGAGCTTCATCATGCTAGAGAAAGGTTGAAAAGTTTTTAAGGCTCACTTAACTACATGTATGCTTCAATACTACATTTGAACACGTCATCATTCTCTATGTTCATGTCAATCCATACATCTGTAAAATAAACTTACATGCATTCGGTGATAGACTCAAGTACAAATGCACAAATATGTATGTTTCAGTAGATATGTATATGTACCCAAAACTAAGGAGCACTTCCAGCTACTCATCGACCAAAGCAAAGTACAAGCTTTTAAAGCATGTGATCAAAACTGAAGGAATTGCTAGAACCCTCCCGATTTCAGACCGTATCCTTAGGTACTTATATTTTTTAGACAAAAATGCATATACACATAGAAATAAACCTACCCACAGCCCTAAATCAAATCATATACACTTACAAATTCGTAAATTTTTTATTACCTTCAACAATGATAGAATGGTCATCAATCAAGGGAGACAAAACGGCTGCGGCACCACGCTCAATGTGACCCACCTGGACCGTCCTAGTGTTCAGAACTCTAATAGCATTCCGATCATACGGATTCAGTTCCTCACGGACTAAACCCACCATTTCGCGCCCGCTAATCCTACCTTCGTAATACTGTAGGCCCACAACATTCACGATCACAAAACCCACCAAGTATGTGTGAGTAGAAGTTGAGACAGGGGAAGAAGAAGAACCCTCATCGATAACATCATTTTGAGTTGGCGACGGCCAGTTGTCTAAAGTCATGAAGATTTGCACTGGGTCTTGCTGTTCTCGGGATTCTGGTTCGATTTCTGGCATTAATTTAACTGGGTTGTTCAACGGGTATTCTTGATTGAGTTCTCAATAGACTCATGGGGAGTTTTGGGGAAGAAATAGGAGACTGAAACTGAAATGGAGTGTGCGGTTGCTTTTGTTTTATTGTAAGAAAATGATGATTTTGAAAAGGCCGAAGGCGGATGTCTGTAGAGAGAGAAAGCGAGTCGGTGTAGATTGAATCATCTGATACGGTGTAAATGGGTTGTTTGGTAAATGAACTTTACGTTACATTACACAACTATTAAACATGGGTAATTGGCGAGAAATATCCTTACTTTTGACAGTGATTGTGCAAACCGACACCTATCTTTTATTTTTTCACATTTTCACCCTCAAATCCATATCTGATTGCCGAAAACATCCCTTCCGTCAAATTTGTACCAACCGTCTGTGCTCCATGTGGTAACAATTGAAGTGACAAAGAGAGGGTCTCTATATTCTTATTTTCTCCATAGTCCAACACACCGTACCACTCCACTTTTAAGGTGTAATTGATCGGCATAGGCCTCGGCAGTTGGCCTTGAAGAAGTAGTTGACATCCACCAATTGCCCACAAAGCTTGGCTAATCTCTTCGTCATTATGAGTAGCTCAATAGAGGAGAAGTCATTTGTGGTGACAATGATCTGATTTCTCAAGAAATGGAAGAAAGTGGATATATACGGGAGAGGAAAATGCCCTCCATTTTAGCAAAAAAAATATTGTTCATTCATAAGTCAATGGAGGAATTGGTTCAAATTTGATGATCGGGAGGTTTTCCGCAGTCAAAAGTGAATTTGAGGGTAAAAATGTTAAAAAAGGAAAGGTAAAGACATTTGCACATCCAGTGTCAAAGATAAAGATGTTGATTTGATTGTAAGATAAGACTTCAAATTTAATGACAAGTGAATATGATAAAATAGGTAAAACTAAAGAGAGTGAAAAAAGCAATCGAAAGTTGCACCGAAAATTTATGAATTGTTGATTTTGTAATTGATGTGATGGGTAAATTAATGGATGTCTGTCATGTGTGTAGGTGTAAAACTTCAATTTTTCTACTTGTACAATCTAGAGTCCCGCTTGTCTTACCGCATGCCAAAAAATCTTGATATTTTGTTCATCAATTTATCGCGAGATATTCAAAAATAAAAAAAATCAAAGTTTTACCTAGCTTGTAGACTTTTATTTTCGCTTCTTCCTACCGCCTCTTTGTTCCCACTTTCTTTCTCAATATGAAACTCATTAAACAAAATGAGATCTGTTTACATGAAAATAGATTTTCGATTTCCGTCGTCTTTATCACCTCCTTGAATCAGCAAATTGATAGCTTCTCTGTCATTTTATGCTTTGTCCACAATTGCTTCATGAATCTTCATCGACACGTTGTTCTGTAAATCTGACTTGGTACTTCATTCGGTGGGCCATTTCTAAATGTCCGAATCGGGTAATGAGCTTTGAAATTACCCAAACCAATGTGTATTTATTTGAGCATTATAGTAGTGAAAGAAATATTGGATCTGGGTCCTTCCTTAACATTCTTCTTTTTGGCATTCCAAAATTATCCGATTGTTTCAAAATTTCTCAAACCAGTGTGTGTCTTTGAGAATGATGGTAGTATAAAAATGAATTTGGGTCCATTTATCATGTTATCGATTTTTTTTTATCACATTCTCTTTTTTGGCAACACAAAAATGATCTGATTGTTCAAGATTCCCCTAGTGTGTATGTGTTTGAGAATGACGATAGTAAAAAAAAAAAAAAAATGGAGTTGAGTCCTTTTATCACATTCTCGTATTTGCTATTTCAAATATTATCTCATTGTTTCAAACCATGTTGACAGTATGTTGATAACTTGTTGGTTATTTTTTTGTTAATTTCATACTTATTCAAAAATTGATCAATTTTTGTTGGAGATCACATTTCATGTTCCAACGATGAGACAGTAAATAGGAATTTCTTAGCTTCAGATGTTGAATGCTTGGATGATATTATTTTAGAGGTTGAGAATTGCAATAATGTGATAGAGGTTGAGAATTTCTTAAGGTCGAATGATGTTTTGGTTAATGAACAAAATGATGACGTACCTAAGGACGACAATTGATGAAACATTTGAATTTTACAAGAAATATGCATACCGTGTGGGTTTTTCAATCGGGAAACGTAATTCAAGAAAGGGGAGTGACGGACACATTAGAAATGTGGCCTTTACATGTAGTCGAGAAGGCCGAAGAACAAGTACAACGAGCGGTTCATTGAAGCCTCGGGCGACAATTCAAACTGGGTGCAAAGCTAGGATGAATGTAGTTTCTGACATGAACGGCATTTGGCGAATAACAGCAGTGACGCTTGAGCATAATCTCAAGTATCAATGTTCCCCGTACCCAATCATCTCTCATTCTCTCAGCAGTTATTGGTACGTATTGGTTATCTCGAATATCACTAATTTTTCAATTCACATGAGTGCATTAGTAATTTTGGTCACCATATACTATCGTAGGGAACTCATTATCAAGGATGGCCCTCCACATATGACATGAACATGATGCCACTCTTTGGGATAGCTCAACAAATATTCTCATTTGTTCCACCAGCTCGAGAGATCAAGGATTTAAGGAAGAAACTCTTAGAAAATTTTATGTACTTGTGGAAATCTCATGTCTTTCTACAAATTTTGTGTATGGACTCATTGTTATATTACTTGTGGAAATCTCGTGTCTTTCTACAAATTTTTTGTATGGACTCATTGTTATTACTTGTGGAAATCTCATGTCTTTCTACAAATTTTAGCTATGGACTCATGAATGACTTCATTTCGATTTGCAAAATTTCTAAGTGGGACGAAATAAAAGTTTGACAATATGATAGCAATTATTATAGTATAACATTCCAACAACTCACAACATGATAGCAAAAGCAACCAAAATAGATACAAATTTAACCCCTATATGATAGCAACAACTTACTCAATACACAACACATTCAAGCCCCATAAATCAGTCTAAAAATATGGATGTCATACGTTAAAAGTGCTTCAATTCAATACATAAATTTCAAAGTTGGATACACACAAATTTAAAATTCGGCTAACAAAATACAAATTTATTGACAATGGAATTTCATTTTTCCCTTTCCCTTGTCTTTATCATCCTCACCCCCTTTACTGTGCTTCCCTTCTCCAACCACTTCAAATAACCTTTCCCATAAGATGGGCATACACGCTTAGTTGGACAATCTTGTAGCCAATGGGCAGACTTCCTACAGCTATGGCATATATGCATATTCTTACTCATGTTCCACAATCCTAATCAAACCTGCATCATTTAAGATTTGTAAGAACTATAAATACAACAGTTTCCTTGAGCTTGGATCCTAATGTTTCGTTTTTTCCCACTGGCTTCAACAATACCAACAAATTTGAATGTGTATAGCTTGAATCCATTATTATGCTTATTACAGTAAAATGTATCAACATTATCATGCAACATGAACGAAAAAGACACGAGGCTTATTAATCTTTTTGAAATGAATCCTAGCAAGTCTCAAGTAGATGAAAATATAAATCATTATTGGCACATGAAGAGGAAATATAGTAGATGAAAATCTCTTTTTCTGACCATTTCATTCATTCCCAAAATAGACAAATGAAATAACAGTGTGACATTGTTCAAATTACAGTGAGTCGGAGAATATGAAGGAATCATGTAACAAGAGCAATATAGTAGATGAAAAAACGTTTTTCCCTGCCAATTTCATTCATGCTCAATGTTCACCTGATATCTCGCGATGCGAGATATCCCCGCAAGTGTACGGGTCGTGAGAAGTAATAAAGTGGACCTAAGAGTCCGGATTATCGTCCCACGAGGACTGCAATTAATTATCGAAATATGTTAGTTCTACACTTTATTTGAACGGACGAAATAATTTGATGTTTTAAATTAAGACTAAAGAATTAAACTAAAGAAATTAAAATTGGAGAAATGTTTTGTTTTTAAATACGATTGTAAAATAGTTGGGATTTACGATTTCACCTAACCAATTAAATTAACTCCAATTCCATGTTTTATTTCCTAATTATGTACTCGGTTGAATTCACTAATTTATATTGAAATTCCTCTCTCGAGTTTAAATCAATTCTACCTACATAAGTCAACCTTGTATCTCTACAGCGGGTCTGAATATTCCTTATCTAGATGCAATAAATACAAGAATTCACACACGACCGCAATAATAACAAGAGTATATCTCTATCTCTCGTTCAATTATCGGATTTATTACCACGTTCTAAATTATTAACTCACCTCTCGAATTATGGAAATAATTCAATATATCTTGAACTGGTGATCAAGCAATTCAAGCATTAAGAACAATAATAAATCAATACATGCAACGAATTACTAAAACACGAAATTTGGAATTAAAATAATTAACTAGGCTACATCGTTCATCCCAACGTTAAAATTAGTTACACATCATCATGAAATAACAAAAACAGTAAAAATAAACGTTCATTGAAAAACAATATAAAGAATAGAAAGATTGCACCAATCATCAATTCTTCAATTGTTTTCAATTCACGCCCCTCTGCGATGTTTGGAATCTCCAAGGATTTGATGTTAAATTCTCAGTGTGGCTCGTTCTTTGGAGAGGCAAAGGTCTGATTTTCGTGCAAAGAGGTTGTATTTATAGTTGGTGAAGAGATCAAGTTGAAGAAGGAAAGAAATTCATCAAATCCGCGCGCGAGTCTTTTTTGGTATCTGCACAGCGTTCAGTATTTCGACAATATCTTTCTCTTTCCTTATCCGATTACGATGATTCAAATTTCTTTAGAAAGATAACTTAAAGGGTTACAATTCTTCTTGAAATATAATTTTCCTAATTCGAATGTTTACTGCTCCAAAATTTGGTCTCAAAGTCCGACTAGAATTCTGTCCAGAATCTTCTAGGATTGGAATCAATTTTATGGTAATATTCTTATTATATTCCATTCCTTTTTGACTTATACTTGCAACCAATTAACTCCTAAAAATCCTCAAAATATTTTCTTATTATCCAAATCAATCATTGGATATTTGCAAGTTGGTACCTCATGTTTAATTTGTTTTTCAGTCTTTCAACTTCCAATTGCAACAATATAGTCCCCATACTTTGGAATCTTCTTAATTCGCTCGTTTCAACTCTCAATTCCTTCAACTGGGTCCTTCAACCTCTGATTTGCTTACTTCGCCACATTGCATCTTTCCGGTTGACGTCACAAACTTATCAATTGCTCATTTTAGCTTCAATTATGCATTTTTCTCATCAATTATATCATTCTTCATCTTTTGAGATATTTTCTGCAAAGTAAACAAATAAACATAAATTAAATAACATATATTCTAAAACGATAATAATTTATTCTAATTTAGACGTACAAATAAGTGTATAAAATACACTTATCACTCAACAGTGCTAAAATGAATAAATTACGACGATTAATTGAAGTTCTCTACCAACTATTTGTTTCATAGAATACCATATCCTCTTCGTAAACATCATCATGGCTGGTACATGTTTACAAAATTCAAATCTTCACGTCAAAAAATCAGTACATTATTTGAATTATGTACACAATGTCGAAATGTTACGACAATAATATTTTCTAGCATTTTCAAGAAACTCCAAGAAGATGGTGCTTCAAAATAAACTGAAGTTTGAAAGAAATAAAAAATAAACTACCCGTAGATTAAAATACCTTGGAGGAATAGAATCCTAGTTTGAAAAACAACCACATAAATTGGAGAAGAGGATGGAGCTCTGGTCAATATTTTCTTGCAAATAGGTTTATAATTTGCCACAAATTGTGAGTTACGACATCTGAGCTCTTCCTTCCCTACAGACGGTTTGGGTAAAATCGCGATTTGTTGCAAAACTACTACTTCGTCGCCGTCTCCACCGTTTTCCTTCCCCCGCTGTCGCCACTGTTCACTGTTCAGTACGTCGCCTTTGTTTTGAAAATGCCTAGCAGACGATTTGTATGAGTTGGGTAAAAGAGGAATTTGGATGTTTGGGTAAAAGAGGTTTTCTACGATTTCTACAGGTTGGGTAAAAAGATGGAGTTGGGTCAAAAGGTAAGTGGGGTAAATATGTCACTTTATTTGGCATGCGGTAAGACAAGTGGGACTTTAGGCTGTACAAGTAGAAAAATTGGTAAAAAATTATGTTAAAGATAACATGACTGGTGATGAAATAGTGTTTGACAACGTGAGTTTCAGCACTTAAACTTAATTTTTCTTCGAAAAACGAAAACTTTCCAAACTTCAAGTGAAATAACTTAAATCCATAAGAGATTTTAATTTTTATAAATCTGTTTAAATTAAAGTATAAATATGTTAATATTTGTAAATTATTTAGTGTAAAACATGTGTAAATTATAGTGTAAACTAAATTTACGTCATAGCGAAATTATAATGTAAGAGCATGTTTTATCCAATTGGTTTCTTTATTTTTTTTTAACTCCAAAATCATTTTTAATCACACATTTTTATAGGATTAAAACTTTTCAAGAACAACTCTTCCACAAACCCTAAAATTCTTTCAAAATCACCATTACCAAACATGCACGAAGAAATCTAATGTCCAAAAAACTTTAGGACCAAGTCAGTTACCTCCACTATAGACAATATAATTTAGAGTTAGATACTATCTAACCAACTCCACTATTCCTGCAATCACCAAGATGCTGTTGTCTTCTACAACTTCTTAATCGTGTACAATTGTCTCTTCCAAGTGGATACCCAAAAATCTGCAATCCTTGTTATTTATTCATGTACTTGTAGTCCAACATTCATCAATGTTCAGTAGCCTCTGAAGTTTCAATTAAGAAAGTTCCTTCCTTATTGTGGTAAGGAAGTAGTTTTTAGATTAGGCACTTTGATATTTTTCCAAATCTATGGTTTTAGTGCCTATTTGTTTCTGATTAAAAATCAGATTTTTATCAAAATCAACAATTAATCACAACTACATATTTCATGGGTCCCACAAATTTTTAATCACACATCTTAACAATCAAAGATACATAATTAAAAAAGCAAATAAAACAACTGGGATGCATGCATCAATCAAAGATACATAATTAAAAAAGCACAGACATGCACCACAATTATCTTTCAGTTAGGTAAACAAATGCTTTTACCTTTAAGAGTATTGTGATCAATTTTAAAATTTTGTAGATCACTCATTTCCACTCGAACTTGTCTATTAGGTGAACATTTCCATATATTAGTGTCACCAACTATGTCAACTGACTTACTTGATCAGTAAGGAATCCAATTTGACCAACAAAATCATTATCATTATTTCTATTAAAACTCTTGTTTCTATGTTTGTTAGGAATTGATGACATCTAGCGCATATGTGTTATAACTCACCATAGCAAAAGCATGTAGAGATCAACCTAGAATCAATATTGTTTTGATGTTGACTTATATTCCTAGGTTGACGAGTCTTATGTTGTCTGGTAGGCTTCCATTCTACAAACCCCTTAATCTTAGGTTCTAGTTTAGGTACATGATTACGCTAGTTAGTAGCAGGGACAATATGGTCGTAGAAGTACTAGCAGTATTATCTTTAAAACATAGACAACCCCTATTTCTCACCGGCTTGCTTACTCCTAGGATGTTATCTAGCTTGTCGGACTACTAGAAAAAAATAAGAAATTGAACCTTGGAATACTCTAATTCCCTCAGAAGGTTCTTAACTTGGGTTTCTAACATTCATTTCACTGTAGAAGACTCACTAGCTTTTCTAGAGGTCTTCTCAAGCTTACTTTTAATATTCCCAACTTGAGTTTCTAATGATTCATTCATGGATTTCATTTCACTTAGGATTGTGGTAGATTCCTTGAATATATTTCTCTAGCTTCTCTTTCTCTAATTTAAGTTCATTTACCTTTGAAGTTAGAAATTTATTAGTAGCAAGGATTTTAAGACTCTCTTCATTCATTTTATCATAAGCATCATGGATGTCTTCCTCACTTTCAGAATCTTCAAGAGATTTCTCAACATTACCTATGTCTTCATCCCTATCACTAACCTTGTCAGATGCATTCATAGTCCTAGACTATTATTTCTCATTGCTATATTTAAATTTTCTCATTCCTTAAATAATTCTAAATTTCATGGACTTGTTAATTTAAAGAATGTTGGATTCATAACTTTCACATCATATTCTTCTGCATTATATTTTTTTTTTCATAATATTTTCTAAAATCACATGAAAATTGTATAAAATAACACATATTACATATTGATAAATTTTCTAGTAAATATTTATTTCTTAATTTTAAACCAATGTTAGTATCTCTATTTATTATTAATGTACATTCTCTTTTTAATGCATCTTCATATCTGCTAAGTATTGTTTCTATTTCATCCTGACCGTTTCCTCTAATTTTGCTATATATGCATCAGTTAAATTTCTCTACCATCTTGCAGTGGTTCCTATAAATGTATTTTATAACATTAATTGAAATAGTTTTCCCGTTGATTCTCTAGCATAATAAATCATAACCATAGATTTTACTTATAATGCTAATTCATGATCTACATCTTGTACACATCCTAAGTCGAACATCGTCCTTTTAAACTAACTAGTAATCGCACACGTGCGATACACGGAATATATAATTGAAAATTATTTATTAAATAAGTTGGAAAAATACAATGCTCGACAAAAAGAACACAATGAACAAAAAAAAAAAAAAAAACTTCCATACACAAATTGTGGATAATTTAGGCTTTGCGTGTTAAAAAATTTGTATTTAAAAACATGTTTTTTAATATTTTCGAGGTAAAATATGTGGTTAAAAATAGAGAGAAAATGTGTGTGGTTAAAAAGTATTTTGAAGAATTGTATTATTTAAAAACATATTTTTTTATAATTAATTTCATTTCTCCATATAAGATTTCTTACTTGCATATTTGATATTTCTTTGAACAGTTAATTGTTCATTATTTAGTTTTCTTAGCATATTTATTTGTATAGAATTGATTTTTAAAAAATAATTTTTTTAATGTTCATTCCCAAACACACATTATTTAAAAAATAATTTTCACAATAGCACATACTATTTTTTAACCACATATTCTAAAAAAGAAATCACTTTTCAACTTTCATTTTCAGTCACTCAATTGATTGTTTTGACAATTATTTTATTTTTTATACCACTTTTCTTCACTTTCAACCATATATTTAAAACTATATTAATCTATAGCCTCTATTAAACATACTCTTATTCAATGATTTTCAATGCAAAGTGACATTTTATTTTTCACCGAGTAGTAAAAAGGGTCATGTTACCGGAATTTTTTTTTTTTTTTTTTTTTTTTTGCGCATGTAACATGTTAAATAAACATGTTGACCATATTTTATTTTAATTTGATGAGAAAAAAGATTCGAAATTAATCATTTATATCAAATTGAATTTAGGTAAGAAATGATATGTATCATTTTACGACTTAAATAAGATAAATTAAAAAAATTGGATATTGAAAAAACTAAAAAGTTTAAATTAAAACTTTTACTCTTATTGTTTGAGACAATTTAACGAATGATATGTTTAGAGTTTATTCTCATTTGTTAATTTATATTAAAATTCTCGTTAAGATATTAAATTTAACACCCATGTTACATATTTTTTGACTTCAAAATATTACATAATTATCAAAAGAATAAAAATAATATACAATTTGACCTTTTATAGATATTTTATTTTTCAAAAATCAATAAATCATTTATTACATGTCACCTATAATTAATTTTGCATTAGTTGAACTTTCCTGATTTAGTTATTAAAATAATTAATAAAATTACAAAATTTCCTAAAATGACAGATAAAAATGGCGGGAAACTATATGCGAATTTATGTGACGGCTATATTGTTTTATTATATAAGATAAGATTAAGATTAAGATTTGTGTTTCTTTACTTCTCCATGGTGTATATTCTATATGATAATTTTTATCTAATTTTGTATAATATTTTTGTTGTGGTATAAAATTATTAGTCCTATAACTTTGGTTTTGTCTCCGATTCATATATATTTTTGGTGTATTTTCTGAATTAATTCTACTTGTATTTTCTTCTTTAACTTGATTAGTTTCAGGTTGTGGTACTTGTGACGTTTGTTCTGTGGATTTTGTCCTAATAGTACTAAAGCTTTTTTTTGAATCATAATAATTTCTTCTATTTTTAAATTTTTCTATATAATATTCTTCAGTAAAATATAATTCTCCTCACATTCCCCTTTTTGATTTTTCATATATTTTTTTGATTTGTTCAATAATCAAGTTTATTCTTAATCTATTAATAACTTTAATTTTTCTGTATCTTATTATTATTTTTGGTTTTATTTTTTTCCCATTTCTTCATATATTTTATTATATTTTGATTCAGTATTTCTATATTTTGTTGTATATTATACATTCTTTTATGTAAATCATTTTTCACTATATCGCTCTCTTTAACTATTCTAATTATATTTTTAATTGTTCTGTTATGATAGTTGTTTGTTTTCTGGTTTATAATGGGTTTTCACTTTTCAATATTCCTAACACGTTTTCTATTTTGATTATTTTATCTGTCATTTGTTCAATTTGATTTTCTAAGATTATTAATTGTTTTAATGGATTATTTATTTTTTGTTTTATTTCTAATATTTGTATTGGAATATTTCTATTAATATCTTTATAATCATTAATTATTTTTATCATTTGTCTTTTTTCAAATGGTAAATTATTAATAATTTATTTAACTTGTTCTAAACTTTGTTATGTTGTTTCATCTAAATTTATTTTTAATTTATTTAGTAAAAATAATTTTGTCCAATTTAGTTGTTTATGTTCTTTTAATTCTCATTATCTTAATCATATAAAGGGTATTAAATTTCCATAATTTTCTGTTATTAAAGGTTAATGATTATTATTTGGTACATTTTTAGATTTATAATTATAAACTCTTTGGTGATTTTTCAAACATTTTCTAAATCTTTTAAATTTATCTCTGATACCAAGGTGGGTGGATGTCTTTTTTAAATGCGGTATTATAAGTTTATACTATTATTTAATTATTTCTAAAAATAATTATTATCTTTGTCTAATTTTGAAAAAAGTCTTCATTCTATTTGTCTAATAAAATTCAGATAATTAATAGTTTCTCTTATTTCTTGTTCTCTTACCAGCTTAAGATATTTTCTATTTTTTCTAAAAGTCTACTAATTTCTCTAATTATTTCTATAGCCATTGTACTTAATTCTTTTCATGTTCTATGTAATTCTGGAATTTCTACGTTTAATATTTGAATTAATTTTTTTCTTTCTTCATAAAGTATATGTGGATCAAAACAGGCATACTATTAATGAAATAATTCTTATTAGGGTAATTATATTTGAACCACAATTTCTTATAACTATTATACATTTGAATTGCACTATTGATCTCTAATATTTATAAATTATTACATTTATGTTCTTTATTTTTTCATCAAGTTCTTATTATTAAATTTTCAACAATTATCAAATTTTATCCTTTATGATGATTTTCGTCTATTTTTTTTATTATTATCGTGCTTTAAAATAATGAACGAGTATTCAATTAAAATTTTAGTTTTTTTACTTATTAAGTATAAAAGCGGTAAATAAATCTTCGTGTAGCGATCCAGAATTTTTACGCAAATTTATAATTATTTTAATATTTAGAAAATTGTGTCGCTACTATTTCACCCATTGTTTTGAAGTTAACGCCGCGACGTGTTCGTCTAGCCAAGTCAAGAAATATCGAATTTGTTCGATTTTAAATTAAATGTTCGAATTTCTAAAATTATATTACTTTAATTATTTATTCAAAGTATTATTTCAAAATCATATTTTCAGTTCAAAATATATCAGTTTTTAATACAATTCCGAATCAAAGTTAGTCCAATTCTTATCATAATCAAAATTTATTTCACACGTTTTGCTTTCTCTTTATACTCCTTTCCATCACATTATACAAGCATCATCATTATCATCACCACCCCTCCAAATTATGATAATTTACACTCAATTAATCTATCACAATATTCCTCCAAATCATGATATTCTCCATCATGTTATTTTTTTTACAAAACCATCTTTCCGGCAAGAAAGATGCCTTCTCTTTATACATATAAGACCAATCCATTATCATGAATTCAAGAAATCATCTCCATCACCCAGCACCACACGCAGATCACAAACCACCAATCTGTCAACCAAGCATCATCTTCACCACCACCTTCACTGTCTTATTCAAATACCATCTCTACTGCCTGCGAAATCAACCCATCTGCAGAACCTCCATCATCGCCACACCCAAACCACCCTGCTTCCTTCCAAGTTAGATCACCACCACCACAATCCACGCAGTCACCACCGCCTACTGCATAATCCAGTCAATCACCACTGCCGGCCAGTCCACACCGAATCACTGCACAACATCCCTCCAAAAATCAAACTCAAACCTAGAAGAAAAGATAACCCATAACCCTAGAAACCCTTTTCTTACCTCAATCGTAGGTCCCTTCGCCGGAAATCGGGATCTAAGCCGTTGTTTTACATTCGGTTTTCACACCAAAAGCCTACCAAAACTTGAACCGCCGCTTTCCGCCACCCTCGCCGACGTCTCGCCGGCACATCACCGGCTGCAGCACCCTTTTTACCCTAAGCGTTCGTCGTCGCCTGCCTTTCATCTCCAGATCGCCTTCGCCATTTGAGAGAAATGACGAGAGAGAGAGAGTGTAGTGATAGAGAGAGAATGATCTATTTTAATATTTTAATTTTCGGAAATTTGCAACTTTAGTCCTGAAGTTTTAATTTGTTTCAATTCAGTCCTTTCAGCTTTAAATCTTTTTAATTTCAGCCCTTAAGTTTTAAATGAGTCTTAATCAGCCCTTCATTTTTAAAATCTATTATTCAGTCCCTGCTGATTTACTTTATTTTGATTTTAAATCCCAACTTTTGAAAATATTCATTTTAGTCCCTCAACTATCAAAAGTATCTATTTTAATCCCTCAACTTTCAAAGTATCTATTTTAGTCCCTGAACTTTCAAAACATCAATTTTAGTCCTCAAATTATAATTTATCATTTTGAACTATATATTCGATATACTAAAGTGACTTATTGGCTAAGACGAAGCGTACGGAGAATTTAAAGAAATGGAAGTCATTCCCGCTCAACTTTGCACTCGTCGGATTTAAGGTAGACTCGCACTTATTAATTGATTTAAATTATGATTTCATATAAATGTCATGTGACTTGTGAAAGTCAATTTTTATGAAAAGTAAGTATGTTTTTATGAAAGGTAAATATACCTTATGTTTTTATGACAAGTAAGTATGTTTTTATGAAAGGTAAATATACCTTATGTTTTTATGAAAAGTAAGTATGTTTTTATGAAAAGAAAATATACTTTATGTTTTTACGAAAAGTAAGTATACCCTATGCTTCACGAAAATGTTTTTTTGGATCATTGCTATGAAGTCAATCTCCCAAGATTGCTACACATAAGAATTCTTGCCACCTAAGTTCGGTAAAATTCTTGTGTCTCCATATGTTTATGAGGATTTCGATCCTATCCTATGTTATGATGGAAATGATCCCTATGAATTTCAAAAATTATGCTTGGTATACTTACTGTGATTTTACTGCATAAGAATTCTTACCACCTCAGTTCGGTAAAATTCTTCTGTCTCCCTATGTTTATGAGGATTTCGATCCTATCCTATGTTATGCTTTCAAAAGAAAATTATGCTTGGCATAATTAAAATGTGTTTTATAAGTATATGGTTTTCAAAGAGCTGTTTTCAAAGAGCTATTTTCAAAGAACTGTTTTCAAAGAGCTTATGATTTTCAAAATATGTCCCGTGCTGTAATGCACAATATGAGTTTTATCAAGAGCCGTTTTATAAAGAAGCTCTATCAATGCCCGTTTTATAAAGAGCCGGGATTTATGTGTTTAATCATCTTATAAATTAAATTAATTTGCGATGAGTCTACTGAGTATTTCCCCCATGAAATATTCACCCTACTTTTTAACAGTTTTGCAGATTTCGGAGACGGTGGCGAGCGATGAATGATGGTGGAAATAATCGTTAAACGGTTGAAAGTTTGACGTTAATGATTTCCGTATTTTTCCAAACAATCGAATAATTTAGAGAAGTTCATTTATTTGAGAAATTATGACATTGGCAATTTCTTTACAATATTAATGGTTCGATTTACTATTTCAAATGGTTTCATAAATGTTTTCAATTTTATCGGCCATTACAGTTTATTTAATGTTGCCAAAAATGAATTTCAATTATTTCTTCCGCAAAAATATTATTCGAAAAATTTAGACAGAAAATGACGTAGTGAATCGGGTATACGGAACTCGGGGCGCTACAAGTTGGTATCAGAGCTAGTCTGCGTTTCTGTAGACTGGTAAAATTTTCAAAAAGAATTTTCAAGAAATATTTTCTATTTTAAGATTTTTATTGATGAAGATTGCCACTGCCATCATTTCGTTCCACCAACTCCGAGGTAAAGAAGTTTATAATGTTTAAAGTTATTTCAGTATTTCGAATACTCATTTTATTGATTTATGAGAAAGAATGAAGAGTATTTCGGATACTTATGATTTATGAGAAATAAGAATGTATTTCTTCGAAAATAATGATGTTGTTATGCTTTGTCATAACTTATATGCTTTAATGTATGATTATGAGAAATTTTTTTAAGAAAGAAAACGAGTGTTGAGCATAATGGGAATAATATGATTTAAGAATGATTTTTAAATAATTTTTGTCCTCGAGTTAGAAATGATGAACCCTAGATGGACTTTGCATAATTGATTTTAGACATGGCACTAAGTATGAGAAGTCAACGGAAAGGATTTGATTATATGTTCAGATTATCTATCGTTTAGATTAAACGAGAAATAACAAGCCAGTTATGAAGTTGTGATAAGATGTTAAGATTATAAGTGATATGATTTTATTGAGAATTAAGTAATGGATATTATGTTGAGTAAGTGAATTATTTCCTCTATTTTGAAGAGAAATTTATTATGAAGTTTGGCCTTGTGAATATTTTGGGAATATGATTTATGGCATATATTTATAAGTATGAGTAATCTTTTGAGCCATTAAGGTATGGAAGGAAGTGATATTGTGATATTGAAAAAAATATGATTTGAAATTGTTATGTTGAGGAATTATGAATTGAATTATGGGATATTTTGATGATATTGAAGTGTTGGAATCGTTTTCAATATTTTAGATCGTTGTGATCAAATGTGGAGTTATTTATTATTGTGAGTTATGAAGTATGCTTATGTTTTGGGATAAGTCCAAATTACAAGGGAGACTCTGTCCAGAATTTTATCATTTGGAATTAAGAGCATAATATGATAAGCATCTACTAAAGGAATTAAGTTTAGACATGCAAGTTCATTTACATCACAAACGAGATTTAGTAGCTGATAGCAGAGATTTTATTATTTTCTCATAAGGAGAACACACAAGAGTCACACTGGAAAGGAAATACATGAAACACACGAAAGCATAAGAGAAAAACATGGAAAGATCCTCAGAATGAGAGATGTGTTTCCGGAGTAGCCGTATCCTACCACCTCTGATCTTTTGAGGAAATAAAGAAACCTTCAAAGAGGTGTGTTTCGAGAGTAAGAATACTCCGTAATCTACCACCTGGAACCTTTGAGGTACACACAAGATTTAAACATTAAGGAAATCCTAGTAAATGGAGGGGTGTCTCGAGAGTGAGAATACTCCGTACTCTACCCCCACCTATTCTAAGATTCAAAGAGTTAAGTTTACATTAACCGGACTCCATTTTCGCTTGATTCCCCTTCCTTGCGACCAATCTATCTTAACCCCTGCTGGATCTTGTATTGAGATATATGACTGCAGCTTATCAAGTAGTTCATCAATAGTTGGAGCAGAAATAAGAAGCCTTCTGGAAAATGGAGAGATGAATCCCTGTTCCACAGCATAATCAAGAAAGGTTAACAAACCATCAAAGAAATTGTTAACATTCAGAAGCCCAATAGGCTTAGTATGGAGATCTAGTTGAGCCCACGAGGTAATGTTAAAGATTTCTTCTAAGGTACCAAAACCTCCGGGCAGGGCTATAAAGGCATCAGAACCATATAGCATACAAGTTATGCGTTCATGGATGGATAAGGTTTGAACTTCATGCCCTCGTGTTTTGCCTGCAACATCTACCAAAGGGACAGGTATGACACCGATTACTTTTGATTTCTCTGCAAGAGCAGATTGGGAAACACAACCCATTAGACCACTGCTACCACCCCCATACACAAGAGTGATACCTTTTTCCCCCAGTTTCTTTCCAAGATCTACGGCCGCTTCTAGATAACCGAAGCCTTTCCCCACTTTTGATCCACAAAATACACAAATAGTTTTGATCTGTCGAAGTTTTGGTGCTTCCATCTTTGATAGTATAGAAGAGAAAACTTACGAAGAAGATGTGATTTTGGGATGCCTGAACTATGAAATATGTTTGGCTATTTAAAGCCGGAAAAATTTACTGTTTTTGATTGATTCTGAAAAAGTAAAGATTTACTTTTGACAAAATCAATCTGCTTTTGACAAAATCAGCCCACTTTTGAATATTTTATCGTATCGAGGCTGTCACCTTTCGGCGATTTAATATTTTATTTCCAACTTTTTCAAAACGCGTGAAAGAAAAGCAACAAAATATTTTAAAAGATTTACCTTATATCATTGTTGAACTGCCAGAAGCCTCATTTTGTAAAACAGACTGGCAAACAGAATCTTTCGATATTATATTTTGGAGACTATAACGATTTTTGTCCTCGTTAAACTGAGCGTATAAGGAGAGAAGTTCACGTTGCACATAACCACTTGGGTGCGTCTCAAGAGTCAGTCGAATATCATCCAAAGACTCCTTACTCAGCCCACCCTTTATGAATTCGATTTTATCATCCCGATTAGTAGAAGAATATCCTACTGATTTGCAACGAGTATTACAGTTCCAACGAGCACATTTGTAGCAACCACCCAGTCTTTTTGCTCTTCGTTTCTTTGCAAACGTGCTTTTGCCTAAACCAGGCATGTGCTTTGGAAATGTTGATGGTAATTCACCAGATAGTCGAACCTTTGCTTCTATCAACCAGCGAACATCTTCTGGAATATCATGAGCCATCAGCAACCTCAATCTTTCGAGCCTTATTCTATAGATCTTTCTCAGATCATTCATAGGAAGATTGGAATAATACTTGCGAATGTTAGAAAGGATGATATCCATTGTTTGATGAATCTAACCTCTTCCCAGCATGAACTATTTAAAAGCGTAAAGGATCTGAGTGAATCCGCGTGATGTTGTGACCAGCAAGAAAGCGCAGGATTATTTTAATGAAAAGAGGAGACAAGAAGTAATGCGCTGTTAAATTTTATCGATAAAGGAGATTTGATTGGAGATTTGGAATATTTTCTTGGATTATGGGTACTGATATTTTGTTTTAATAATGATAATCATGGTATAGTGTGATGATACGTGGAAAGTAAAATGAGTACCGTATTGAATCAGAATTCATACGTATATACAAGTGAAAGAAATACTTTGCAGGAAATGTGGTGACATTTAAGTATAGAATCTTAGTTTTGGGAGATATTTGTTTACTGAATTTTTGGGTTACAAATATTGGAAAGATAAGTTGATAATATTATGTTGATATGTTTTGGTATATTACGTAGAGAGAATATTCAGGTAATTCTTTGATTATTTTGGGAATTTTCGATGATAAGAAAGGAAAAATTTATTATGATATGATATGTCAGTAAAGATTTGTTGAAATTTTAGAGATATATACGAATATTTGAGGTCACATGATACGATGATAAGTGACAGGTTACATGAGTAATATTAGATATGATGAAATATCACATACGATTGGGAATTTTCATTTTGATTCAGAAGAATTTATGAGTAGACACATATGTCTATAGAAAAGTCCATGTTCTTAAGAAACAAAGTGATGCATTTAGTCAAAGTCCAGTGGGTTAAATATGGTAGCGATGATGCTACATAAGAGAAAGAAAAAGAAATTCTGATTAAGTATTCAGAAATCATAAGATCAAGTAAGTTTAATTTCGAGGACGAAATTATTTTAAGGAGGTAAGATTGTAGCGATCCAGAATTTTTACGCAAATTTATAATTATTTTAATATTTAGAAAATTGTGTCGCTACTATTTCACCCATTGTTTTGAAGTTAACGCCGCGACGTGTTCGTCTAGCCAAGTCAAGAAATATCGAATTTGTTCGATTTTAAATTAAATGTTCGAATTTCTAAAATTATATTACTTTAATTATTTATTCAAAGTATTATTTCAAAATCATATTTTCAGTTCAAAATATATCAGTTTTTAATACAATTCCGAATCAAAGTTAGTCCAATTCTTATCATAATCAAAATTTATTTCACACGTTTTGCTTTCTCTTTATACTCCTTTCCATCACATTATACAAGCATCATCATTATCATCACCACCCCTCCAAATTATGATAATTTACACTCAATTAATCTATCACAATATTCCTCCAAATCATGATATTCTCCATCATGTTATTTTTTTTACAAAACCATCTTTCCGGCAAGAAAGATGCCTTCTCTTTATACATATAAGACCAATCCATTATCATGAATTCAAGAAATCATCTCCATCACCCAGCACCACACGCAGATCACAAACCACCAATCTGTCAACCAAGCATCACCTTCACCACCACCTTCACTGTCTTATTCAAATACCATCTCTACTGCCTGCGAAATCAACCCATCTGCAGAACCTCCATCATCGCCACACCCAAACCACCCTGCTTCCTTCCAAGTTAGATCACCACCACCACAATCCACGCAGTCACCACCGCCTACTGCATAATCCAGTCAATCACCACTGCCGGCCAGTCCACACCGAATCACTGCACAACATCCCTCCAAAAATCAAACTCAAACCTAGAAGAAAAGATAACCCATAACCCTAGAAACCCTTTTCTTACCTCAATCGTAGGTCCCTTCGCCGGAAATCGGGATCTAAGCCGTTGTTTTACATTCGGTTTTCACACCAAAAGCCTACCAAAACTTGAACCGCCGCTTTCCGCCACCCTCGCCGACGTCTCGCCGGCACATCACCGGCTGCAGCACCCTTTTTACCCTAAGCGTTCGTCGTCGCCTGCCTTTCATCTCCAGATCGCCTTCGCCATTTGAGAGAAATGACGAGAGAGAGAGAGTGTAGTGATAGAGAGAGAATGATCTATTTTAATATTTTAATTTTCGGAAATTTGCAACTTTAGTCCTGAAGTTTTAATTTGTTTCAATTCAGTCCTTTCAGCTTTAAATCTTTTTAATTTCAGCCCTTAAGTTTTAAATGAGTCTTAATCAGCCCTTCATTTTTAAAATCTATTATTCAGTCCCTGCTGATTTACTTTATTTTGATTTTAAATCCCAACTTTTGAAAATATTCATTTTAGTCCCTCAACTATCAAAAGTATCTATTTTAATCCCTCAACTTTCAAAGTATCTATTTTAGTCCCTGAACTTTCAAAACATCAATTTTAGTCCTCAAATTATAATTTATCATTTTGAACTATATATTCGATATACTAAAGTGACTTATTGGCTAAGACGAAGCGTACGGAGAATTTAAAGAAATGGAAGTCATTCCCGCTCAACTTTGCACTCGTCGGATTTAAGGTAGACTCGCACTTATTAATTGATTTAAATTATGATTTCATATAAATGTCATGTGACTTGTGAAAGTCAATTTTTATGAAAAGTAAGTATGTTTTTATGAAAGGTAAATATACCTTATGTTTTTATGACAAGTAAGTATGTTTTTATGAAAGGTAAATATACCTTATGTTTTTATGAAAAGTAAGTATGTTTTTATGAAACGAAAATATACTTTATGTTTTTACGAAAAGTAAGTATACCCTATGCTTCACGAAAATGTTTTTTTGGATCATTGCTATGAAGTCAATCTCCCAAGATTGCTACACATAAGAATTCTTGCCACCTAAGTTCGGTAAAATTCTTGTGTCTCCATATGTTTATGAGGATTTCGATCCTATCCTATGTTATGATGGAAATGATCCCTATGAATTTCAAAAATTATGCTTGGTATACTTACTGTGATTTTACTGCATAAGAATTCTTACCACCTCAGTTCGGTAAAATTCTTCTGTCTCCCTATGTTTATGAGGATTTCGATCCTATCCTATGTTATGCTTTCAAAAGAAAATTATGCTTGGCATAATTAAAATGTGTTTTATAAGTATATGGTTTTCAAAGAGCTGTTTTCAAAGAGCTATTTTCAAAGAGCTGTTTTCAAAGAGCTATTTTCAAAGAGCTGTTTTCAAAGAGCTTATGATTTTCAAAATATGTCCCGTGCTGTAATGCACAATATGAGTTTTATCAAGAGCCGTTTTATAAAGAAGCTCTATCAATGCCCGTTTTATAAAGAGCCGGGATTTATGTGTTTAATCATCTTATAAATTAAATTAATTTGCGATGAGTCTACTGAGTATTTCCCCCATGAAATATTCACCCTACTTTTTAACAGTTTTGCAGATTTCGGAGACGGTGGCGAGCGATGAATGATGGTGGAAATAATCGTTAAACGGTTGAAAGTTTGACGTTAATGATTTCCGTATTTTTCCAAACAATCGAATAATTTAGAGAAGTTCATTTATTTGAGAAATTATGACATTGGCAATTTCTTTACAATATTAATGGTTCGATTTACTATTTCAAATGGTTTCATAAATGTTTTCAATTTTATCGGCCATTACAGTTTATTTAATGTTGCCAAAAATGAATTTCAATTATTTCTTCCGCAAAAATATTATTCGAAAAATTTAGACAGAAAATGACGTAGTGAATCGGGTATACGGAACTCGGGGCGCTACAAGTTGGTATCAGAGCTAGTCTGCGTTTCTGTAGACTGGTAAAATTTTCAAAAAGAATTTTCAAGAAATATTTTCTATTTTAAGATTTTTATTGATGAAGATTGCCACTGCCATCATTTCGTTCCACCAACTCCGAGGTAAAGAAGTTTATAATGTTTAAAGTTATTTCAGTATTTCGAATACTCATTTTATTGATTTATGAGAAAGAATGAAGAGTATTTCGGATACTTATGATTTATGAGAAATAAGAATGTATTTCTTCGAAAATAATGATGTTGTTATGCTTTGTCATAACTTATATGCTTTAATGTATGATTATGAGAAATTTTTTTAAGAAAGAAAACGAGTGTTGAGCATAATGGGAATAATATGATTTAAGAATGATTTTTAAATAATTTTTGTCCTCGAGTTAGAAATGATGAACCCTAGATGGACTTTGCATAATTGATTTTAGACATGGCACTAAGTATGAGAAGTCAACGGAAAGGATTTGATTATATGTTCAGATTATCTATCGTTTAGATTAAACGAGAAATAGCAAGCCAGTTATGAAGTTGTGATAAGATGTTAAGATTATAAGTGATATGATTTTATTGAGAATTAAGTAATGGATATTATGTTGAGTAAGTGAATTATTTCCTCTATTTTGAAGAGAAATTTATTATGAAGTTTGGCCTTGTGAATATTTTGGGAATATGATTTATGGCATATATTTATAAGTATGAGTAATCTTTTGAGCCATTAAGGTATGGAAGGAAGTGATATTGTGATATTGAAAAAAATATGATTTGAAATTGTTATGTTGAGGAATTATGAATTGAATTATGGGATATTTTGATGATATTGAAGTGTTGGAATCGTTTTCAATATTTTAGATCGTTGTGATCAAATGTGGAGTTATTTATTATTGTGAGTTATGAAGTATGCTTATGTTTTGGGATAAGTCCAAATTACAAGGGAGACTCTGTCCAGAATTTTATCATTTGGAATTAAGAGCATAATATGATAAGCATCTACTAAAGGAATTAAGTTTAGACATGCAAGTTCATTTACATCACAAACGAGATTTAGTAGCTGATAGCAGAGATTTTATTATTTTCTCATAAGGAGAACACACAAGAGTCACACTGGAAAGGAAATACATGAAACACACGAAAGCATAAGAGAAAAACATGGAAAGATCCTCAGAATGAGAGATGTGTTTCCGGAGTAGCCGTATCCTACCACCTCTGATCTTTTGAGGAAATAAAGAAACCTTCAAAGAGGTGTGTTTCGAGAGTAAGAATACTCCGTAATCTACCACCTGGAACCTTTGAGGTACACACAAGATTTAAACATTAAGGAAATCCTAGTAAATGGAGGGGTGTCTCGAGAGTGAGAATACTCCGTACTCTACCCCCACCTATTCTAAGATTCAAAGAGTTAAGTTTACATTAACCGGACTCCATTTTCGCTTGATTCCCCTTCCTTGCGACCAATCTATCTTAACCCCTGCTGGATCTTGTATTGAGATATATGACTGCAGCTTATCAAGTAGTTCATCAATAGTTGGAGCAGAAATAAGAAGCCTTCTGGAAAATGGAGAGATGAATCCCTGTTCCACAGCATAATCAAGAAAGGTTAACAAACCATCAAAGAAATTGTTAACATTCAGAAGCCCAATAGGCTTAGTATGGAGATCTAGTTGAGCCCACGAGGTAATGTTAAAGATTTCTTCTAAGGTACCAAAACCTCCGGGCAGGGCTATAAAGGCATCAGAACCATATAGCATACAAGTTATGCGTTCATGGATGGATAAGGTTTGAACTTCATGCCCTCGTGTTTTGCCTGCAACATCTACCAAAGGGACAGGTATGACACCGATTACTTTTGATTTCTCTGCAAGAGCAGATTGGGAAACACAACCCATTAGACCACTGCTACCACCCCCATACACAAGAGTGATACCTTTTTCCCCCAGTTTCTTTCCAAGATCTACGGCCGCTTCTAGATAACCGAAGCCTTTCCCCACTTTTGATCCACAAAATACACAAATAGTTTTGATCTGTCGAAGTTTTGGTGCTTCCATCTTTGATAGTATAGAAGAGAAAACTTACGAAGAAGATGTGATTTTGGGATGCCTGAACTATGAAATATGTTTGGCTATTTAAAGCCGGAAAAATTTACTGTTTTTGATTGATTCTGAAAAAGTAAAGATTTACTTTTGACAAAATCAATCTGCTTTTGACAAAATCAGCCCACTTTTGAATATTTTATCGTATCGAGGCTGTCACCTTTCGGCGATTTAATATTTTATTTCCAACTTTTTCAAAACGCGTGAAAGAAAAGCAACAAAATATTTTAAAAGATTTACCTTATATCATTGTTGAACTGCCAGAAGCCTCATTTTGTAAAACAGACTGGCAAACAGAATCTTTCGATATTATATTTTGGAGACTATAACGATTTTTGTCCTCGTTAAACTGAGCGTATAAGGAGAGAAGTTCACGTTGCACATAACCACTTGGGTGCGTCTCAAGAGTCAGTCGAATATCATCCAAAGACTCCTTACTCAGCCCACCCTTTATGAATTCGATTTTATCATCCCGATTAGTAGAAGAATATCCTACTGATTTGCAACGAGTATTACAGTTCCAACGAGCACATTTGTAGCAACCACCCAGTCTTTTTGCTCTTCGTTTCTTTGCAAACGTGCTTTTGCCTAAACCAGGCATGTGCTTTGGAAATGTTGATGGTAATTCACCAGATAGTCGAACCTTTGCTTCTATCAACCAGCGAACATCTTCTGGAATATCATGAGCCATCAGCAACCTCAATCTTTCGAGCCTTATTCTATAGATCTTTCTCAGATCATTCATAGGAAGATTGGAATAATACTTGCGAATGTTAGAAAGGATGATATCCATTGTTTGATGAATCTAACCTCTTCCCAGCATGAACTATTTAAAAGCGTAAAGGATCTGAGTGAATCCGCGTGATGTTGTGACCAGCAAGAAAGCGCAGGATTATTTTAATGAAAAGAGGAGACAAGAAGTAATGCGCTGTTAAATTTTATCGATAAAGGAGATTTGATTGGAGATTTGGAATATTTTCTTGGATTATGGGTACTGATATTTTGTTTTAATAATGATAATCATGGTATAGTGTGATGATACGTGGAAAGTAAAATGAGTACCGTATTGAATCAGAATTCATACGTATATACAAGTGAAAGAAATACTTTGCAGGAAATGTGGTGACATTTAAGTATAGAATCTTAGTTTTGGGAGATATTTGTTTACTGAATTTTTGGGTTACAAATATTGGAAAGATAAGTTGATAATATTATGTTGATATGTTTTGGTATATTACGTAGAGAGAATATTCAGGTAATTCTTTGATTATTTTGGGAATTTTCGATGATAAGAAAGGAAAAATTTATTATGATATGATATGTCAGTAAAGATTTGTTGAAATTTTAGAGATATATACGAATATTTGAGGTCACATGATACGATGATAAGTGACAGGTTACATGAGTAATATTAGATATGATGAAATATCACATACGATTGGGAATTTTCATTTTGATTCAGAAGAATTTATGAGTAGACACATATGTCTATAGAAAAGTCCATGTTCTTAAGAAACAAAGTGATGCATTTAGTCAAAGTCCAGTGGGTTAAATATGGTAGCGATGATGCTACATAAGAGAAAGAAAAAGAAATTCTGATTAAGTATTCAGAAATCATAAGATCAAGTAAGTTTAATTTCGAGGACGAAATTATTTTAAGGAGGTAAGATTGTAGCGATCCAGAATTTTTACGCAAATTTATAATTATTTTAATATTTAGAAAATTGTGTCGCTACTATTTCACCCATTGTTTTGAAGTTAACGCCGCGACGTGTTCGTCTAGCCAAGTCAAGAAATATCGAATTTGTTCGATTTTAAATTAAATGTTCGAATTTCTAAAATTATATTACTTTAATTATTTATTCAAAGTATTATTTCAAAATCATATTTTCAGTTCAAAATATATCAGTTTTTAATACAATTCCGAATCAAAGTTAGTCCAATTCTTATCATAATCAAAATTTATTTCACACGTTTTGCTTTCTCTTTATACTCCTTTCCATCACATTATACAAGCATCATCATTATCATCACCACCCCTCCAAATTATGATAATTTACACTCAATTAATCTATCACAATATTCCTCCAAATCATGATATTCTCCATCATGTTATTTTTTTTTACAAAACCATCTTTCCGGCAAGAAAGATGCCTTCTCTTTATACATATAAGACCAATCCATTATCATGAATTCAAGAAATCATCTCCATCACCCAGCACCACACGCAGATCACAAACCACCAATCTGTCAACCAAGCATCACCTTCACCACCACCTTCACTGTCTTATTCAAATACCATCTCTACTGCCTGCGAAATCAACCCATCTGCAGAACCTCCATCATCGCCACACCCAAACCACCCTGCTTCCTTCCAAGTTAGATCACCACCACCACAATCCACGCAGTCACCACCGCCTACTGCATAATCCAGTCAATCACCACTGCCGGCCAGTCCACACCGAATCACTGCACAACATCCCTCCAAAAATCAAACTCAAACCTAGAAGAAAAGATAACCCATAACCCTAGAAACCCTTTTCTTACCTCAATCGTAGGTCCCTTCGCCGGAAATCGGGATCTAAGCCGTTGTTTTACATTCGGTTTTCACACCAAAAGCCTACCAAAACTTGAACCGCCGCTTTCCGCCACCCTCGCCGACGTCTCGCCGGCACATCACCGGCTGCAGCACCCTTTTTACCCTAAGCGTTCGTCGTCGCCTGCCTTTCATCTCCAGATCGCCTTCGCCATTTGAGAGAAATGACGAGAGAGAGAGTGTAGTGATAGAGAGAGAATGATCTATTTTAATATTTTAATTTTCGGAAATTTGCAACTTTAGTCCTGAAGTTTTAATTTGTTTCAATTCAGTCCTTTCAGCTTTAAATCTTTTTAATTTCAGCCCTTAAGTTTTAAATGAGTCTTAATCAGCCCTTCATTTTTAAAATCTATTATTCAGTCCCTGCTGATTTACTTTATTTTGATTTTAAATCCCAACTTTTGAAAATATTCATTTTAGTCCCTCAACTATCAAAAGTATCTATTTTAATCCCTCAACTTTCAAAGTATCTATTTTAGTCCCTGAACTTTCAAAACATCAATTTTAGTCCTCAAATTATAATTTATCATTTTGAACTATATATTCGATATACTAAAGTGACTTATTGGCTAAGACGAAGCGTACGGAGAATTTAAAGAAATGGAAGTCATTCCCGCTCAACTTTGCACTCGTCGGATTTAAGGTAGACTCGCACTTATTAATTGATTTAAATTATGATTTCATATAAATGTCATGTGACTTGTGAAAGTCAATTTTTATGAAAAGTAAGTATGTTTTTATGAAAGGTAAATATACCTTATGTTTTTATGACAAGTAAGTATGTTTTTATGAAAGGTAAATATACCTTATGTTTTTATGAAAAGTAAGTATGTTTTTATGAAAAGAAAATATACTTTATGTTTTTACGAAAAGTAAGTATACCCTATGCTTCACGAAAATGTTTTTTTGGATCATTGCTATGAAGTCAATCTCCCAAGATTGCTACACATAAGAATTCTTGCCACCTAAGTTCGGTAAAATTCTTGTGTCTCCATATGTTTATGAGGATTTCGATCCTATCCTATGTTATGATGGAAATGATCCCTATGAATTTCAAAAATTATGCTTGGTATACTTACTGTGATTTTACTGCATAAGAATTCTTACCACCTAAGTTCGGTAAAATTCTTGTGTCTCCTTATGTTTATGAGGATTTCGATCCTATCCTATGTTATGCTTTCAAAAGAAAATTATGCTTGGCATAATTAAAATGTGTTTTATAAGTATATGGTTTTCAAAGAGCTGTTTTCAAAGAGCTATTTTCAAAGAGCTGTTTTCAAAGAGCTATTTTCAAAGAGCTGTTTTCAAAGAGCTGTTTTCAAAGAGCTTATGATTTTCAAAATATGTCCCGTGCTGTAATGCACAATATGAGTTTTATCAAGAGCCGTTTTATAAAGAAGCTCTATCAATGCCCGTTTTATAAAGAGCCGGGATTTATGTGTTTAATCATCTTATAAATTAAATTAATTTGTGATGAGTCTACTGAGTATTTCCCCCATGAAATATTCACCCTACTTTTTAACAGTTTTGCAGATTTCGGAGACGGTGGCGAGCGATGAATGATGGTGGCAATAATCGTTAAACGGTTGAAAGTTTGACGTTAATGATTTCCGTATTTTTCCAAACAATCGAATAATTTAGAGAAGTTCATTTATTTGAGAAATTATGACATTGGCAATTTCTTTACAATATTAATGGTTCGATTTACTATTTCAAATGGTTTCATAAATGTTTTCAATTTTATCGGCCATTACAGTTTATTTAATGTTGCCAAAAATGAATTTCAATTATTTCTTCCGCAAAAATATTATTAGAAAAATTTAGACAAAAAATGACGTAGTGAATCGGGTATACGGAACTCGGGGCGCTACACTTCGTAATAAATCTTAATAATTTTTTTTGACAAAAATCGATAGAAGAGATGAGATATATTAATTAATGAAAGAATTAAAATAAGAACACAATGAAAATAAGTTGAGGAACATAATTGTAATATTGATTAAAAGTTATGAACATTTTTGTAATTAAAATATGATGCAAATATAAGAAGATGTGGTATCAATATATTTAGGGTCAGTTCTCTTTACTGTTTTGAGGTCGTTTTCGGTTTTTATTTTCGAAAACAAAAAAAACTCGTTCTCTTTACCATTTTCGAAAACACATTTTGGAAAAAAAAATTGTACGCAAAACGGAAAATGTCTAAAATCTCGTTTTGGGTGTTTTATTTGTATTTCAACAAAAAATGTTCAAACCGCGGAAACGCGTTTTGAGATTTTTTTTTTATTTTTATTTTTTTAAAGAATTATCATAACTTGGAACTAAGATTAATATAAAGTTTTTTTTTTTTTTTTTTTTTTTCCTAACTTGGAATTAAGCTTAAATAAAGATTCTTTTTGGGAGAATTATGCTAACTTAGAACTAAGCTTAAATAAAGTTTTATTGAATTAAATATCAACATTACAAAAAAAAAATTAAGTGAGAATTCTTGTTGTTATATTTCAGAAAATGCATTAATAAATGGACTCTGGTGATTTTGAAAAAATTTACATTTTCTGGATTTTAATAGAACTAGAGCTTCCTCAAATCCCGAACATGAACAAGTTTTGTTAATATAGACTCTTAATGCTCACATTAGTGTGTTGCATGTAACCATGTTTTCAGTGTATTGTGCAAGGAAATTTGAGTTTGAGCCATTAGTATTCTGCAAGCAAATTAATTAAAAATAGTTTAAGTAGTATTTTACAAAATTTCAAACAGAACGTGATTTCCAACTTTTTATTTTCAAAAATAGTTTTCAGAAATGACAAATCAAACGCGTTTTCAGTAAATCTGAAAATAAAAATAAAAACAGAAAATACAAAATAAAATACAAACAAAACGTCACCTTAGCCTTTTTATAATTGTAATTTGAGTTTTCTTAGGGGTATTTATGACATTTTCATATACAACTGGGTTGCACATTGTACAACTAGCGTAAAATTGTTTTTGAAATGGAGTGATTTGATGTGGTCAAGTCGAAACTGAATGTAGGTATTCCCCAAGTCAATTTTTATTTATACTTTTTGTAAAATTCCATACATGCATATGCAACATTAATCAGTATTCTAATCAGATTTATCGAATCCAAGATAGATATGCACATGGACATAATTTTATATTCTTCATTAATTTCTCATTCACGTAATGTTTTCGAGATAAAATATTTCTTTTAAAAAGTGATTTAAAAAATTGTGTTTAATTAAAAAGTAATTTACAAAAATATGTTGTTTAAACAAAATTTATCAAACGGAGATAAAGCTCAGTCTTAATTCTTAACAAATTCAAGATAATTAAATCCCCTGTTTTATGTTCAAAACAAAAGATGTCTGTCTCATAAAAGTAAATTAAATCACCTGTTTAGCAGTTCATTAAAATGTATAATTATCATCCTGTCTTTCTCATCAAGAAAAAAACCAAATTATTTATCAGAATTTACAAGTAGTAGGTACAACATGAATTTTTAAATATCTTAATTTCAACACCAAGTCCGCAAAGAAGTCCAAATTTGCTTCTGATTCATTCACATGCCATTAAAAAAGAAATCTATATTAACGACAAAAAATGCCACTATCTTTTAAGTCTTGAAAGTCTTAACAGTAAAATAAGTAGTTTGAGATTAGAGTAGAAAAACCATTCCTCTCTCTCTCTCAAACCATGATATCCCATTTTATGATAGATCTTGTAAGAGTATGTGCAATCATTATATGTATAACAGCAGCAGTAGAATCCATTAATGAAGCTGATAAAATAGCAAGTTTGCCTGGTCAACCAAAGGTCAGTTTCCAGCAATATGCAGGATTCATTACCATTGATGAGAAGCAAGATAGAGCCCTCTTCTATTACTTTGCTGAGGCAGATACTGAGCCTGCTTCAAAGCCTCTTGTTCTTTGGTTCAATGGAGGTAGTTAAGTTTGTATCTATATATCTAATTGTATCTCATCAAAGGATATTCATATTGTAACAATTACATCGATAAAAGTCACCCTTAAAACCTGCTTGAAAGACGAGATACAATTAGATCGATATAGAGTCTGTGTGTATATGTATGTATTGCATTATTTTCGAGAAAAAGCTAAAACCCAGAAATTTTTTGGTGTGAAAATGGTGTTTCTTGATTTTGCAGGGCCTGGTTGTTCATCTGTTGGAGTTGGTGCTTTTTGTGAGCATGGCCCATTTAAACCAAGTGGGAATGTTTTGGTTAAAAATGATTATAGCTGGAATAAAGGTATCCCACTGATAGAATTATTGTGTACTTCTTGTGAGTCATGCTAAGTGTATTTTTTTAGAAGAATGGATGATTGAAATTTGGTTGAAAAGTCAAATTTTGTGAGTTTGACTTTTAATAGATGGTTGAGATTGAGTACCGTAGAAAAAATGAAGAAAATTTGAAAGAAAACCAGACAACGGCTAAATCTTATATGTTCACAGGAGCAAATGTATTGTACTTGGAGTCACCTGCTGGAGTTGGTTTCTCTTATTCTGCTAATAAATCCTTCTACCAATCCGTCGGAGATGAAATGACAGGTTCTTTTAGTATGGTTTTTAGTTAATACGATAGAAACTTTTACGACTATTTCTTGTGTATCGATCGTTTGGTAGGAAGAATTGAATAAGATCTTGTTTAGTATAATGCCTAATCTAGTTGGTGTACCAGACATGAATTTTAGTAACATAGAATCTTGTTGCAAAGGACTTTCTTACCAATCTGTCCTGTCCTTATCTGATTCACTTACTCTTGTCCAGCACGAGACAATCTTATTTTTCTCGAGAAATGGTTCGACAAATTCCCAGAATTCAAGAACAGGGATTTTTATATCACAGGAGAGAGTTATGGTGGTATGTTTCTTTTCACTGAGGACTAATACTTTAAGTATATAACTAAGCCTTTTAAGTAACTTGTTTTTAAGTAATTTGTATGCCACGTTGAGCTTTTCTTTGAGATGTTTACTTCTCCAAAAAAGCACACCTACTTTTGTTAAGCTTAGCCAAAAAAAAATTGTTTATCTACAGGACATTATGTTCCACAACTTGCCAATCTCATTGTACAATCCAAAGCAAACTTCAATCTCAAAGGAATTGCTGTAAGTAATGACAGATAACACAAAACTTATCTTGATTGGAGCAACCATTTTTTTGGTAATTAATTCTGGATTTAATGGTAATTTCAGATTGGAAATCCTCTATTGGAATTCAATACGGATTTTAATTCCAAGGCTGAATTTTTATGGTCTCATGGACTGATATCTGATGCCACTTATGAACAATTTACAAAAGTTTGTAACTATTCTCAATATAGAAGGCAATACACGAATGGAAATCTTACACCAAGATGCTCTCTTGTGATGAATCAAGTTTTAGGAGAGATTGGTAAATTTGTAGACACGTATGATGTTACTCTCGACGTTTGTTTGTCAACAGCTTCGTTGCAATCTGAGGTTCTAAATAAATTGGTAATGTCACAATTCTGCTTGTTATGCTATTTTCTCTAGTTCTTTGGGTAACTAATTTATTTTTCTGAGATTTCTACGAGTTTCTAACAGAAGGTTAAGCCAGAAATAGATGTATGTGTTGAGGATGAAACAATTGTGTACCTGAACAGAAACGATGTGCAGAAAGCTCTCCACGCTCGTCTTGTAGGAGTCAATCAATGGACTGTTTGTAGCGGGTATTTCATCCTCCCCCTTTTTGCACAAACCATTAAAAAAAAATCACACATGAGATTAAAATCAGATTTTTAGTTGATTTTGATAAAACCTGATAAAATGTGTTGTTGAAAAGTTATGGGTTCTATGAAATATGGTTGAGATTATTGTTGACTTTGATTTAGATTAAAATCTAAATTTTAATTTATACCAAACAAGAGCTAAAACTGAAAACAGTAAAATAAATTTCCTGTTGTATTTAAATTGCTGCATAATCTAATATTTTGTTTACATTTTCTTGATACAGGGTTTTACATTACAAGATGAATGACCTAGAGATACCAACAATTGGCATTCTAGGATCGCTCGTAAAATCTGGTATTCGTGTGCTAGTCTATAGGTAAATATCTTTTATATTATACAATTCTATTCCGTGTAGCAAATACGTGTGCCATGTACATATATTCCACTTCATAAACACAAAATCTCTGCAGTGGTGATCAAGATTCAGCTATCCCACTGACTGGAACTCGAACGCTGGTTAATGGATTGGCGAACGAATTAGGACTAAAGACTACAGTGCCATATAGTCCTTGGTATGAGGGTAGACAGGTTAGAAATTTAATCTATATATGAAGATTTTACCTCAGAAAATTAAGCCCCTGTTTGGGAGAAATTACATATAAGATTTTAATTCAAGTCAAAGTCAACAATTAATTTTAATCATACATTTGATCGGACCCACAAATTTTCAGCCACACATTTTAATAATTTCTATCAAAATCTACTAAAAAACTGATTTTAATCATCACCAAACAGGTATTAAATTCTTGTGGCCCTATTCTTGAACTTTGTTTTCTGCATTCCAGGTTGCAGGATGGACACAGACATATGGAGACTTTTTATCATTTGCATCCATAAGAGGAGCTTCTCATGAAGCTCCACTCTCTCAGCCAGAGAGATCGCTTGTTATGTTCGAGTCATTTGTGAATGGGAAGCGACTTCCACAGGTGAATGGCTCGAAAGAGGAAATATATCCGCAGATTCGACTCATATAGAAGTAACAATCCACAAAATAGATAATGACTCTCAGAATTTAACTTCAGAATTCATATGGAAACATTATTTGTGGCCACATTTATGATGGCTTGAGGAGAATGAAAAATTTCACTTTATGCATCTCATCTACTTCCCATGATCCCATCCATTTTACTATCATGGTTAGCCCTCACCACCCCTTACACACTTTACTCCCCCATAACCGCAAACTCAACAGCTATTCAATTCTAAAATATTCTATGCCAAATCTATAAATGCAGCATATGTGACATGGCAAAGAGAAAATAGGTTGAAGAATATTGCCTTTGCTAACAGTAGGGGTAAACGTGGTCCAATTTGGATCATGTTTGACATATTTTCAAATCAAGGTATTTCAAACGGTTTGACATTTTTCAAACAAAATCATTTTTTGCGGTTTGGTTAAGTTTTAATTCGCAGTTTACCTATCGGCACAGTATAACATATTTTATATGTTAAATTAATTCTTATTTTTTTTTTAATATATGAAGCTAAAAAAGTTCTATATAATCTAAAACGCGGTTAATAATGTTAAATGTTAAATTCATATTCATATTTGTTTTCAATTCAAAAATACAAACATGAAACTGAAAAAGCAATTTTAATTGTAATTGCATTGCATTGCATTTTTCATATCTCCAATGTCATCATCCTCTATTAGGATTGTATCATTGACTTCTACATTGTGTTCTAGAATTTGATCCATATTTCTATAAAAAGAAACCAAAGGACATTAACATTAACTACCAAAAATATTAAATAAGAAATGATTAACATTATAAGCACCTATATAAAATCAGCACTTATAAAATAGCTAGATTTTCTTAAAAAATATTCCAGTCCATACAGGAAATAAATAAAAATCGAGAAGATCAACATTATTGTCTAGGCTTGTCATTATTTTTGCAAAATCAGTTTTCCTGGTCAAGAATCTGTTAGATTTTTGGCGACAACTATTAGAACACTAGTATAGGGTTTTGGATTATTTGGTAGTTCGGAAATAAGAATTGCCATATAGCCAGAATGTTCTACTTGTACTACGGTCTGTCGATTTTATTTTCTCAATTGAACGAGTTTTTCACCTTTGGGTTGGAGTGACTTGGCTCTATGGTAATACCTGCGTTCGGCGGCTCATTAAATTGATTATAATTGATTATTTATATTTTCTAAATAAAATGCGTATTTAAAAATTTAAAAGAAAAAATATGTATAATTAAAAAATGATTTGAAAAATTGCTAGAGAGACTATCGATTTTTAATTAGTCTCTCTAGCAATTTTTTGTCCCTTCCCTTCCCTTTTCTTCATTTTCGTTTTTCCCAAATTTAGAATATTTGGGCCGTTCTCTTTGTGTTTCGATTTTGGATTTTGGATTTTGTTTTGAATTTTAGTTGTTTGTTTTGGGATTGGTGAAAACATGTTCTCTTTGTGATTTTGGAAAACTGTTTTCAAAAATAGAAAACTGAAAAATGCGTTTACTTTGTAATTTTTTGATATATTTATTTTGTGATATTTTATATGTAAAAAATGGTTGACTTGTTGAATTACATTAATTTTAATGTTAATAAATCAGTTAGTTCTCTATGTCAATAAATTCATCATTAATATTGTTTCAGCTAAACAAAAATTTAACCCCATACCTACAAAATCTTAACATGGATCTATATATAATGGCAAAATAACAAAAGAATTTCAAGTGAAGGAAGTGTCTCACATTTATCCAAAAATAATAATAATAATAATAATAAAAATTAAAAATTAAAAAAAAAAAAAATCTTAACATGGATCTATATAATGGCAAAATAACATAAGAACTTCAAGTGAAGGAAATGTCTCACTTTTATCAAAAATAAATAAATAAATAAATAAATTTTACAAAAATAAAAAATAAAAATTTTAAAATGGATCTATATATAATGGCAAAATAACATAAGAACTTCAAGTGAATGAAGGGTCTCACTTTTACAAAAAAAGTAAAAAAAAAAAAATTTACAAAAAAAAAAATAAAAAAAAAAAATATATCTTAAAATGGATCTATATATAATGACAAAATAATATAAGAACTTCAAATGAAGAAACTGTCTCACTTTTACAAAAAAAAATTACAAAAAAAAATCTTAACATAGATCTATATATAATGACAAAATAATATAAGAACTTCAAGTGAAGGAAGTGTCTCACATTTAAAAAATAATAATAATAATAATAATAATAATAATAATAATAAATAAAAAATTACGCAAAAAAAAATCTTAACATGGATCTATATATAATGACAAAATAATATAAGAACTGTTGGATAAATTCAATAATATGGGGCCAAACATGTATAAAATAAAACGTGTGGTGTTGTCTTGAGGATTTAGTCAATGAAGTGATCCACTAAAGATTATTCGGGACTAATGGGTATTAAGTGTCGTGAGATTAAAGTGTAGAGACGGATTCAATGTTTTAAATTGATGAGGGGCCAATTTAATAACATTGAAACATGATAGTTGCCCTACAACTATTTATACAGGTCATGGTCCCCAATTGAGCGTGGCTTTTTAATAACTCTCTGCATCCCCGTCAACAGAGAAGAAACATAAGGAGAAAACCACGAATCAGTTGGAAGGCCATAACCCCGTTCAATCAAACACAACAATGAATTCAGGTACGCTTCCGCTTCATTATCGATCTTGATAATTACAGCATGATGTTTGTGGATTTTAGATGAACATTCATCTATATCAAAATTAATTTTAACAAGTGGTATCAGAGCCAACATCGTGTTTAATTATCAGATCAATTTTGTATGCATATATGTGAAACCTTGATTCTGTGAGTATGTATATGCAAAATAAGTCTCTGTTTTGAAAATATACACACAGCAAAATTCGAAAATTTGGAACATGATTTTGGATTCATATACAGCCGGTCGTTATCTCTCAGTATGCATATATGCGAAATCTTGGCTTTCAAAAATTGGGTTTTAAATCTGATTTTTTTTTTTTTTTTGCATAATATATAAGTTTTTTTTGAATTTGGACTTCAATTTTCGCAATCTATGGTTCTGCATAATTCGAATTGTATTGTTGTGTATGGATTTATGTTGGTTATGTGGTGATTGATTGAGGATGAAGGTCGGAAAAGGGGCAGCCTCGCACTGCGCGCGGCGGGACACCGCGTCGCCGCGCGCGATGGGGTTGTGCTGGTTCGCGCGACTCAGTTTCTTGGCTGCAGCGCCGGCGATGGCACCGCGTTCTTGGCTGGATGGAGCGGCGGCTAGGGTTTGGTTGTAAACCCTAGTTGTTGCAAAATTTTTTGGCCCAGGGACCTCACTCGTAAATTTGAAGTGCTGAAGGGCTCCTTTGCAATTTTTGGATATTTTATGTAAATTGCAACTTTGGTCCTCCATCATTATTTTAAAATAATGTTCAAACCCTAAGTTTATAAAATCTTATAAGTTAGCCCTTCAGACTTCTGAATTTACAAAATTAAGTCCCTAAAGTTAAGAAATCATTTAAGTTGGGTTTTTTAAGAATTCTGAATTTTACGATTCAGTCCCTAAAGTTTATGATTTTAATTAATTGGCCGCTAAAGTTTGGGAAAATTGCAATTTAGTCCTTCAAGTTTAAAAATATTTCATAATTGGCCAATCAAGTTTAATTAAATTGCAATTTAACCATCCAACTTAATGATTACTTAATCCTAAAGTATTGAATTTCATAATTCAAATCCTAAAGCCTTAAATATATGCAAAACAATCAATTCAAGTTCAAATTTTGGTATGATGGATTCTTTTGAGAAACATAATATTTCGAAGTGAATTAATTGAAGCAACATGTTGCCAAAGCAACCTCTCTTGTGGAAATTAATTAACTTAGAATATTAGAAGGTTTTGTGTGTGTGTTGTTCATGCGGATATTGATCGGCCCAAAGGAAGGTCAATGTTTGGCTGGAATTTCAGGTGCACCTGTGGTAATAAACGCGTGACGATTATTTGATTTAACGTGTGATCAATAAATCGGTCCAAAGAAAGGTTTATTGGTTGACATGTCTTATTGTCAGTGTTTGATTACTACATCGAGGTACCACTTACAAGTTAATATTTCTGTCCAAAGACTAAATATTGATGTTGTGCTAGGTATCTTGTGATGGGCCTTACCATTATTTGAAATTATTATTTGCATAATAAAGTACTAATGTAAGCTATTTTCATCTTCTTCTCTATACAATTAATTCATCTGCTACCACAATATCTGCAAATCTTAACTCAATCCCCATGCTTGATGGGTCAAACTTCAAGGATTGGAAAGAGAACGCACTAATTGTTCTCGGCTGCATGGATCTTGACCTTGCTCTCAGGGTTGAGCAACCGGCTTCTCTTACGGATGCAAGTTCGCCTGATGACAGGAGGAACTTTGAGAAGTGGGAACGCTCACATCGCATGAGTCTAATGATCATTAAGCGCGGCATTCCGGAAGCCTTTAGGGGCGCATTATCTGAAGAGGTAACTAATGCCAAGCAATTCCTTGCCGAACTTGAAAAGCGTTTTGCTAAAAACGATAAGACTGAAACAAGCACGCTTCTGCAAAGCTTGATTTCAATGAAGTACAGAGGCAAGGGGAACATAAGGGAGTACATCATGAAGATGTCTCATACTGCTTCAAAACTTAAGGCACTAAAGCTCGACTTGTATGATGACTTGCTCGTGCATTTAGTATTGATATCGCTTCCTGCACATTTCAGTCAGTTTAAGGTAAGTTACAACTGTCAAAGGGAGAAATGGACTCTAAATGAGCTCATTTCATATTGTGTGCAAGAGGAAGAAAGGCTGAAGCAGGATAGAACTGAAATTGCTAACTTGGCAAGTACCTCTAAGGATAAGGGCAAGAAAAGAAAAACAGAATATGAAGCTGTTAAGGGTCCAGATCAAAAGAAGCCACATAAGGACAAAGAGGGTTGTTTCTTTTGCCTGAAACCTGGACATTTAAAGAAAGATTGTACCAAATACAACGCTTGGCATGCAAAGAAAGGTACATTTCTTAATTTGGTCTGTTCTGAGGTTAATTTAGCTTCAGTACCTAGAAACACTTGGTGGTTAGATTCTGGTGCTACTACTCACATAAGTGTTTCTATGCAGGGTTGCCTGTTCTGCCGAAAGCCAAGTGATGCTGAAAGATTCATCTTTGGTTTCTATTTCCTTATTGGACAAATCAGGATATTATTGTTCTTTTGGAAATTGTCAGTTTAGTCTTTCTTTAAATTCAAATATTGTTGGTACTGGTTCATTATGTTCGTACGATAACCTATATTTGCTTGATACTATTGCATCATATAATGAAACCTTGTATGTGGAATCACGTGGTACTAAGCGAAAATTAAATAAAGAAAATTCGGCAAAACTATGGCACAAGCGCTTAGGTCACATCTCAAAAACTAGAGTTGAATGACTTGTGTTAGATGGTATTTTGGATTCCCTCGACTTTACGGACTTTGATGTTTGTATTAATTGTATCAAGGGAAAACAGACCAAAACGAGAAGGTTAGGTGCTAATAGAACTTCGGACGTCTTAGAATTGATACACACGGATATTTGTGGACCATTCCCTACGGCTTCCTGGAATGGTCAACAATACTTTATATCATTCATAGACAATTACTCACGTTATGGGCATCTATATCTTATTCATGAAAAGTCTGAGTCACTGGACATGTTCAAAGCTTTCAAAGCTGAAGTTGAGAATCAACTCAACAAGAAAATTAAAAGCGTTAGATCTAATCGTGGTGGTGAGTACTACGGCAGATATGACGGTTCAGGTGAACAACGTCCAGGACCATTTGCTAGATTCCTAGAGGAATGTGGAATCGTCCCACAGTACACCATGCCAGGTTCTCCTAGCATGAATGGTGTAGCTGAAAGACGAAACAGAACTCTTAAGGATATGGTAAGGAGTATGATTAGTCATTCTACTTTACCAAAATCACTCTGGGGAGAAGCATTAAAGACTGCAGCTTATATTCTGAATAGAGTACCAACTAAAGCTGCTGCTAAAACACCTTATGAGCTTTGGATAGGCAGAAAACCTAGTCTAAAGCATTTCCACATTTGGGGATGTCCAGCTGAGGCAAGGCCTTATAGGCCGCATGAGGATAAATTGGACTCCAAAACAGTTAGCAGCTACTTTATTGGTTATTTTGAGCGATCAAGGGGCTACAAATTTTATAATCTCACGCTTAAGTCAATTTTTGAAACGGGAACTGCAACATTTTTTGAGGATGTTGAGTTTGGGGGGAGAAATAAGGTTAGAGACATTATCTTTGAGGAAGAAGCTGAGGAAGGATCGATTTCGATTCCTACTGTTACTTTTGACAATGTGCAGGTTTCTATACCTGTCATTGATCAAGAAGTACATCCAGAAACTCAGCATGATAATGTTGAAGAAACTCCCATCCAAAATCCAGAAATACAAACTCAACAACCTCAACAAACAATACCATTAAGGCGATCCACTCGAGAAAGGAAAAATGCTATTTCGGATGACTATATAGTATTTCTCCAAGAACATGAGGAAAATAATGGAATGATGAAAAATGATCCAATCAATTTTCATCAGGCCATGAAGGGTTCTGACTCTCAAAAGTGGATTGATGCCATGAATGAGGAGTATAAGTCTATGCAAGACAATAAAGTTTGGGATCTTGTCCCATTACCAGAAGGTGCGAAACCCATTAGTTGTAAATGGATTTTTAAAACCAAAAGGGATTCGAAAGGTAATGTGGAAAGATATAAGGCTCGTCTTGTAGCTAAAGGGTTTACACAAAAGGAAGGTATTGACTTCAAAGAGACTTTCTCTCCGATTTCAACGAAAGACTCTTTCAGGACAGTCATGGCACTTGTTGCACATTTTGACCTCGAGTTACATCAAATGGATGCTAAGGTGGCGTTTCTCAATGGCGACATTGATGGGACGATCTATTTGGTGCAATCAGAAAACTTTGTGTCAGTAGACCTAAAGCAAATGGTTTGCAAATTAAAGAAATCCATTGTGTACTCAAGCCAGCTTCCCGTTAAGGGTAATACAAATTTCATCAAGCAATTATCTCATTTTGTCTTGAGATTAATGTTGTTGATGGTTGTATGTATTAAAAGTTCAGTGGGAGTAAGTATATTTTCCTGGTTTTATATGTTGATTATTGCTTGCCACTAATGATATAAGTATGTCACATAAAATTATGAGATTTTTTGTCAAGGAGTTTTGAGATTAAAAATCTTGGTGACGTCTCTTTTGTATTAGGAATTCAGATACACCGGGATTGATCTTGAGGTATTCTTGAATTGTCACAAAAGGGCTATATCGATAAAGTACTTAAGAGGTTTGGCATGCAGGACAGTAAATCAGGGGACAGCCCTATCGCTAAGGGAGACAAATTTAGTCTCGACTAATGCTCGAAAAGTTATCTTGAAGTTAAAGAATTGCAGAGGCTCCCATATAGTTAAGCTATAGGGAATCTGATGTATACTCAAGTTTGTACGCGTCCAGATATTGCGTACATTATTGGGATACTAAGGAGATATTTCAGTAACCCTGGGATGAATCATTTGGAAAGTAGTCAAACATGGGTTATAAGGTATTTAAAGAGAACAAAAGATTACATGCTCACATACAGAAAATCGGATCAGTTGGAGATCATATGGTATTATGATTCCGATTTTTTACTAGATGCCAAGAAAGTAAAAGATCCACATAAGGCTACATTTATCTGCTGGTTGGAGGAGCTATTTCCGGATGGAGTGCTTAACAGACACTTTAGTTTTTTCACTTGGCAGCACAGTTGTAGCAATTTTGGGGGCATCTAATCATGGGATATGGCTGCGAAATTTTGTCACCGGGCTGCGCATTCTGAATGGAATTGAAAGACCATTAAAGTTATATTGTGACAATAACTCTGCAGTGCTATATTCCAATAACAACAGGAGTTCAACTAAGTCAAAGCACATTGACATTAAGTTCCTGGTTGTGAAGGAAAGGGTACAGAGTAGACAGATTTCCATAGAGCATATTGGGAAAAACTCCATGATTGCGGATCCGCTTACTAAGGGATTAGCACTCAAGGTCTTTCACGAGCACACTGCTCGTATGGGTGTAATATTTCTTGAGGATATCATGATTTAGTGGGAGTTTGTATTTTGGTTGCTTTATGTTTTGGTTTTGGACACATTTGTGTATTTGGATAATTTTCTGTACGGAAATAAAGTATTTAGTTCATTCTACTCCGTTACATTATGTTTGGTATTGATCTCACCTAAGGAATAAAGTCGGACCAATTGAAAATAGGCATGTTTGGATCACATAACATGTAATTTTCATACTACACTCTCATGATTGATCTATGTCATTTGGTTGTATTGGTATATGTGACCATTGATGGATTTAGTTACGATTAATGTAACGAAAGTCGCTTTGATCCTATATTGATATGATTGATGGACGAGATTGTTTGGAAATACCCTTAATAATGATAGCACATTTTTGAGCTCATAAGGTTGTACACATTTGTAAGGATACATGTATGGCCCAGTGGGAGATTGTTGGATAAATTCAATAATATGGGGCCAAACATGTATAAAATAAAATGTGTGGTGCTGTCTTGAGGATTTAGTCAATGAAGTGATCCACTAAAGATTATTCGGGACTAATGGGTATTAAGTGTCGTGAGATTGAAGTGTAGAGACGGATTCAATGTTTTAAATTGATGAGGGGCCAATTTAATAACATTGAAACATGATAGTTGCCCTACAACTATTTATACAGGTCATGGTCCCCAATTGAGCGTGGCTTTTTAATAACTCTCTGCATCCCCGTCAACAGAGAAGAAACATAAGGAGAAAACCACGAATCAGTTGGAAGGCCATAACCCCGTTCAATCAAACACAACAATGAATTCAGGTACGCTTCCGCTTCAGTATCGATCTTGATAATTACAACATGATGTTCGTGGATTTTAGATGAACATTCATCTATATCAAAATTAATTTTAACTTCAAGTGAAGGAAGTGTCTCACATTTGCAAAAAAAAAAAAAAAATCCAAAACGCGCGTTTTGGTCATTTTGGACTTTTTAACACAAAATATCCAAAACGCAATACACTCGTTTTGAATTTCCTTTATATATTTCTTGGTGTTTTGGAAAACGAGTTTCTGAAAATGGGCAAAGTGAACGCGTTTTCGATATTTTCAAAAATCGAAAACTCAAAACGGATCGAAAACAGCAAAGAGAACGGGGCCTAATTTTTGCATGAAAGTGAATATTTGCACTTCAAAATTATTTTAAATAATCTTCTATGGCCTAAGCAATGACCTTCCAGTTTAATCCAATGACTGAGTTTCATGATCAGCTCTATGTTCGGACCGAATCAAATGTTGTGTTCGGTAATTGATTTATAAACTAATTTTTAAATTACGCAATTTTTCAAATTATTTTTTAATCACAGACATTTCTTTTTTAATTTTTAACCACATATTTCATTTAGAAAATACAAAAAATAAAAGAAATGGTTTTTTTGAGCTGTCGAACAGAAATTGACTACGCCTACAAGCTGAGTTGAGCCTCACTTGATTTTGAAAATATTGATTTAACTAGTTATCATCCCGTGCTGTACAACAATTGTAATTCATGGAAGTGATCTAAAAAAAAAAGCAAATTTATTGATTATAAAGAATTAAGATAAAACTCACAAAAACTTAACATTTTATTAAAATCATTATTCACACTATTAAAATTTAAAGAATTATCGAGATTTTGAAAATATTAGGAGGCTCATGTTCTATTTCTTGCAATATGTATGAAACAAATTATCTCATACTTATCATCTCCATTCTAGTTGACGAAGTTGTGCTCGACTCTTTTAATGGGATATCCTCTCGATATCCATCTTCACCATTTGAGAAAGGCAATGTGTATTGATTTTAACTCAATAATTAGCTTGCTTGAGTTTCAACAATGATATCTCTATTAGATGAAGATTTTTAAAATCTTATTTCTCCCCCACCCAAAAATAACAACCCCCCAAATAACAATGTGAAATTTTGTTCAGGCAGGATCAATGGAATGGTTAGACAATCTCAATATAAGTATAGAGTATATAGATTTTCAAAATGTTTGGGCACGATTCAGCCATACGTTTCGTAAATAAAATAAACTGGTTTATGAACTAATTTATAAACTACACAATTTCTCAAACTACTTTTAACCACACACACATTTTTTCTCTTCAATTTTTAATCACTACTTTTTATCTCAAAATTATAAATAAATAAGTTTATAAATCAAATAGTGTTTCTGATCAAAGTCTATCGGCGAAATTAGGGGTGTACATGGTTTGGTTTGGTTCTGGTTCTAGAAGAACCAAACCAAATCGTAAACCGATGGTTTTTTACTAATGGAACCAATTGGTTTTTTCAAAGATATGGAACCAAACCGGAACCAAACCGCTCGATTCTGGTTTGGTTCTGAGACCATTACTTGAATTTTTAAATAATAAATGTAAATTAAAACATGTTCATATCCGCTTCTTCATTAGAATCCATCTACATCATTACTAAATAGAAAATGAATTTTTTAGTTAACAAAACAAAGATTTAGAAAAAGTAACATGTTATTCTAAGTCAAAGAAGAAGAAACTAGTCTGAAGGAAGATCGTCGTCGACCTGTTGAAATTTAGAGAATCGAACATAAAGACAGTTTAGACTTATAGTTACAGATTACGATGAAATTCTGAGTCTCATTTTACCGTGGTGCCGTGTGAGTTAGGGATGGAATTTGCAATTTGAGTTTGGGTTAACTCTTGAGAATTGATGAATTGGGTCGAGGTTTATATATACATAAATTTTAAAAAATAAACATCATTGTCGTCGATGGTAACTAAGGAGTGCAACGATTGTTGTGTTATAGGAGTGTAAGTAAAGCAGTGTGAATGCGTATTTATAATTGAAAAGAAGAAAAACGAATTAGAATTAGAATTTAGATTTATGATTTAAAATCTTTGTCTGATATGAAATGAGATAAAATGTATGTTAAATAACATTTTTGTACATTTCACATTTATAATTTTAGATTTTAATTTTTTGGTGAGATGAATATCCACTAATTTGTAAAATATATATATATATATAGTTTGGTTCTTGGTTCTGGTTCTGGAAAGAGAAACCGGAACCAGAACCAAAATCGAATGATTCTTGATTCTAAGAATCAAACCATTATTTTTTTTATGTAGAACCGAACCGAACCAAACCGCTTGGTTTGGTTTGGTTCTGGTTTGGTCTGGTCTGGTCTGGTTCGATTATTTTGTCCACCCCTAGGCGAAATGGTATTTACCAAAAGAGTTTGTGAAGACTTTCCATGTCTGACAATTCATCCACGTGACTCAATTTTTGAACATCAGTCTACTGTTGAATAATGCAAAAATTCTTTTAAAATGTGATTTGAATGAGATTCAAACAGGGGCTGACAATATATGGAATTAAAATTGGAATGTTGGCTCGAGATTCTGCAAAAACTCTACTGGCAGACAAATAAATTTCGAAAATAAAGCTGACACAGTAATACATTTTTTTTACTTATATTATTTTTTCGATTCAGTTCTCTTGCGCATGAAGCGTAGAAGAACAGATCTTCACTTTTTCTTACAAAATTGTAAGGCAAAGCTTGACTGAAGTAGATGTGTCAGCTAGTGGTTGACACATATACTTTATATTATTTTTTAATTTTTTAATATAAGCCATGGTTTACAAATTTAGTTTCTACATTTTCAAATTAAAAAAGAAAAAGAAAAAAGAAGGTAAAGTTATTTTTCGATGCTTATTTATCTATGTTTTGTTTAGTTTTCAAGCAAGTCATTTTTTGTTTTATTTTATTTTCTTGCTTTTAAAATGTGTTTATATATATATATATTTGAGTTTACAAACAGGGTAAAAAAAATGGTGGCTCGTTCTAATTTATGCAACGTCTATTTCTATTGATGTATTGCAATATTATTATGAATATCAAACGAAATTTAATACATGTACATATATTAGAATTTATTACGATAAAACAAAAGACAATTTACATTAAAAAAAATTTAAGATAAAATAACAGTTTCTCTAACCTCTTTTTAATTACACACATTTTCTTTCTCTAATTTTCAACCACTACTTTTTACCTCAGAAATATAAATAAACCAATTTATAAAACATACAGTGTTACCAAACGAAGGTTAAATATAATCATTTATTTCATTTGTTTCGAGAAATCTATCGATCAGTTCCGATTCTTTCTTTTTTTTTTTTTGATTCTTTTTCGATCGAGATGTATAGATCCTGTTCATGGATACGACAAAATAAAAGATAATTTACATTACAAAAAAAAAAAAAAATTATAACTAGGATGTTGGCTTGAGATTCTTCAAAAATTTTACTGGCAGACAAATAAATTTCGCATAAAAAGCTAACACAGTGATACTTTTTTTTTTTTTTTTTTTACTTATATTATTTTCTCGAATATGTTCTCTTGCGCATGAAGCGTAGAACTATAGATCTACACTTTGCCTTAGAAAATTGTAAGGCAAAGCCTGGCTGAAGTAGATATGTTAACCATTGGCTTACCCATACTTTATATTATTTTTTAATTTTTTTAATATAAGCCACAGATTTAGTCTATACAAACCTTAGTCACCCAAGAAATCATTTTCATAAAGTTTTGTAAGTCTTCTGAATCACAAATGCTCTTCTTACTCAACTCTGGTAAGAGAGGAATGGTGCAATCTAGGTAAGATGAGAGTTCTTGAAAACTCTTCTCCTTAATGAGGGCATTCTTAGGAGTATTGATATCACAATGATGACCTCTATAGTCTGAGAAAGAAATTTCATTATCGGACCAAGAGATGAATTAGTTATGACATCTATTACTATTTTCTTACCAACCGAAGAAGCTGCTCAATCCCATTACTATAACCTCAAATAACCTACATTAGGAAGATATATAATCAAAAGCCATATGACAAGAAAAAAGAAAAACAGAAAATAAAATCAGAATTCTCAGTCTCACATTATACTTGAAATTTTATATGACCATCCCCCAAAATAAGCTCAATTCTAGTACGTCAGAATTTTAATTCATTTATCAGAAGCCAAGCATTTGTTTAAGTAATCTCTTATTCCATGATAGCAACATGCATTTCCACGGTTAGAATGACATCCAAAGAGAAATTGTTCATATTATAATGTGCTTTATGAATTAAATCAAATTTTTAATAAATTTTGATAAAAAATAATGAAGTACATAGTTGAAAAGTTGCGAGTTATATGAAATTTTTGGCTAAATTAGTAGTTGATTTTAATTTGTATTAAAATCTAAATTCTAATCCCTACAAATATGGACATAATTACCAACAATTTTTCACTGGTGACAATATCAATAAAAACACAAATTAATTATCACATCATTATTCTATTTTTATTTTATTTTAATAATATGCATTTGTTGTAAATATTATACTCCTATATCCCACAAAGATAGTTCCCTACTCATTTTCACACGAATTAAGAAATGTCAATTAATGTTGTTGAAAAAATAAATTTTACAATTACTTTTCCTAATATACCCTTAATAAATTTATGTAATTTTCCTTAAAATTGAAAGAATATAAATTTATATAGACTAATAAAAAATATATTAAGAGTCTGTTTGGTAATGTGAAAAGTTTTGGTTTTTTTGATTTTTTTTGATTTTTTTATGGATGTGTGGTTTAAAAATATTTGAAAAGTCAAAAATGGAGAGCTTGACTAAGAATGAATGATTGAGATTGAGTTTGAAAAGTTGAGACAAAATTTTTACCATTAACAAACAGGCTCTAAATAAGGCCAAAATTAGACAAAAAATATTAACTTCATTCTAAAAAAAAAAAAAAACGGAAAGACTCGAAAGCCCTTGAGGAGAAGACTCGAAACTTGCAGGAAAGAGAAAAACAGAACAAGCTTTCGCCAGAGTATTGCTGCAAAGACTTTTAGAAAGTGGTAAAAGGGGAAATAGTAAAATGAAGAAGGATTTATAGGGATCCCAACGATCTAGATTCCTTGATTTTTGTGAGCCGTATGATTAATGTGGTTAACCCATGCTTCTTGGAGAATGGGCTAATCAAAGCGCCAGCCGTCAAAGGGAGGGACAAAACCGTTCAGCTACCACAGTGAATATCATGCGTTGCGAAATACTACTCCCCTCCCATTTTATATATATATTTCTTGGAGACAGATACCAATAGCCCTTCTGAATTAAATGTGCCGCCTAAGAAACGCGCTAGTACGATCCCGACCCCATTTAGGAGGGAAAATCCGAGGCAGAAGATCGGCTATAATATGGATCCGAACCTTACATAAGGAATTTCATTATTGACTCCCTAAAAAGTTAATGCTGTGAAATCATGGCAAATCCTACATGACCATGAATGATCCCTTCGGACCTTGACCCACAGTTAAGACCTAAAATATCACCTTGGGATGAATGCCGAGGTGGTACGTCAAGCAAACGTCTTTAGCCGACCTGGTTAACGCCTAGCCGATGTGCTTTATACTTAGCCGAGGCGCTTTATGGCGTTGACCAGAAGAGAGATGGAGTCAGTAATGGGACACTGCCTTTACCAAGACGTGACAGACGCCCATCCCCTACGAAATGTAGCAATGATTACGGTTGAAAAGTAAGGTTATCTCCAAGTTGGGGGTTAGCAATTTAATACCTTTATCAATATATATTTCTCTCACTCCATTTTCTCTCTTCTACACATTTATATCTCCCGCACCCAACACATATTTACCTAAAAATGAGTATTGACTTTGGCATCAGAGTGCAAACGGGAGCCACCTCGACCCCCTTTGCAAACTGATTGTTTGTCACAATGCGCAGGAGAACCACGTGTTCAAGAGGGAGGAGCTGAGACGTATTGGTCCAAGGTCCAGCCGAATTTTGTGGTCAACATAATTAATATTAAAGTTAATTTGTTGAGAAAATATTATCAAGGTTACTAACATATATTATTTAAAATAAAATTTAACACAAGAATTCAATTGCCTTAGTGGTTGGGACATCACTACCCAACACTTAGGTGGCGTTCTGTTTGTATTTTATTTTGTATTTTCATTTTCGAAAATGTTTTGTGCTTCCTGTTTTTATTTTTATTTTCAAAATTGTTGATAACGCGTTTGGTTTGTCACTTCAGAAAACTGTTTTCGAAAATGAAAAGCTGGAAAACACGTTCTGTTTGAAATTTTACAGAATACTACTTAAACTATTTTTAATTAATTTGCTTATAGAATACTAATGGCTCAAACTCAATTTTCCTTTCACAATACACTGAAAACATGGTTACATGCAATACACTAATGTGAGCATTAAGATCTATATTAACACAGTTTGGTCAGGTTCGATATTTGAGGAAGCTCTAGTTCTATTAAAATCCAGAAAATGCAAGTTTTTTCAAAATCACCAGAATCCATTTCAAGACATTTTTTGAAATATAACAACAAGAATTCTCACTTAATTTTTTTTTTGTAATATTGATATTGTATTCAATAAAACTTTATTTAAGCTTAGTTCCAAGTTAGGATAATTCTCCCAAAAAAAAAAAAAAATCTTCATTTAGGGTTAGTTCCAAATTAGGATAATTATAAAAAAAAATAGTAATAAAAATAAATAAATAAATAAAAACTTTATATTAGCTTAGTTCAAAGTTAGGATAATTCTTTAAAAAAAAAAAAAAAAATTCCCAAAACGCGTTTTCTGAGTTTTGAACATTTTTTTATTGAAATACACACAAAACGAGGTTTTGGACGTTTTGCGTTTTGTGTACAATTTTTTTTTTTTCAAAATGCGTTTTTGAAAATGGTAAAGAGAATGCGTTTTTTGTGTTTTCGAAAATAAAAATAGAAAACGACATCAAAACAGCAAAGAGAACATGACCTTAGGTTCCGAGTTCGAATCCAAGTCATGCACAATTATCATATGAATTAAAGAAAATTCGTGGGTCAATGGTTCAGATCGAGATTTGGGTCGGGTTAATAAGGGATTGAATAGTTTCAAAATAAATAAATAAAAGATTAATTAAATATTTTCACAAATAGAGACGACATTGTCGTCTCTAAAGGTCGTCCCAATTATCCTGGAGGAAACAGAAACGATAGAGTCGTCTCTATTTATCTTTAACTACGGGCCTACAGAAATGACTCATTGAGACAATTTTGTTGTCTCTAATAACTAACGAAGGGCCGGATTCTCGTAGTGTTCTTGAAAGACTTAACAGTCAAATATGTAGTTTGAGATTAGAGTAGAAGACCATTCCTCCATTCCTCTCTCTCTCTCTAAACCATGATATCCCATTTTATGACAGATCTTATATTAATTTGTGCATTCATTATATGCATAACAACAGTAGAATCCATTAATGAAGCTGATAAAATAGCAAATTTGCCTGGTCAACCAAAGGTCAGTTTCCAGCAATATGCAGGATTCATTACCATTGATGAGAAGCAAGATAGAGCCCTCTTCTATTACTTTGCTGAGGCAGATACTGAGCCTGTTTCAAAGCCTCTTGTTCTTTGGTTGAGTGGAGGTAGGTTAAATGTGGAACTATCTAATGGTATCTCACATCGCTGGTCAAAGGATACTGTAACAATCACATAGGTAGAAGAAGTCACCCTTAAAACCTGCTTCAAAATCGATATACAATTAGATCAATAGTGTGTGTGTGTGTGTGTATTACATTACTTTCAAGAAAAAGCTAAAACCCAGAATTTTTTTGAGTTAAAGAAGTGCAGATTAATCATTTTTTGGTATGAAAATGGTGTTTCTTTATTTTACAGGGCCTAGTTGTTCATCTGCTGGAATTGGTGCTTTCGTTGAGCATGGTCCATTTAAACCAAGTGGGAATGTTTTGGTTAAAAATGATTATAGCTGGAATAAAGGTATCCCACTGATAGAATTAATGTGTACTTCTTGTGAGTCATGCTGATTTTTCTATGTTCACATGAGCAAATGTTTTGTACTTGGGAGTCATTTGCTGGAGTTGGTTTCTCTTATTCTGCTAATAAATCCTTCTACCAATCCGTCGATGATGAAATGACAGGTTCTTTAGTATGGTTTTAGTTAATATACGATAGAAACTTTTACGAACATTTCTAGTGTTTCATTAGGTAGGGAGGATTGAATAAAATGGGAAAATATGAAAGAAACAAAAAAATTGAAAAAACAATCTTGTTAAAAATATGCCCAATCCAGTTAATTGGTGTACCGGGAGAAAAACTTCATTGTTCGAATTGGGCGGCCCAATCATAGCAGGCCACCTCATTGGGTGGCCCAAGCACCTCATTGGGTGCAGTGGGCCACCTAATGTGGTGGCACCTTCGGATAGGACGGTCATAACATTCACATAGTCTTACCATCCTATCGAAGTATTTCTTGATGTGCCAGAGATGAATTTGGGGAGTGTTTGATTGGCAACATATGCCTAGAAACTAAGAATTTGTTTTCCAATTTTAATTTTTTTTTTAAATGAATTTTTTTTAATGGTGTTTGATAACATAAATTTGGTTAGGAATTCATTTGGCTACTTTTATGAGAATTGGTGTAGTTCCTTGTTTTCAAGGCAAACAAATTCTTAGCCAAGAGTTGATAATTGATTTCTACCTTTACATGGTAAATCATAAACGCTTCGATTGATCATTTTTGTTGTTGTTAATTGATTTATTTATTTATTCAAAAATTAACATTATTATTATTATGAAATACGAATATGTAAATTTTTTTTATTAAAATAGCTACATTTTTTATTTGCTATGAAAAATAATGTCAATCAAATAACAAAACTTGAAAAATTTCCTACTTTTTCCACTTGAAAAATTAAATCAAACAAACATATTAAACTTCTAATTCCTAGAAAAGTCCTTTCCACCCTAATTCCATCGTCGCCATCAAACGGACTCCTAGTAACATGGAATCTTGTTGTAAAAGACTTTCTCACCAATCTGTCCTGTTCATATTATCTGATTCACTTACTCTTGTCCAGCACAAGGCAATCTTATTTTTCTCGAGAAATGGTTCGACAAATTCCCAGAATTCAAGAACAGAGATTTTTATATCACAGGAGATAGTTATGCTGGTAAGTTTCCTTTTCACTGAGGAGTAATACTTTGAGCATGTTTGCCTCAGCTTAGAAGTTACGTTTAAGTTGTTTCCACGTTGAGCCTTGTTTTGAGATTTCTACTTTTGTTAAGCTTGGATAAACATTGTTATGATATTGAGCCTTTAAAATGCCCGTTTTAAACTGAAATTTCTGTATACTAACAGGACATTATGTTCCAGAACTTGCCAATCTCATTGTACAATCCAAAGCAAACTTCAATCTCAAAGGAATTGCTGTAATTAATGACAGATAACACAAAACTTATCTTTAATGGAGCAACCATTTTTTCGTAATTAATTCTTGATTTAACGATAATTTCATATAGGAAATCCTCTATTGGAATTCAAAACGGATTTTAATTCCAAGGCTGAATTTTTATGGTCTCATGGACTAATATCTGATGCCACTTATGAACAATTTACAAAAGTTTGTAACTGTTCTCAATATAGAAGGCAATACACGAATGGAAATCTTACACCAAGATGCTCTCTTGTGATAAATCAAGTTTCAAGAGAGATCGGTAAATTTGTAAACACGTATGATGTTACTCTTGACGTTTGTTTGTCAACAACTTCAATGCAATCCGAGGTTCTAAATAAAGTGGCAATGTCACATTTCTGCTTGTTATGCTATTTTCTCGTGTTCTTTGAGTAACTAATTTATTTTTCTGAGATTTCTATGAGTTTCTAATAGAAGGATAAGTCAGGAATAGATGTATGTGTTGAGGATGAAACAATTGTGTACCTGAATAGAAATGACGTGCAAAAAGCTCTCCACGCTCATCTTGTAGGAGTCAATCAATGGACTGTTTGCAGCGAGTATTTCATCTTCCCTCTTTCTGCACAAACCATTAAAAAACTAAAATTTAAAATTCACACAAGAAAGATTAAAACTGAGACAGTAAAAATAAATTTCCTATTGTCTTTAACTTGCTGCATAATCTGATATTCTATTTTCATTATCTTGATACAGGGTTTTACATTACGAGCGGCATGACCTAGAGATACCAACAATTGACATTCTAGGATAGCTCGTAAAATCTGGTATTCGTGCTAGTCTACAGGTAAATAACTAGAACAAATAAGTACACGAATAATGAAACTTACATGCTCTTTTTGTATGGGGAGAGCAGTTGATAGTATACTAAAAGAGAAAAAGTTGATATCTTTTATATTATACAAAATTATGTTCCCAGTACCAAATACGCAAGCCATGTTCATATATTCATAAAATCTTTGCAGTGGTGATCAACATTCAACATTCAGTTATCCCATTCATTGGAATTCGAACACTAGTTAATGGATTGGCAAAGGAATTAGGACTAAAGACAAAAGTTCCATATAGTCCTTGGTACGAGGGTAGACAAGTTAGAAATTTAATGATCTGTACATGAAGATTTACTTTTAGAAAAGTAAATACCTCTTCTTGAACGAGCAATGCTACTTGTACAACTATTGTTGACGACTCAGATGTGGCACGATCCTATTAACTTGCACATCACATTATATTTTAAATCAACACATCACAATTTGTCACATCTGAGTTATCAACTATAGTTGTCATCAAAAGTTGTACAAGTATCATTTTTCTTCTTGAACTTTGTTTTTTGCATTCCAGGTTGCTGGATGGACACAAGCACACATGGAGACCCTTTGACATTTGCAACCATAAGAGGAAATTCTCATTTAGCTCCACACTCTCAGCCAGAGAGATTGCTTCTTGTGTTCGACGCATTCGTAAATGGGAAGCCACTTCCATAGGTGAATGGCTCAAAAGAGGAAATATATCCACGGACTAGACTCACCCAAAATTAACAATCTACAAAATAGATATGATGGCTTGAGGAGAAAGGAAATTTTCATTTTATGCATCTAATTCCCATGATCCAATCCCTCACCACCCTTATACACTTTACTCACCCATAACCACAAACTAAACAGCTATGCAATTCTAGAATATTCTATGGCAAGTCTATAAATGTTCCAGAAACATAGTTTGATTTTGTGTGGCTGGGTAGAGTTAATTTTATTGATCCAATGGAATCAATGAGAAGAATCCACATTATTTTCCCCCTCTTCCACTATACAATGGAGTCCAATCGGAAAAATGCAGGCCATAAACAAGCAATGCGTGCAAGTACCAAGTGTAATTCATAAGCTACCAGCCTGCCAATGAATAGGGCCCAGAATATGACAAAAAAATCAAGAATATTCAATTCATCAAAATTTCCAAGAATTATAGTCCGAATACCTGCAATAAAGGCGAGGAGGCATGTCTTCGTGACCCCTCCAATGCTTAAGTCAGTAAAGAGGAAGGAGAAAATTTATGCAAGAGGCTATAAACTGGAAGAATAATAATTGTGTACCTAAATTATGATGGAATGTCATGTATTTATAGTGATATCTAGACGAGTTATAATAGGATTGAAATACCTGCATTGTATAGTCCTATTAGGACTCATCTTCCTATTTTTTAGGGATTGTGTTGTTAGATTTTGGGATTAGGATATAACTCCTAACATTTGTAGATTCCACGTCAGATAGTAGATCCCTCAACCGGTCAAGAGGAGCACCCCCGAGCAAGTATAACCCCGACCATTGTGTGACCCGAAATGTGCGCGATAGTCCTCGGGGTTGATACTAATCCTCAGGGATGGTCTGTTCGGTGAGAATATTTGTGATGGTCGGGGTTGCTTCAATGGTCATGCTCGAGAAATCATAAATCGATGTTCATCACTGCCCCCCGCGCATCCATGCACGAGTTCGGGGAGGGCAGGATGCGTAAGAAATGATGAATTTAAAATGATCGGGGGTGAGTAGATACTTTTGTCAGTTGTCACTTCGTGTCAGAACGGAGGTGACGTTTGGCAGGCCACGTGACGGTTGGATCTCTGACAAGTGGCGTCGCTTACGACTCCGATCATGCGACCTTTGGTATTAACGCGTTTTCTCCCTTTATAAATAGGAGCGTCCTCATTTTCACGCTTACAATTCCCTTAAAAGCTTAAGTCAATTGATCATGCTCGGGCTAGGTGCTGTGTTTGGGTGCCTCTTCGAGGTAAGAGTTCGATCTCTTAAGCAGTGTTAATTTTTAGTTTTTATATAGGAAATGTCTAGTAGCGATAGTAATTCGACCAGTAGCAATAGCACGAGCTCATCGAGCCGCTCGAGTAGCGGGCAGAACAGGACAGGGGACTTAGGAAATACCTTAATTCCCATGGTGGACCCAGTGGACGTTAGGCCTCGGGCTCAAGCCGAGGATGAGGTCCCCCTTACCTAACCCGACCTTAGATGCATGTATAAAGAGCATAAGATCATCGAGGTTGCAAGAGATTTTGTGTTGATGCCTAGGTGCGATGTTAGGGCCCCGAATACTGAGGATAGGGTGGTGAGCGCTCGTGAGGGTGAGTTCTTGGTTTATAGGGATGCTTTGAAGGCTGGGCTGAGGTTGCCGCTGCATCCATTTTTTGTCGAGTTTCTAATCGAGCATTCCATGTGCTCGGGGCAACTAGTGCCAAATGGGTGGAGAATGCTCGTGTATTTTTCCATCGCCTGCAAGTTTCTTTCCATTGTACCCCGATTAGACCTTTGTAGGATGGTGCTCGTGCTTAAACAACTCCCCCATTTTTCTTGCTTTGCTTACCTATCTAGTCGGGGTAGATCTAAAACACCTAGGATGCTGAGCTCCCTCCGGGGTTGGAAAGGGAGATTTTTCTACGTCATTCCTCAGGAACCCGGGCATCCCTTTTGGTCAGAATGGGTTGTCTCGGACATTTCTAAGTTCAACGAGGGACGGGTCTATTTAGAGCCCTTAGTCATAAACTTGGATGACTTGCTAGGGGATGAAGTCCTCAATCTTGCTGGAGTGGTGAATTTCGGGGGTAGGAGCCTGGCTACCTTTCTCTCTCTTCTATTCTCTTTTTAAACTGCTCGAACTAATAACTTGTTTTATTTTTAAAGAAGGAACCATGAATTTTGATCTATCATCACTGAAGAACTTCATTCAAGGAAAGGTCGGAGGTGCTGGAGTTCGGCCCCCGACAAAGAAGACAAAGAAGAGGCCCCGACCTCAGGTCATGAGCGGACCCGGAGAGGGGTCTACACTTTGCTACGGGATGAGGATCGCGAGGTTACTCCTCCTCCTCATGTACCACCAGTCGAGAAGTCCCCAACCCCTGACTTCATTGACCTCGAGGACGACCCAATTCGAGTAGCATCGCAGGCGCCTGATGTAGTGTTGAAATACCGGAGCGAGGTCAGCCCGGGCGAGGGTATTAAGCACCTCGAGGCTTATTTTACGAAGGTAAAAAGTTTGGTAAGTTTGTCAATCTTTTAATCTTGAACTAACTGAATTTATTAGTGTAGGCCCTCAACATTGCCCAAGGTCTTGCCCTGAGGGCAATTGACAAAGAGGACAAAGTCCAGGGACTGGGCCGATGCATTGCCAGGCCCGAGATAAGGGTCCGGGAGCCCAAGGACGACGCAGATGAGCTGAGACTCGAGCTTGAGCGAACTCAAAAAGATTTTGAAGAGAAGTTGTCCGTTCCTGAGACTGCTTGAGCCCTGGCAGTAGAAGATTTCAAGAAGTCAGCAGAGTTCAGCCTTCTTCAGGGAAAGTATGCCTTGGGCTCGTACAACTATGCATTCAAACAAGCCCGGGCAATAATCCGGGCGAAAGGCGCTGAAGTGAAGGCCGAAGATCTTAGGGCGGATCCTGACCTCACCGAAGGGCTAATTCTGTCAGAGTATGAGGAAGGCCCGGATGATGAATTTTGTATCCCCATCCCCATTTTTGTAACAAACATTATCTTAAATGAAAAATTCGTATGTTTTTATCTCGAGCTATATTTGGTTATCAATACTATGCATGGATACTCGTCACGCTCGACCGTTAATTAAATCAAATAATGTTGACAACACACAACTGGGCGAGCAATGATAAGTCCCGAATATCCACAGTGCGCGAACAGTGACATGGACAAAACTAACTGAAAAATTATGTTTTAACCCCGACTTTGGTTATGTATGAGCAATGATCATTAATCGATAAGATCATGTATTAACCCCGACGTTGTTGTCAGTTTCCGAGTAATGATCTATATGTACAAAATTAATCGATAAGATCATGTATTAACCCCGAACGTGGATCGATAATGAACACAAGAGTAAACCCGATCAAGGGATCCATAATGAACACCAATTGCGCACCCTAATCAAGTGATTGATGGTGAATACAATGTATAAACCCCGATCATGGGATGGATGATGAACATTATGTATAAACCCAGATCAAGGGATTGATGATGAACATTATGTATAAACCCCGATTAAGGGATTGATAATGGACAGCAAGTACGAACCCTGACCAAGGGGTTGATAATGGACACTAAGTGTAAACCCTGATCATTAAGAACTATAACTATGACGGAAGTGTTATCGACGATGCTTGGGGTTATTTTGTGATGCATGATTTGGGGTTAGCCTTTGAGGTTATTGCTCGTGGGCAAGGCTTTGTGTGCTTCCTTGTGGGGAAGGCTTTCGAGTGCTTGCTTCATGGGCAAGGGTTTGTGTGATTCCTCATGGGGAAGGCTTTCGAGTGCTTGCTTCGTGGGCAAGGCTTTGTGTGCTTCCTCGTGGGGAAGGCTTTCGGGTGCTTGCTCGTGGGCAAGGCTTTATGTACTTCCTTGTGGGGAAGGCTTTCGGGTGCTTGCTTGTGGGCAAGGCTTTGTGTGATTCCTCGTGGGGAAGGCTTTCGTCTGAACAAAATAAAAGTTGGCGCACAGGCCATAACTGAAATTAAACTAAGAAATAAAATGCAAAGAAAATTAAAGGGAATGAACTGCAAAGTCTGACTTTGTTATTTGTAGTAGATTTTCAGGTTGTCTGCATTCCAAGGTCTTTGAAGTGGTGTTCCTATGATATCCCAAATACTTTATGATCCTCCTCGTGTGTGCCGTATAACTTCATAGGGTCCTTCCCAAGCAGGCCAAAGTTTCTCTGGGGGATGACCAGGTGCCTCTGCTTTCCTTAGCACGAGGTCTCCTGCCCTGAACCTTCTCGGCGTTACCTTGCTATTGAAGTACTTGGCTGTTCTACTTTGATATGATGCTATCTTTGTGCTTGCATGCTCACGGACTTCCTCTAGCAAGTCAAGGTGCTCACCTGTACATTCTTCCTCCACATTTGGGAAAAGACGTCTATAACTTGGTATGCCCACCTTAATGGGAATTGTAACCTCTATCCCGAAAGCCAGCATAAATGGATTTTCCCCAGTAGCGGTGCGATGTGAGGTTCTGTAAGACCAAAGTATGGCAGGTAGTTCATCGGGCCAAGACCCTCGTGCATCTCCTATCCTCGTGCGAAGGTCTTGGAGTATTATCCTGTTCATCACTTCTGCTAGCCCATTACTCTGGGGATGTGCAACCGATGTTAGACGATGGTCAATATGAAGACTTGCACAGAAATTTTTGAACTACGCGTTGTCGAACTACTTGTCATTGTCCGTTATCAATACTCTTGGAAGGCCAAACTTGCATATAATGGATTTTCAAACGAAAGATCTTAGTTTGGGCTCTGAAATTGTTGCTAGGGGTTCTACCTCCACCCACTTAGTGAAATATTCTACTGTCACTTCTATGAACTTCAACTGTCCCCGTGCAAGGGGAAAAGGGCCCAGGATATCAATTCCCCACTGTTCAAATGGCCATAGGCACTAGACAGGAGTTTAATCCTCAGCTGGTTTGTGTATAATATTCCCATGCCTCTGACACTTGTCACACTTCTTCACATAATCCATTGCATCCGTCTTCATGGTCGGCCAATGGTATCCGTATCTGAGGAGTCTGTGGGCTAATGACCTAGCACCCTGATGATTCCCACACATGCCTTCATGTGCTTCTGCAAGAGCTTGAGCAGCTTCTGAGGCTTTGAGACATCAGAGGTAGGGCAGTGTAAAACTCCTTCTGAAAAGAACTCCACTTATCATGCAGTATTTAGCTGCTCTTTGTTTGATGGTCCTGGCCTCCCTCTGATCATTTGAGAGACTTCCCTCAGTTGTAAACTTGATGATGGGGTCCATCCATGATGGCTCATGATCAATGTCCATGACTGTCGGCCTCGGGTCAATACTTGAATGTGACAGATATTTCATATTAACTGTTCTCTCAAGATTGTCAACGATCATGAACACAAGTCTAGAGAGTGAATCGGCCTTGATATTTTCTGATCGAGGTATTTTCAAAATCTCACAACTTCCGAATATCCTCTGTAGGTCGTGAACACGCAGTCAGTATAAACTCATATTCTCCTCTTTCTTCTCGAATGTTCCGTCGATTTGCCCTACTACCAACTGGGAATCACTGTATACCTTTACACGATCAAGTTCAAGGCCGTGAGCAACCTCAAGCCCAATGATGACAGCTTCATACTCCTCTTCATTGTTCATCGTTTCAAATTCAAACCTCGAAGCGCATTGTATTTCAACCTGTCTGTCCAGGCTTGTAATTATGACCCCTGCACCCGAGCCCGAGGAGTTTGATGCTCTGTCCACAAAAATTTCCCAACGATGCTCGGGTATGTTCAGACTATTCACTGGCCCCCGAGGCCTTGGTATGAGCTCTGCAATAAAGTCCGCCAAGGCCTGTGCTTTTATCGAGGGTCGGGGCTTGACTCAATATCAAATTCACCAAGTTCAATGGCCCATTTGAGCAATCTTCCGGATACATCGGGCTTCTAAAGTATATGTTTCAGGGGCTGATTGGAAAGTACCACGATCGTGTGTGATTGGAAGTACTGCCTCAATTTCCTGGCAGCTACAACTAGTGCCAACACTAACTGTTTTGCAAGGGTGTAACGGGTTTCGGCGTCAAGGAGGAATTTGCTGACATAATATATGGGCTGCTGGGCTCGACCAACCTCCTTGACGAGGACTGCGCTTACTGCATTTTGAGAAACAGCCAAGTATAAGGATAGCAAATCTCCTGGCCTTGGTTTTGTAAGCACATGAGGCATTGCTAGGGATTTTTTTTAGATGTTGCAGCGTATGCTCACACTCCTCATTCCATTAGGAGTTCTTATTTTCCCTAAGTATTTTGAAAAAGGAAAAACACTTGTCGGCTGCTCTTGACGTGAACCTGTTAAGCGCTGCTACCCGACCTGTCAGCTTCTGAACGTCCTTTCTGTTTTCGGGAGACTCCATGGAAATTAGAGCCTGTATTTTATCGGGGTTGGCCTTTATACCCCGATGAGTGATCATGAAACCTAAAAACTTTCCCGACAACACCCCAAACACGTATTTAGCTGGGTTCAGTTTCATCTTGTACTTCCTGAGTGTGGAGAACACCTCCTCATGGTCCTGAATGTGTTTTTCAGTTTCTGTACTTTTGACAACCATGTCATCAACATATGCCTCAATGTTCTTCTCAATCAATCCTGCAAACACCTTGTTTATCAACCTTTGGTATGTTGCTCCAGCATTCTTTAGGCCAAAGGCCATGAAAGGTACTAAACCTCCCTGATGAATCCTGCATTTATGAGTTTTCCAATCTCTTCTTGAATCACAATTCGACGGTCAAGAGAAAACTGTCTCTTTCTTTGTTTTATGGGTCGTGCCTCCGGGTTTACATTCAACCTATGCACGACGACCTCGGGCTCTATCCCGTGCATGTCCTCAACACTCCAGGCGAACACATCAATGTTTTCCCTCAAACACTACGTGAGTACTATTTTCAGACCATCATCGAGATCCCGACCAATGATGACCTTCCTCCCTGGCCCGACCTCGACCTCGAATAATTCATCAACTCGCGAGAGCCTTCCAAGGTGCTCGAGGTCGGGTTCCATTGCCTGGACCTGCACAACTTCAGCTAGGAGGTTCTTTACACTAGTAACATAACACTGCCTTGCTAATGTTTGATCTCCCCGAACAACCCCCACACCTTCTGCTGTTGGTAATTTCATGACAAGACGGAATGTCGACACTATTGCATTGATCCTGTTCAATAGTGGTCTGCCAAGGATTGCCTTGTACGTCATCGGAGCCCTCACAACATGAAACATCGTAATTTATGTTACCTGCTTGGGGTCTGTCCCCAATGCAAAGGAAGCTCGGTGGTGCCTTCAGGCATGATGATACTCCCCCCAAACCCTTACAGGGGAGTCCTGATAAGCCTTAAGTTGCTTGCTGATATCCCCATTTTAATGAAAGCGTCATGTGACAACACATTAGCTGCGCTCCCATTGTCGACTAGAATTCTCTTTACTTCATAGTTAGCGATTATTGTTGTGACCACCATAGCGTCATCATGGGGAGTGATTACTCCTTCCATATCTTCGGACCCAAACGTGAAGTCAGGATGACAAACAGGCCCTATCCCCGAGGACCGCCTGGCATACATTTTGAGCCCATTTTGTGAGTCTCCCCCAGATGCTGTTCCACCAATGATAACATTGATCATTCCAGCCGTAGGCTTGTTATTCCTAGGCGACCGATCCTGCTCATGATCACGTTTCTACCGTTTTTCATTCCCCACGTATGTTTTCAGGAAACCCCTCTTGATCAAGGCTTCTATCTCTCGCTGTAAGGCATAGCAAGTCTCTGTGGTGTACCCATGGTCACGATGAAAATCACAGTACTTCCTCTTGTCACGCGTATCTGGCGATGACCTGATTCTGGCTGGCCATTTCAACTCCTTCATATCCTTGATCTCCATAAGGATGTCGGCTTGAGGAGTGTTCAACGGAGTGAAAGAAGGCGATTGTTCTGTCCCTACTTTTCCCCGATCATCACTATCACGCCCCTTCCTTGAGCTGTCATCACGCTGTCTTTTTCGATCGTTTCTGCTGTCCTTCCGTTCAGATTTTTCGGGGGTTGTATCGCTCTTTCTCAGATACATAGCTTCCTCCATATTCACGTATTTCTCACCCTGAGTATGAAGTTCGGTCACAGATTTTGGCGGTGTTTTTGATAGGGACATCTTGAAGGACTCACACCTCACAACTTGAGTAAGAGCGGATACCGCAGCAGAAAAATGGAGGTCGGGAACTTGAAACCTTTTTGCGTTGAACCTGGTCATGAATTCGTGCAGTATCTCATTCTTTCCTTGGCTGAGCTTCATAAGTGAAGCAGTCGTTTTCCTTATATGCCTACTACTTGCAAAGAAGGTTGAGAATTTATTAGCAAGGTCTGCGAATGTTGGGATGGAGTTCAGTTCAAGAGTAGAGAACCAATCCCTAGCAGCGCTTGTCAAAGTTTGGGGGAAAGCCTTGCACATAACCTGATCGGGGGCAACTTACAGATTCATGATATCAGTGTATATATTGAGATGGTTTACTGGATCGGTTGTACCATCGTACTCTTTTATCCTCGAAAACTTGAACCTGTCTGGTAGGGGAAAGGCCAAAACATCTGGCGTGAATAGAGTGTTCGAGGTGAATCCTGCTGGGGCCTGAGTATTTTGTCGTATACCCGCTACTATTCCTTCCTGGATAATTCTCGCAAGCTCGGAAGGAGGCATGACCACAGTTCTTGAACTCATAACGTTTGGTGGCGATGGCGGAAATCCCGAAGTGCTCGCCCTAACAGTGTTAGGGGCATGGTTCTGCTGTTGGACTCGTGAAGCATTCCCTTCCTTGGGCGGTTGGGTACCGTGCTGGTTCTACTGCGTGAACATTTGTGTAAGGGTAGCGACCTGTTGACGAAGCTCCTCCAACACTTCCTGGGTATCAGCAGCAGGTTGGGGGTGTGATGTCTGATTTCCTGGTAGCGTGGACTGGTTTGGTGGTACTGTTTGGGGTACCTGCTCCCCCCAACAAAGTGATCATGAGCAGGCAAGTTTGTTTGCGGAAGTCCAGAACGTGTGTTAACCATGACTTCTTGTTATGGTTTCCACAGACGGCGCCAATGATGATGCAAAAAATCGCATGTGGAATATTTCGAGCTTGAGCAGCGAACTAGCACGAACTGGATCTCCGAATACCTGCAATAAAGGCAAGGAGGTATGTCCTCGTCGCCCCTCCGATGCTTAAGTCAGTAAAGAGGAAGGAGAAAATTTATGTAAGAGGCTATAAACTAGAAGAATAATAATTGTGTACCCGAATTATGATGGAATGTCGTGTATTTATAGTGATATCTAGACGAGTTATAGTAGGATTGGAATACCTGCATTGGATGAGTCCTGTTATTTTTTAGGGATTGTGTTGTTAGATTTTGGGATTAGGATATAACTCCTAACATTGTAGATTCCACGTCAGATAGCAGATCCCTCAACAGGTCAAGAGTAGCACCCCCGAGCAAGTATAACCCCGACCATTGTGTGACCTGAAATGTGCGAGATTGTCCTCGGGGTTGATCCTAATCCTCGGGGATGGTCTGTTCGGTGAGAATATTTGTGATGGTCGGGGTTGCTTCGATGGTCATGCTCGAGAAATCATAAATTGATGTTCATCAGATATGATTCTTGGTAAATTATGCTTCAACGTGGCATGACTATCATCATCGAAAGGAATTTTTCCATTCCTTGAGGAGAAGAAAATTGAAAGGAAACAAGAAATGTTATCTTTTATTATAAATATCATGAACACATGCAATGGGAATAATAAAAATCAGAAAGTTCATGGTTTATTCAAATATGAGTAGAAAAACATATCAATGATACAATAAATCATGGAAGATTGCATGATATCATCTCCTTAGACAGTTGTATCATTTCGCCCTAGGATCCGACCCTCTATCTCCTTTTTTCTGTTAATATTTTATCTTGTTGTTGTTGAGGTTTTATCTTGTTAAGTTACCATTTGAGGTTGAACTCACTGCATTTGAGATTCCTAACCCTTCAACATCTCTCATTATTATCTCTTCAACAGTTTTAGGGTTACGGTATTAATCAACCAAGTCCCTCCATTTATCATCATCCTTATCTCTTCGAATCCCACTGCTAGTGGGTTGTTGGACTAGGGCTAATACCCTCCCTCAAACTTTGCAGGATTGGGGGCAGAGTTTGGTTCGAAATAGAGATGACAAAAAAATCCTGAACTCATCAGGTGCTTGACCCAAATGAGGCGGAAAACCCGCCTCGAGGTCGGGGGGGGGGGGGGGGGCTTAGCGATCCCAAGCTGGGCGTTTTTTGGCTGCTCCGCCCCAAACCCTCTTCATTATACTGTTCCTTTTGCATCATGTATGACTTCGGTAGTGTCTACGCAAAACGTCTTTTTTTAAAGTGTATATGCTTATATAGGGAAAACGTTATTTTCCAGTTTGTTCTTAGAGGATCCGAGTGGGTTCTTCAACTAGAGTTTCATTTTCAGTCATTTGCTCACAAAAATAGCTTCTTATCGTCTGTGTTGGTGAGAAGTAGTCCATCGTGTAGTATTATCTCTGGGGACATGCGTGTTGATCTTGGTGGTTTTTTTCAGGTTTGCTGTTTTGGGTATTTTGTTGTTTTTTAGGGCTTCGTTGAGAGTGACTTCGTTATAGAAATTGGTTGTTACACAAATAAGGCCTCAGAATCAACCACAAAGTAGCACAACAACGATTAAACATAAAAACCTCAAAAGATTTTTATTAAAACAACAAATCGCAAAAGATATCAAAGAGTTATACAGAAAATTATAAAATCTGAATAAACTCGAACAAATCTCAAAAATCGCACAAAACCACAAAGGAATATAGAACCAAAGCTGTAAATAACCACAAAGATAAAATCTAGATTAACCACAAAGAATCAGGAACCACTAAGAACAAAATTGTGCGAAAGAGAGATGAGTTTTCTCTCAAGAACATGAAGGAAGGCAAAATTTCCTCAAGTAGAGAGAGAGAGACCAGAAGTGTATTTTGGAAGAAGTGATCAGATGAAAAAGTATGATCCCTTTTAGTTTACAGACGGATGGATGGGATTAAGCTTGAAGTGATCCAACGGTTGATGATAAAGTTCTGTCCAAAGGGTGTTGGTCCGGATTGTATCAAGTTGGGCGCCTGACCTTGGGCCGATTATTTGGGCCAAAATATCCAGTCTTCAACTTTTGGACTTCTGTTTCATATACTGGGCTTCAGCAATTTTGATCCAAACATTTTGGGCTTTTGAATCTGGTCCAATTGTACTTTACAAACTCCGCCTAAATTGGATCAGCTTTACCTGCAAAATAAGAATAAGCAGTGTCAAAATTCTAACAGACTTAAAAACCTTAATGCATCTCTAAATTTATTAACATGTATTACTTTGGTTCCAGCATCAGCTGGATTGTATTCTGTAGAAATTTTCTCAAGTTTAATAGTACCTTTTTCTAAAAAATATTTGATGAAATGAAAATTAACATCAATATGTTTAGATCTATTATGAAATACAGGATTTCTACTCAAATATAAGGTACTTTGACTGTCTATACAAATACTAATAGAATTTTCATAAAAGTGACCTAATTCTTGTAAAAATCCTCTTAACCAAATAGATTCTTTCACAGCTTCAGTAGCAGCAATATATTCTGCTTCTGTGGAAGAAAGAGCAATCAATTTTTGAAGTTGACATTTCCAGCTAATGCAAGTACCATTTAAAACAAAGAAATAAGCTGAAGTAGATTTTCTATTATCTATATTACCAGCAAAATCTGAATCAACAAAACCTTTAAAAAAGAAATTAGATTTTGTTTTACAAATATAAGGCTCAAATCAGAAGTACCTTTCAAGTATCTAAATAGACATTTCATTGCTTCCCAATGAGTTTCACCTGGTTTACTCATAAATCTACTAAGTACACTTACAGCAAAAGAGATATCAGATCTTGTGCAGATCATTAGATACATAACATAACCAACAACATTTTGATAAGGAACATTTTTCATCCTATTTTCTTCTTCTACAGTTTTAGGAGATTGGTCAACAGAGAGTTTGAAATGACTAGGCAGATGTAAAGAAACAGGTTTTGAATCAAATAAGCTAAACTTTTTCAAAATCTTTTCAACATAAGATTTTTGGTTTAAAACAAGTTTGCCAGTTTCTTTATTTCTAAAAATATCCATTCCTAGAATTCTTCTAGCATTTCCTAAATCCTTCATTTCAAATTCTTTACTCAGTTTCTGTTTAAGTATCACAATTTCATTCAAATCAAATCCAGCAATAAACATATCATCTACATATAAAAGCAGATACAAATAGCTTGAATTCAAACACTTAAAATAAAAACAAGGATCATATTAACTTTTGATAAAATTCAGACTTTGTATAAAAGTATCAAATGTTTTATACCATTGTCTGGGAGCTTGTTTCAGACCATACAAAGATCTTTTAAGTAAACAAGCTAAATTTCTAGGTTTTTCAAAACCTTTAGGTTGACACATATATAGTTTCATCAAGTGAACCATATAAGAATGCAGTTTTAACATCCATTTGATGTAATTCTAAATCAAATTGAGCAACCAAAGCAAATAAGATTCTGATTGAAGTACATTTAATAACAGGTAAAAAAATTTCATTGTAATCAATACCTTCTTTTTGTGAAAAACTTTAGCTACAAGTCTAACTTTGTATCTAAGTTTTATATTATTAGAATCACCTTCTTTTATTTTATAAATCCATTTGCAATCAATCAGTTTCTGCCTTTCAGGTTTAGAAACAAGAACCCAAGTTTTATTTTTCAAAAGAGAATCCATTTCATCTTGCATGGCTACAAGCCAAAATTTAGAATCTTTTGAAGAAATGGCTTCTTCATAAGATTCAGGTTTTGACTCTAAAGGTTCTGAATAAGTAAAAGTAGAAACAAAATCAAAATCTTCAAATCTAGAAGGAGGTCTTATTTCTCTTCTAGTTCTATCTCTAGCTAGCTGATAATTTTCAAAATTGAAATCGGTTTGAGTTTCAGCTTCAGCTTCAATAAGAATTTCAGTTGTTGGAGGAGAATCAGGTGGTTCAGGTTCAGGAATATCATTTGGAGAATGTGGGGGTTGCTCCACCTGAAACTGAGTATTAGGCAAATCATTATCATCATTTAAATGTTCTGCACTCAGTTCAGTTGTAAGGAAATCCTTATCACTAAGAGGATCCTCCAAAATTTCATTTTTACAAGGGAAAAATTTTTCATTAAAATTGACTGGCCTACTTATTATGACCATGTTACCTCCCTGTTCTTTAATCCAAAGTCTATAACCCTTGACTCCTTCCCTAAAAAAACACATTTAAGATATCTAGAGTCAAGTTTTGTTTCAGTTTGGTGTGAGTAGGCAGCATACCAAAAGATTTTCAGTTTAGAAAAGTCAGGAAGATAATTATTCCAGATTTGATCTGGTATTTTAAAACCAATAGCACTTGAGGGAGAAAGATTGATAAAAAATGAGGTAGTTTTCACAGCTTCACCCCAGAAAATTTTTGGCAAATTAGAATCAAGGAGAGACATCTAGTTCTTTCTAAGAGTGTCCTATTCATCCTTTCAGCAACCCCATTTTGTTGTGGACTGCATGTAATAGTCCTATGTCTAAGAATGCCTAGATTACTACAAAAAAATCAAAATCTTGATTACAGAACTCAAGACCATTGTCAGTCCTAATCACTTTGACCTTTCTATCTTTTAAATTTTGAACTAATGTAATCCAGTTTTTAAACACCCACACAGTAGCATCCTTAGTCTTTAACAGATGAACCCATGTCTTCCTAGAATAGTCATCAACTATAAGTAGGAAATATTTAAAACCATAAATAGAATTAACTGGGGCCACAAATCAGCATGCAAGTATTCAAGTATGTTGCTTGATTTATGAATGTCTTTGTCAAAAGAATTTCTTTTCTATTTTCCCAAAACACATTTTTCACAAAAATCAAGTTTTTGTAACTATCTTTACCAAAAACACCTTACTTTTCAAGTAGTTTAAGATTCTTTTCACCTAAATATCCAAGTCTTTTATGACACAAAATTGTTTTATCATTTTCAGAAACTGCATTATAAGACTTGGCAGGAATATGATATGTATTTAAAACTTAAATTCCATTTGTTTTGGGAGTACAAGAAAGTAAAAGGTTACATTTAAAAATACTCAAGTAACCTTTATGCAATCTGATGTCATAAAGTTCAGAATCAAGTACACCAAGAGAAATCAAATTTATTTTCAAGTTAGGCATATATCCGGTTTTATTTAGAACAAGTGTTCTGTTGTTCTCAAGTTTCAACAGAACTTTACCAATTCCTTTTACATCACAAGTTAAATTGTTTCCAAGTTTCACAGAACCAATGCAGTCACTGCTGAAATCAGCAAACAAATCCTTTTCAGGACACATATGAAAAGTACACATATGAAAAGTACAACCAGAATAAAGTATCCATTAATGTTTGTTATCAGATTCAGTAGTCACATAAACAACACCATTACTATCATGTGTTGCAGCCTCAGTTTGATTACTGGTTCCTAATTCATTTTGTCTCTTGAAACAATATTTAACATGATGTCCAGGTTGGCCACAACAAAAACAAAGTCTAAGTCTATTAGTATTATCTAGACCCCCAGAGTTATCCTGTCCTTTGAAATTGTTCTGATTTCTAAAATTATCTTGATTTCTAGAGTTGTCTTGATTGCTGAAATTATACTGGCCTTTAAAAGAATTATCTTTGGGCTTATATGAATTATCTCTCTTCTAAAAATTGTCCTTAACAAGTTTACTATTAGTATTATTCCAGTTCTTATTATTGTTGGAAGTATTCTAACTTTTATTGAATTTGTTCACAGATTTGAAGAATTTCTTTTCTTCGATATTCCTATAACATTTTAGGCAACCTTACTACTATTCTTAAATTCCAATTCTTTATTCTTAAGGGATGTGTGAACTATTTTAGTGGTCAATTTCTGCCCACCATATTCAAGAGCATTTCTAAGATCCTTAAACTTATCACCCATAGCATTTAAAAGACATACAACCTTTTGTTCATCATTCAATTTTTCACCATAGTTCTGAAGACTTTGAGTGATTTTATTGAACCTATTCATGTTGTCATTTGCATCTTTTGAAGGATCAAATCTAAAAGAGAAGTATTGTTTCCAGAGAAAACATTTGTCAGGCAATGAAACAATATCATATACTTCTTCTAACTTATCTCATAGTTCCACAGCAGTTTTAGTCTTACCTATTTGTCTAACGACGTTATCAGATAGGTGAAGAAAAATAGTACTCCAGACAGTTTCATCCATCTCAGTTTTTTCTATCTTGAGTTAAGTTAACAGGCCAAGATTGATCAACAGCTTTTGCACACTTCATTTGAAGTAATAAGACTTTCATTTTCTGGCTCCAGAGATTAAAATCTCCTTTTCCATTCCAGACTTCAACATCTACTTTTATAGTAGCCATTGAAGTAATGACCAAAGATTTGTGAAAAATTTCAAGAAATGAAGCCTTATTCTTTCAAAGTTAATCAAGCAGATAGAGGATAAAACAGAATATGATCACAAAATGTTTCAATTAATCAGAAGTCATCCACAAGGATCAAGAAGTATGTCACACAGACTCAACTCAATTACTAAGTAGCAAAGCAACCAAGGTGATCACAACTTAGCAATAATAATCACAGTACTCAAGAAACCAACAAAGAACTATATACTGAAAAACTATTCTTCCAGTATATCCCTCAACCTACTATGGGTCAGTCCAAACTCCCTCAGGTTCCCGGATTCTCAAAAAATCCTGGACAAAGTTAAGAAATGGGATCCAAAAGCAGGCTTCAACAGAGAGATTTTTGAAAGAACAAAAATTTGAAAACAAATTGCAGTATTCAAAGTTCAGAAATTAAAGATATCACCTGATACAAGATTAATGCTACTGCAGTTCCAAAAAGGTATAAAACCGCACAGATTCAAGCCCACAAAATTCTAATACCACAAAAATAATCAGTAATCCATGAAGTTAGCCACCATGGACGCCAGATCCCCTTCAAGGAATGTTTAGTATATAATAAGAATATACTGATTTCTTGGGATCTTTCGATATTGACTCAGAGTGCAAAGATCCAGATATCAAAAATATTTAAAAAAATATTTTGAAAAACTAGGTTTTCAAAATAATTCCACGAAGAAAGAAAGCTTTGAAACTTCTCTGTAAAAATTTTAAAATCTTTAAATCCAAAAGATTTTACAAAGTTTTCAAGAAACCAGAAGCGTTTATAAAAGTGCTTTTACAAAACTCAAGAAATTTTTAAAAATTTATGAAAGGAATTCACGAAGAACAAAAATCCTAAAACTTTTGAACAACTACAAAGAAAAATTTCCAGAAATCACAAGATCCAACCACGAAGAGTCTGGATCTACCAGATCTGAGCCTAAAACAGTGTATTCACACGAACCCTAAGGCTCTGATACTACTGTTACGCAAATAAGGCCTGAGAATCTACCACAAAGTAGCACAAAAGCGATTAAACATAAAAACCTCAAAAGATTTTTATTAAAACAACAAATCGCAAAAGATATCAAAGAGTTATATAGAAAATTATAAAATCTGAATAAACTCGAACAAATCTCAAAAATTGCACAAAACCACAAAGGATTATGGAACTAAAGCTGTAAATAACCACAAAGATCAAAACCTGATTAACCACAAAGAATCAGGAACCACTAAGAACAAAATTGTGCTAAAGAGAGATGAGTTTTCTCTCAAGAACATGAAGGAAGGCAGAATCGCCTCAAGCAGAGAGAGAGAGAGAGAGAGAGATCAGAAGTGTATTCTGGAAGAAGTGATCAGATGAAAAAGTATGATCCCTTTTACTTTACAGACAAATGGGATTAAGCTTGAAGTGATCCAACGGTTGATGATAAAGGTCTGGCCAAAGGGTGTTGGTCCGGATTGTATCAAGTTGGGCGCCAGACCTTGGGCTGGGTATTTGGGCCAAAATATCCAGTCTTCAACTTTTGGACTTCTGCTTCATATATTGGGCTTCAACAATTTTGATCCAAACATTTTTGGGCTTTTAGAATCTGGTCCAATTGTACTTTACATTGGTCTTTGATGTGTTAGTCGTTATCTAATTTCTATAGCTTTTTACGTCCATTTGGAGAGATTTGTGTTGTTTGCGTTGTCAAAACTTTTTCGTTTGATTTCCTTCAACAGTCGTCATCTTGTAGCGTTTCACAAAACCTATTCTACTTTCTATCTTCTATCCATTCAATTAATATAGAGATCATAGCTAATGTAAATCAAGGCCCCTCCTCTGTAAGCACGAGAGTTTTTGCAGGTCGCTCAGTTTTTGCTCTTGGATTCTCTTTGCCATGCCTTAAATCTCCTTTTTACATCCAACGAGAAGGGGTGATGTGATCCCGTTCAGGGTGCTCGCGGAAGAAACGCTGAAAAATTCCAAATTCAGGTTGGGGACGGACTGTAACTTGGAGACCCAAGCCTCATGACTTAAGAACCTAAGATATATCAAACCTTAGACCAGTTGAGATGCGGAAATAAGAACTAACATGGGTTGAACGCCACAAAGGCTATCCAAATCCTTTGATAAGTTTGTTTGTTGAAAGCCATAAGATAATTAAATCTTGATAAGTTCAATTTGTAAGTGAATCCTCACTTTTATCTACATCTACCTTAAAAGTGTAGATAAGGGAGAATCTTTGACTTCACGATTTTGCCCTCAAATATTTTGCTTTAAACCAACTATGCCCTCTTATATTGATTAATTATTTAAGTTAATAAAATGAAGAGACTTATTTTGTGCTCCCCCATATTCTATTTTTTACAATATATAAAAATTGGGATTTAGGAGAAACTTTTAATTATCAATTTTGTATTCATGTAATTAAATATTTTATTTCATTATAATCTTTCAATTATTTATTATTAAAATATTTTTATTGTCTAACAATTCACAATGTTATAATATAATTTTACATTATTATACTTTCTCATAATATTATACTATCGCATTTATTTAGTATTAAAAAAATTATGTTTTAATTTTTGCTTAGACCTAATTTCAAAAATTGAATTGTCTACTCAAATTCCATAGTTTACACTATATATATTATAAATGTATAATCTTATGATGTTCAATTCAAAAGTTTACAATTTCATTAATCCGTGAATTTAATGTCATATGTTACACATGGAAAAATATACATTGTACAAATTTAATTCAAGTTTACCTCTTTTTTATTCTTTTATTATTTGTGTCATTTTTTCAATAATTTTTAGAATTTTTAATGATTTGTTGTTAGAGTTGAAGGGAGTGATTTTGTACATCCCTCATATTTTATTACAATATATGAAAAATTGGGGTTTAGAAGAAACTTTTGATTACAAAATTTTTATTCATACCATTAAATATTTTATTTCATTATAATCTCTCATTTATTTATTATTAAAATATTATACTATCTAACAATTTATAATGTTATAAAATTTTACGTTATTATACTTTCTTATATTATTATACTCTTGCGTTTATTAAGTATTAAAAACTTATTTGTTGTTAGGGTTCGTATTTCTGATTTATAAGAAAAAATATCTTATAATTTTTACAACGTCCTTCAATAATAATTTATCAACATTTTCATTCATAATGGTTTCATTTCATGTGTATTCTATTTAATAATTTTACTATTAACAATATCATTCATAATATACATAAGTTGTGCAATGCACATAATAATAATAATAATAATAATAATAATAATAATAATAATAATAATAATAATAATAATAATAATAATAATAATAATAATAATAATCATCATCATCATCATCATCATCATCATCATCATCATCATAGAATTCACATAAATCCGCACATAATTTTTTGTTTATTTTTATTTTAGGTAATTTCGAATTTTATCAACTTATTTTAATAATTGGATTAAGGGAGTTTAATTAATGCAAAATCAATTTATATGTGACCTATAGTAAATTATTTATGGATTTGTGAAAAAGAAAATATCTATAAAGTCAAATCATGGATTATTTTTATTCTTTTGTTAATTATTGCATTATTCTCTTTTGTCAATAACACTCTAAAATTGTTAGGTATTTTGTCAATATTATCCTGATTTTTTTTTCTTTTATTAGTCCGTAATATTAATCTACAATACATGTAAATATTCTGTAATAATTTTTTTTATAAGGGTTGGAGATGTGTGTTTGAAGTTATTGAAATTAAAGAGAAAAATGACCAAAATGAGTAGTAAATAAGTTTTATCACAATTTTTGTGATCACCCAAATCGTGTAAACCGTGTGTCATGGTAAACTTTTTTCTCACATTATCTTTTCTCAATTCAAAACATGAAATTTAACAATCAATAGTTTATGAAATATATTGAAAAATCTGCATTATTGAATTTTCCTTACAAATTTCCTATTATTAATCAAATGATAAAAAAAGAAAAATATGATTGAAATTTGAATAGCTTTGTAACTTACTATTATTCAATACCTATTTTCATATTCAATAATATTTAAATTCTTACATATGTTTACAAATTCATTGAAGAAATAATATGCTTTATTATTATACAAAACTTACAACATGTCATCGGTATTTTTTCCAAATTAATTTTCGAACACACTACTTAATATTTTTTTATTCAAATTTACATAGTTTTTTTATTTTCATTTTCGGCTAATTATTTCTCACATTGAAATTTATTACCTCAACAACTTTCAAAAAGTAGTATTACGTGAAGATATTATGCATCACATTCATCATATACGTAAGACGTGCAACGCACGTGCTTACTACTAGTAGAGTAAAAACACTCAATAAAATTTTTATTTCCAACTTGGTTCTTAGCTCATTTCTTGACTCAAACTCTTGTTTGACTTGAATTATTGGTCTTTGTATCAAGCCTGATTCTCATCATTCTCATCAAGGTGAATCTGACCACCAAGGGGTTCTGTTGCTGTTGAACAACAGACTCAAACTAAGGCTGTTGTGATAAGAATAGGCACTCGGAGAAGGAAATATTCGTATTTTTACTTTCTAGGTATGGGATGGTTATTGTTAATTTTGAGTATTAAAATGCCGGGTTGACTCTTTAATTTTTCAATTTCTGTGATAGAAATTTCACATTGAGATCGTGTGGCTGGGGATGTTTTGGTGGACATAGAATATAAAATTGATTCTTGAGCTTGAATTAAGATGGATGGTTGAATTCTTGTGTTTGTAATTGAATCTTGTTTCAATTGAGAGTACTGAGCTAATAGGCACTAAATGTTATCTCTGCATTCCATCAGAAAATTGCTAAATTTGAGAAGTAAATGTGGAAACAGATGTGGTTTTCAACTCACAACTTCAGGTTTTTGACATGTATGAGTATTCATTTGTTCCTGTAATTATCTCAAAAACGAACCTCCCACCAGGCTTTGGCTAAATACGGCATTGTAGGTGCTTTCCTTTTATATTGAACATTTTGAGGATGTCAAATTGATAATGTTGTTTTGATTTTGTGTTCTCATTTGGTATATCTGTGTGTTTTTTAATGTTTCTATCCATGTTCCACAGTTGAAAATGAGCTTTAATGAAGAAGTTAATGGGAGTCGAAACTATTTAAATAGTTGGAATCCCACAACCCACCAGATTTGTAAAAGCATTGTATTAATGGGATTCAGCCTCTTGATGATGCTTAAGGAACAATATGAAGCCATTGTAAAAATTATGACCGATAATAGATGGTTTCCAATTCATCAACATCAGTAACATAACATTAAATTTCATAAAGAATGTCAAAATGATTAAAAATTCTTATAATTATTCCATTGCCTTTTCCATTTGTTTTGTTCTAAACTTTATTAGTTATCCTCAATGGTGTTGTCTTGGTTTTGAATCTACTTTCTTTGCTATTTTCATCGATCCAATTCTTCAAACAAGGTTTCTTCACTTAACGCTTTGTCTTTATAAATGATATTTTTCGTGACTGCTATAGCTAGACATGGCATAATTATCCAATGGTTGATTGTTGTCTGAAATCTTTGATTTGGAGAAGAAACATGTGATTTTGGAGGGAATTGCCGATTTTAGATAGAAAATGTCGAAATGATTATGGGAATTTTTTTATTTTTTATTTTTTTTATGTTTCCACTATTTCAAATTATCTTATTTTATAATATACTAGCATTTCTCCCGAGCTATCTATGATAATAATTTAAAATACATGAAAATATGTTGATTATACAATAATATCAAATAAAAAATATAGTACATATTATTGAATTTGAAATTAAAAATGACAAAGTTAATCAAAATAGGAAAAGGAAAAAAAACAATACTCACGCTTCTTAAAATTTGAGCATTGTGATTTTGCAATTTTGCTCTTTTTTCCTAGTTTGATGCACATTTAAAGAGTGTTTTATGAATAGTGATTTTTGGGATAATGTGTAATTGAAAAGTATGAAAATATTTTGGATTTATGTGTAATTGAAAATGAGTGTGTGAAAAAAAAAATGTTTGAAAAAGCCCAATAGAGGATTTCATCTCTTTTGTTCGATTTGGATATTGCTTAAATAAAACAAAATAAATAAAACAAAGTAAAAGTTTACTCAATTTCTTATAATACAAATAATATTTTATTACAAAATATTATCGAATTCGAAATTTTAAAAAAGACAAAGCTAATCAAACTAGGAAAATAAACAATATCCACGCGTCTAAAAATTTGGTGCTTAATTAAATTTTTTGTATTAAACTTGTTTTAATTTTATTTGTATTCATCACCAATTTTCTTTTTAATGTATCTTAATTCTTTATTAAATTTAATTTTTAATGTAATGATTACATATATTTTATAAAAACTTCAATACACACACACACACATTAAATAAATGATGAAAATTGCACGGTACTCAAGACTTTTTTTTTTTTTTTTTTTGAATTGAAATTAAATATTTGCACGGTGCTCTAATATTTAATGCATTTTATTTTCTTTTTCTTTTTGCTTGTTTTTGGTGTATATTTGTATATTATCTCCGTCTCATTTATATAGACTTCCTCTCCTTTTTTTTTTTTCTTATCCCAATTATATAGGATTGTTTTTTTTTATTTTTTATTATGAAGTATTTATTTTGTTTGTTTATTAATGTATCCCTATTTATTACTTCCAATAATAATAGTTTTGATATTAATAAGGATATATTGAAAATTTTATTTACGAAAATTACATTTTCAATAATATTAAATATGTTTCTTAATCTTTGTGAAAAAATCAAACAAACCTATATAAATGGGATGAAGGGATTATATATTATCAATTGAATTAATGGTATTTAGCACGTGATTTTTAAAAGAATTACACAAGTGTGTTAGGTTTAAAAAGTGATTTGTATAGTATTGTAGTCGTTTACTTTTTCAATAAAATTTTGTGTTAAAGTGAAATTTTTGCACTTCAAAATTATTTCAAATAGCTTTCTAAGCGATGGCCTTCCTATTCCACCACGACTCACATGTGTGATCCCCCACGGGATATCCCGTGGCGTTATCCACATGGGGGCTCCTAATTGCCCCCAAAAGTTTATTTTTTTATTTATTTATTTTTTATTTGAACGGTGGCAACGGTCACTTTTAATTTATTTATTAATTATTATTATTATTTTTTTTCAATAGCTATATTTTTTTGACACTATATATATGTTCAATTGTTTTACAAAATTTGAACATCAAATTCTTCCACACTTTACATATTTGCATACAATTATTTCTCCACAAAATTTCAATACCAAGTTACTTCCATACTCTCCTCTTTTGCAATAAATAAATTTGTTCTTCATTTTTATTTTATAATTAGGCAAGTAAATGGAGAGCGAAAGTGATGTGTTTGTGCCACAAGTAAGCCCCGATCAACTTCCGCGAGAAGGACAAAAATCCTCTTCTATTGATGAAGCATTTGAGTTCTACAATACGTATACTAAAGCAGGCGGATTTAGCGTGCGTCATCATAGTAGTAAAAAGAGAAGGATACGGGCGAGGTTTGGTGGAAGCAATTTACTTGTGCAAAATAAGGGAAGACCGATCTTCGATGGCAGAATGAGAAAAAGCACCAACAACCAAGGACCGGGGAGAGCAATTGGTCGCACACGAGAACAGATTGTAAGGCACAGTTGTCGATCAGTCTGCGTTTAGGTGCGGACACATGGGGTGTCACATCATTTTATGAGCAACACAATCACCCTCTTAGCTCACAAGAAAATGTCTATTTTCTACGCTCACACCGTGAATTTTCAGAGGTTAGGAGGTGCCAAGTCGAACAGTTGTCCTCCGTAAATGTACCAACGTGGCAATAAATTCGAATAATGGAGGTGGAGACAGGCGGGCCATCGTCGATGGGACACCTCGAGCGAGACGTCAGAAATGCTCAAAGGGACCAACGTTTGGGGCTGATGGGGCAGGACGCAGAAACGTTTATACAGTACATGGCCAATGAGAGGCGACGGGATGAAAACTATTTCTTTGAATACGAGGCCTTTGGTGACGGGACTTTTAGACGTTGTTTTCGGGCAGATTCGGAATCGCGAAACAATTATGCTATATTCGGGGACTGTCTTGTGTTTGACACAACCTACAACACAAACAAATATGGTATGATCCTTGCACCATTCGTAAGAATTAATCACCATCGCCAGACAATTTTATTTGGTTGTGGCCTCTTGAGCGATGAGACGACAGAATCTTTTGAGTGGTTGTTCGCAAAGTTCTTGGAAGCCATGCCAACACACGAGGGCTCCGGGCTTATTATCACAGACCAAGATCAGGCGATAGGTAATGCTGTATCTAATGTTTTCCCTTCTGCATTCCATCGATTGTGTTTGTGGCACATTACATACAAATTTTCTGAAAAATTGGGACCCGTACTGTTTGCAATGCACAAGGGTATGCTAATGAATATAATCCATCAGTCAGAAACTGTGGAGGAGTTCGAAAGCAGGTGGGAGATATTAATGAGTAGCACTGCTTTGGGCAACAACGAATGGATGCAAAATATGTATGAGATACGGGGGCACTGAGTACCAGCGTACGTGAAACCATATTTTTCTAGTGGAATGTCGAGCAGCCAACGTGTCGAGTCGCACCATTCCTTCATGAAGCGGTACGTGAATAGGCATCACACCTTGATGGATTTTATAACAAGGTTTGACGGTGCTATTGCTCACCAAAGGCAAGAGGAACAATATGAAGACCACATTAATTCGAGTCAGCTTCCTCGGTTGAGGACACACTTCGTGATGGAAGAGCATATGTCTAAGGAGTACACGAAACAAATTTTTTTTCTATTTCAGGAGGAGCTTTCTCAAAGCATATCGTATGGGATACGTCGTGTTACAAATTCGGTTATTGTAAAAACATATGAGGTCGAATGCCAGTTAGAGGGGGATGACCATGGTCGACGACGAAAAGTTTCTTACAACAAAGAGATTGACTTCGCCTACTGCGAATGTGCGATGTGGACATGTGAGGGCATCCCATGCCGCCATTTATTGAGGTATCTCATGCACAGAAACATTTACAAGTTGCCTCCATGTTATATCATTCGCAGGTGGATAAATGACGCAAAATCGAGTCCAGTTTTCAACGCACCACCATCGTTCAACAAACAAATGCCAATTCCATCATGTCTTGGAGTAATGAGGGCAGAATCAAACAATCTATTTGACAATGCGTCGCTATATCAAATCTCTACAGATTACGTGCTTAACGGGTTAAGAGACATGAAAATTGGAGTGAATGATTTACTTGTGACGGAGGGAGTAACCACATCATCAACTAAGGGTAAATGCAAAGTCACACATGGGGATACTTCATTCAGGGATCCAGAATTTGTAAGAGTCAAGGGCAATGGAAAACGAATAAAGTCCTCAAAGGAAAAATTAATGAAGCAAGCAAATCAAGTATGCGAAATCTGTAGTAGACCCGGACATAATAAGCGAAAATGTCCAGACGCGCTGTTAGCAGAAGACAATGCCTATCGTCCCCATCTCTACTCACAAGAATCAGAAGAGGCAACAGCATATCATATACAATCCTATTCACAAAACTCATTTCAGGCAGGACCCTATCACCCCGGTCAAACGGATGCCTACCAACCTCCCAACTTTTTCGACTATGATGTATACGGATCATGAGAATGAATAATTGAAATTTAATTGTATTATTTTATTTTCGCAATGTTGTAATAAAAGATTGTCTCAATTCACGATATTTAATTTTAACGAGGTTTAATTAAAAAAATTTAAAACGAAAAAAATTATTCGACGAAAAAAAAAGTCCAACATAAAAAAATAAATAAAAAAAGGAAAACTAAAAAAATTAAAAAAAAATAATAATAATAAGGATCCCACACGTGTCTATCCCGTGGGGTAACCCACGGGATAGACCGCGTGGGATCAAATCCGCCCCCAACTCAACGGCTCCACAAGAGCCGGACCTATTCAGGGTCAATGGGTGCAACCGCATTCAATAGACCAAGGTCAATGCATTTTTTGGCCCATTTTTAAATGATTCTGATTTTTGAGAAGAATACATAACTAATATTTTTAAAGTACACATTTTGAAAATTAAGAAACTTAAGGTTTTATTTCAAAAATCAGGTCATAATTAATTATATATTTTATTGTTTATGGTCACAAGTCACAATTTTTAGATCACAATTTATTATGATCACAGGTCATAAGTCACAAATCAGGTCAAAAGTTTATGGTCATAATCACAATTTTTTAGATCACAATTTATTTCTCAATCGCAAATTTTGAATTTTGTAGGTCACGATATTTTTGGTCGTAAATCTCGAGTCAATTGGTCATAACTTAACAAATTATGAGTCACAATTTCTTTATTGGTCACAAATCACAAATTTCATTGGTCACAATTTTTTCTTGGATACAAATCAAGAATTTTTTGGTCTCAATTTTCACAAATCACTATTTTTCTTGGTCAGTGATTTTATATGTTACAATTTATAAAATTATTTGGTTGACTTATTTTTTGTCACAAATTATCGATTTCTCGGTCACAAAGCACAAATTTTATAGGTCACAACTTATTTTTGAGTCACATTTATCAAATTATTAGGTCACAATAATTCAATTAAAGGTCACAAATTATCAAAATTTTTAGGTCACATCACAACTTATTTATCGATCACAAATCACGAATTTTATAGGTCACAACATATTTCTCGATCACAAATCATGAATTTTATAGGTCACAACTGATTTCTCAATCACAAATTTCAAAGATCATGACTTATTTATCGGTCACAACTTATCGATCACAAATCACAATTTACAAATTTTATAAATCACTCACAAATTTCAAAATAATTGGTCACAAATTAAAATTATGAGTCACAATTACAATTTAATTTGTCACAATCTCAATATTGGTCACAATTTCATCCTATCTCCCACCCACCCCACCCCACCCCACCCCACCTGATGAGATTCGAAGCGCGGAAGAAACGCCGGAAAGTTCCGAACTCAGGTTGTGGTTGGACGGATGAATCATGACCCGATATTCATGACGCGATGGCTCGACAATGCGGAATAAAGAACCACGACTTTCGAAACTCCACAAGGATTTGCCCAATCTCCTTGATAAGTCTCTGATTTTCAACGCCACAAATACTCTCGCGAATATTTGATAAGTTCAGGATGAACGCCACAAGATAATCAATCTTGATAAGTTTGGGTTTGTAATGTGAGTCCACACATTAAACAATTGAAAAACATTCAATCTATTTTTATTCAATCATCAAAGTCTTAAGTCTACATTACAATGAATGGAAAAAGCGTATAAATAAGCAAAATAACCTAACCGCTAATTTACTCAAAATAGAATTCTAATTAAACTAGAATACTAAATTAGGAAAATAACCTAAAAACCAAAATGGAAACAAAATAATTAAAAATCCTATAATTATGGAAATATAGTAAATTTCCGTCTGCATCATTGATTTGCCAATTTGAAGCCCAAAACGATGAAATTTGACCCTAAAATCAATGGGCTCAAGGGCATTTGCCCATGAGTTTTGCTTAGTGGCCCATTTCTACTTGAAAAACACATATTATCCATCAAATTCCGACATGGTTGACTGGACTGCATTTTTATTTTGGCTTGAATATTTAATTTTCTGTCAAGCCTGCTATGACTCCAATTGTCGTGGGTCCGGAACACATCACCACCCCATCCCATCCCATCCCACCCCACCACTACCGTACAACCATCACCACCACAACCCAACGCCACCGTCGAAGAATACCATCTCCCACACCAACTACCGTAGGCACCACCCAAAATGCCACCACCACCTTCGACCTACCATGACCACCATCACCTCTGATGCTTCCAAACCATCATCTCCAACAAGCCACAACCTATGGAAAACACAGCAACTTTACCTCCACTGCCACCATTTCAAATTTATCACAATCGGCACACATACACGAGATATGCAACAGATTAGTACGCTTAAGCCACAACACATACCACTAAAAGCCACCACGCACACCACCACACGCAGATCTGCATCATATCAATATACCTATGCCACTGCACACACCACCACACACCACCGCGCCTACAATGCACCACCAACACCCCCGATTTCCTCTACCACTACAAAACAAGCAGCACCAAACCAGTTACAGCACTACACTACACTACACTACACCACACAAATACTGCCTCCATCTTCTCTCTCACCACACTAGACTTACAGAGCTTTGATTGGTGACCACTGTGCCCGACTGTGACTGTAGCCCATCGCATCGGTGGCCACATCGCGGCAACGACTGCTATGGATTTTGACGAGAAAGAGAATGAGTAGTAGAGGGAAAACGTTAGTTTTGGAACTGGTGGGGTTAGGGTAGGGTTTGGGTGTTGATTTATAAGAAATATAATTATTAGTAATAGTTTTTTTTTTAAATCCTGATTTCTATATATATCAATTGTAAAACTTGTTTTTGAATTGTAAAGTTCAAATACATGGCCTCATGTAATTTCCTCTTGATTTTCAACCCATTTTAAATCCCTCCTTCTTCCTTTCAACTACAGCCCCACTCTCTCATTCCCTTATTTCAAGATTTTCTCAACCTCGACTCCTCCCCTTGCACCTCTCCCTCGTCCGATCATCCCAGCAGCACTCACCATTGGTCCACCGACTCACCGAGTATCGATCATCGTCCACCGTACACACAATGCAACCACCAGTCTACCACTACACTCAGCGTCGCTCTAAGCCTCTAACCCACTATAAGCAAAGTAACTCAGATTTCTTGAAAAATAAAATAGGGGTTCTTAGATTAATTAATTTTAGAAGATTTATTCATTAATCATTGCCTTGCCTCTATTTCTTCAGCTTTTTTTGTTGTGTTTTCTATATGTTTTTTTCGAGGAAGGAAATTGTTATTGTTTTGTTTTGTTTTTTCTGATGTAGGATTGAAGTTGAATTGGAAATTGTTTTGTTTTCGAGGATGGAAGTTAATTTCTGAAACTTTATTCATTGTTTTGTTTTTATTTTTCATTTTAGTATAATAGTATTAATATGTCGTGTATTTCGTTTGATTTCTGTTGGTGTCTTAGTGAACTTTTTACAGGATATAAGTATATATTACAACTACAGGTCTTTCTAACTACATAAATTTCATACTAAAATAATGTACGTTAAGAAAATTCGAGAGCGCTGCCCCGAATTCTAATGACTATAAACAATACATTTTTTAAAATTACTTTTTGATTGCACATATTTTTTTCAAAATCATTTATATTTATATATAAAAAGAATTTATCAAATAGAGACTCAATAGCGCATAGTCACATTTCTCCTAGTGTCCCACATCAGTTATATTCAGGGGCGGATTTACTGTGGAGGCAGCGGGGTCAGCTGCCCCCACAGCCCGGAGGGAATTTTGTAATATACAAAGTTTGCTTTGTCTTTTTGGTCTTTGCCCCCATTGAAAATCAACCATAATTTGTGTATTTGGCACTTGACAATTCTTTTTTTTATTTGAAAGGGAAGAATATTTGACTAGAACTAGTCAAAAATGATGGCTGGCTTTCCACTTATTGGATTACTTAAAAGTTGAAGCAATAAGCATGCTGTTTAAATTATTGATTTTATTCAGAATTTTTTTTTTTTTATTATGAAAGTAGAATTAATAATTATAAGTTGTTATTTGCAATATGAATTTCGATATGTATTCTTAAAATTTTGCTACTTATACATAATCAACACAAATACATAATGCATATAAAAATAATAATCTAAGATGCTATTTGTTCAGATTAGTCTATCAATTTAACTTGTCTATTTTAGACTCGAAATAGTCAATTTCAATTCTTTTGGTTCAAAATTTTTTTGGGTGCTCTGCCCCCGAACCCCCGGGAAGGCCTCCCAAAATTTTTGCCCCCAGTACGGAAAATTTCTAACTCCGTCCCGAATTATATTATTAACTTTTTTTCATACATACACATGCATGATGTAAAAGAACTTTAAAATTGGTACTGTTCACTTCTTGGTCAACAAAAACGACGAGGTATTTTGAAAATATTTCCACAGAAATCGATTTTTCCAGTACTGCGGTTGATGCTACATGCAAAATCATTTTTAACAACTTTTTTCCACAGCTCACTAAATAACAAAAATATTAAATGTATAAATACTATATTATCCTTTTAGTTATAAATCTTTAGATTTAATAGTCAGGTAAAGTGTCTAAGTCTAAAATATATTTTATATTACAATAAAATGTGTAAAATATACTATTATATTTTAAAGTCTTTTTGTTATAATTATATTTAATCCAACTAATTTTATATATTCATTATGTAAACTCCTAATTAAATTTCTTCTTTTTTTCATTAAATATGTGAGGGTCGTAAAAACGCATAATTGTTTTATAATTGTAAAATAAGTTTAATATCTTATGAGTAATTCTTATATAATTAAGGGTATTTTGATTATTTTAAGTGCTTGTAATTCTTTACAAGATTTAAAAGTTATTTAGGTCTTTTTTAGTATAAGTTGTCAAGGTTGTGTATTCAATAATGGTTGTCAAAGTAGAATTTTCCCAATAGAAATGTCCACATAACAAAAGCAGTCACAATTATTGACGGAGAATTCAACCAAAATAGGAGAGGGGCAATAAAATAAATGCATGTTACAAAATGAAAGGGTAATTACAACCTTTAATGTTCATATAGTGTTGTATTTGATTGAGAATATGAAAATAGGTGGAAAGAAAATATTTTACAGGCAAAAAATTTTCATGGAAAATATTTAAGCTGTGTTTGATTTACCAAAAATTCAAACAAAGATGACAAATTTTTGAACATTTTCCAACTTGTCATGTTTGATTGCAAAATTTTTCTTCGAAAAATATTTTCCAACTTTGTTGAATAGTGCCTCATTTTCCCTCTTTTCATGCCAAATGAATTCTTCAACTTTTATAAGAAAAACATTTTCCATATTTTTCATCGCGTTTGATCATATATATATATTTTTTTTTGTTAATTGACTTTTTTTTTTTCATAAATTAACTCTATTATTATCAAGTACAAATATGTGAAAAACTAAAAAAATTATTTTGTAATTAAAATAGTTAAATTTTGCTTTATTTGTTATGAAAAATAATATCAATCAAATAACAAAATAAGGAAAATCCTCTGCTTCTTTCACCTAGAATATTAATTCAATTAAACACCACCAAATAATATTTTCCATGAAAATATTTTCTAGGAAATTCAATTCTCTAAAAAAAAAATTATCATCCACTTTCCATATTTCCAATCAAACACAACCTTAGGCTATGTTTGTGTTTGATAACAACAATTTTTCCATGGAAAAAGTAATTATTTTTCATCTTCCATCATTTCACATGTTTGATTCGTTATATTTGGCAAAGAAATTTTTTTCCAACTACTCCTTTCATGCTCCAATTTTCCAGGTAAATGGAGAAATTTTTTTCTTACACATTTGCTGAGAAAATGTTTGGAAGGTTAGATGGAAAATTATTTTAGCTACGTTTGATCAATTTTGTTATTGTTAATTGATTTATTTTTTTTTCAAAAAATAACATTATCATTATCAAGTACAAATGTGTTGAAAAAGTTTTAAAAATTAATTAAAATACAAAAATTTACTTTATTTTCCATGAAAAATAATATCAATCAAACAACGAAACTTGAAAAACTCCATACTTTTTTCACCTTGAAAATTAAATCAATCAAACATTTTCAATTGATTTTCTACGAAAATATTTTCCATGTAAAATCAATTTCTTGAAAAATAATTTTCTTCTACCCATTTTTCACTATTGCAATTAAACACATTAGTGAAAATATCAATTGAATTTATTTGATTGGATTTATTTTTTTAGGTGGAAAAGTGGGAAATATCTTGATTTTATTGTTTGATTGACATTATTTTTCATGAAGTTTTTGTGAAGTTGAGTTATTTCAATCAATCATTTTTTTGTTTGTGTGTTAAAAAAAAAAAAAAAAAAATCAAGAAAGTGGTAAGAAATATTTTTCCATGAAAGGCAGCAAGTGCCATCACGTGAAGCAAAGTGAGAAAAAGTTTTCATGGACAAATTTTTGGCAATCAAGCAGTGGAAAAATAGGATGAAATTTGCATTTGCTTGGAAAATTTGTCGCTTATAAATTGCCTCCTCTTAAAGTACAACTTTCTATCATCTGAGAACTTTTTTTCAACATATTGTATCAAAATATAATAATTTTTTTCTTAAAAGAACACCGGGTTAAAATGGTTTTCTACCAAACCTGTAACCCTCGTTCACTCGCTCATTTTTTATTTCTCAAGAATTGCCTTTTCTACTCATTCAACGTTGTTTTAAATTTGAAAATGTTGGATATTGGTTAATAAATCAATAAATCAAGAAATTGATTAATTATCGAAAAATTGATTAAAGCGACTTCGTGTCGACTTCGATCAAATACTCAAAAGCTCGGCTCAATCCGTTTAGGTAAAATTGTTTGCCACTTCACCGCTTCGGGGCACACAAACGGGGATCGATGAATGAGAAATTACGAAAAAGGACGAAATCAGGTCAAAATATTTGACCGTGCGACCGCATGGTTAGGAAACCGTGCTATCACACGTCAAATTCATTTCTGGATTTTTGCGTAAAGCCGTGCGACCGCACAGATTATAACGTTGCGGCTGCCCAATTTTTCGGTGAAAATACACCTTTTCATAAAGGTGCATGGTTTGAAAATGGTGCATGGTTTGGCTTTAACCATTTCGTCCACACCCTTTCATGGTCTATAAATAGGACCCTTTGGGTGTCTTATTCCTCACAATTTGATATGCAAAACATATATCATCCTCTCTTCCCTCCTAAATCAAAACCATTGCATTTGTTTTGATTTTTCTTTCATTTTCATCCTCGTAGTACATAAGTCAAAATTTGGTTCGTTGTACTTGTGTTTTGGAGTGCTACAAACACAAGTGAAGCCGTTGTATCTTGGGAGTCGATTGTCGGAATCCTAAGCACCATTGTGGGGGCAAATTCGACTTAAGGACAAAGAGTCTAACTCTTGCCTCGGCTTTGTCCCTACTTTTCTTCTTCTTCCTGTTCGTATTTTCTTTGCCGTTACTCTGTCCAATTTTTGGGCACGGATTTACAAACTATCATTCTACTTAATTTGGCGTCACTATTCACAAATTCTTCCAACAATCTTAAGTCGAATTTTCTATATTTTGTGAAAGTGACATTCTTGTTTGGTTAAACTTGTTAAGTTTAACTTCTTCTACACTTCTATTTTGTTTTGGTTAATCTTCTATTTTACGTAAACAGAAATGAATACGGTTCTTAATACCACTACTACTTCGAATAATACTTCGAACATGGGAACTTCTGAAGGAAGTGTTCCTACCGGTGTCATTCCTTCCGTTGTGAATACAACTACTACTAATGTGATTCCTCCGGTTGTGGGTGCCCCTACTATCGTACATTCAAACTCCGTTCACATGGGGAAAAGCCGAAGAAATTTGTAGGGGTTGATTTCAAAAGGTGGCGACAGAAAATGTTGTTTTATCTAACAACTCTCAACTTGGCGAAATTCTTGAATGAAGATCCTCCCGCCATACAAGAAGGGGAAAACAATAGGGCATCATTGATTGCTTTGGATGCTTGGAAACATTCGGACTTCTTATGCAAGAATTACATTCTTAATGGCTTGTACAACGCCTTATACAATGTATATTGCTCCAAGAAATCTGCAAAGGAACTATGGGAATCCTTGAAAAATAAGTATAAGACCGAAGATGCCGGAACAAAGAAGTTCATTGTGGGAAAGTTCTTGGACTACAAGATGGTAGACTTGAAGACCGTCATTAGTCAAGTGCAAGAATTGCAAGTCATACTCCATGACATTCATGCGGAAAATATGTCCGTGAGTGAATCATTTCAAGTGGCTGCAATTATCAAGAAACTTCCACCCATGTGGAGGGACTTCAAAAACTATCTCAAACATAAGCGCAAGGAGATGAACATTGAAGAACTTGTGGTCCGATTGAGGATTGAAGAAGACAACCGAAGTTCGGAAAAACGAGTTGGGAATAGCATGCCACAAGCAAAGGCAAATATGGTGGAATCTAGCAACAACAAAGGAAATAAAAGAAAGCATTTCGTTGAACCAACAAAGAAGAATGCAAAGAAGTTCAAGGGAAATTGCTATAAATGTGGAAAAGCTGGACATTGCTCGGTTGATTGTCTCAAACCTAAGAAGCAATCCCAAGCCAACATCGTCGAATCTGATGCCATATCAAATGGCATGTCCGATATGAATTTATCGGCGGTTGTTTCTGAATGCAACCTTGTTGGAAATCCCATGGAATTGTAGGTTGATACGGGTTCAACCCGTCACATTTGTGCCGATAGAGGAATGTTCACATCATACACTCCAACCGAGGGAGAAAAATTATTTATGGGGAACTCCTCAACATCCAAAGTGGAAGGACAAGGCAAAGTGGTTTTGAAGATGACGTCGGGAAAAGAACTTAGCCTCAATAATGTCCTTCACGTACCGGATATTCGCATGAACCTTGTGTCGGGTTCTTTGTTAAGCAAGAATGGCTTTAAACTAGTCTTTGTATCAAATAAGTTTGTACTTACCAAAAATAATATGTATGTAGGAAAATGCTATGTAAAAGATGGACTATTCAAAATGAATGTTCTAACTGTTGTACCAAATGCTACAAGCAATAAAACTTCATCTTCAGTTTATATTCTTGAGTCATCTAATCTATGGCATCATAGATTAGGACATGCAAACTTTAATTCAATACACAAGTTAATGAATTTAAGCTTACTTTCGAATATACATTTTAATAATGGAAAATGCGAAACATGTGTAGAGGTAAAAGCAGCCAAAACACCATTTCATTCGGTTGAACGAAACACCACACCATTAGAACTAATTCATACAGATGTGTGTAATTTGAAGTTCGTACAAACAAAAGGTGGTAAAAAGTATTTCATCACGTTCATAGATGATTATACAAGATACTGTTATGTATACTTGTTGAAAAGTAAAGATGAAGCTTTGGAAGTGTTTAAACACTACAAAAATGAAGTTGAAAATCAACTTGGAAAACGAATCAAAATAATTCATAGTGATAGAGGTGGAGAATATGTTGCACCGTTTGAAGAATTTTGTGCAGAGTCTGGAATCATTCATCAAACAACGGCACCATATTCATCACAATCTAATGGAATTGTTGAACGCAAAAATCGAACGTTAAAGGAAATGATGAATGCAATGTTGATTAGTTCGGGCTTACCTCAAAACTTGTGGGGGGAAGCCATACTTTCTGCAAATCGTATCCTAAATAAAATACCACATAAAGATAAGGTTGAATAGCCTTACAAATTTTGGAAAGGTCGGAAACCATCCTACAAATATCTCAAAGTGTGGGGGTGCTTAGCGAAAGTACAAATACCCAAACCTAAACAAGTTAGGATTGGACCAAAGACAATTGATTGTGTCTTTATTGGATATGCTATCAATAATAGTACATATCAATTCTTGATTCATAAATCTGAAGTACTTGATGTACATGTCGGAACAATTATTGAATCAAGAAATGCGGTCTTTTTTGAAGATAATTTTCCATATAAAGAAAATGAAGTAAGTTCAAATAAATGAACTTATGATAACATACAGGGAAGAACGATGATCTTCAAGTAAAAGAAGAACCGAGACGCAGTAAAAGGCAACGAATTTCAAAGACATTCGGTCCAGAATTCGTAACCAATTTACTTGAGAATGATCCAAGGACATTTGATGAAGCAATGTCCTCTCCCGAAACTCTTTTTTGGAAAGAAATTGTACGCAACGAAATTGAATCCATCACAAGTAACCAAACTTGAGAATTGGTTGAACTCCCTCTGGGAAACAAAGCTTTAGGCTGTAAATTGATCTTCAAAAAGAAATTGAAGTCGGATTAATCAATTGATAAATACAAGGCTAGATTAGTAGCCAAAGGGTATAGACAAAAAGAAGGACTAGATTTCTTTGATACTTATTCACCCGTTACAAGAATTACGTCTATACGCGTCTTGATTGCAATCACAGCATTGCAAAATCTTGAAATACATCAAATGGATGTCAAAACCGCGTTTCCAAATGGTGAATTAGAAGAAGAAATCTACATGGAACAACCTGAAGGGTTTGTTGCACCAGGAAATGAAAAGAAGGTGTGTAAACTTGTAAAATCATTGTATGGATTGAAACAAGTACCGAAGGAATGACATGAAAAGTTTGATAAAACTATGTTATCAAATGGCTTCAAAATCAATGAATGTGACAAGGGTGTCTACATTAAAAACACACATAACGAATATGTAATCATATGCCTATATGTTGACGATATGCTAATTATGGGAAATAACTTCAAAGTCATTTCCTCGACTAAGAAAATGTTAACATAACATTTTGACATGAAGGATATGGGAGTGGCGGATGTAATATTAGGAATTAAAATCTTTAAGACATCCTATGGTTTGTCATTGTGTCGATCACATTATGTTGAGACTATACTCAAGAAATTTAAGACGTATGACGATAAACCGGTTAAGTCACCAGTTGACTTAGGTATACACTTAGCTAAGAATACTTGTGAGCCCGTATCTCAATTGGAATATTCGCGTGTCATTGGTAGTTTAATGTATATTACCAACTGCACAAGACCGGATATAGCATACATAGTCAACAAGTTGATTGAATCATAATTTTGAAAATATCGTGATTCAATCATATCAAATAAAAAAAATTAAATAAAATTTCAATACCAAATATTATTGAATTTGAAATTTTAAAAAAGACAAAACTATTCAAAATAAAAAAATGCCACATGTACACTAAGTAGACCACGCCACTTAAAATTTGACACTCATTTAAATTTTTTATATAAATTTTTTTTATATGTTATAATTTTTTATTAACTATATTTTTTTTATGTGTTGCTTACATATATTTTATTTGAAATCCAATATATTAATTAATATATTTTATTTTTCCTTATTTTTTGAAAATGCCAATTTTTGTCAAAATGATTAAGCCTCCGTTTGATAATAATGTTTGGTTTATAAATTTATTTATTTATGATTTTGAGGTAAAAAGTTGTGGCTGAAAATTGGAGAGATAAAATATGTACGGTTAAAAAAGTTGATAGATAATAATTAATTATTTTGTAACATACTTATTGAAGAGCCTACTTATTTATTGACTTATTAGGAAGTAAAATCTCAATAATTTTATTTATTTTCAAAATATATTAATTCAATTTTTTCATTTCTAACTTAACAAATTTATAAAGCATATATTTATTTATTTAAAAATATATTAATCCAAATTTTTCATTTCAATGTAACACATTTACATAGATATGATATGACATTTATTTATATTCAAATATATTAATCCAATTTTTTCAGTTCCTGCATAACACAAGTTATTGAATTTTAAATTTAAAAAAAAAAATACAAAAAAACTAATCAAAATAAAAAAAAATATGCATGCACACTCAGTATGTCGCGTCACTCAAAGTTTGATACTTAATTAAATTATTTATATAAAATTTCTTTTGACTTTTATTTACATTTTTCTCTAAAAATTTGTCCACCTTATCACCTATTTTTTCTTTTAATATATTATAATTTTTAATTAACTTTATTTTTTAATATGTTGCTTACATATATTTTATTCGAAATCCAATATATTAATTAATATATTTTATTTTTCTTGTTTTTTAAGCATATCAATTTTTGTCAAAATGATGAAATGATTAAATTTTCTACCAATTTATCATTGATGGTAAAAAGTTGATAGCAAATAATTAATTATTTTTGTAATATGCTTATTGAAGAACCTACTCATTTATTGACATATTAGAAAGTGAAACTTCAATGATTTTATTTATTTATTTATTTTCAAAATATATTGATTCAAAATTTCCATTTCTAATTTAACAAATTTATATAGCATGTATTTATTTATTTTCAAATATATTAATCCAAAATTTTCATTTTCAATGTAACAAATTTACATAGATATGACATTTATTTATGTTCAAATAAATTAATACAATTTTTTCATTTCTTACGTAACACATTTACATAGATATCACATTATTTATGTGCAAATATATTAATTCAATTTTTTTTTTCATTTCATACATAATAATACATTTACATAAATATCACATTATTTATGTGCAAATATATTAATCTAATTTTTTTTTATTTTCAATGTAACACATTTACACATAGTACATTTATTACAACTCTTACTAAATATATAATAAATAACAGTTTTTCCTACAAAAATCATTATCTTTTCTTTATTTATCTTTTAATATATAAAAGTAAAAGTCAGGAGAAATAGTCATTAAATGCAAATTTCCCTCCAAAACGACTCTCTCTCCTGATTTCTACTTTTACATAATATATATACTAGTTATCACCCGTGCGATGCACGAAATATATAATTTTTAAATCATAATTTTAAAAATATCTTGATTATACAATCGTATCAAATAAAAAACATAATTTAAATAAAATTTCAATACAAAATGTTATTAAATTTGAAACTTTAGAAAAGAAAAAACTAATCAAAAAAAAAATAAATGCTACATGTACACTAAGTATACCACGTCACTCAAAATTTGGCACTTAACTAAATATTTTTATATTAAATTTATTTTGACTTTTATTTACTTTTTTTCTGAAAATTTGTCCACCTTATCACCTATTTTCTTTTTAATATGTTATAATTTTTAATGAACTACATTTTTTAATATGTTGCTTACATATATTTTATTGGAAATCCAATATATTAATTAATATATTTTATTTTTCTTGTTTTTTAAGCATATCAATTTTTGTCAAAATGATGAAATGATTAAATTTTCTACCAATTTATCATTGATGGTAAAAAGTTGATAGCAAATAATTAATTATTTTTGTAATATGCTTATTGAAGAACCTACTCATTTATTGACATATTAGAAAGTGAAACTTCAATGATTTTATTTATTTATTTATTTTCAAAATATATTGATTCAAAATTTCCATTTCTAATTTTACAAATTTATATAGCATGTATTTATTTATTTTCAAATATATTAATCCAAAATTTTCATTTTCAATGTAACAAATTTACATAGATATGACATTTATTTATGTTCAAATAAATTAATACAATTTTTTCATTTCTTACGTAACACATTTACATAGATATCATATTTATTTATGTTCAAATATATTAATTCAATTTTTTTTTTCATTTCATACATAATAATACATTTACATAAATATCACATTATTTATGTGCAAATATATTAATCTAATTTTTTTTTATTTTCAATGTAACACATTTACACATAGTACATTTATTACAACTCTTACTAAATATATAATAAATAACAGTTTTTCCTACAAAAATCATTATCTTTTCTTTATTTATCTTTTAATATATAAAAGTAAAAGTCAGGAGAAATAGTCATTAAATGCAAATTTCCCTCCAAAACGACTCTCTCTCTCCTGATTTCTACTTTTACATAATATATATACTAGTTATCACCCGTGCGATGCATAAAATATATAATTTTTAAATCATAATTTTAAAAATATCTTGATTATACAATCGTATCAAATAAAAAACATAATTTAAATAAAATTTCAATACAAAATGTTATTAAATTTGAAACTTTAGAAAAGAAAAAAACTAATCAAAAAAAAAATAAATGCTACATGTACACTAAGTATACCACGTCACTCAAAATTTGGCACTTAACTAAATATTTTTATATTAAATTTATTTTGACTTTTATTTACTTTTTTTCTGAAAATTTGTCCACCTTATCACCTATTTTCTTTTTAATATGTTATAATTTTTAATGAACTACATTTTTTAATATGTTGCTTACATATATTTTATTGGAAATCCAATATATTAATTAATATATTTTATTTTTCCTTATTTTTTAAACATATCAATTTTTGTCAAAATGTGAAATGATTAAATTTTCTACCAATATATCGTTGGTGGTAAAAATTTGATAGCAAATAATTAATTATTTTTGTAATATGCTTTTTGAAGAACTTACTCATTTATTGACATATTAGAAAGTAAAACTTCAATGATTTTATTTATTTATTTTCAAGTGTATTAATTCAAAATTTTCATTTCTAACTTAACAAATTTATATAATATGTATTTATTTATTTTCAAATATTTTAATCCAAAATTTTCATTTTCAATATAACACATTTATATAGATATGACATTTATTTATGTTCAAATATATTAATATAATTTTTTCATTTTCTACATAACACATTTACATAGATATCACATTGATTTATGTTCAAATATATTAATCCAATTTTTTCATTTCCTACATAACACATTTACATAGATATCACATTATTTATGTTTAAGTGTATTAATCTAATTTTTTCATTTCCAATATAACACATTTACACATAGTAAATGAAGAACCTACTCACTTAATGAAATATTAGGAAGTAAAATTTCAATAATTTAATTTATTTATTTTCAAAATATATTAATTCAAAATTTTCATTTCTAACTTAACAAATTTATATAGTATGTATGTATTTATTTATTTTCAAATATATTAATCCAAAATTTTCATTTTCAATATAACACATTTATGTATATGACATTTATTTATATTCAAATATATTAACACATTTTTTTTTTCATTTCATATATAACACATTTACATAGATATCACATTTATTTAAGTTCAAATATATTAATCCATTTTTTTCATTTTTTGCATAACACATTTACATAGATATCACATTATTTATGTTCAAATATATTAATCTAATTTTTCATTTCCAATGTAATACATTTACAGATAGTACATTTATTACAACTATTTTCTTTTATATATATATATATATAGAAGTAGAGGAGAGGAGATGGTCATTAAATGCAAATTTTTCTCCAAAATGACTCCCTCCCTCTCTCTCTCTCTCTCTCTCTCGACTTCTACTTTTATATATACTAGTTGTCTACCCGTGCGATGCACGGAATATATAATTTTTAAATCATAATTTTGAAAATAACTTGATTCAATCACAAATAAAAAATAAAATTTCAATATAAAATGTTATTGAATTTGAAACTTTAAAAAATATAAAATTATTCAAAATAAAAAATATTACATGTACACTAAGTATACCGCGTCACTCATAATTTGGTACTCATTTAAAATTTTTATATAATTTTTTTTTGACTTTTATTTACGTTTTTCTCTGAAAATTTGTCCACCTTATCACATAATTCCCTTTAAATATTTTATAATTTTTTATTAACTATATTTTTTAATGTGTTGCTTACATATATTTTATTTGAAACTCAATGTATTAATTAATATATTTTATTTTTCCTTATTTTTTAAACATGCCAATTTTTTTTTCAAAATGATGAAATAATTAAGCCTTCGTTTGGTAATAATGTTTGATTTATAAACTTGTTTATTTATGATTCTGAATTTTTGAGGTAAAAAGTAATTATTGAAAATTGAAGTGAGGAAATATTTGTGGTTAAAAAGTTGATATAAAATAATTAATTATTTTTTATAACATGTGTACTGAAGAGCCTACTCATTTATTGACATATTATGAAGTAAAATTTCAATAATTTTATTTATTTATTTTCAAAATTATTAATTCAATTTTTTCATTTCTAACTTAACAAATTTATATACCATATATTTATTTATTTTAAAATATATTAATCCAAAATTTTCATTTTCAATGTAACACATTTACATAGATATGATATGACATTTATTTATTTATGTTCAAATATATTAATCTAATTTTTTCATTTCCTACATATTAAAAAATTCTGTATGTACACTCAGTGTACCGCGTCATTCAATGTTTGGCACTAAATTAATTTTTTTATATAAATTTCTTTTGACTTTTATTTACGTTTTTTTTTAAAAAAAAAATTTGCTCACCTTATCACCTATTTTCCTTTTAATATGTTATAATTTTTAATTAACTTTATTTTTTAATATGTTGCTGACATATATTTTATTCGAAATCAAATATATTAATTAATATATTTTATTTTTTCTTATTTTTTAAACACACTAATTTTTATCAAAATGATGAAATGATAGTTTTCTACCAATTTATCATTGGTGGTAAAAAGTTGATAGCAAATAATTAATTATTTTTATAATATGCTTATTGAAGAATTTACTCATTTATTGACATATTAGGAAGTAAAGATTCAATGATTTTATTTATTCGTATTCAAAATATATTGATTTAAAATCTTCATTTCTAACTTAACAAATTTATATAGCATGTATTTTTTATTTTCAAATATATTAGTCCAAAATTTTCATTTTCACTTTAACACATTTACATAGATATGATATTTATTTATGTTCAAATATATTAATACAATTTTTTCATTTCATACAAACACATTTACATAAATATCACATTTGTTTATGTTCAAATATATTAATCCAATTTTTTCATTTTCCACCTAAGACATTTACATAGATATTACATTATTTATGTTCAAATATATTAATCTAAATTTTTTCATTTTCAATGTAACACATTTATACAAAATACATTTATTACAACTCTTACTAAACATGTAATAAATAATAAAATTTTCAACAAAAATATTTATTTTTTTTATTTTATTTTAAATATAAAAGTAAAAGTGATGAGAGAGGATCATTAAATGCAATTTTCCCTCCAAAATGACTCTCTCTCATCACTTCTACTTTTATATATATAAAGATAAGTAAAGATTAATTTATAAGTAATACAATTTCTCAAATAATTTTTTAACACACATTTTGTCTCAAAAACACAAATAAATCAATTTATAATTGTTACAATGTTATTGATCGAAACTTTAGTTTGTTGACAATTTTGATGGAATTTTTTCATTTCTTGGAAGAACTTTTTAAAGATCCGAACTTGGAAATTTTTCAAGTCGTGTTTGCCAGAAATTCTGAAGAATCAAATGTTTTTCTTAGATCTTGGTAATATGTGGTTTCTTCGAGTTTCTTACCACCTTTATTTTCTTCAGCCATTTTCAATTTTTCCAATATATGATGTTTTAGGGAGTAGATTAAAAACTCTCAAAGAATTAACATCTAGGGCACAACAAAATTTTTATAGCCCCTATTTGATGTTGATTTTAAAGACTTTATTTCAAATAATTTTTTAGTTTTTTAGAAAATGTGTAGTTAGAAAGTAGATAATATTATTTTGTGTTTATATGTAATATTATTTTATTGATAAATATATGTTTGAAAAGAAAAAGAAAAATATGTATTATTTATATTGGGGGACCAAACAGGGATTATGAATTTTTTTTTTTTTTTTTTTTATCCGTCAAATTACATCTTGAAAAACTCATGTTTGCATCCATGTTAGTTTCAAGAGATTAAGGTTGCGTTTGATATCGATGATGGAATTTGGGTGGAAAGAAAATGAATTTCGGGGAATTGAATTCTAGGGAATTGGAAGTTTAATGTATTTGATTAATTTAATTTTTTAGGTGAAAAAAGTAGGGAATTTTCCAAGTTTTGTTATTTGATTGACATTATTTTTCATGAAAAATAAAGTACAATTTATCTATTTTAATAAAAAAAAATTATTTTTTTACACATTTGTACTTGATAATAATAATGTTAATTTTTAGAAAAAGATAAATCAATTAACAATAACAAAAATGATCAAACATACCGAAAATTGTATAAGATTTTCTGTAATACCCCCACTAAGAAAGTTTAAAAGAAATGATAGGTACTACTCATGCCAACAAGGTTCACCTTCTTTTCCGGAAGTTCATTATTAAAAACTCTACAGTTAAATGTGCTTGGCTTGGAGCAATTCTAGAATGGGTGACCTCCTGGGAAGTTTTCTCGAGGAGCGAGGGAGTGAGGATAAAGTATGCTGGAAAGATTCGTGTTGGTATAGTGGGAACAATAGGCCGTCATCTAACGATCACGACAGCCCGTTAAGTGAGACCCTAGTCATTACAAATGGTATCGAGACGACCTTGCAGCCGAAAATTGGGAACTAAGTGCTACGCCATAGGGCATGAGCCACCTCTAGAATCCCAACGCCTAGCAACAGATCCTCAGATGAGTTAAGCGCGACCAGGACGTCGCGAGTGTAACGTGGGGTGATTGTAATACCCCGACTAAGAAAACTTAAAAGAAATGATAGGTACTACTTATGCCAATAAGGTGCACCTTCTTTTCCGTAAATCCATCATTAAAAAATCCACAGTTAAACGTGCTTGGCTTGGAGCAATTATAGGATGGATGACCTCTTGGAAAGTTTTCTCGGAGAGCATGCGAGTGATGACAAAGTATGTGAAAAGACTCGTATTGGTACAGTGGGTACAGTACGCCGTCATCTAACGACCAAGATAGCCCGTTAAGTGAGACCCGAGTCGTTACATTTTTCATGGAAAATAAAACTTCCACCACCCCCCGGAAAATGAATTCATTCAAAACAAGGAAAATATCGGATTTCGAGACAAATAGAAAAATGAATTCCATGGAAAACTTAGGCAACCAAACAGCGCAAAGTTGAAAAATCACATGAAAAATCATATTTTCCATAAAAAATATTGTGTGTCAAATGCAGCCTAATACAACTTCGTGCAATTGCAAAGACTAGTAATTTATTTTGTTTTCTTTGTAAAAGTCAACACATACTTAACATTAATCAGTATTTTAATCTTCACTTGTTGAATCAAAGAAGAATATGTTTATTTACATAAGAAAGTATTAAGATTTTCGTTATGGTGCCCACTAATATTACTTTAAAACTAATACAACTCCGTGCAATTGCAAAGACCAGTTTTTTTTTTTTTTTTGTTTTCTTTGTAAAAGTCAACATATATTTAACATTAATCAGTATTTTAATCTTGACTTGTTGAATCAAAGAAGAATATGTTTATGTATACACGAAAGCATTAAGGTTTCGTTATTGTGACCACAAAGACACCTGTCCACCCCCTATTGGGGGGGCCAAGTGGAACCTACAAGACTTTGTCTAACACTCAATGCTCACCCGTCAAATGACAGGTGGACATAGTTTATTGTGCTGTGGCACCAAAAACTCCACGATTAGACATAATGGATTTGGTTTGCATTAGTTTCTCTCCCATATGACAATTTAGGCTCCGTTCCGTAAAATTTATAATTTCAAATTATAATTGACATAATTTTTAAAATTGCTTTTTAATCACAAACATTTTCTCATTCCAATTTTTAACCACACATCTTACTTAAAAAATTCAAATAATACACATTATAAATCAAATTCCATTTATTTCAATCGCCAAACGAAGCCCTATAAACGTTTGAGTAAGTCCAGTATTAATTAAATCTTCACACGACTTCGTAAATCCAAGATAATTCCCCAACATCAGTTTTATTATTATTAATTTTTTTTTTTTTTTTTTTTTTTTGTAAAAGTCCACACATGTAACATTAATGAATCGCATTGGTTATTTGGTTTATAAACTGGTTTATTTATGATTTTGAGGTAAAAAATTGTGATTAAAAATTGAAATGAGAAAATATGTATGATTAAAAAGTGATTTGAGAAATTGTGTAGTTTATAAATAAAAAAACGCAAGTTACCAAACGGTAATCTTGATTTCTTGAATCAAGAAGATATGCTTAATATTATGGACATAATAGTGGATTAATTTTTGGGTAATCAACAGAAAATGTTCTTACTGTTGACAATGTTTGTGGAGAACGCCCCAACCTTCCATTTTTTTAGCATTTTCAACCTCAAATCCATTTTTCATTGTGAGAAAGGTCCTTTCAGTCAATTTTGAACAAAATCCTTCGTTACGACGCGTGAACATTCTTCTTGGCCAAAACGAAGGGTATTCTAGTCTTTTTCACAATTTTTTAATTTTCTTTATCGTTAAATTGAAGCCTACATTAATTCGTCACCGTCATTTTTCTCATCCTTCTCACTATTTTCCTCCATTCTAAACTATCCCTCCACCCCCATCAATTTCCTCCACAAAATTTTCTTCTACCAAGGATTATAATTTGAAGGGAAATCTTATTTAATTTCTTTTAATGAGAAAATGCATTATATAATAAAATGTTATTTGTACTATATTTTTTATTTGATATAATTGTATAATAATCAACATATTTTCATAAATTCTAAATCATTATCATGGATAGAAATTCCGTGCATCGCACGAAAGATATACTAGTTAAAATAACTAGATAACTATTGTTGAATTTTTTACTCAAAATAATTTATGGGCCAAATTTATTATTTTAGGTAATTGAAGTTGGCCCATTAGAGTACTTGCTTGATTTTTTTTTTTTTTTTTTAAATTGAAGCTTGGAGGACCTTTTGTGCAATTTCAAATAACTTAACACTTAACATAATGATTTGAATTGAAAAACTCTTGCTGGGATATAATACACAAGAAAAGAAGCCAAAGAAATTGGAAGTGGGTCTGCTCTTGCACAGAAGGCTGGGGAAGAAAAAGATCAGTGGGTTATTCCTCTACTTTTTTGACTGAATAATACACACACAGAAGACAAAGAGAGAGAAAAATGGCAGCCTATATATAATGTTGGAAAAAAGGTTCTTCAACTTGTTTTCTCTAAGTATCATTTTAGAATGGTTTTAGGTGCTATTTATTCTCTATTATATTTTTGTTAGGTTCCATCTATTACATTAGATGATGTATATTTTGATTGTCAAAATTTATTGTTGAAGGTGTATTTTAGGTTACCTCTAGATTTAGAACAAAAATTTAGGGAAGAAAAATATTATACTCCTATTATTTGATAATAGTAGCATTGTCAGTTTGTCTCGTTGATTTTTCCTTCTCATTTGAAGGTTTTACGAAATTAAATAATTATTGGTGTTGTCCCATTACGGTATTCTATTGTTTGGATTGATTTGTTTGCATTTGGGTGATATGAGGTGGAAAAATTAATTTTCCCCAACAACTATTACACCCCCCGAACTTTAAAGTATCTTTAATTACAACATCATTATTTTATTTTTTGATTTTAATAATATGCCTTCAAATTATAAAACCAAGTCAGCAGAAAAGTCCAATTTCGCTTCTTAGTCATTCGCAGGCCATTTACACGTTCTCTTCATTTAAAAAAATATATATTAACGACAAAAACTCATTATCTTTTATATAATTAGCACAAAAAATCCTTATCTTAACAATGATTATGCAAAATATCCATTCCTATCGTTTTTAGCATTTTAATCCTCAAATTTACCTTTAATTGCGAAAATGCATCCCTCCATCAAATTTGACGCAATTCCTACGTTGACAAGTGAGTGGACAATTTATTTTTATTTTATTTTTTTGCCAAAGTGGAGAGCATTTTTGTCTAACCCACACATTTATACTGATTTACCCATTTTCTTCCCGTCTAAATTGGTAACGATCTGTAATATAGATTAAAAATTTAATTTTTAATTCATTCTATTAAATAATTTCAAAATAACTTTTAAAAAAAAAAAAAAAAAATTTGTATTTCACCATGAGAAAAACAATGACAACATAATCTGAAGTTGTAATGTTGTTTAATTACTCATTATTTTCAGAGGTGAAAAAGTCAAAATTTGCAGAAGCATATAAATTGGAGTTTTTTCTATCCCCATTTAGGTTGAAAGTAATCTGATATTAAACATTCCCACCTTTTAATACATTTGACTTAAAAAATCCCAATTTATTTATTTTTTTAAAATAATTTTTAGGCGTTTAACATCTTTATCTTTGACATTTTTTTTTGTACAAAACGTCACACCTAAAAATGTATTCGGCAAAAAACATTCCTATCTTCTTGGATAAATAGCATACAAACACCATCGAAAATGACCGCCCACACCACATAAGCACTACCGGAAAAGGCTAAAACATACCATGAAAAACTACATATGAATATGAACTACAATCAGACTAAGTCAAAACATCAAACGTGATTCAAAAAAACCCAAAATAATAGATTGAAGCTAAGCACACCTTTTCATTGAACCAAAAAAATAAATAATAAAAATAAATAATAAAAAAATGGTAAACATAGTTGCACTGATTATTCAAATTGGTAGACATAATTGCACTAATTCATAGACATACAAACACGCATGGGCAACACTTAGATACCTTAAAAACAGTAAACACCACAGCATGCCATGTTTATAATTCATATTCTTACACTAAAAGGTTGATTTGAGGATTAAAATGCCAAAAAAAGAAGGTGGAGACATTTTTCACAGTTATTGTCAAATCTAAGGACATTTTGTGCTAATTACCCTTATCATTTTATTTATTTTTTTTATTTTGAAAGACTTAACAATCATATAAGTAGACGTGTTTGAGATCAGACTAGAAGAACCATTCCTCCATCCCCACCCCCCTCGCTCACTTAAAATCATGATATCCCATTTTATGACAGATCTTATAATAATTTGTGCATTCATTATATGTATAACAGCAGCAGTAGAATCCATTAATGAAGCTGATAAAATAGCAAGTTTGCCTGGTCAACCAAAGGTCAGTTTCCAGCAATATGCAGGATTCATTACCATTGATGAAAAGCAAGATAAAGCCTTCTTCTATTACTTTGTTGAGGCGGATACTGTGCCTGCTTCAAAGCCTCTTGTTCTTTGGTTAACTGGAGGTGGGTTAAATGTGTAACTATCTAATGGTATCTCGTATCGCTGGTCAAAGGATATTGTAACAATCACATAGGTAGAAGTCAACCTTAAAACCTGCTTGAAAAGCGAGATACAATTAGATCAATAGTGTCTGTGTGTGTATTACATTATTTTCAAGAAAAAAACTAAAACCCAGAAATTTTTTGAGTTAAAGAAGTGCAGATTAATCATTTTTTGGTATGAAAATGGCGTTTCTTGATTGCAGGGCCTGGTTGTTCATCTGTTGGAGCTGGTGCTTTTATTGAGCAAGGTCCATTTAAACCAAGTGGGAATGTTTTGGTTAAAAATGACTATAGCTGGAACAAAGGTAATCCCACTGATAGAATTATTGTGTACTTCTTGTGAGTCATGCTAATTTAAGGATAGTTATATTCACCTCACAATTTTTTATATTTACATCACATTTTAATTACATGAAAGGTTTTTAATATTTCCTCATTTTTTTCCCAAAGCATCATTATTCTTAAATTTCAATTAATTAACATATTTTGTCTTTAATCACAATTTATATTCAAATATTCTGCTAATTTGCATTGAAATGAGTGAAAAATATTATTTTGACTTTTGTATTAGTTATTTACTTTGATTATTTAAAAAGGCAAGAAATAAATAAGTTTTTTTCGCCCTCATAAGAAATATTTTGGACAAAAATTATCTTTATGGACAAGATATGAAAATTATTAGATGATTGATGATAAAAGATTTATATAAAAAACTTGGGAGTATAAGTGTAAAAATAAGTAAAACTTTTGGATGTTCATAAAAAATAAAATGTAGTGAAGTTAACAAATGTTGTGGTGTCAATATAATTACCCTAATTTAATTCTTCTATGTTCACAGAAGCAAATGTATTGTACTTGGATTCACCTGCTGGAGTTGGTTTCTCTTATTCTGCTAATAAATCCTTCCACCAATCCCTCAACGATGAAATGACAGGTTCTTTTAGTATGTTTTTAGTTAATACGACGTAAGGTAGGGAGGATTAAATAAGAGGGGATAATATGGGGAAAAAAAAAGTAACAATCTTGTTCAGTATATTACCTAATCTAGTTGGTGTATCAGGAGAAAAACTTTGGTGGGTGGTTGCACCATGTGGCAGTGCGGCCACCCAACCACAAGAGGCCACCTCATTGGGTGCGGTGGGCCCCCTAATGTGGTGGCGCCTTTGGATAGGGCGGCCACAATATCCATGTGGTGCGAACACCCTGCGAAGTATTTCTTGGTGCACCAGAGATGAATTTTGTAACATTGAATCTTGTTGCAAGACTTTCTCACCAATATGTCATGTCCATATTATCTAATTCAATTACTCTTGTCCAGCACAAGACAATCTTGTTTTTCTCGAGAAATGGCTCGACAAATTCCAAGAATTCAAGAATAGGGATTTTTATATCACAGGAGATAGTTATGCTGGTATGTTGAGCAATACTTTGAGCATATTTGGCTAAGCTTAAAAGTTACTTTTTAAGTTGTTTACCACGTTGAGCTTTTTTTGAGATTTTTAGTTCACCAAAAATAGCACATACTTTTGTTAAGCTTAGCCAAACATTGTTATGATATTGAGCCCTTAAAGCTCGTTTTAAACTGAAATTTATGTATACTAACAGGACATTATGTTCCACAACTTGCCAATCTCATTGTACAATCCAAAGCAAACTTCAATCTCAAAGGAATTGCTGTAAGTAATGACAGATAACACAAAACTAATCTTTAATGGAGCAACCTTTTTTTGGTAATTAATTCTTGATATAATGGTAATTTCAGATTGGAAATCCTCTATTGGAATTCAATACGGATTTCAATTCCAGGGCTGAATTTTTATGGTCTCACGGACTAATATCTGATGCCACTTATGAACAATTTACAAAAGTTTGCAACTATTCTCAATTTAGAAGGCAATTCACGAATGGAAATCTTACACCAGTATGCTCTCTTGTGATAAATCAAGTTTCAGGAGAGATTGGTAAATTTATAGACATGTATGATGTTACTCTTGACGTTTGTTTGTCAACAACTTCAATGCAATCCGAGGTTCCAAAAAACTTGGTAACATCACATTTTTGTTTGTTATGTTATTTTCTCGTGTTCTTTGAGTAACTAATTTATTTTTCTGATATTTCTATGAGTTTCTAACAGAAGGATAAGCCAAAAATAGATGTATGCGTCTTGAATGAAACAATTGTGTACCTAAATAGAAAAGACGTGCAGAAAGCTCTCCATGCTGGTCTTGTAGGAGTCAAGCAATGGGCAATTTGCAACGAGTATTTCATCCTCCCTCTTTCTGCACAAACCGTTAAAAAAATATCACACGAGAATAATCTAATATTCTGTTTTCATTTCTTGATACAGGGTTTTACCTTACGAGATGCAAGACCTAGAGATACCAACAATTGGCATTCTAGGATCGCTCGTAAAATCTGGTATTCGTGTTCTAGTCTACAGGTAAATAACGAGATGAAATAAGTACATGAATAATGAAACTGACATGCTCCTTCGGTAGGGAGAGAGCACTTGATATTATAAAAGAGAAAAATAAGTAAACATCTTTTATACTATACAATTCTATTCTGCAGTGGTGATCAAGATTCAGTTATCCCATTTGCTGGAACTCGAACACTGGTTGATGGATTGGCAAAGGAATTAGGACTAAAGACAACAGTGCCATACAGTGCTTGGTATGAGGGTAGACAGGTAAGAAATTTGATCAGCACATGAAGATTTACTTCAGAAAAGTAAACACTTGGGACCCTGTTCTTTAACTTTGTTTTCTGCATTTCAGGTTGCTGGATGGACACAAGGATATGGAGACCTTTTGACATTTGCAACCATAAGAGGAGGTTCACATTTAGCTCCACACACTCAGCCAGAGAGATCGCTTCTTCTGTTCTACTCATTTGTAAATGGGAAGCCTCTTCCACAGGTGTAAACAACATTCGCTTATACACAATAATTTTACATTTATGATAGCCTGAGGAGAATAAAAATTTCATTTTATGCATCTAATTCCAATGATACCATCTATTTTACATCGTATTTGAAGAACAAGCGAAATAGATTTTATTTGAAATGAGAAGAACCGACGCTATATTCCCCCTTGTTCCTCTATACAATGATACGAGTCCAATCAGAAAAACGCAGACCAGAAAAAAGGAACGCAAGCAAGTACCAGCTTCATAAGCTGCCAATGAATAGGCTCCAGAATACGACACAGACAAATAAAGAATATTCATCAATTTTTCCAACAATTGTCATCCACATGCTAAAAACCAGAGTGTCTGGCCGTCAAGATAAAGCTAAAACACTAGTAAGTCATAGAGCTGAAGCAAAACACATTATGCTTTGGCTCGACTATCATCATCGCATTAATGTAGCACCAAATCAGTCATGCAGTGTTCCCAGAATATCATCGTCCCTGTACAGATGATACCTGCAATATCATCAAGATTACAGTCCAAAATTAGCAGTCACACAACTTTCAACACAAAAAGTATCATTGAAGAAAATTAAGGTCCAATAAGAACTAAAGTGAAAATAAGTAGATATGGATGGATGTATAATATAGTCGACACCCAGTTCTAGATAACGCCTCGAGTCCCCAGAACGGTGAGCAAACTAAAAGCAGGTCAGGCAAACCGTATGAATCCAATCTATTGAACAAAGACAGACAAGACTGCCAAATTTAAACAATGCTTGAACAGAAGTTTTTCGCATCTGCCAAATTTCATAAGACCACAGAAGTAACTTAATTAAACCTTGTGTTGTCTGCATATATTTCCAGGATTTTTACCTTTCAGGGGAGCATTAGATTTTTCTCCGGAGGAGAGCAGATGTTTTTTATTTCAATATGGAGCAACTCAGTAATAGGACAGTCGGAGATGTTTTATTGGATAAACATCTCAGAGAGAGTTTTTTCACATCAAGAGTACTAAGTAGGAGAACAAATTTGTTCACCCTCTTTAACGAGGGTGAACGTGACCCACGTCAATTCCCAACGAAAAAATGCATTTCTCATCCTTCAATCATAAAAAGCTGGCCCATAGTTACATTTTGGATCCATCATCAGTCCATAAGTTTATTAATACTAGTTTTTTCCCACGTCCTTTGCACGCCTTATGTACACGATAAATTAAAAAAACTTATATTTTTGTGCCTTCTATGTAATTAAGAATAAAATAAAAATCACTCAAATTATCATATAGTCATTGATTATAAATTATAATAAATAATATATTATTATTTATGATAGATGGAATTAAGGTAGTTTAAGGAATATTATTACTAAATCATGTTAGGCACAATCTTTTTTAACTCTAACATGTAGTAATCAGTAATTTTAACTCTAATAGTGAAAATAGTTATTTATATGAAAATTATGCATTTACTTATTTATTAACTTGTGAGTAAATTTATAATCGGCATTTTATTTTTTCTCAATTTATTGTACGTAAGGACATTTTATAAAATAAAATGCAAATATGGAATGAAAATTCGAAAAGACATTGAAAATATGTTTCAACCATAAATATATTTTCATTTTTTGGTCAGATGTGAACAATTCGGGATTTTATTTTTTATTTAACTACTTTCATTATATAAGTAAAGATTGAATAGTTATTTATCCATAAACATGTTATAAAATTTTACCTCTTATTGCGCTTGAGTAAATAGTACATCATTTTCTTCAAAGTGACTCTCATGTTAGCAACTAAATAAATAAGTCACTATTTTTTACTTTAATTATTCAAAAAATTATTGGTTTTAAAATGTATTTATTTTAACTCAACTCATAGTTTACTAATTATTCATCATGTTGATTATTTTAATCTTTCTGTTATAATATTATCTTGTATTGGATAACAAAAAATATGTTTGATTTAGCGTTGTAATGATTCAGTTTATGAATTGTATAAATGGATATATTGAATTAGAATGTGGTAAAAGATTGAAAAATATTATCAAAAAACATGTTTTATAAGTTATGTGATTGAATATAAGGATTTTATATTGGAAGTTTAATTTATTGTTTAATTAAACCAAAGTCATTTGAAAAGTCACTCTATATTTATTTATATGGATATACTTTAATCAATGATAAGGGTATTATAGATAAAAGAAAAATAGAAGTAAGGACCAAAATTGGTAATTAAAAGATTTCCACACATCCACACTTTTATATATTAGTGATTAGTGATAGTGATAATATTGGAGAAAATGATACATTTCTTTAAGCAGTGATAACTCGAGTTTAACTAGTTGAAAAATATTTTTTTCAAGCTTAACATACTTTATTTAACGCGAGCTTCAAAATGAAATCAATATTGATATAAAATGAAATCAATATTGATATACTTTTGACAACTTTTAAAATACTGAAATATTTGTCTCAAATAATGCAGACGACAATTTTTAAAGGAAAACTTGGAATTGATCATTTAGCCTTTATATTTTTAAACAACACAATTTTTCAAATCACTTTTTAATCACATACATTTTCTTTTACCATTTTTCAATCATATATTTTACCTCAAAAATATATATTAAAAAAAATCTTTCTAAACATAAAAATTTTAACAAATTTCTAGCTTTAAAATAGTGCAACCAAAACATGATTTTTTACGCTCCTACTTGGTAAACTGTTTATAAATCACTAGACATGTCTATATCTTCGACTGATCATTGAGATTTGAAGTGCTGAGTTTTGGTTAAATCATTATCTTGACGACCAAATTTATTATATGGTTCTTATATATAAGCATCTTTTAGTAAAAATTGTTTATAAAATTTGTTTTAAACAGCTACATGCAATATCTCATTAATTCATTTTTTTGAATAATCAATAATTTTTCCTGGTCAAAGATTTGCGTCAATCATTTTTATTTTTCAAAAAAAAAAAAAAATTCAATGAAATATTTACTCAACGATATTTATAAACAATTGTTTATAAACAGTTTACCAAATAGAAGCATAGAAAATCACGTTTTGCACTATTTTAAAGCTAGAAATTTGTTAAAATCTTTTATGTTTCAAAACATTTTCTTTATGTTTTCGAGGTAAAATATGAGGTTAAAAAGTGAGGAGGAAAAATGTGTGTAGGTAAAGAACGATTTGGAAAATTATTTTATTTAAAAACATATTTTTTTAAAGTTTGTCAAACAGAATAGCAATTCCAAGTTTTCCTTTAAAAATTGTCATCTACATTATTTGAGTCAAATATTTAAGTATTTCAAAAGTTGTCAAAAGTATATCGATATTGGTCTCGTTTTGAAGCTCGCGTTAAATAGAGCATGTTAGGCTCGAAAAAAATATTTTTCAACCAGTTAAACTTGAGTTATCACTACTTAAAGAAATGTTTCATTTTCTCCAATATTATATTAATAAACTTCTGAAGTGATGCAAGATCCCAAAAGGTTACCGTGAGCCAGCTTTTATGATTGAAGGGTGAGAAATGCCTGGGAATTGACGGGGCTTACGTTCACCCTCGTTAAAGAGGGTGAACAAATTTGTTCTCACTAAGTAGTAAGTACATTATTCAAGTAGAAACAATATCACCATGCAGATGAGAAGTCAGATCAATCACATCGTTTATCATTACATCATTAATCACATGGCTCAAACTCTAAAATCCCAAAAACCAGCAATGAACTGAACAGGGTTCACGTTCACTAAAGGAAGTGATATTGTTGGGACGGAAGTAGAGAAAAACAATCAAAATTTAGAGCACAGAACAAGTTAACTAAAATAATCATCAATTCAGTATACAACTTCATGGTAATTTTCATAAAAATACTTAATCTATATTATTGACAGAAACAAGTTAATTTATAAATCAACATGAAACAATTGGAGATAAAAAAGCAGTGCATATAAGAATTACAATTAAATTAGAGCAAAAGGAAGAGAGGACAGAAGACTTACTCCTTTTCACCAAGCTTTACTTCAGTTCCTCCATATTCAGGCAACAAAACATGATCTCCTTCCTTCACACTGACCGGGATCAGTTTTCCTTCCCTATTGTGATAACCGAGACCAACAGCGATGATTTTCCAGAATTCAGCTGAATCATTATAGAGGAATCAATTTTCAGCAGTGCAAAGATAAAATTTCAGTAAATACAATTGAAATACGTAGTACACTCCAGTATCTGAAATTAAGACTGATACTCGAAAATATTGCTTTGTCCCAAATACCAGCTGATGGATTCTATAAGAGTGGCACAATTTTTGAATTTAATGAATTAAGACTCTGTTTGGTAAAAGAATTTTGTTTATGGACAAATCATTTGAGGTTTTCGAGGTAAAATATGTAGATGAAAAGTGATTTGGAATAACGTGTGGTTAAAAAAATAATTTGGGAAATATGTTATATAAACAAGCTGCCAAACACACTATAAAGCATTAAGCATTCATCCTTGATATACCCAAACAACTTAAAGTGGCTGTTCCACACATTTATTGATCGTTGATCTTAGTTTTCCTTTATCTCCTCCCTTCAAATATTACCTTCACTCTGTTCTAAGGGCAATCAAACACTAACACGAGGCTGACCAGCCTGACCATTAAATCAGAACATCATATAAACACAACCAGAGGTCTTCACAAAATAATAATGCCAGATATGCCCTCAAAAGTACTACCTCAGAAGCAAAAGGATAATGTCAAACATGCTTCAGCTCGTATTCCATTCTCAGGTAAAAGAGTATTATACAACCATAAAATCGTAATGTCATAATGGTTAGTGGTTACACGTTCTCTGTTGTAAAATACGATCTATGATGGCAGAAGATAGTGATGTAATATTTTGCATATTCTTCGGTAAGAGTAAAACTTACAAAGCAAAATGATTTTTGACATATGCTTCAAAAGTATACAATTCTCTGCCCCCAAGAAAAAAATAATATGCTAGAGTACTACAAATTTCCCCTACAATTAGTACGAAAGGAACTCCATTGATACTATCCTCATCCCTTCATTCATAATCCATTTGGATTGTATATGAACCGTACACAAGAAAACTAGAAAGTAAAATAACTCGAACACTCGTGGAAATATTTTAAAAAAAAAGTAGAAGAAGAAACTCCTGACAAGGACACTACATAAAAAAAATTAAAATACGTTCTCAAAAGATCTAAGAAAGAACTACTTTTACATCAAGGAAATGGTTATACCTTGGTGGTTTTCTCAGGGAGGAGGATTCCAGCGTTTGTTTTGGATGGAGGGATGATTTTCTCCATCAAAACCCGATTTAGCAGGGGCATCAATCACTTAACCATTTGTTTTTTTGTTGTTCTTGGAGGAGGAGGAGGAGAAGAAATGCAGAAGTGAAGGGCAACTGGGCAACAGGGTTTAGGGTTTTGGGCAGTAAGATAAAAGAAGAGAGCTGGTTGGGGTACAAAATTACCAAAACCACCTTCCTGTTTTGCATTTTGGTCATACTAGTTGCACATTTTGCGGGTAAAATATTTGAATGGTTATTGAACTTGGGTTAATGTTACTACTAAATAACTGAACTTCAAAACATTAGGGACCGTTCTCTTTATATTTAGATTTTGAATTTTTAATTTTGAATTTTGTTTTGAATTTTGAATTTCGGTTGTTTGTTTTGAGATTGTTGAAAAATGTTCTATTTGTAATTTTGGAAAACTGTTTTCAAAAATTTCTAAACTGAAAAATGAGTTTACTTTATAATTTTTTGATATATTTATTTTGTGATATTTTATATGTAAAAAATTGTTGATTTGTTGAATTACATTAATTTTAATGTTAATAAATCAGTTAATTCTCTATGTCAATAAATTCATTATTAATATTGTTTCAGTTAAACAAAAATTTAACCTCATACCAACAAAATCTTAACATGGGTCTATATATAATGGCAAAATAATATAAGAACTTCAAGTGAATGAAGTGTCTCACATTTACAAAATAATAATAATAAAAAAAAAAAATTACAAAAAAAAAAAAAAAAAAAAAAAAATCTTAACATGGATCTATATAATGACAAAATAATATAAGAACTTCAAGTGAAGGAAGTGTCTCACTTTTACAAAAAAAAATAATAATAATAATAAATAAAAAATAAAAAATTTACAATAATAATAATAATAATCTTAAAATAGTTCTATATATAATGACAAAATAACATAAGAACTTCAAGTGAAGGAAGTGTCTCACTTTTACAAAAAAAAAAAAAAAAATCTTAACATAGATCTATATATAATGACAAAATAATATAAGAATTTCAAGTGAAGGAAGTGTCTCACTTTTACAAAAAAATAAAAATAAAAATAAAATATTTACCAAAAAAAGAAAAAAATCTTAACATGGATCTATATAGGGGTGGGCGTGGGTTGGGTTGGGTCAGTTTTTTGCCCAACCCGAACCCAACCCTCTATGGTCGGGTTGAAAAAAAATCAACCCAACCCAATCAAGTTTCGGTCGGGTTGGGTTGGGTGGTTTGAGCTTTGGTCCATTAAATAAAATTCTTAGAAAATTAAAAAATTATGTCCATAAATCAATTATTAACTCAAATAAATTATGTACAATACAATAAGCTCAAATATAATAAATTAAATACTTGTTAATAAAACTAAAATATGTTCAAATTATATTTGAGTTTCATTCAAATTAAAAATGGATTTAAAATTCTTGAAATTTAAATGGTCTTATATGTTTAAAATTTTGATTGGGTTGGGTTGGGTCGGGTTGGATTGGGTTTGTCATCCAACTCACAACCCAACCCAACCCAAACAATTTTTTTTTTTTATAACCCAACCCAACTCAATTTTCATCAAAACCCAACCCAACCCGATCGGGTTGGGTTGGGTTGGGCGGTTTTGGCGGGTTGATGCCCACCCCTAGATCTATATATAATGACAAAATAATACAAGAAATTCAAGTGAAGGAAGTGTCTAACATTTAAAAAAAAATAATAATAATAATAAATAAATTACCAAAAAAAAAAAAATCTTAACATGGATCTATATATAATGACAAAATAATATAAGAACTTCAAGTGAAGGAAGTGTCTCACATTACAAAAAAAAAATAATTCAAAACGCTCGTTTTGGATTTTTTAACACAAAATATCCAAAACGCAATAAACTCGTTTTGAGTTTCCTTTATATTTTTTTATGTTTTGGAAAACGCATTTCTGAAAATGGGTAAAGTGAACACGTTTTAGATATTTCCAAAAATCGAAAACTCAAAACGGACTGAAAATAGTAAAGAGAACGGGGTCTTACTCATTCGTCACTCATTTTTAAGAATTGTTACCCATCCATTATTAAGATGAATTCGGTCTTCCTACCTTGACGGAATGCTGAGTTGACTAACAGATTTGCACGCGTGGCAGCCAAATCGTGGGGTGGGGGTGAGATGGAGTGGGGTGGGGTCGTGGGATCACTCGTGGTGATTCTATTATTTTTCAAAAATAAAAATGATATGTATAATTTTTTTTGAAATGTTAATACTATTTTTTAAAGTAAAAATTGGGGTAATTCATGTTGAAAAAATTTATAAATTCGTTACAATATTTAATAAATTAGTATTTTATGAAAGAAATTCTTTGAATTACGCGAAATATATATTAGACAAATATTTTGAATGTTAGCTTAATAAAAAAATAATGTGCCATGTATCAAATTAATTTAGAAGCATATTTTTATAATAAAAAAGTTTATTATTATGTAAATTAAAAAATAAAAAACTGTTTTGATTTTTGTTTTTCAAAAAAGTTTTAAAGTTATTTATTTTATATTCTTAATTAGAATAAATTAAAAAATTAACTTTATTTTTATATGAATGAATGAATTATTTTAATAAGAATTTAAGGGTATTATTGATTATATATAAATATATTGTATATTAATATTAATAACCAATTATAATTGTATTTAATGAAAAATAAATTAAATGTTAAATGTAATATTGACCGTAAACATAACAATTTAAGGGTAAAATGAAAAATCAAAAGTTTCCCACCTATCTCCATTTTTAATATTGTGATAAAATGGAAAATTAAAAGTTTTTCACCAATCCCCACTTTTTAATTTATTGTAATAATAATATAATGTAATGTAATATGTATGTAGTGTAGATATAGAAATTTTATGCTCCGAGAATTATGCATAGGAGTTCATTTATTCATATTGAAATAAACAATTTAATTTAAGAATAAATACAATTGCAACTAGGCGTGGGCATTAGTCAACCCAAACCGTCCAACTCGACCTTATGTTTGGGTCGGTTTTGATGAAAATCGGGTTGGGTTCAGGTTGTACATAATTTCTTTTGTTTGGGTTGAGTTGTGGGTTGGGAGAAAAACTCAACCCAACCCGACCCATTAAAAATTTTAGAAATTTGGTCTCATTTAAATTTCAATAATTTCAAACTCATTTCTAATTTGGATGAAGCTTAAATATGGATTGAACAAATTTTAGTTTTATTAGCAAGTATTCAATTTATTGTATTTGGGTTTATTGTATTTTGCATAATTGATTTGACTTAATAGTTGATTTATGGGCTCATTTTTTAAATTTTCAAGGTTTTTTTGACAATTTAACCAAAGTCTAAACCGCTCAACTCAACCCCTTCCTACCCCTAATTGCAACTTCAAACATTTTAATTTTGGGTAATTGGCGAATTAGTCCTCACCTTTCGCACTTATTGCAGTATTTGTCTCAACATTTGATTTTTTGACAAATTCATTTTTACATTCACCTCTTTTTTGCTAAAAGAGTAATTGTCGTCTAATTTCATTCAAAAATTCGTTAATTGGCCTAAAAATCACTTATTGGTTATTTCAATAAAGGACAAATAAGCCATCTCATATTATCTAACTTAGAATAAATGAATAATGTAAAAGAAAAAAAAGGTTGACACTGTTCATCTCCTTCCACAATCCCCACACCATACCCACCCACTCAATTTCCCACCCCCATTCACCATCTGGCCATCCCCAACCCCTCATCCAACTCTTCTCCCTGTTTTGCCTTTTCCAACTGTAGGCCAGCACCCAAAAAGGAAGCTTTAGTTGCCGTCAACAATACTAGAGTAAGAAGGAATTTTAGCAAACTATACATCCCATGGCTAAATTTTAGCAAACTGTACAATCCACGGCTACAAACAAGTTCACTGAGAAAAATGATCTTCTTTCCACTGCCACGAAAAGAACTAGTGAATGGTTTGCTCTCTTTTAGTTTGGCCATATTTGCTGAATTCTGTTTAGGGAAAGATTACGAAGAAGTTAAAGATGTTTATTTCAACGTTACAAGATTGAAATTGAAATGGATCCAATTTTTCGTGAATTTTCAAGTTCTTCAAATGGAATTCAGTTGGGCACTGAGGACAATTATGAAGAAGACTGTAATTTATCAGACGCAATTTTGAGATGCATAGATCAGTTTGAGAGATTGATTTCAACTCCATTTGCTCATATATTTACACTTACAGTTCCTGTTACGATATTAAGGCCTCAGAATCTCAACAAGTAACCACAAAGCAAGATCTAAACATAAAACCTTAGAAACTTTATTTAATCAAAAGAAAATAAAAGTATCAGAAATGATTTTACAGATCAAAAGGATAAACTTCTCAAATACAAAACTCGCACAATAACCATAGAAATTACAGAACAAACGTTGTAAATCAACAACAAAGAACAACAACTGATTATGCACAAAGAATCAGTGAATAAACCACAAAGATTAGTGCGAGAGAGATGAGAGTTCTCTCTGAAAATCACGAAGAAATCGCCTCAAAGAGAGAGAAAGAGAATGGAAGTGTCTCGAATGAGGAATGTGGGAAGGCTGATGGTCGGTCTTAAGCCTGAACTGGACGACCAGGATTAATCTTGTTGATCCAATGGTTAAAGATAAAAAAGACTTTTGATGATAGTGGATCCAGATCTTAGGGTGGGTAAATGGATATTCTAAATGGACTGAGCATTTTGGTTGGGCTTAAGCTCCATTTGGTTGATAAATCCGGTTGATTCAAGTTTTGGGCTTCAACAAATTTATTAAGTCTTGGGCTGCACTTCAAGGTCCAATTGCTCTTACAGTTCCCAATGGTCACAAAACGTGGGGAAGATGATGATATCAAACCTCTTTTTTTTTTTTTTTAAACATCATTTTAAATTAGACAATATGAAATGACTTGTTTGTGCTTCATTAAAATAGTCAATATGTGATTTTTGGGTCAATTAAGGGATTCTTAGATGAAATTAGACGGCAATAACATTTTTAGCAAAAAAAAAAGGTGAATGTAATGATGAATTTGCTAAAAAATCAAACGTTATGACGAATTCTGCAATAAATATGAAAGGTAGGGACCAATTGCTTGAATTATCCTTTAATTTTTTTTAGATTTTATCTTAACCTCTTATTTGTTACACTAGTAATTGCACCCATGCAATGCACGAAAGATATAATTGGCAATTATTTGTTGAATAAGTTATAAAAATACAATGTCCGACTTTTAAATTGTGCATTCATATATGATGAAAAATACTCAAAAAAAGAAAACATAAAATTGCGACTTGCATATTTCTTTTAATAACTAATTGTTCATTATCTAGTTTTCTTAATCTATTTAGACGAAGTAAGATATGGACATGTGACTTATCCTGTACTTTACAATTTTAATTTGATGACTGAAGTTGAGCTTACGGTTTTTTGATTTCTAAAAGTTGAAATGTTTACAATTTTCAAATCGTAAAATGAAATAAAGAGGCTAATAGACATTTACAGAATTAATTTATCGACTCCCCGTATAGCACTATACGAATTTGTACTAATTATCTTAATATAATAATTGATATTTAAATATATTAAACAAATATTTCATTTCATTTCATTACATTATATTACATTACATGAAAAAACAAATACATTACGAACAAAATTTACCAAATATTTTAAAAAATAAAAAATTACTCAAACTTAAATTAAATGTTGCAATTTGTTAACCTTACATGTGATAAACTTGTACGCAATCCTATATTTAAATGAATGTAACAAATAAATAATATGAAATACAAATTTTAATTATAATTAACTTTATATACAAAAAAATCATCTATATATCTCAATTTATAAATGGGGGTTTAACTCACAAGACACAAAACTTTATTACTTATTCATATAGAATTGATTATTCAAAAATAATTTCTTTCAATGTCCATTCTAAATCACACATTCTTTAAAACTCATTTTTCACAATTACACATATTATTTTTGTGCATACTAAATAAACGTTTTAACCATATTCTATTTTTAAATAGAATGATTTTACTAATACATTCTATTTTACAAATTTAACATATGAGTTTATAAGAACTTAAAGTTGTAGAGAATTAAATGATTTAATTAAATTTATTTAGAAAGATTGAATATCTATTATTTCTTTCAATTTGATAAAAAAAAATTCAAAATTAATCATTTATGTCAAATTAAATTTAGGTAAGAAATAATAGGTATCATTTTAGTACTTAAATGAGATAAGTTAAAAATATTGAATTTTGGAAAAAGTAAAAAATATAAGTAAAATTTTAACATTTAATATTTAAAATGATTTTACGAATGATATTTTTAGAGTTTGCTCTCATTTCTTAGTTTGTATTAAACTTCTCATTGAGATCTTGGATTTGATACCCATATTACATATTTTTCGACTTCAAAATAATGCATTAATTATCAAAAAAAAAATAAAATCTATAGTTTGACTTTTTATAATATTTTTTTTCACAATTCCATAAATCATTTATTATATGTATTAATTGAACTTTCCTAAAATGGCAGGTAAAAAAGGGAGGGAAACTATGTTTGTAAAACGATGACGATTATCCTATTATTATATATGTATAGATTTGTGAGCCCCAATCTTTTACTTATGTACGACCAAATGACATATGGACAACTTTGTTCATATCTTTGATTGACTATTAAAATTAACTTTGATCATATTTTGACCTTTTTTAAGCCTCTGTTTGGCAAAATGTGTTTTTTTTATATTTTTAAAAAACACAATTCCCCAAATCACTTTTTAACCACACACATTTTTTCTCTCCACTTTTCAACCATAAATTCTACCTCGAAAACATAAAAAAAATATTTTTAAACATACAACTTTTAACAAACAGAGTTAAGTTGTCTATTTTTTTGTTATTTCTTCATGCACATTTATTCAATTTAGCCTTTGTTTGTCAAAAAATTTTTGTTTAAAAACATGCTTTTTTATATTTTCTATGCAAAATATATGGTTGAAAAATGAGAAGAGAAAATATGTGTGGTTAAAAAGTGATTTGAAAATTTGTGTAGGAAAAAACATGTTTAAAAACATGTTTGCCAAACGGAGGCTTAAATTACAGGATCGTTCACTTATACAAATTTTGCACTTGATTATAAAATAGAGCCACATTTAGGGGTGAATAACGAAACCGTCAAATTGAAATGAAACCAAAACTTTGAAATCGCTGGTTTAAGTCCACAAGGACCGTCAACGTTTTAGTTTTGATCAAAACCAAATCTCTTTGAAATGATTTGGTGTAGGCTTTGATTTTTCAAACGCGTTTAAAATCGTCAACTCGCCAAAAAAAAAAAAGAAAAAAAAAACTGTGCAAACAGAAAAAAAAAATTGTAAAAAGGCCAAAAGTAATACAAAATGCCCAAAAGCAATAACCCTACCCACCATTCATCATTGATAAAATTTTGGGGTCTTCACATAAATACTCTACAATTTTGGATCAATTTGAAATTTACTTACAATTTATAAAATTTGAAAACTTCTTATAATAAAATTTGAAAAACTTAAAAATACTTCTTTCTAAATCCTTTTACCCTTTTTCCTTTACAACCAAAGCCCAGAGAGAAATTTCGAAGCCCAGAGAGAGATACGATCTTAACGGTGAAATAGGCATATCCTTCACTTTTTGATTTCAACATCTCCATCTCCTTCGAATTTCAACGCCAGAGAAAGAGAAGATTCACATATATTCAACAATTAAAAAATTCAATTATCTACAAAAACAAGGTATTTTTAGCTAACATTGATTCTCGCTATTTTCAATTCCGAATCTCTAATTTTTGTTACTTTAATTACGAAAAGTTGAATTACATTAATAATATTGGATTATGTTTAACGATAATGCTTCATCTTTTATGCTTTTTGTGTTTTCAATTATTTGTGATATTTAGATTTCAAAAGTGACATAATGTTGATGTGCAAATTATGTTTGTAGATAAGGTGTTTGATGATATGTTTGAAAGATAATTCAATGTTGATATGTGCTGAAGTATCATAGTCTGTTTTGAAGTATTAAACTCTGATACTTTGTCATTAAAAGTTTATTTACACGTAAACTTTCAATCAAGTTTTTGCTACAAGACAATGACATGGAGAATTATTTGTTGTGACACTTTTAGAGTATTCTGAAGTATCATGTTTGTAGATAGGGTGTTTGATGATGTGTTTGAGAGATGATCCAATGTTGATATGTGCTGAAGTATCATAGTCTGTTCCGAGGTATCAATTTCTGATACTTTGTCATTAAAAGTTGATTTGCATATAAACTTTCAATCGATTTTTTGCCACAAGAAAATAACATGGAGAATTATTCATTGTGACACTGTTAGAGTGTTCTGAAGTATCAAGTTTGTAGATAGGGTGTTTGATAATGTGTATGTTCTGAAGTATCATAGTCTGTTCCGAAATATCACACTCTGATACTTTGTCATTAAAAGTTGATTTGCACATAAACTTTCAATCAGGTTTTTGTCACAAGACAATAACATGGAGAATTATTTGTTGTGGTACTATTAGAGTGTTATGAAGTGTCATGTTTGTAGATGGGTGTTTGATTTTGTGCTTGAGAGATGATCTAATGTTGATTTGTGCTGAAGTATCATAGTTTGTTCCGAAGTATTAAACTCTGATACTTTGTCATTAAAAGTTAATTTGCACATAAACTTTCAATCGAGTTTTTGCCACAAGAAAATAACATGGAGAATTATTTGTTGTGGCACTGTTAGTGTTCTGAAGTATCATGTTTGTAGATAAGGTTTTTGATGATATGCTTGAGTGATGATCCAATATTGATATGTTCTGAAGTATCATTGTCTGATCCGAGGTATCATACTCTGATACTTTGTCATTAAAAGTTGATTTGCACATAAACTTTCAATCGGGTTTTTGTCACAAGACAATAACATGGAGAATTATTTGTTGTGGTACTATTAGAGTGTTATGAAGTATCATGTTTGTAGATGGGTGTTTGATTTTGTTCTTGAGAGATGATCTAATGTTGATTTGTTCTGAAGTATCATAGTCTGTTCCGAAGTATCAAACTCTGATACTTTGTCATTAAAAGTTGATTTGCACATAAACTTTCAATCGAGTTTTTGCCACAAGAAAATAACATGGAGAATTATTTGTTGTGGCACTATTAATGTGTTATTAAGTATTGTGTTCGTAAATAGGGTGTTTTGATGATGTCTTTGAGAGATGACGCAATGTTGATATGAAATAAAATATCATACTCTGTTGTGGAGTATCAAACTCTGATACTTTATCGTTAATTCTTAGACGTTATATACTTTTTGCTTGTGTTTTTTATTTCAAAAGTGACACAATATAAGGCCCTGTTTGATTACACTCCATTTTCCATGGAAAATGGAAAATGTTTTCCAATTCCCACTTTTGGTTTGTTTGTTTGACAAAATTTTTCATGTAAAACTTTTTTCGCGGACCCCACTTTTTCTTCCATTTTCTTTGATTTGGTGGAAAAGATTTTCTTTGGGTTTTGGTGGAAAAATGTTTTCCATGGTAGATGGAAAATGATTTTGGACACGTTCAATCAAACACATTAAACTTCTAATTCCCAGTAATTCAATTACCTAGAATTCAATTCCCTGTAATTCATTTTCTTTCCACCCAAATTTCACCCTCGCTATCAAACGGACCCTAAGTGTTTTTTTAAGTATCATGTTTGTAGATAGGGGTGTTGATGATGAGATTGAGAGATGATCCAATATTGATATGTTTTGAAGTATCATAGTCTGTTCTGAAGTATCAAACTCTGATACTTTGTCATAAAAGCGAAGACGTTATATGCTTTAAAAAAATTATAAGTATCACATATTGTTACTTTTATTTGATATCTTTGTTAAACTCAAAATTTCTAACATGTACTATTTTATGAAGGAATGAACACAACTCTTGTCATCTTACATTATGGAGGTAAATGGGTACAAGACAAATAGTACATTGATTACGAAGTAGTTGGGATACCGATTCCACATGGATGCACATACAATAGGTTTCAAAATATTGTATTCTCTGCATTGGATTTGGACACAACAAAGGTAGCTCTGACAATGCAAGGTGAAAAAATTTGACTCAAAAGAATATGTGCTAAAATGCATTGACAACAACAATCAATGGACTTTTAGTACTTCAAAGGCGGGGAAAACAAGTATTTTATATGATACGTTACATAAAGAATAATCACACATGTACATTAGATACCATAATGAGAGATCATCGACAAGCTTCGAGTTCAACAGTAGCCCTCTTCATTAAGCACAAATACACAGCCACAAAGACAATCTATACTCCAAAAGACATTATGAATGACATGTTAAATGACTATGGAGTTTCAATGAGCTATGGCAAATCTTGGAGAGCTCGAGAACGAGCATATGAATTGTTGACAAGAGATCCTCGAGAATCATATCAAAGGCTGCCAACATACTCCCATATGCTACAATTACCAAATCTCTGATCAAGCACAAGAATTGAGACAGATTCAACCAACAGATTCAAATATTTGTTCATGGCATTGGGAGTATCTGTAGAGGGCTGGAAGTTTTGTAGGCTTGTAATAGTAGTTGATGGGACCAATGTTATCAAACTCGGCCAGTCGGTCGCTGCAACCCAGTTGAAAAATCGGGTCGCAAAATGCTATAAATCCGGAATTAAAAAACCCGCTGCAACCCAGTTGAAAAATCGGGTAACAAAATGCAATAAATCCGGAATTAAAAAACCCGGCTAAAAACCCGTTGAAAAATCGGGTCGCAAAATGCTATAAATCCTGAATTAAAAAACCCAGCTAAAAACCCGTTGATCCGACTGGTTTTGAAGGAAACTGATGAAAGAAACTTGTGACCCGGTACCGAGTTTCGAAGGTCAAGGATTTCAAAAAATTTTAATTTTTTTTTTTTTTCAAAAAAGTAATATAACTGCCCACTTGTTGAGCCAACTGAGCAGTACAACCACAACTGAATGAGTGGCTCCAAACCTGCACTATAAATAAGGGTTCTCTCTCATTCCAATTCATTAGGTTTCCGATGTGGGATACATGTGAATGGTAAACAGTAAATATATATATATATATATATATATATTACAGTATTATATGCTGTAGCATGTAGGAAGTAGACACCATTTTAATCAATTTTGACATTCACTTACCTACCATAATAACGTTGTATAGATTTTTTTTTACACTAATATAGCTGTATAGTTCATCTTCTTCTTATTCTTCTAGACCAACAATCGGTTGTATAGTTAATTTTTAGGAAGTAAATTCCATTTTAATTAACTGTAAATACTAAATGCAATATTATAAGGCTTTATAGTTAATTTTATGTAAAAAAAAAAAAAATCTAGTTTTATATATAAATTTATTTAATGTCCTAAAAATAATTAAAATTAAAATAGTATTAAAATATATCATTGCTCACAATTCCTATTGTCTGATTTTTCATTTTTCGATAATTTTATTAATTGTACCGGTCGACCCTGAGTCAATCCATTGACCCTTGACCCTTTCCTTTTTTCGGGTCAACGTCCTGGCCGGGTTTCAAAACATTGGATGGAACTCATCTAAAGGGACCTTGTGATGATATGTTATTCATAACATGCATTCAAGATACTAATAACAACATTTTTATACTTGGCTTCTGGATAGGTGACTCGAAAAATAATGATTCGTGGGAATGGTTGATTCGATGGAAAATCTACCCTCCACGTAAAGAGGCCAAGTTATAGCCTAGTAATAATTCAGGGTTATTCTTCCTAAGGATTTTTATGATATAATAATATTTGCTAAATTAAAGCTTTAAACTATGATTTCAATTGTGCTTAAATGAATAAAAAGAGGATATAATTAAAATGCAATGGAAGAGAAATTTGTGATGTGATCCAAACAAGGCATCGAAGGGCGAAGTCGAGCCATCGGCAATATGATAGTGATCTACGTGCAAAATGGAGCAAGTTCCGTGTTGGGGTCGAGCCGAGAAGAGGGACGGATCGAGCCGAATCAAGAAAAAGAAGTAATTTGGGCAGAAAATACCTTACGGACGTAAAAGAGGATCTTCACGACCGTAATACATATATTTACGGCCGTAACACTTACTATCACGGCCGTAACAAATTATCGAAGGAAAAGACAGAAATTAAGCAGAACGATACTTACGGCCGTAAGCCTGGAAGTTACGGCCGTAAAAGGAGCATTTCACGGCCGTAAGAGATTCGTCACGGCCGTAATCGATGACACAATTTTAATCAGAAAGGCCATTACGGCCGTAAAAGAATTATTCACGGCCGTAATTGAGTAGCGGCCAGATTTTCCGGATTTTTAATTATTTTATTCCTTTTTTTGGTTTTTAGGTTATTTTCCTATTTTAGAAATTTAGTCTAATTAGAGTTCTATTTTGAGTAAATTAGATGCTAGGTTATTTTGCTTATTTATACTTCTTTCCATTCATTGTAAAAGTTAAGTTTGAGTTTATGAATAAAGTTGAGAAAGTTTTCTCCAATTGAAAGGTTGAGGAGTTCCTTTGGTGTTATTCGAGAACAAATCCAACTTATCAAATATTGTGAAAATATTTGTGGCGTTGAACTTATCAATTATTCGCGAGAATATTTGTAGCGTTTCCAATTTAGAATCTTATCAAGGAAATTGACAAGTCCTTGTGGTGTTTCGAAAACCTTGGATCTCGATTCCGCATCGTCAATTTCTTGCGTCGTGAATCTTGGGTCAAGGTCCTATCGTCAATTTTATCTTTCCAGTATTTTAATTCTTGTTTATTTTTCGCGTCAAATCTGATCTAGATCTTTCTTAGGTTTTAAATTTCGTTATTCCGCGTTTTCGACGAGATTCCCTGACTGGGATCTCATCATCTGGTATCAGAGCTTGGATCTATTTCAGATTCTTGCGTTTCTTGTTAATTTTTGATTTTTTTTTCATGTTCTTCGCATTCTTCATGTCAGTCATAATTTTTTTTCAGTTTTATCCATAAGAGTCAGTCCCAAAAATTCAAAAGTGTTTTTCTTCTTCGTTTTTCGTCCAAATTCAGTTCCGTTTTTTCTGCCATACTCGTAGTCAAATTCTCTGGCAGATTATTAAAAAAAATTCCGAAAATTTCAAATATTTCCCAAATATTCCGAATCTCCTTGTTCGTGTTTTAAAAATGTCTGATAGAGAGGTTTCCACATCTTCATCTTCTGTTGGAGACAGGAAACAGCCCAGGGGTGTGAATAGAAAGGATGAACAGGGTAATGGTGATATTGCAGCAATGAGGGCACAATTTGAGAGGTTTATCGTACAGATGGAGAATCGAGGTGCATAACGTGAACAACGACCTCGGGATCAATCTCATGATGGTTCTCGGGTTAGGAGAGGTAATAGACGTGAGGTTGGTATGGATGATGAAAGGCCATTGAAGCAAAAAGAGACGTCAAAACGGGAGAGTAGTGATCATGTTCACAAAAGGAGGGAGGAACCGACAACCAAAGGTGAAAATATTTCTGATTCCAAGCCTCTTAAGGATAAAAATGTTAAGTGCTTTAAATGTTTGGAACGGGGTCACATTGCACTTGATTGTCCACGTAAGAAGGTTAGGTGTGATAGTGAAGGGGCTAAAAGTGTTGTGGTGGATAAGTCAATTATTGATAGGCATGCTCTTAGCGTTAGGCGTAAGGTGAATGTTTTGGATAATGTGGAAGGGCAGAAGGATAATATTTTTCGCACTAGATGCTTAGTGGATGAAAAAGTTTGTAGCTTGGTGATTGACGGGGGAAGTTGTACTAATGTAGTTAGTACAATGTTGGTGGAAAAATTAGGCTTACCTTTAACGAAACATCCAACACCTTATAAATTACAATGGTTGACTGAATCAGGGGAAGTTAAGGTGAAGAGACAGGCCTTGGTGACATTTTCTTTTGGTGGGTATTCGGATGAGGTAATTTGTGACGTGGTGCCAATGCAAATTAGTCACATACTGTTGGGGAGACCTTGGCAACATGAAAGGGCTGTACTACATGATGGGTATACGAATAGATACAGCTTGGTAAAATGGGGGAAAAAGTTTACTCTAATGCCAGTATCTCCAACTGAAGCCCTGAAAGATCAATTGAAAGTGAAAAGTGAGTTTGAGGGGAAAAATAAGAGAGTTGATGCCACGACCTCAGAAAAAGGTGAGTGAGTGGAAATTGAAGAAAAGAGAGTTGAGGCCACGACCTCAAAAAAAGGAGAGGGAGTGCAAAATAAAGAAAAGAAGGTTGAGTTACAAACCTCAGAAAAAGGAGAGACCGAGTGCAAAAAGCAAAAGAAAGGAGAGTCTATCACAAAAATGAGTCTATTTGCACTTACTCACGCTAACACACCCCTCCCCAGTTCTTTAAAATATGTTTTACAGGTGCCGAAGTCAAACCATGGGCTTAAAATCGGAAAGAAACTTGTTGGCACAAATGAGCAGCCCAAAAAGCCGAGAAAGTTGAAGGAAAAAAATGGGCAGCCCAAAAGTCTAAAAGATCGCACGAAGCTTAAACAAGATCATCAAGCCCAGAAAAGCAGAAGGAGTTTGAAAATCCGACCAAAATTGGATTCGAGGTCGAATCTTTTTCAAGAGAGGGAGTATGCTGTGATCCAAACAAGGCATCGAAGGGTGAAGTCGAGTCATCGGCAATATGATAGTGATCTACGTGCAAAACGGAGCAAGTTCCGTGTTGGGGTCGAGCCGAGAAGAGGGACGGATCGAGCCAAATCAAGAAAAAGAAGTAATTTGGGCAGAAAATACCTTACGACCGTAAAAGAGGATCTTCACGGCCGTAACACTTACTATCACGGCCGTAACAAATTATCGAAGGAAAATGCAGAAATTAAGCAGAACGATACTTACGTCCGTAAGCCTGGAAGTTACGGCCGTAAGAGATTCGTCACGGCCGTAATCGATGATACAATTTTAATCAGAAAGGTCATTACGGCCGTAAAAGAAATATTCACGGCCGTAATTGAGTAGCGGCCAGATTTTCCGGATTTTTAATTATTTTATTCCTTTTTTTGGTTTTTAGGTTATTTTCCTATTTTATAAATTTAGTCTAATTAGAGTTCTATTTTGAGTAAATTAGATGTTAGGTTATTTTGCTTATTTATACTTCTTTCCATTCATTGTAAACGTTAAGTTTGAGTTTATGAATAAAGTTGAGAAAGTTTTCTCCAATTGAAAGGTTGAGGAGTCCCTTTGGTGTTCTTCGAGAACAAATCCAACTTATCAAATATTGTGAAAATATTTGTGGCGTTGAACTTATCAATTATTCGCGAGAATATTTGTGGCGTTTCCAATTTAGAATCTTATCAAGGAAATTGACAAGTCCTTGTGGTGTTTCGAAAACCTTGGATCTCGATTCCGGATCGTCAATTTCTTGCGTCGTGAATCTTGGGTCAAGGTCCTATCGTCAATTTTATCTTTCCAGTATTTTAATTCTTGTTTATTTTTCGCGTCAAATCTGATCTAGATCTTTCCTAGGTTTTAAATTTCGTTAGTCCGCATTTTCGACGAGATTCCCCGACTGGGATCTCATCAATTTGAGTGGAGTTATTCTTTCGCTATCAATTGAGTTTGCAACTAAGATTAGTATGAATTTCTTGAAACTGATAAGATGTAAAAATATTAGTGAGAAAATTAATCAATCTATTCTACGGTATTTTGTCGAGCATGTTGTGTGCATATTCAATACATACCATATCAGCGACATTAATCCAAGTAAAATAATTTAAAATTTTAAAACACTTATTAGCCATTATCAATAACAAGAATTCATCTATAAGAAATTAATAAACACCCATTGAAGCTAAGAATAATTCCTCCCAAATATAACTTAGTCAAACATAATTAAATTAAACAAAATAAAGTTCAAACAAACAATAACCATTCTAGAAAATAAAATTCAAGTTTGTAGATGAAAATTCTATAACCAACAATATATCAAACCAAACTAATGCCAATAATTTGAATTTATAGAAACTAACATAGAAACAATAAAAAATCTAAGCAGAATATGAATAAAAACTGGAATGAATCACCCGAAACACCACTTTGCACCCTTTCCTCAATCTGCCAAGTGTTGTGAGGGAGAGTTTCTGCTGTGATTGTTGTTGTCGAGTGCTGTGCGGGGTGAGAGCGAACTGCTGACTAGAAGTGGAGAAAGAAGGGACTGCAGAGTGTGAGGAGCAGTTGGCTGGGAACGGTTGCTGTTGTGAGTCAGTTGTTGGTCTCGGTTGAGGGCTGTTGCAGTGCTTGGAAGTGGAGGCTAGGTTGAAGGTCGCCGAGAGTTGAGGGATGAAGATGAGGTTGTTGATGCTGGTTCGTGGCTTATGGTTGGAGTTGCCGAAGTGTGAGATAAGGTGAGTTGGCGGCTGCTTGTGTGAGAGCTATGTGTTTGGTGGGGGAAGATGCGGCTGTTAGGTAGATGAAGTTTGAAGCTCCAATTGGTAGAATGTGTGAGGGGAGGGGCTCTGAGGCTGCTGGTGATTTTTTTTTTTTTTTTTTGGGAGAAGGGATGCCTATTGTGAGGTAAGGTTGGAGAGTTAGCTTGAGTTGTGGGCCAAAAAATGTGGGTTGTTCTTAGTTTCTTTAGTCAAATTAGGTTAGGAATTTTCGAGTCAAAATTCGAATTTAGTGTAAGAAATTGTCCCATATATCTATGAAATTAAATAAATGAAATTATTAGCAATTAAAATCAATTTAGAGTTAAAGAATTAAAATTGAATCTTTTATAAGTTTTACTCTAAATAACCCAATTACTATCCCAAAATTGCATTTTTTTTCATGTATTGACCTATCTAAAATAAGTAAAATTGGACAATAATCAATGGTTCATGGTGCGCGTCTCGATGCACCAAGAATTAATTAAATTTCCTTACTTGCCAAAACTCAAATTTAAATGTGATAGCGGAAGCAAGGGTCGATCCCACAAGGAACGGGAACTAATTTAATGCCATGTCAATTAGAATTATAAGGGGGGTTTTGAGTTGAAAATTGCAATTAATCTAAATAATCAAATAAAGATGTAAAATAGCTGGAATAAAAATCAAATAATAAAGAATCCTAGTTCTCAGGTTCGGTTGTGCCCTATCATAATATTGTCATTCCCCAAGCAACGCATGTACTATTTCCTTTGTTTTATTTATCACCCGGAATAATCAAAAAGCTCTAATTAATCCAATTCTTCCTTAATAATAATCAATTAGAATTAGTTCTCCAATCAATTTAGAGTGAATGAACAACCTAGAATAAGCTCCCTAGATTTAATGCATTAACTATGTGAAAACAAGAAGAATTAGGTGAACTAAATTATCAATTACATATGCTCGAATTGATTAATCTAGATTGGATTTTCATATGGAAATATAAAATTACCAATTGCTACTATGATTTGGATAACAAGACAAATACAAATCCAATTACCCAAATTAGCAAACATCAACACAATAATTAAAAGACAAGGCCTTAATCAATTAATACATTGTCTTGACGAAATTAATGTTCATGAGAAATCCAATAAATAAAACATAAAAACAAGAACTACGTTCCGAGTTTGAGGAATGAATAATAAAATAATATGAACACAACGTCCCCCTTGAACTAGGTTGAGAAGACTAGCCACGCATTGCCATGAAGAATTCCCCAAAAATATTGTCTTGATTCACCTTGATTTTGCCCAGAATTTCTTCTCTTCAAACCTTGATATTGGTGGCTCTCAAAATAATTCTCCTCTCTCTCTTTGGTACTGAATTGCTCCTTTTATAGAGCCCAAATTCGTGCTCTAACTTAGCCAAAAAGAAATACCAAAGATAGAGCTTAAGTTGAATTAGGAAACAATTTTCCTTTTTTTCGGGCTTAAGTTACGGCCATAATATAAGGAGTTACGGCCGTAACTCACTTTCTGTTTAATTTTACAACGCAACAATTTTGCTTTTACGGCCGTAACTTACAACTTGTTACGGCCGTGAGAAACTTCCAATACGACCGTGATTAACAACTTGTTACGGCCGTGAGAAACTTCCAATACGGCCGTAACTTGGTTTCTGCAGATTTTCGTGATTTTTGTTCAATCAACTGCTTACGGCCGTTACTTTAATGTTGCGGCCGTTACTTATTTACATGCCAGGTCTTCGAACTTCCTTTTTACGTGCTTTTTGGTCCTTTTTCCTTCTTTTCTTGTCATTTGCGATCCTACACAATATAAAACATAAAATGCATTAAGCAATACTTAATTAGGATCAAACTAACAGTAATTCGAGGCAACAAGTAAAGAAATAAAGTGCTAGTAAAGCACTTATCAGTTCATGACTAGGATTAATGAAACATATGGTGAGATAGAAGGTTTGTATATTGTTTCAGATAGGCATCCAAGTTAGGGATGGCAATAATACACACGAACTCGCAACCCGTTGGGTACCCGACACAAATGAGTAGAAATTACTCGACCCAATGAATTTGTGAGTAGGGTATGTGTGTAGATTTAGAAACCCGACATGAGTATGAGTAGGGTATGGGTATTGTAGAACCCATACCCAACCCATATACCCATTAATTTTTTTTAAAAAATTATTGTATTTAAATTTTAACAGTATATAATTTTGAACAAGTGGATTCTTTGATATTTGCTTATTTTTGGACAATTGGGGTCTATTTATTTTTGGAAAATGGATGTTGTTATACTTTTGCTTCATTTTGATATTTTTATATTACACAGGGATTGTTAATTAGTATATTACATGTGAAATTCATGAAAAATTTATAATTAGATACTTATATTATTGTTAAACAAGTATTATACACACACACACACACACTATCAATGCCAAATAAATAAATAAATTATTAAAATTAAAATACGTAACGGGTTTTAAATGGGTATAAAAGTATACTCACACCCTACCCTACCAGCACCCTACCCGCCACTCTTAAGTGGGTATATGAGTAGGGTATGGATATTATAAATATCTAGTGGGTAGGGTATAAGTTTTCCAAACCTGACCCATACCCTACCCATTGTCATCTCTAATCCAAGCATCGAAGTAGCGGTAGAGAAAATATATCCAAATGTGAGCATGATGCATATTCAGTCCATTCGTTGAAGAATTTGAAATCAACTTATGGAAAGAATGCAAAGAATGTAATACAACCATTCAATGCGGTTGTTAGGACTTACACAAAGGAGGGATTTGAATATCAAATGTCTCAGATTGAAAACATAAATGAAAAAACTCGTGGATACTTGGTAAATATAAGATTTGATATTTAGTATCATAACATGATACCTTTTGAAAAATGGGTAATAAGATTAATATTTTCATATCATCCTTTTGTAAGAGAAAGCTAGATATGAAAAGTGGTCAATGGCATAAATGACAACTAATAGATATCGATAATGACATCAAACATCGTTGAGTCAGTGAATGCAGTAGTAAAGGTAGTGAAGAAGAAGCATGTAGAAGCTTTGATGGAATGCTTAAGATATGTGTTGCAGAATTGGTTTTCCAAGAATCGAGAAAATGTAATGGCTAAATTTAGAGTATTGGCTGCTAAACAAGAAAAAATATTGAGGGAAAGGACAACCGAGTCAACAAAAATGAAGGTATATGCAACTTTTTAATGCTCTTACATCGTGCACATAACATTACTTGTTTCTATAATGTAATGGTCGTAGCATATTAGTTGATTAATAACATGATTTTGCGGGTTGTACATAAAAAGGAAAGAGTTGCAATGCATATTTCATTTATTTCAAAAGTACCATAATATGATACTTTTTCTGAAAAGGTATCATTATAAATTCAATTAATTTCTTGCATTTTTTTCACTACAAACAATTCCTTCAACTCTAGTGATATATGAAGTTAAAAGCACAAGTAGATCAAATTTGGTGAATATACAAGAGAGGACATGCATTTGTAACAAATTTCAAGTTGATGCACTCCATTATGTTTCTAGGTGTTTTCTGATTTAAACTACACTACTAAAATCATGTTTATGTCTAATTGTAATTGTGCTGCATGTGGTTTTTACCTGTTGGAACACCATAGTCATCTTAAATGGTGACAGTTAATTGGCATATGCAAAACTCTTTATTAGTTGCACTGATTGTAAAATTGTATGATACTTGTATCAAAATGTAACCTAGTATCAAACTTATCAAGACTCAAATGACAACATAAAAACTCAAAAACAGGTTGAATCTAATTTTAAACATGTTAACATTGCTTTATATAGAGCATGACCACCACATTATATATGTAACATTGTATGATACTTGTATTAGAAGGTAAGGCCAATATCCTACTCTTAACAAAAATCTAATTTCTTAGTACTCAAAAGCTAAGACTCAAAAGCTATCGCAAAAATCCAAATATAGCTTGAATCAAAACAATCATATGTTTCTTCAACTTGATCATTCATCATCAGTCATGCATTGTTCTTCTTCTTTCTACTTTGCATAGTTGAATAGTTGAGTAGCAAGGGTAGCACGAAACTTAGATGAATCAAAACATTCAGCCATCTCATTCATCTTATCATGAACTAGAAATTTGGCATATCTAATCACAAAAACACCACAATCCAAGCTTCTGCAAGAAAATAATAAAATATTTCAAAATGGTATCATTATTGATACTCCTAATGAAATTAAGAAATTTAAGCAAATTCACACACAAAAAAAGAGAAATACCAAAAATAAATTTAAAGAACCAATCTAAACAGAAACTAACCTGCTTTTCAGTTGAGGAATGTTGTGAACAATGTTAATTAACGATGGATCAAGAATATCACGACCACGTACGCTGGGATCAAGATAGACATTGGGGTTCCCATCTCAATAACTAGAATTTGCTAAGAGAAAAGGACTTTATGTGAGAAAAAGGAAGAACATAGTCAATTACTTTCTCGTCATCAAAAACTTTGGCTTATGAATTATAAATATCGAATAAGAGAAAAGGACTTATGTGAACAACAGGACGAACATAATCAATCACTTTCTCGTCATCAAAAACTTTGGCTTATGAATTATAAATATCCAAGCAGCTTCGCTTCATATCAAAATGAAAAAGCATCCAGTGATTTCTAGACTTTGCCATGGTCGGAAAGAGCACGTGATCAACTTCAATCCATGACATGTTGCACCTCATTGATTTCCCCCATCACATATCTAAAAGAGATGATTGATCAGATATTATAGCAAAATCAACCAGAAATTTATCAAAAATGCCCACTATCTTGCTTTGAAAATTACAATCATTTGTTGTCAACGACTTTGATATGTTATTGCTGAACCTCATCATCTTTCTCAAATAGAAAAAGCAAACATCTATATGCTGCAAAATAATACCACGAAAATGTTAAAAAAAAGAAATTGCAATACAAATAAAAGTAAGAAAAATTAATGATGAAAAGTAAAACACAAATATAACTTACAGTGTCTTCAAGTTGACCATCTTTTGAATATAAATAGAACAATCAGATTTTCTTGGTTACAGTCAAAATTCCAAAGTCATGGGAATGATGAATTTCTAGTCCTGACCTCCCAAATTTGAAAATCATATAACATTAAATACGTATCATGATCTAAAACTTAAAAAAAAAATAACTATGACCAAAAGTATCATAGTATGATACTTTACAAAATATTAATGACTAAAGCAATCAAAACATTGCAAGTTTTTATCTCTAAGACAACTATGACTAAAGTGTCATAATATGATAATTTCAAACACAACAATATCAGAAAACTTAAAAGTTTTTCTCTCTAAGATAACTATGACCAAAAGTATCATAGTATGAAACTTTACAGAAAAGCAATAACAGTATTAGAAAACTTACATTTTTTTAATATATGAGGCAATTAAGACCAAAAGTATCATAGTATGGAACTTTTCAAAATATTAATAACTAATGCAATCAGAGTATGATACTTTAGAAAATATCAAATATAGCAACATCAAAACACTTAGAAGTTTTTACAAATATGACCAAAAGTACCATAGTATGAAACTTTAGAGAATACCAATAACAACGGAATCATAAAACTTACAAATTTTTATCTTTAAAACTTTCTTTGTACCATGTTAAAAATTTAGCAAAAGCATCATCAGGAAGTGATAATATTTTGCCCTTGAACGCATAGGAACCCCTGACAACTTTAGCGGGTGCAGATGTGGAGTCATGTGCAATAAATCTGCTTCTCGATGGAGTCAATGGACTGTTATCCTTCACATTGATGGGTTCTTTCCCCTTAAAAAGAAAATAAAAGCCAACGAATAATTTTTTTTTTGCATAATGTATAATTTGAACCAATAAATTTAGAAAATTTACCTCCCCAACATCCTTAACAACTTTAGGTGGAGTTAAACAAGAATCGGTAATTCTGGAATCTTCATATTTCCCATCTAGAATTTCAGCAGAAAGTTCACTTTTTTTCTCGGCTTGTGGCTCGGGCTATGAATCTTCTAGTAGTTTAGAAGAAGGCATGTCATCACTGATTGACTATGATTATTTGTTTTTCATCCTCTGTCAAAACCTTAAGAAGTCCCACTCTGTCACAGCCATCATTTTCATTCTACAGTTTACCTCTTTGATTGGAATTTCATCACTCACATTCTTCAAATCTCCATCATTCTCACTATTGTAACTTTCATTGAACGGTGTATCCTCTTTGCTGATAACTCCTTCAGGTACATCATTCTTATTCCTCGCATCATTCTTACTATCAAACTTATCAATAAACTTTGATAACATCCTACGAAAATCCTCCCTTGAACTGTCTATTTGACAAAGAAAATCATTTTTCAAATCAATTTGTTGAGCAGAAATATGTTCCTGTTTTAACTTGATATCTAAAAGATGTTTCTCAATTTCTTTAGAACGGAATGCCAAAAGAAAAATCTATATTAGAAATGATAAAATATAGCATAAATTATTAAGGAGATGAAACAATGTAATATACCTCTTTTTCTTTCCCTTCACATGACAATATAGCATGATGAGATGAAAATGGTAGACACGGAGGTATGTCTACTGGATATTTGGTGAATAATCCAAATGCATACTGCTGTTGTTTTTCTTCATCTATTGGTGCAATAATGTTGACTTCAATCTAAAAAAAGGAAATACAAACGAATGTTGAATTATCAACATATAAGAAATTAAATAAAATCAATTAAGAAAAAAATACTTACAACGGGACCATCAAAAACTACATTCTCAAATTGAGAAGACATCATACGCTCCTCAGATTTCTAGCTTAGAGTTCGGGGGTACAATGTATTTACTCTCCTGCATACATGTTCATCTAAATTCGAGATACTTTCATACGCCCATATCTGAAAAGCTAATGGAAAACCATTCAGTCTATACGAATATGATACGATTTTTGATTTAGGATCAATTGTAGGTTTTCTGTCACGAAGAGCGCCTCTAAGACCCTTTAATGTTTTCTTAAAAACATACTTTCCCCATGGAAATTTTTCCCCAAATCAACATCAACTATATCGAAAATAGTTTTCTCTACCAATTTCTCATAACTTTCCCTATACAAAAATGATGTCACTAGATGCACAATTGCAATCTTAACAGCATCTTAATAATTATACTTACATTTGGAACATGCAATTCTACTTTATCATCTAACTCATCCTGATCCTTATCATCTTGTACAGGCAGATCCTCATCCACCTAATCATTTACAAGCTGCTTTCGATTTTTGCTTAATACAGCTACTTCCTGCTTCTTCCCCTTCTTAGTCGATGAATGAGAGAGATTTTGTAATAGATATTTGCAGTGTTCTAAAACACGCGCTTTATGCGCGCACTACGCACGCATGTACGCGAAGCGCAGCCCCCACGCGCCGCTTAGGCCAAAAGCGCAAAAAAAGTGGTCAACGAGCAGTCAACATGCTCCGCCAAACAAAAAAGCGCACATAAGCGCGCGTACTCACCCTGAGACACGCATACTCGGCTTAGCAGGCCCCAAAAAAGTAGGTTGTGGCCCAATATATGCATTTTACGAACCTTAAAAACCTTGAACTCGTTATTATTGGGCTGCAAAATATAGCAACCCCCAACTGAGATTAGACAACCCCAACACAACCCTTATATAGAGCTATTAAACTTTCTTCACAACATGATTTTTCGATGTGGGATTCCAAGTTATGTACAGTTCAACCTTCTTTCTAAAACACCCAGCCTTCTTTTCTATCCTTTGTACTGATCGGAGCCCTCGCCATTCTCTTATGCTCAAAGAAGAAAGGCCTCACATTATTTTCTTTCTAGTCTAGAACTCGTAGCTCGAAATTCTGAGTCTTCGAAGAATTATTTGAAGGAGAATGCCACGAGCTGGCGGTGGCGGCGGCGCAGTAGTAGTTGCTTCCCTTAGTGGTGGCACTGGTGTTGGTGCTACTGTCGAGCAGCTGCCCCTGCTGCTGGGAGAAGGAGAAGCCCAAGGAGGAGAGCAATTACGATATGGGCTTCAGATTGTTTGATTAGGAGGAGATCGATGACATAGTGGGTGTTCTGAAATCTGAATTTCTTAAGAATTGGGCTGCAATTTGATTTTGGCTTAATCTGGTGTGTAGTGATGGTTCTATTTTATGTTTTGCAAGATTATTGTGTTCAATTTCATGGGCATTTTGAATTTCAGATTTCAATTTCTTAAGAATTGAGCTAGAATTTGATATTTTCTTATGTTTTCTTTAAACTTTGAGCTGCAATTCTGCTGGAACTTTGGAAGTGCTGGAATTTGTATGTTTTCTTTAAACTTTGATTTTTTTTTTCCCCAGGATTATTGATATATTTTGTGTTTAATTGTAGTAATAAATGTAGAAAGATGATGTATTGCCCTTGTTTTTTGGTTTTATTAAGTTGGTTGCAATGACATTTCTACTAGTAACCACTAACCTGTAAATGCCATCTCCAGAACTCTTGGTTTAGGCTTCTTGTTCTTGGTTTTTGAATTTTTTAGTAGAATATTATTTAGTTTGATTGCAGTGAATTGGAAATTTGGAAAAAGTACATGTTCAATTTTGTTAATTTACCAAATAATTTTCCCAAAAAAAAATAATAAATAAAAAAAGGAAAAACGCTTTTTAACGCTTACTCTCGCTTAAGCTTGTAAAACTTGACTCTTGGGCTCCACGCTTCGTCACGCTTCACGCGTTTTAGAACACTGGATTTTTGTCATATTTGTGTATATCAAACATTAATCATCAACTTCAACAGAGGTAGAATTAGTCTAAACTGTCTTCCTTTAATAATACATCTAGGTAAATGAAGAAAAGCAAAAGTAAAAGCGGAATGGAAACAAGTCGAATATCATCTTACAACAAGGGCATTTTTTGACACCCAATATACGCACATATTTATATAAATAGTTTAATCAAAAAACCCATTTAAGAAGATTCCATAGCAAACAAGCAGTAAAAATCGAAAAAAAGTGAAAACATATTTCTATTTACAAAAAAGTATATTGAAAAAGAAAAAATCTGCCTCTCTAGTGTTCTTCTTCTTCTTCTTCTTCTTCATATTTACACCTTCAACTCTTGCTTTAGACTTCTTCTTCCGCTTCATCAGTAACAACATTGTCAATTTAGTCAAATCCGAAATTGAATGTTTCGAATTCGCTTTAGCACTATGAGGAACTATCATTTTAGGTTTTTGTAGGTAAAGAGGAAAATGAAGTTTGCGTATAGAAGATTGACGAATTTATGGTATGAAGATTTAACGGTGAAAGGGAAGGAGTAAGCCCTAAAATCTTTTTACGGTGTGAATGAGCATCTGAAATGAAATTGTGAGAGAGAAGTCAGTTTGCTCTATTTGTTTTGTGGTCAAGAATGGGCCCTAAGCGTTTCAACCAGAGGCCCAATCGTCCAGGTCCGTATTTTTCATCTTTTTATTTATTTATTTTTGTAGTAACAATCATTTTTGTTACCTTAAGATAGTATTTTGTGCAATTATCCCTAAACTTTTTGGGTCGGGACCACATTCACTTCGGGCCTTCGGCATGGCAAGTAATAAAGTTACAAACCCTATCAAAACTCCAGTGTCCCCACGACTATGCTTCCCATCCCCAATTTAGCATTTCTCAAATCCTCATTTTCCTACCATTTCCCAATTCCTAACTCATCTCACCATTTATGTCCCCATGTCATCTAGATTCATTTTATCCTCCGTAAGTTCTCAAATCAATGAAAGTTAATTTCTTTACTACACTGCAATATTTTTTCTTTATTGATTTATAATGAATATAATTTTTTTTCTTTTTTTATCAGTTCTCAATCAATTAAAGTTCATTTTTATTTTTATCATAATTTTTTTCCCCTTATAAAGTTGCATAAGATAGTTATAACTTATAACCATGTTCTAATTTTTTGTTATGCTAATAATCATGTTAGAAAATATTTGTTTCGATGTTAAGTACATTATTTGGCCTTGCTACCTTGTTAGCAATGAACTTTGGTTGGTCTTCTCATTTGGTCATATTTATGTTTCACTGTTGGTTTTGCTGTTGAGCCTTTGTGTTCTGTATGCCAAAGATGAACGAAAATGATTATAATTTTTCTATATTAATTGTACTCTATTCAAATAAAATAAAACTCACTTCATTTTTAATTTTTTGCACATGCATATTTGTCAGATTATGTAACCAGAATGTTCTCTGTTTACAATTGTATGGATCACAAGGCTGATGATGTAATTGTTATTAATAATGATGCTACGAATGCAAAACAAAGTAAGAAGGCTCGAAAGGGAAATAAGAGGTCAGATATTTGGGCTCATTTTAGTGATCGTGAGGATGAGAATGTAGAATGTATTTACTATGGACAAGTGTACAAGTTTCACACTAAAAACATTGGGACAAGTACATTGAGAAATCATATTGAGCTCTTATAAAAAAAGGATCCTTATTGGGGTCAGGACAAAAAGCAAAAAAAAAAAAAAAAAACATTGATTTTTTGTATTGAATTTACTTTATATCATCTGAGTTACCATTTCGACACATGAAAGATGAAGGTTTCGAATTCTATCCAAGGAACTTTTTTCCATCATTTGTGTTTTCCTTCAAGGATGAATTGGCTAAGGATATATATAATTTTTCACATTTTTCGCGGCTTATCATAAATATTTTATAAAGCAATTATTGATTTTTCTAGTATTTAATGATATCAGAATACTTCTTAATATATTACGCCCGATTTGTTTATTAAGCTGACATTTTAAATAATTGTCTAATATATATTTCAAAGAATTGGACGAAAATTCTCAATAAAATATTAATATATTATGAATTGAAGTCAATTTACTATTTACAATTTTTCTTTAACAATATCAATTACGTCAATTATTTTTAAAAACAGTATTAGTACTTAAAAAATGTTACTTTAACATTCATCATATACATAAGACGTGCAAAGCACGTGCTTATTAAGTTACTACTAGTAGTCGCAAAAGCGAAAACTCACCAATGAATTTGTACACTGAATATATATTTATGAAGTTTTGATTTGTTGGGGGAAGTATATATATATATTCTTTTTTTCACACAATATTGATCACCAATCACACACATATATAGTTTGATTATGTTGGGAAATTGGTTTATAATTTTGAGTAGGATCGATATCTTGATTAGGAAGATTGAAGTAGATTCATATTCTTTTCTGCGAAAACATTGAAGCCATGTATTGATCACATGCTCAAAAGTTAAAATGATGCTAGGTGAATAAGAAATTGATGATCAAAGTGCACACATTAAAGTTGGGAAGTGTTGAAAGGGGAAGCTAAACCAAATCCATTAAATTATGTAAAAAATGAATGATTCTTTTTAATTGTTGGGTAGCATCAATAAAAAAGGATCAAACGATCGAAAATGAGAGATATCAAACCAAATTTACGTTCTAAATCCTCAACGTCTACTGCCTCTACCCCCACCAAGTGGCGAATCTACTGTGGGGTCACCTGTCCCCCACCCAATGTTGCAATTTTTTGTGTTTTAGACCTTTTTTTTAACATTTCAACCTCCCATTTTTTTTGTTCTCTTGCCCTCGTTATTTTCGCTTTCAAGTAATTTTTCTCCACAATATTTTCATCCTGGCTCCGCCTTTGACCCCACCTCCACTCCCTCCTCTTCTCTACCCGATCTTTCTCTCCCTTACAAGCCCTCAACCCATTTGTAAAACACCATATTAAGTATTTTTTATTAGAGTTATTATCATCACGATAAATAATATTGATGGCAACAATAGAACTATCATAAACATATAATTTCCTTTATTTTCTATAATTAATTATACAAACATATATGTTAGCTTATATGATCTAAAAAAAAGTGGATGAGGTGGCAATCTTTTGAATGGAAACTAGCTAGCAATATAAAAACCAAATGCTTTGTTCCAAGTGTGTTGATATGAGTACACACAACATCATTAGGAAAAAAGATGATGAATTTTGCTTAGCAAGCAACTGAATGTTTTCTTTTCACATTTCCTCTCATTCTTGGTCAAAGTCACGTTGAGACCATCATTGGAACATCAACTCCTACATGAAATATTGGAATTTCTCATTATGGAGTTCAGCTCTGATGGGATAGTCATGGCCATCCTTGTAATAATTTCAATTACTACTCAAAATCAAAATGACTATTGAGGTTTTTTTTTCTTTCCCTTATTGTTTATCCTATTCCATTCTTTATTCTTCTTCCATTCCATTTCCATTTTTCCTACTGATTTTAAGAAATAAAATGCATTTTGTTAGGAATTACATGCAAGTTCATTCTCTAATTAACCCACAGGAATTTTTTATGTTCAAAAAATAATTAAGCCAACAAGAAAATAAAACAACACGCAAAATTTACGATCGCCAAAACTTTTCATTATATAATAAATTGTTACATTTTTATAGAATTTACACTCACCAAACCCCCAAGTATTATAGGAAAAATAGCCAAGATTTACCACGTCTACCAGTTTTTACTTCTTTGTACAACTCACAAAGAATCCAAAAAAAATCAAAATGATAGACTACATTTTTCCTCACAATACTCTCTAATCAATGTATTGTACAACAAAAGAGAATAATACACGTATTTCTAGAAATATATTCCAAATATTTCTCATCAATTCACGTCATGCAGCAGAATGGAATTCTCTCCTTGATCAACTATTTTTCCAACAATTAGGCACTAGCAGGCAACTACATGTAGAAAGCAATTCCAATTGTTGGCTAATTACCCCCACGTTCAATTCAATTAGGACACACAACTGTAGGGTAAGTAATGTTATAAGTCAATTAGGATTAAATCCTGTTCCGACCGAATTAAAAAATTTGTTCTCCAATTACAATTTAAGTCCTTTAACTTTTGACAATTTGAGACAATCCCAACACATTGATGAAACTAACTATAAAAAATGTCATGTGTAATGGACTGTCTGTACGACTCCTGGGGTTCCCAAAGGCCATCGGGGACAACCTTTCCCTCCTCAAGGGTCAATTTAACTAAAGTCTCGTCAGAACGTTAAGTCGAGCCAAAGTCGACTTATATGGAACAACCATAAAAGAAAACATTAGTAAATGCATACAATATATTGGGTTGAGAACTTTCAATTATACCCGTATACGATTACACTGTTAGTGTAATTTTTTTTAGTTTTAGCTATAAATCAGATATTAGCAATCTTGATGCACTACGTAAATAAGGGAGTTCGCTATGCACGTGACAAGATTTGTCATCACGTACAAGACATTTGGCAATTTGGCACTCAAATTGACAATCTCCATTGATGAACTCAAGCCAACATTGAAAGATTGAAGACTTAAAAGAGTTGGATACTCTTTATTTTAAAGAGTCAAACATTAAAATTAGGTTCCGTTAGACACTTTAATCTTTATTTTAATTTTTTAAAGCAAAGAGCGAGTTTAACTCTCTATATTTGGAGATTCATACTCACTCTCTAAGTATATTTTATCAAGATTGCGTTTAATAAAATTGCAAGGTTCAGTGATCTACTAATTAAATTATTCATATTATATTCAACAATATTTCAGATATTGTCAATTAAGAGTTATGTAAATTTATTAAAAAGTGAGGTACGCCACATCGTGTCTACCTGAAGATCTTCGAAAGGCGCTAATTACAGCTTTGTCTTTTCCTAAAGAAAACTCTCGCAGAGGTTGCAACGAGCATATTGAGTGTGAAAAAATTTACTCTTTAAATTTAAAGATGAGTTATAGTCAAGATGCTCTTAAAAAATAAAGAACATCTTGAAAATGCTCTAAAAATGCAAAAAGATGTTGGATTCTATTTGCCATATTAGAAGCGAAACCACAAATTTTCATGGCTTTAATTTTTTTTTTTAAAAAGCAAGACTGTTCGGCAGCTATGACCATTTTTTTTTTTTTTTTATATATTTTAGATAAAATGAGTGATTAAAAAATGATTCGAAAAATTGTGTTATTTATAAATTGATTTATAAATCATTTAAAAACATGCTAAGTTTTTGTTCTGCTTGATGAAGTCCTCTGCCAAAGAAGTTGGCCTCAAATGTTTCATCTTTCATGTGTATGGAATGGAGATTGTAGGGGCCAACTTTTTGGTCCAAAAAATGATATGGTTTCTATGACTTTTATCTATTGTTAATTCCTAGCATGAATAAAGGGACTAAAGACAACATTATTTCTCATATGAAAAGTCTAACATAAATCTTTTATGAATTAATCTAAATGCACAATTTATTTGACAATGTAAATGACAATTTGATGATGTGAAGGTGTTATTGTTGTTGATTTTAAAAGATGATGTGATGTGTGAAAAGAAAAGATTATACTACTCAGACAAATTATGATTCTCATTGTGATTGTAGCAAAGTTGATCTTTTATATTTGTATCCCCTCTGTTGTGGAACCACATCTGACCTTATTTTTCCTAGTCTCACGACGAATGATGATGGGCCCCTTGCCACAAATAATAATAACTAATAAAGTAACTTTTATTGATAACACATAATTCTTGGAATTAAATATGTAACTTTCAAAAGTAAATTGCACATAGCAAAAAGTGCGAACAATGTACCATTTATAAGAGCTTGAATTGCTCCTATTAATAAAATTGATATTTTAAAATGAACTCTCATGACTCAATAACACATAATTACATTATGCAAATGGAGTTTAGAACGTTACAATAAAATTTGATTTTTATTATTAATGGTATTAAAGAAGACTATAATGAGCTTGAATTTCCCTAAAAGAATCACGCTGATGGAGCAATTATTTAGAAGTATATCTTGTGCCACAACCATCCTACCTGATAAAAAAATGATCCACGATCCCGAATTGATCATACACGGTATCACAAATTTCAATTTTTCTGTAAATGACTGATGTATAAGTAGATGACATTCCTTTTTTGAGATCTCTTCGTGCACTCTTCTAGCCTGTACTAGCGGGTTCTGAATGGAAGGACCCACATATGTCTTGTGGACATTACGATTTGCTTGCTTTTCGTTGTCTATCATGAACCTTCAATAGTTATACATATATCCAATCCATGAAGAAGTGAGATCTGTTTTCTCATTAATAAACTTTGTTGAATAAATTTCTACTCTAATGCTCATGACAGACACAACTTATTGTACCCGTCACAGACACATGAGGGTGGGCCCATTGTACACGTGGGGCTCATCCATGTGAATGTAACAAGTTGTGTCCATCACGGATGCTAGAATTTCCTTCTTGTTGAACATCAAACAAATGTAATGAACTTATATAACTTTTTTTTCCTCATTTTGGCATTATTTTTTGAAGAAACCCAAACCTCATTTAGTGTAAGATCTTATGAAATGATGAAGAATCAATGAGTGGACTACATTTATCTAATCAAGTGGAAGACTCACATTTCAGATAGTAATAACCCTATAATGAAAATGAAGATTTTCATGAGCTGGCCAATTTATATATCAATGCTATAATAAATGTTTTGCACTGTTCAGTTTATACTTTTTTGACTAAATGATTACAGTGGTTAGAATTTTTTTTTTTTTTAATAAAAATTGAAAAAGTTGGTCTAAATTTGTTATTATATTTTGGACAAAATAAATAATGCAAAGAAGACATTAAACATACGCCACATTATCTTACTAAAATTGATTACAAATTTACTGGTGCTTGAAAACTTTAGGATGGTAAAATATCTTGAACCCGCCATGTTGGAAAATCGGAGCAGGGAAGAGAAGAAAACATGTTACTCATCTCTAATATTTTCTTAAATTTAAATCTATTTAAAGTTAAAAATTAATAATTAGATATTAGGAGTAAATGGAGTTACTTTAATCACCAAGACACCAACTACACCTCATTCCCACCACATTCCTTCCCTATCCCACCACTTGAAAATCCTCAATTAGAAGGAAATAGAGAGAGCCATCTTAACTTTGTCCTGTTCTATTCACATTTATAATGAAATATTAAAGAAATTATACATTAATAAATAAATAGATTTTATCACGCGTTCTGCCGTGTCTGACATAAACTAAAACCTAAGAGTATTTCCAATTATAGTGTAAAATAAATTTACAAATGTGATTGAGATCTTCATATGAGCAGGAAACCTCTCCAATGAAGAGATGCAAAAAAATAAAAAATAAAGAATGCATAATCTATTTTTTGGCAGAAAATGCAAAAAATGATATAAATTTACATATATTTTTTTTATATCCACTAGAGGGTTCTTCAAAATAAAACTATGAAACAAAATTGATTTTGGAGACCCCAATTTTACGCCATCCTTGAAGATGGTATAAGAAAACTACTTAGAATCATGCTACTTGTACATAACAATTTATCAATTGAGTTACATATAAATGATTTGACAAACATTCATCAACTTACTCATCACATTATTTTCAAATTAACAACTACAAACTTGTCAAACATCAATTGGTAACTCAATCAGGACACGGTTATGTACAAATAGATTAATTCAACAACTTATTTCAATTTTTTCATGAGCCAAGTTTAATTAAAAATGATTGATGGAAAATTTCAAGAACCTTTAACTAAAGTTAGCTCCATTCCCAACCCCCTCCTATCCACCCCTTTTCTCTTTGTGTGCTGAGTTTTGCTGCAAATTTGGCTCTGAAATCCGGAAGAGAAAAGTTCCCAACAAAGTTTTCTCAGTGATTACTCCATATTTAAACTAAAATAGGCAGCAAAACCCATGCACATTGTCTCCCCCCCTCCCCCAATTGACTTATCTGCTTCTTCAAACTTCACACAAGGTATCTAAACAAAGCCAAACAAAACCCTCCACTTTATAAAATTTCCACTCTAATAAATCCCAAAATAATCTCTACTGTTTCTTGTCCAGTAAGGAAGAAGTTCAAGAAAGTATAAAAGCAAGTGAAGTCTACTGTCTACCCTTTCGATCTACTGTTGGGATTTTCCAGGAGAAACATATGGGAATGGGAAAATATTTTGCTTATTTTTGTTTTCTACTTTTGCTTATGCTTTCACTGTTGGAGAATTCATGGTGTAATGCAGATGGCAAGGGTAAAATCCTCAGAGGAAAAACTGTTTATGGTAATTCAGCCATTAATGCAGTTAATACTGGCTCCAAAGGGAATGCAGCAGATGAATTTTTTGATGCAGAAAAGAGGAGAGTCTACACTGGTCCAAATCCTCTGCACAACAGATAAAGTAGCAGAAATTTGAACAAAAATAAAATCAAGCTTGTTTCTCTCACTCAAGCTATGATATTTTATTTAATTATTTTCTTTAATGCTTTATTACTAATTGTTATTATTATTTTATTTTTGTGGAGTTATTTTTTTCCAATCCCTCCGAAGTCTGATCTACTCATCGGAAATCTGTGTTTTCAAGTAAATTAGTAATTGTGCTTGTATATAACAGTCATTCTTGATATTTTTGTGGAGAAAATATTTTATTTATTTGAAGAGATAAAAATAAATCTTGTTCATTTTTACTTCATTTAATTATCAATTCTGCGTACTAAACATGACCTCAAATGTTGGTTTTTCCTTTTTCCACATGAATGCCCCTCGGTTCAGAATCATTTGCCTTTGGTTAATTTACTTGAGCCATTTTTCCCCAAACGGTTGGATGGAGGGCAATTTCAGGCACGACATTGCAGCAAGCATCTTATGCCTAGATCAATGGATCGGAACGCCACCCTTCATGGGGTTGCCGAGTTGGAGTAGGTGATCATGAATTCGATTCCTCCTACTAACACTTTCTCGATCGAATCTGTCATATCGAGCTTGTCTAGTGCTATTTATCTGATTGACGTGATTTGCTAATTGAAATTGATTGGAACACCTCTGGTTTCATCTCAATCACATATCAAGATTCACAACTTTTAAAACATACGTTTTGTTAACTTTTATCGAAATCTACTTAAAAAAAAATTGATTTTAATCAAATATTGTCTGCAAAATTGCTTTAATTTTGCTTTCGTAAAACGAGGGGGGCCTGACTCCAGAGCCCAAGCATTCCCCCGTCCATTTCATTTTCAAGAAGGAAAGCAAAAAATTAAAAAAATAAAATTGTCTTCTTAGCTCCGCCTCTGCTACAAATATAATCGATTGCAGCGTGCACTTCAAACTTCATAGAAAATAAATACTAATGCGAGTTAAACATTCTACACGTGTCCAATATAGTATATGTACAACACGGGTGCATGCATACATGCACCAATGAGATAAGTTGTCTGAGCGTGAAATTATTTATGTTGCCCGTGTTTGCATACTAAGAAGGAAACAAGGGCTCTCATGCGCTGACTTTTTTAAAAAATTCAGGGCCCACCAAACAGCCTCTTTTGGCTAACATCTACCTATCTATCTTCTCTCTTCTACATTATTCGTAAGATTAAAAAAAATAAAAATCTTGCAATGAATTATTTTATCTTGCTGATCTCACAATGTCGTAATGCTTGGAAAGGTTGTTTATAAATTTTAACAGAAATAAAGATTTCCATTTAACCTATGTTTTGTAAAGGATGTTTATAAATTTTATTTATAAATTACCAAGTGTGATATCTTTTTCATCTATTTTTTTAAAGTCAATAATTTCGATCGATAAAAAATTCTTATACATTATTCTTTACTGTTAAAAAAAAAAATTAATCAACAAAAAGTTATCATGTAGCATGTAATGTTATCATGTAGTATGTAATGGTACGTGGAGTCAAGTGGGTAGCGGTCACTTGCCTTTTAATTTAAAAGTTTACAGAATTATAAATAAATAAATCTCTAATTATTGGACCTTTAGTAAGCCTTTTTTTTTTTTTTAAAGAATCTTATAAACAAGGAATTTGTTATTTTGAAGTACAATATATGATTAAAAAATTATTGAAAACACAAACACGTATATATATTTCTTCTAAATACTTACAACAAAGACATAGTTAATGCATTCTACTAATAAAGTCGCTACCGTATTGAAAGTATGGTAATAATAATGTAAAAGTTTGAAAATGAATCTTGCTACACTTACAGAATTTTTTATTACAATGAGACATATGTATGTACATCTACACAAACATCTTTTCATATGCAAAAAAACTTGTATATATTAAAAAACTTTAAAATGTTGCGGGATGATTCCCGCCCCACCGTGGGTTCACCATTAATTGTAAGATGACTCAAGTGTTGGAGTTGATGGAATGGATAACCCAATTACCACATTAGTCATTAGACCATAACGATTACCATAAAACATAGTCTTCGTTAGAGGTGGACATGAGTCAAGTTGGTTCGATTTCAGATGAATGCATATTCAAATTACCATTTCAGTTTGAAAATGACCGACAAAATCGATTTGACACCAAACTAACCTAAATCGACTATTTTTTATCGGCTTAGTTTTGATCATTCGGTTTTACAATGAACCCGTAATTGAAATCAACCAGACCTTTTGACCTATGATGAGATTTGTTGTGAAAACTTGACCTAACCTCTGTTCATTTCGAATTGATCAATTTCACTATCTAAATGCCCACCTCTACTTATAATGACTCACATACAACATTCGTGTTTCTATTAGCATTTGTTTGATAATATTGTTTGATTTATAAATTGATTTATTTTTTATTTTGAGGTAAAAAATAACGATTAAAAATTGAAGAGAAAAAATATATGTAACGATTAAAAATTGAAGAGAAAAAATATGTTATGTGTAATTAAAAGACAGTTAGAAAAATTGCGTTACGGCATTCGTGGGCGCACAATTATGGATTAGGAAGTAAAAAGATATTACACATTGACTAACCAAAAAACAACAAAAATAAATGGACCTCGAAACCAGAAAGTACACTTTAATCATAGCAACGAAATAGTTGAATCCTGTACGATACGGCATTTTCGTTGGATATTTCGTTCCATTATTTTGTCTTTATGCTTTTGTATTTTCGACCGAGCTCAAGCATTAGGTACCACTTTATTATCGGGTAAACTAAAAACAGAATTTTCTTTTTGGATTTTCTCTTTTTAATTTAATTTTTATGGATTAATGACGAGTCTAAGGGCTTACTGTATTTGAAAAGTTATATATATATATATATATATATATATATATATATATATATCAGTTTATAAGTTACACAAATTTTCAAATTATTTTTTAATCTTATACATTTTATCTCTTTAATTTTTAACAACTACTTTTTATTTCAAAATCATATATATATATATATATATATATATATATATATATATATATATATATATATATATATATATATATATATATATCAGTTTATAAGTTACACAAATTTTCAAATTATTTTTTAATCATATACATTTTATCTATTTAATTTTTAACAACTACTTTTTATTTCAAATTCATATATAAATCAATTTATAAACCAAGCAATGTAACCAAACATATCTTTAATATTTAAAACAAATAACAAAATAACTTGAATTTTCATAAGAAAAAACTATGGGTGTCCTCAAAATGGATTTTGAGCTAGAATTTCATAAGATTTCACGTATCCTCAATTTGAAATTTTATAAATCTATCAAAATTCAAGGTTCTCAATATAAATTTTAATTAATTTCATAAAACTTTGGTATCCTAAAAAATCTATGGATTCAGTGGATTTATATTGTGAATGGAATTGAAAGGATTTTTTAACAAATTTGAGTCATTTGACCATGATCCATCAATTTTTTAATTTCATGACCCCTAAATATATTATTATCACAAATTCTAATATATCACATAATATTACAATCATTAATAAAATATATTTTTTATAAATACACCACAATACATAAAAAAATGCATCCTTGTGTAATTATAAAATAAAAAATTATAAAGATTTGTCCACCACAACCCAAAATTAGTCATGAGTTTCCTTCTCACTCAACACACCCCTAATAACCAACCAAATTATTTTTTGTACTATAAAAATGAAAATAAATTTAAAAACTTAAATTAAAATATTTTAAAGACTACAGAAATAAAAATAAAATTTATATACACTTTAAAATAAAAACAAAATTAAAAGTTATTTTAATATTATTAAAAATTGACTTCATGTTGGTATTGATAAATAATTCTAAATCGCTCATTTTTAACAAGCACGAAGTATTTGGACAATTTTCATAGCCACAAATTTCATCCAAACCCAAAAAAATTTAAAAAATAAATAATGCTATTGTTAACCCAAGAGTAAACTAACCAAGAGGGGGGTGAATTGGTTTATAAAACTTTTTCGATAAATAATCTCAAACTTAAAACCAATAGGTACAAGTATTAGCACTTAGTGTTACAAGTAACTAAACTATCAATGTAGTGTGCTATATATGTGTAAACTTAATTGATAAAGCAAGTATAGCACTTAGATATAGTGTTGCACGATATAAATTGATAGAATAGAGTAAGTGCAATGTAAGAAGTAAAAGGGATAAGAGAGTGCAAACGCGATTTATGGAGGTTCAATCAGCCAACGTGATCTACGTCCCCCGTTACCGAGCTCTCCGTCACGAGCAAGGTCAAATCCACTATTTTGGTAACTTACAACAAGGAGTACCAAATCCTTAGGCGACTTACAACAAGGAGCGCCTATCCTTTACAATCGAGTTTTCACACGACTCTCGAAACCAACAATCGAGTTTTGACAAGGCTCTCGAAAACCAACAATCGAGTTTTGACAAGGCTCTCGAAACCAATCAATATAATGAATTGAGTTTACAATTGAAATAACTCTCTTGACAAATGATATACTCAAATTAAGTACCGAGAGAGTTAGGCTAACACTTCAATAGATAGCAATGAATTAAGCTCGAGTGTTAGAGAAAATTTTTGATGCAAATGATAATGAAAAGTTCAATGCAATCAAACAAAGTTTTTCAAATGATCTCTTGTTAAAAATATTGAATCGAATTAAGTACCAAGAGATGCCACACTTGAATAATTAACAATAGGTTAAGCTCAAAGTGCAATGGAACTTTGATGAATCAAATGATGATGAAAAATGTAGCACAAATAATCAAAGTTCCTTAATTGGAATTTCTCTCTTTTAAAAGATTAAAACAAGTTTAGAACAAAAAGAGACTTACACTTCAATTCCAATATAGTGTGAAGATGTTTGAAGAAGTTTAAACAAAATAAAACCAATAATCTTCAAAAAACTTTCTTCCAAAAATTTTGATGAATTTGATAAAACAAAGTTTAGATCAATCAAAGTTTTATGAAAATAAAGGATAAATATAAACCAAGTAAGAACACTAAATTTTCACAAGAAAGTTTGTATAAAATGTTTTCTAAGTTGTTGTTGATGAATGCAAGAGAGAAGGCTATTTATAGATCATTTTTCCCACATTCTGTCTTTTGCGGTCGACCAGTTCAGCCATGCGGTCGACCTCAAAATAGCCGTTGCAAGAAAATAGCCGTTGAGTTCAAAAACGGCAGTGCGGTCGACCGGTTCATCCATGCGGTCGACAGGTGCGGTCGACCGGTTCATATTGCGGTCGACCGGTCTGACATATTTTTGAGATTTGATTTTGCAAGGCTTTTTGATCAAGATTGATTTTGAAAATGATATTTTAATGGTTTTGAAAATGTTTCTTGATGCATAAAAATCATTTTCGAGCTTGTTGAATTTCATCGCTAAAGATTGAGAGTGTTATACCTTTACATATGTTAAATCAACTCTAATCTTGTATGCTTGAATTCTTGATCTTCTTTGCGTCTCATGTGCTCGATCACATACTTTTGATTTATATCTTTGAGAGACGATTTGAACCTAGAGTGCTTTGAATATTTATCATTACATGAAACACTTGAAGCACACTTGTTAGTAACACAATAAATTCTTGTTTCTTATGATCAAAACAATAAGGTCAAATTGACCATAGGTCAACAGCTATATATACAGACATTTCTGTAATCAAACAAAGATGTTGAATTAGAGAAGGAAAAAGTGGGAGATATTATATTTTGTTGTTTTTTGGATAATTAAATTTCAATTGAAAAGTAAAAATAAAAAAGAACAAGAACAGGAAAAATTAGAAAAATAAATATAGAGAAGAGAACATAATTATTTTAAATGAAATGCTTGCTTTATATATATATATATATATATATATATATATATATATATATATATATATATATATATATATATATATATATATATAAACTAGACAATGTTGTATATTTTATTTTTTAACGACACGATTCGCATATTTCTTTTTCTTTTTTAATTTTTGATGATCAAGTAAGATTTGGAAAACCTCTTTAAATACTACATTATTTATACAATTTGTGGTTCTCACATTCGTGTGATGCACAAAAGTTGTTATAGACAAAATATATTTTAAACAATTGTTTAAACTAAAATTAAATAATACAATTTTTCAAATATATGTTGTATATAATAAATAAAAAAATTTGTCCAAAATCTTTTGACTAACATGATAGAAATAATAACCCTCAAAATATTATAATTTACATAAAATAAAGTAATTGCAACAAATTAAGTATATGAAGTCCTTTATTTAAATAAATGTAACAAATTAAACAATATTGATGATTCACAAAAGTGAAAATCAACTTCAACATTTGTGATGCATGAACGTGAAATTTAACCCAAGAGACATTTCGCAAAATTTGTCTTTTTAATTTTTAAATGCAATGTATTTAATTGAATATAATTAAATACATATTTAATTATATGTCAATAAAATTAAAAAGAAAAAAGAGAATTGTTAATGAAAATCTAAATAAAATATATTATTATTTTAATATTTTTATTAAATTGCAGATCGCTTAATTGTTTCACCATCTTTGCAATGAAACAGACTATGAGTATGTGTTTTAGCGATCGTACCGTGAATATATAAACTCAATTTCTGGATTTAACGTTCAAGAAATAAAATTTTATTTTTAAAAAAAAAACTCTTAAACTACAAAATTAGGCTCATACTTTACATGTGCGAGTCACAATTTACATATTCTCCTTAGAACCGACTATTTTCTTTTTATATATTATTCTACATCATATTCTTCCCCAAAAAGAGATGTAAGATATACTTTTTTGGTATACTTTGATTTGTTTAAGCATTAAAAGCCTGCTTGAGTGTTTGGTAACAATTTTTTTTTTTTTACCTCAACTTTTCAATTCACTCTCAAACATCCATTACCAAACATATTCTAATTATTAATTTCAAATATTTTCCTAAAAAACAATCATTAATTTTAATAAATATTGTTACATTAATTGGATCTTCTTTCTTATTACATTATTATTTTAATATTTTAATAAAAATTAATGACCAACTAATTGTTTAATAAAAATTATATGGACTAATTGTTAAAATCTGTAATATATATTTTTTGCTTAGTTATTAAAAATGAATGAGATATTGAGGAAAAGTAAAAAATATAAAACAAAACTTTTACTTTTGATCTTTGAGGTGATTTTACGAATTATATGTTTACAGTTTGATATCACTTGATAGTTTGTATTAAATTTCTCATTGAGATGTTCGATTGAACACCAATATTGTAAATTTTTCGACTTCAAAATAATACAATAATTATTAAAAGAATAGTAAAATAGAAAAAAATAATATATTGATGCAATTAATGGCACATATACTATAATACTTGCTAAAATATTTCATACACTATTTTTTTGGCAAAAATTTTTCAGGTATAGAAAATTGTTTTTTGCTAACAAATTTTTTTTTTACATCATCTTTTTAAACTCAATCTCAACATTTCATTCTTAGTCAGACTCACAATTTTTGACTTTTCAAACATTTTTAAATTACACATTCATAAAAAAAAAATTAAATACTTTTAAAAATCACATTACCAAACATGCTCTAATTATTATTTTCAAGTGTTTACGTAAAAACAATCATTAATTATAATAAATATTGTTACGTTAATTGAATATTCTTTCCTATTACATTATTATTTTAATATTTTAATAAAAATTTATGACCGACCAATTGTTTAATAAATTTATATGGACTGATTGTTAAAATATGTAATATATATATTTTGCAGATTGTAGTTTTTAAAAATGAATGAGACATTGAGAAAAAGTAAAAAATATTAAACAAAACTTTTACCTTTGATCTTTGAGACGATTTTACGGGCTATATGTTTACAGTTTGATATCACTTATTATCTTTTATTAAACTTCTCTTTGAGATCTTCAATTGAACACCCCTATTGTAAATTTTTCGATTTAAAAAATAATACAATAATTATTAAAAGAATAATAAAATAGAAAAATAATATATTGATGCAAATAATAGTATAGCCCAAATGCAAATGTCATTAATGACACATATACTATAATACTTGCTAAAATATTTCATACACTATTTTTTTTTCAAAAATTTTCAAATCTAGAAAATTGTCTTTAACGGGAAACTATGTGCGAATTTTGGTAACGGCTATTATACTTTAATATTAATATATTAAGAAATATATTAAGATTAAGAACTCACCCACTTTTTAACTATACACATTTTTAAAAACCACTTTCCACACATCTCGAAAATGAAGCAACAATATTTTTGTTTTTTTAAAAAAAAAAGATAGCTTCCGAACGAAGGGTTAAGTATTTTATATAAATTTATTTATAAAGAACACATTTTTAATCATGTTTATCTACACAAATTTAAATATAACATTAATTCAAATGAGAATTGCATTAATTAACATGAATTTAAATACGATATTAATCTACACAAATTTTTATTTTATTTTTCTTTAAGAATTGTAAGTGCATTTTGGAGGGAAAATTGCATTTAATGCTTATTTCTCATCATTTCTACTTTTATATATGTATAATTATTATAAACTAGAGAGAAGAATAAAGACATCAATAAACTCGTATGTTTTATTATGAACTGGAGCCCCATATATAGGGAAAAATAAGGATATATGAAATAATAATATCTATGGTTATAGGGGTACAATTGTCATTCACCAATACAAAATAATATTTACAATACTCCCATTGAATAACATATTACAAAATAACTTCCTATTAAAATCTTATTTGATAAAAACCCATGGAACAAAAATATCAAACGAAGAAAAAGGAGTACAGTTATTCTTAGAGTATTAAGATGAATGCTACTTCGTTAAAATCTCGTTAGGAAAATCCAATGGGACAAAACATTGGCTAAGGAAAAAGAGTACAGCTACCCTCTCTAGTGTTGATCACTGTAAATCATCGAGCTGATACATCCCAATCTTGTGAACTGATTTATTGAATGCAAATGTTGACATTGCTTTTGTGGATATAAATTAGCTACATTATCACTCGAGTGAATTTGTTGAAAATTCTGGAGAATTTTGATGTTGCATCGTTAAAACCTTGGCAGAAAAATCATGTGGGACAAAACATGAATGAAGGAAAAAGAGTATAGATACTCTCCCTGATTCAATTTGTATTGAATCATCCATGTAGTTACTCTCTCTGATTCAATCTCTATTGAATCATCAATATCTTGATCTCTTCAGTAGTCTTGTATAGGAGAGTATATCAATAGATATTGATAACAGCTACCCATTAAAAACATTGTCAGGAAAACCCCGTGAGACAAAACCTAGGCTAAGGAAAAAAGAGTTTGGCACATATTAGCTCCCCCTCATGGGAACATTACAATTATATTGATATTGCATATAATTATCTCAACTGTTAATCGGTACAATATCGAATGTGTTCACCAAGCATATATAAATGACACATATCTCATATTATTTATTCTTCGAATATAAACTCAATTATTCCTTTGAACTTGAAGAACTATAAAATATTGAATATGCTACATCTAGCAATGTTCTATAATCAATATTCATCAATGCATTTAATACAATTCTCAAATCTGGAATTGACTTATTCACTTCAATGAACAATTAACTTATTCACTTCAGGCGAATAATTAACAATGAATTTGACTCTTGAAAATCAAAAGCCAGAATTTTCAAATATATTCACAACAATGGTACATTTCAATTTCAACACTTTGTTATATAGAGTCATTTGTACCATTCTTCATGTAATCTAATTTTATACTACCAGTCAAATTCCATTACAAATTGAATCTTTTCAAGGCATATTAAATATTCAGATCGCAAAGTATATGTACACTTTGATCAAATAAGTTTCTTAAAAACTTGAACTATATATTTCAGATATATTTAATCATTCAAGGATTATACTGTATGCTTCAGGCATTGTATATGATTTCGTAACGCACGCAAATTTCAAGACTTTTTCAAAATGTTTTAAACAATTATGCTTTGATACTACCTTGTCACGCAGGGTCGAATTTTTCTATGTTTTCGAATTTGATGCCAACACGTGGTGTATAAAACAAATTGCAGAAATACTTTCTTTCATTTTATAAGCCGGTGTCGTAAATGACGTAACTTGACTAGGATTCGAAATCACTTTACTTTAAAATAAAATAAAATAAAATACATTCATTTAAAGAGTAACGATAAAAAATTTAATATAAGATCTTGACTTTTAAAATATTTTAGATAAAGAGTAACAATAATAAACAACAAGTTTGGCAGTTCAAACACAAAACCTTATTCAGTGAGTCCAGAACTCACAGGTCGTCACTTAGCGCAACATTATCTATCTCTCGTTGTCTGAAGATCCGCACCAATTCCTTTTTCATTTCTATTATTACCTGAAACATTAGATGCGACGTGGAATGAGCATACACTTTCCGAGTAAGTGGAGTATGATGCACATGTACTATTGCATGTAGACAAGCCAACCTCATGTATTCAAAATTCGTGCAAGCTTTACTTATCGAATTTATATTCATATCTCCTATTCACATCATATATTCAAGAAAAGACTTATATTCAAGATCATACCAAAGTCAAGTTCAAGTCAAGTCATTTTAGATTATATGTATTTCAAGTTATATCCAGTTCAGTAAAGTTAATTTCATATATTCAAATCAAGTCAAATTCACATATTCTATCCAAGTGAAACTTCATGTAATGTAATTAAGAGCAACATTAATACATTTCTTACATAATTAAACCAGTTAATTCCTATATTCAAGTCATATACCCAATACAAGACAAGTCGAGGCAAGACATATATTCAAGTCAGGTCAAGATATTCAAGTTAATATACATTTGCATATTAATCAAATCAAGTAAAGTTCATATATTCCAATCAAGTCAAACTCATATATTAAAGACTTAAGCAAATGTATGTATTTTTTGAGAGATCATGACTTTTAATAGGGCTCATATTACAAATCAACTACTATCTCGAGCGCGCACAAGCACAGAATTTAATCCCGAGTTCAAGCGCGAAGTTTATTTCAAGAGTTCTTTTACAAGCATGGTTTCTATACCACGGGTTTCAAGTAGGAGGTCGAGATCCCTGAAATTCATTATCAAGAGTAACCACATCGTGATCCAATTACTGGACTCCGTGGCACAAATATCAAGACAAGCGGGGATAGAGTGACTGTAATATCAAAAAATTCATTTCTATACAATGCATAATAAAGATATGAAAACCATTTTAATGCAATGTGTAATAAAAGCATATCACGAAATAACATTTAAGATCATGTAATAGAGTACAAGTCCAACCAATCCAAATTAAGTCAAGACATGTTCAATGTTCACATAGACAAGTTAATTCTTATATTCAAGATCAAGGTAATATTACGATAATATTAACAATATCTGATTCAAGTATCAGGTTAGACATGTATTTATATGTATCGATACACTATTAACGTATCGAAACATAAAATAAAACAGAAACATTTTACAACTTTAATGTATCGATACATATGATGACTTACTATTCTTTTTCATTTTCACTCTAATTTAATGAACTTAATATCAAACAATGTATTATTCAAGATATCCAAGTAATACAAGTTAATCATTTTATGATAATCAAACGATTCATGTAATATAATACTAGTGATGATCGATCCCGTTAGTCATTTCAAGCATTTAACATTTTAGCCCAAGGCATCCTAAGTTAGATCAAATGACAAGATGAAAGATTCAAGAGAAGGATAACCTCTGTCTAAAAGGTCTTAACTTATGGCTGATACCTTAGATTCTCGAGATATAACACCAAAATAGTGGTGTGAGTATTTCTATGAACCTAACATTTTGAAGCTAGTTTTTCACTAATATTTCGCGATGCAAAATATCCACGCAAGTGTATGGTTCTCGAGAAGTAATAAAGTGGACTTTAGAGTCCGGATTATCGTCCCACGAATACTGTTACTAAGTACCGAAATATTTTAGTTCCTATCCCTATTTGAACAGACGAATTTGTGTGGTGTTTTAAATTAAAACTAAGAAAATAAATTAAAGAGTTAAATTGTGAAATTATTTTGTTTTTAAAAAATGATTGTAAGGTAGTTGAGAATCCCGATTTCACCAAACCAATTAAATTAACTCCAATTCCATGTTTTATTTCCTAAATATATAATCGATCGAATTCACTAAAGTATATCGAAATTCTTCTCTCGAGTTTAAATCAATTCTACTTAAATAATTCAACCATGTATCTCTACAAATGGTCTGAATATTCTTTAGCTAGATGCATAACATACAAGAATTCATATACGCCCGCTATAATAACAAAAGTATATCTCTATCTCTTGTCCAATTACCGAATTTATTACCTTGATCTAAGTTATTAACGCACATCTCGGATTATTGAAATAACTAATTAAATCATGAATAAGTGTCCAGTTCATTCATGCATTAAATACAATAATAAATCAATACATGCAACATATACTAAAACAAGGGAATTTGGAATTAAAATAAATAAACTAGGCTACATCGTTCATCCCAACATTGAAATTTAGCTACACATCATATTTAAATAATAAAAACAATATATAATGACATTCATTGAAAATAACAAAAAAGAATGGAAAGTTTGCACCAAGTATCAATTCTTCAAGTATCTCCAAGTCTCGTCCCTTTGCAATGCTTCGATCTCTCAAGAATTTGACGTGAAAAGCTCAATTGTATGATGTTCTTAGGTGATGCAAATGTCTGATTTTTGTTCCAAGAGGTTGTATTTACAGTTGGATAAGTGACCTAATCGAAAAAGGAAAGCAAATTCTCAAACCCATGCACGCGAGTACTTTTTGGTATCTGCACAGCGTTCAATGTTTTGATCATATCCGATTGAGGTGATTCAAATTGCATTAGAAATAAAACTTAAAGGTATACAATTCTTTCTGAAATAGGATTTTCCAATTCGAACGTTTACTGCCCCAAAATTAGGTCTCAAAGTCCTACTAGAAATTGTCCAGATCTTATGCGGTTGGAATTAATTTTATGGTAATATTCTTATCATATTCCATTCATTTTTTTACTTCTACTTGCATCCAATTGACTCCTAAAAATCCTCAAAGTATCTTCTTGTGATCCAAATCAATCATTGAATATTTGTAAGTTGGTTCATCATGTTTAATTTGCTCTTCTATCCTTCAACTTTCAATTACAACAATATAGTCCCATATTCTGGGATCTTCTCAATTTGCTCGTTTCAACTCCCGATTCCTTCAATTGGTTCCCCCAACTTCTTATTCTTTAGTTTGGCACGTTGTGTATTTCCCTGATTGTCCAACTTAACTCCAATTAGCATTAAATTGTGCATTTTTTTTTATCAATTACTCAATTCTCATAATTTAGAATACTTTCTGAAAAGTAAATAAATAAGCACACATTAAATAACATTTATTCAAAAATAAAAATAATTTATTCTAATTTTGACAGATAAATAAGTGTATAAAATACACTTATCATTAGTCACATATCCCAATCATTTTCAAACACGCCAGTCATTATTTATCGAAAATAATAAAGGCAAAGCACATAGATTTAACTGATTTAAAGTCAATGTATTCAAATGAACATGTACTTTGCCAAAAAGAGTGGGAGCACTTTATGCACATGTTTGTAAAACAAGCTCCAGGTATGTGGAATTTTCAAATTTGAAAATAGTCTTTTGAAAATTATCTTTTATAGTATGCCAGTCAAAATAATACATTTCAATACATGAGCCAATATATTCATATATCTAAAATACTTGACTAATCCAGATCTTGATGTGTTGTAGGCCCATATCACCGGCTACTCAAACAACAAATCCGTATTGTAATAGTCAAATATAATTGTAGGTACCGTATCACCGGCGACCCGCACATCATAGATATTTTCCGATATTAATGACTGCATACTTCAATGCAAGACATGATGGGTCCTCCGACGATTCTCTTCTCGTACCCTGAGATATATATCCAAGTTAATCCTTCCTGGGATTTCATGAGTTCCCACATCAATATACCGCAATGCCTTAGGATCATCAGACAAACTCCAAGTATATGACAACATATCAAGAATCATGAGCAGTTTACATTGGAGAAATCGTATTCCATTATGCACGTGACAAATTCTATAAGTATTTTATTGGCTTTACACTTTTAAGTGTTTGGACTTCAGGTCCCAAAACTTCAGGTTTTGTAGTAAGTTTAATTTAGCTTGAATGCATACTTTTGAGTTTTGCCAACTATTTTTATGTCGATTTTCTTCGACTTATTTTATTTTATTATCCTCACTATCATTCATATTATGATGTGGCTAGCTTCACAGTTTGTTTTTGTATAAGTGCTTTATAAATTGTGTCGACGCAAATATTATCTCAATTCGATTTCTTTCCCCACGAGAAATAAATATAGAGATCTTAATTGTTCAATATTTCATGTATTTGCACCTCTTCTGGAGATTTACAATTAATTATGTCAATAAATACTCTCTCACGATTATATGCCTCGTCAATAAGACCATCATAATCATTTGCTCTATTTTTATTCATTTGAGGATTTTTATTCAAAAAAGATATCGCTACACTTCAGGCATGCCATACATCAATATGAAATAGAGCATCTGTAGCTAGTATATGAAATTTTTTTAATCTCTTATGCATGTTGTAATTATGTTATCTTTTTAACTTTTCGTTCGTATTTTCAGTCGAACTTTTGGTTCGTATTATCAACCGTGAGGATATATATAACACGATATGATGCATTTGTCTAATTTAAGCTACCAATCTTCTCCCTAATGTTGAGAAAATTGTCTAATCAAATTGACAATAATTTTTTCGACATTATAAAATATAACCAATTTGGGATATATGTTCTAACCACTCATTTTTCTCAACATTCTTTATTTTCCGTTTCAGTGCATTGTAGTAGATCAATTGCACTATCAAAAAATTAGATGGAAAAATTTAGGCTCTAACCATAAGTTAATTATAACAGGGAGAACTATGATATTGACATGATGCGTAATAGAATTCCCTAAAAAAAAGGGGAAGTATTTTGTTCTCAATTAAATTAATTGGAGGCGTTTAACAAGCAAAAATGTTAAACCATTTATCGATATCCCAACTAACACTTATTAAAAAGTTGAGATTCATGTCCACTAGCATTATCAAGACACATTCTTGATTATATATCTGAAGATTATGCTCATAATTTAAAATTTGAGCAATAATTTCGCAAACTTTAGGTTATGAACACCATGCAATCATCTAATATATGTATCAAATCTATTAAATATAAATAATATTTAGATGATCAATGTGGAAGATGATGGAGCCCCATTTTTCACCCCAATTAATTTTCAGAAATATAGAGAATTTAATCCCTATTTTAGCTAGTGATGGTTAATGAAAAAGATTTCAAGAAAGAGAACAAACATTACATATGATTGAATTGAAGAATCTTCTAGTTCTTCATTGAGTATCCATTTTAATTTCGCATCATTATTGATCCAGTGATGGTCCAACTGGTCATGCCAAATAATTAAAACAAATTGAACTTGTTGTTCAGTATAAGATATAATATAATTCAATTCAATTATTATACATTATATAATCATATATCATTCAACTACTCAAAAAAAATCAATGTCCTTATGACATTATTTATTTGTTTTCCTTCGGGAATAAATATGAACTCAAATGATATATTTTTCGAAACACGTGCTACTTCGAAAACACGCTTTTATTGCTCATTCAAAATCAATATGTCAATATTATTCTGGATTATTGAAATTGTAATATCATATTTTTCAAGAGCAATTAATATCTCCTACTATATAAAAGGAGGATAATGCATAAATTTCCCCCCAAAATATTCCCGCCCAAAGTCCCAAAAAAATAAAATAAAATAAAAAATAAAAAAGTTTGAGCTGCTAGCGAAACAAATAAAAAAAAAAAAAAGCGGCTGTCAACTGACAGCCGCATTTACTTTACACTTTTTTTTTTTTAACATTATTTGGCCTTTTTTGTTCTCTTTATTTGAATATTAGATATAGATAAGCATGAGCTTGGTAAATTTGAAAAAATAATTTATAAATATTTTTATAAATCACAAAAATTCTCAAATAGATCTGTTTGTAAAAAAAAATTGTGTTTAAAAATATTTTTTTACTATTTCGATGTAAGATGTATCATTGAAAAATGGAGAGAAAATATGTGTGGTTAATAAATAATTTGAGAATTTTGTTAAAAAATAAAAACATTTTTTTTTGGATTTACCAAACAGAGGCTAAAATTTTTTACAACACACATTTATAATTATTGTGCTAATTTTTTTATTGAAAACTAAAAAAAAAATATTAAATACAAGAGTCAAATACAGAAAATTGTGTAAAATTTCATTTTCAATGAAGTTAAAAATAAAGTACAAAAATTATTGAAATCTACGACCGTTTACTAATTAAATAAATATATAAATTGGCATTTAATCTCTAAATAAGTTTTTAATAATTTGGATTGATTATGTTTTTTTTTTTAATTTTAATTTTAATAATTATGAGTAAATTTTTATATAAAATGCCCTGTTTGATCTTGATTTAAAAAAAATTATTAGAAAAAATAGTGTTTTGAATAGTTATTTTTAGGAAAACGTGTGATTAAAAATAGAAAATATTTTATGAATTTATGTATAATATTATTTTATTGATAAATGTAGTTAAAAACCAGAGAGAAAAATGTTCAATTGTTTTTATTATTGAGATTGGTATTTTTTATTCTTTATTCTTTTTTTTTTTTTTTTTTTTACATTTTTTTGACTTTTTTTCCCTTAATTTGAATATTTGATATAGATAAGCATGTACTCAATAAATTTGAAAAAATAATTTATAGACATTTTTATAAATCGCAAAAATTCTCAAATATATTTGTTTGTGAAAAAATTTGGGTTTAATTTTTTTTTTTTTTTTTTTAAAAGTAAGATGTATCATTGAAAAATGGAGAGAAAATATGTGTTGTTAAAAAATAATTTGGGGAATTGTGTTAAAATATAAAAACATGTTTTTTTTTTTTTTTTTTTTTTTGGGATTTATCAAACAAAGGCTAAATTTTTTTACAACACACATTTGTAATTATTGTACTAAATTTTGATTGAAAACTAAAAAAAAATGTTAAATACAAGAGTCAAATGCAGAAAATTGTGTAAATTTTCATTTTCAATGAAGCTAAAAATAATGCATAAAAATTATTGAAATCTACGATCGTTTATTATTTAAATAAATATATAAATTGACACTTACTATCTAAATAAGTTTTTAATAATTTCGATTGATAATTTTTTTTTTTTTTTTAATGATTTTGGTAATAGAATAAATTTTTATAATTATGAGCAAATATTTATATATAATGCCTATGGGCCATGTTTGATGTTGATTTTAAAAAAGTTCATTAGAAAAAATAGTGTTTTGAATAGTTATTTTTAGGAAAAATAGTGTTTTGAATAGTTTCAATAATGAGTACCATTAAACAATATTGTTATTGCTATTTGTATATTTTAATTATGATTACGAAATGCAATTAAACGTCATTTATTATTTAAATAAATATGTAAATTGTTTGTAAATTTTTAATAGTTATTGTAATGTAATATTATTTTTTATATTCAACACCGTGCATCGTACGAGAGGAAAATCTAGTTATTTTATAATTGTTATGCTTCTTTGGGAGCAACAACATATTAAACTTGAATATTTAATATAAAATAAGATCTTGCTTCTTCAAGAGTAAAAACGAAATATTCTTCTGGAGTGTTTTATTAAATAACTCAAATTAGATATTTATAATGCTGCAATATTCTGCTGGAATATCAATTTAGATTAATATTCTTCTGAAATATTGATTTAGATTGTTTCTTTTTCTAAAATAGTGATACAATATTTTTCTTAAATATTGTACTATATTATTGAATTTAAAGCATATATTCAAACAAATGTTTATTGTAAGTTGGTATAATCAAAACGATATGATAAGATCGAATAACTATACCCCTTTCTATAAAAATTCAAAATTAATAGAATACTAACATTTAATTTGAGAAGAAAAAGAAGACATTTTAATCGTGAATAAGTAACATAATAAATTGAAATATTTATCATAAAATAAAGTTGTTATTCTTCAGGAGTAAAAACAAAATATTTTTTCAGAATATCAAATTAATAACATATCTTATAATATTGGGCTCTTCGTGAGCAAATTATATTCCATTATAGTATTTAATATGAGATAAAATTATGATTCTTCAGGAATCATCACAACAATATATTATTCTACATAATAATAATCTTCTAGATTATTAATAAATTCAAAAATTCGATTTTTTTTAGAACAAGAATGCAATATTTATCACATGAACAATAAAATAAATTTTTTTCTAGAATATTGAAATGTAACAATAACGCAATATTTTTCTGGAATATTGATTCAAAACTCATTCAATTATAATAATAATTAATATTCATTTTGCTAGTTAAGAGAAAAAAACTATTTATTTTAATTATATTTCTAAAATTGCAATTCTTCAAGAATAATAAGTCAATATTCTAGAATATTGACAAATTATGATCTTCAGGAGCAAATAATATTCTTCTAGAATATTGACATGAACGATTCATTCTACTTTTCGAACTAACAATTTTTTTGCACTACACGAGTGATGATAAAATATTCTTATGGAATTTTTATCTAACATTTGTTGTATTTATTTGAGAACACCAACACCATATTCGTTTAAAATATACTTTAAATTATGCTTCTTCAGGAGAATTGAGTCAATATTTTTCTGGAATATTGAAATTGTAATATACTGCTCTTCACCAACAAGTAATATTTTTCTAGAATATCAATTATATTGTACTACTTCAGGAGCAATAATGTATTATAATAATAAATAAATATGCCCACAAAATCTTTTACATCCTTCGGACTGGAATCTAAACTACCAAGGCTGTATAAAGGTTTAATGATGTATAAAGGTTTAATGATACTGACAGATTATCTCCTCCAATAATGAGAAACTATTTTCAATCTGAACCACCAAGGTAATTCTAACAAATATTTTGATATGTGAGATTTTGAAAAAAATTTCTAACTCATTTTTTGTAGAGACTCGTGCTGATAACGTGTTATAAACTAGAGAGAAGAATAGAGAAATCAATAAACTTGTATATTTTACTATGAACCAGAGTCCTATATATATAGGAGAGAATAGAGATATACAAAGTAATAATGTCTAGGGTTACAGGAATACAATTGTCATTCACCAATATAAGATAATATTTATAACAATAATAGTATAATAATATATATAATATGTATAGATAACTATACATATTTTTCGAAACCGCTTTTCAATCACACATCTCGAAAATGAAGCAACAATATTTTTGTTTATAAAAAAAAAACATAGCTTTCAAACGGAGGGTTAAATATTTTCTATAAATAAGTTTCATGTTGGAATCGAGCCGAGAAGACGAGCGGATCAACCCGAATCGAAAGATCAAAGTTTCAGGATCAGAAGCATATTTATGGCCATAAGGGCCATATGTCACAGCCGTAATCCACTCTGGGGCTAAAACGCAGAATTCCAAGATTTTCTCAATTACGGTCGTAAGTCTCAGGTCACAGCCGTAACATTTAAACAAGAATACACTTACAGCCGTAAATGTCTCTTCAAGGCCATAACTGCTTAAGGGGATAAGATTTTGCGAGAATTTTATTTCCTTTTTAGTTTTAGTTATTTTAGTTTAATTAGAACTCTATTTTGAGCCTATTAGCGGCTACCCCAGTTGTTAGGTCGTTTTCATTATTTATATATTATTTCCATTCATTGTAAAACAGTTTAAGCTTGGATTTTGATTAAATAGTTTTTTTTAGGATTCAATAAAATTTATAGGTGTATTCCTATATTTCTTCGAACTTATCAAAGAGTGATTCTTTGTGGCGTTCATCCCGAACTTATCAAATATTCGCGGGAGTATTTGTGGCTTTCAAATCAGAGACTTATCAAGAAAGTTGGACAGATTCTTGTGGCGTCTCGAAACTCTTGATTTTTTATTCCGCATCGTCGATCCTCGCGTCGTGAAATGTTGGGTTAAGATTCTACTGTCCATCCACAACTTGGGTTCGGAACTTTCCGGCGTTTAATTCTGTGCATCTCGAATCGTATCAAAGTGTTTTCTAGGTAAGATGTGTGGTTAAAAATTTGAGAGAATAAATGAGTGTAGTAAAAAAGTAATATTTAAAATTGTGTGAATTAATTTGAGAAATCATTGCCATATTAATATAGATACCGAACCGACCTTAAATAGAATATGGGTAGAAATCAATAAATGCTCTTTAAAAATGTAAAATGAAGAGCAAAAATTGAGAGCACTATATAAAAATTTTGACTCCAAATTTAAATTCCTCTCTTGAATCTTAAAGGAAGTTAAGCCATATATCATTTTTTCTCATGGAAAATCGAATTAAGGGCCGTGGGCAACCAAGCTCAAATCCCCACCCACGTTTCACACCCAACACCCTACCCATTCGACCCTCCCTCCCTTTTAGGGATGATAAAAAAAATTCGAAGGACGCGAAATTCGAAGGACTCGAAACGCATTAGGGGCACCCTGTCCCAAAAAATTCGATCCGCGGGTACCCCCATCTCGCCCCGAAATCCGCTTATTATTATTATTATTATTATTATTATTATTATTATTATTATTAAAGAAATGAGAACCTGAAAAATAAATTCAAGGAGACCAGGAGGAGTTAAATCCTAGTGGGACTTAGGGTCATAAGTATGCACAATCGCTATACCATTTTATTTTATTTTTATTTCTCTTTCTTTCAAATATATTCATATCATCTTTAAAGTTTAAACTTAAAAACACTAACTAGTTTGACGCGTAAAATTTCATTATAAACAATTTTTGGAGAAATTTTTGTCACCTAACATACCTTTTGCAAGATGAATTCAGACTGAATTCAAACATAATGATTGCATCTTAAAATATCACATTCCTATTGGGATGACAAAAAAACTTAGAGGACCCGAGACTCCCCGAACTCGCCAAGCGGAGTATTCGGGGCAGACCCACCACGAAACCCAAGACTTTTCATACCCAATCACTATAACATTCTACTATTTGTTGATTTCTTTTCTTTCAAATATATATACATATTATCTTTAAAGTTCAAAGTTAAAAATTTTAACTAGTTTGATGCCTAAAATCTTATTTTTAAAAAAATCTACTTATTAGCGGGCGTGTGGGTCACTCCGCCCCTCTACTCGACCCGCAGGCCGCAACTAGCCAGGTCGTGGGGCGGGGTTAAATTTGGCGGGTTCGTGGCAGGGCCCATTTTGAAGTCAAGTGTTCACAACGATAATTTTAGAATTGACCTTATCTTCTGGGACACGACATTCCAAGGGATATAATTTTCACAAAAAAAATAATAATAATAAAATACTAGCCGGGTCACGGGACGAGGCATGCCTACAGTTCACAAGTTCGAACCCTTTCCCATTGTCATTGCTTTTTCCTTCCAGGGGTGGACCCAGAATTTTTTGTTCGGTGTAGGCAAGGGCAGAGTTAGGACCATAAAGGAGGGGGCTCCCGGGGGTCCGCCACCAAAATTTTTTCTAAATGAAAATGATTGAAATCGATGATTTTAAATTTCAAATCTAATATAAAGATAGTAATATATAAGTAGAAATAATCTAATTTCAATTTTTACTTAAATTAAAAGGGGAACTTAGGGTGATATCCTGTTATGAATGTAGCCTGTAGCTCACTGCTACTAGAAATTAGCTTTAACTCCTCATCAAGAATTTCGTTTATTGATTTTTCGGGTATTTTTCGAATATAATATTTTTCAGTAATAATCAATTTTCATTGAAAGATCTTTTTGGTTTTGTGATCGTGTATGTTCTTCATTTTTCATATATTAATATAGGGTTGTATTTCCTTTGTTATTACACATTCTGGTAATGCTTTGATTGTCCACCTTATCCTATATGGTTGTATTTTTTTTTTAAATGGGCTGACCTCAAAGGACAGTGCAGTCATCTATCTGCCTGCACTGAACCTTACTTGGGTCCGTCCCTGCTTTCTCCGGCTTTTTTATTAGGGAAAAGTACATAATTTCAAACCTAAAACAATTACTTTTTAAAACGAACAAACTTTGGATTCCCCGCCCCCCTCCCACCCCAAAAAAAATTTCAGGTGTTAACTAGTAATTAATAAATATAATATAAAAATAATTATCCATTATATAATAAATTAAAATAAATATAATATTTAAATAAACAAGCCATCAAAAAATAACTTGTGTCCGTCCATCACAGCTCCCACACCCCACTCACCTCACAAAAGAAAAAAAAAAAAAAAAAAAAAGAATTTTTTTCTTCTACTTTTTCACACCCCATCCACCCACCCACCCCTGACCCCACCCATGGAAAAATATATAACTACAAACCTAAAACTATCACTTTTTAAAGTTAACGAACTTAAGATTTCTTTTTAAAAATAAGGTTTTAATAATAATAAATAAATATAATTTATATAAAAATAATTATTTATTACATTGATAATATAATTTTATTCAAACACCCCCCCCCCCCCCCCCCACACTTAATATTTCAGTCCCCACACCGACCCCCACAATCCCACCCCACCACTCCCCACCCACATCCACAAAGTCACAGGTAGTCCCACGAAGTTATGTTTCAGTTACAATTACAAATTTAGTTGCAAATTTCACTCACCCCACACCACCCACCCACTCACCCCTACTCAATCACAGTTAGTTACACAAAATCACAATTCGATCACATATATAAATTTAATCGAAAATTTAACCGTCCACCCACCCCCACCCCTACCCCACATTGCAAAGTCACAATTGGTCTAATAAAGTTATAGTTTGTCACAATTACAAATTTATCTCAAATTCCATCTTGCTCCTAACACACCATACCTGCAAAGTCATAGTTGGTTACACAAAGTCACATTTCAATCACAATTATAATTTAATAGCAAAATCCACCCCGATCCCACCCCAGTCACCCCACCCCACATCGCAAACTCACAGTTCGATCACAATTACAAATTTATTGACAAAATTTACCACACCCACCCACCCACGAATTCACAGTTGGTCACGCAATCACATTGCAGATACAATTACAAATTTGGTCGCAAATTTCAATACAACGTCATCACACCCACCCCACCTTATCATCAAAGTCCTAGTTAGTCTCACAAAATTACTATTTGATCATATAAGGTCACAGTTTGATCATACAAAGTTGCAGTCGGTCACATAAGGTCACAGTTTGATCACACGAGGTTATAGTTTGATCACATAAAGACACAGTTTGATCTCACGAGGTCACAGTTCGCTCACACAAAGTCACAACTCAGTCACACATAGTCATATTTGACATAATTGTAGGTCATATCACGTCTTAATCCAATAATCACATAAAGTCACAGTTGATTACAATCTCTAATATAAGTGACTACAATTATCAATAATTTGTCACATATTATTTATTTATTGGTCAAACTTACACGTTTATTTAGTCACAATTATCCAATAATTGATCAAATCATCTATAATTGATCACATATAATTTACTCGTTTTCTTGGTCACATTCATCATTATCACAATTCGCACAAAGTCACAATTAGTCAATATTTTGATCGTATTTACCTAATAATTAGTCACAATCACCTATTCTTGATCACAGTTACAAAAATCACTCATAATTAGTCACACTCAACTATAATTGGTCACAAAAAAAAAATCACCCATAATTAGTCATACTCAACTATAATTGGTCACAAACAAGCTACCTAAGCCCTAACGGCCAATTCCACTCCACCACCACCACCACCACCACCACCACCACTACCACTACCACTATTGCCTCCACCACGATCACCACCTACCTCCTCCTCACCACCACCACCAAACCTCACTTCACAGCACACCGTCACAACCAGAACCACTGCATATATGCCCTAACAGTTGCCACCATCTTCACACCACACTAACGCCCATCGCATCAACACAACAAGAAGCACCACTGCAATATTTCCATTTCCATCTCCATCTCCACAACCTGCACCACCTACAATCTACATCAAATAAAAAATAAACACCACCATAACTACAAAAAAACTAACAATCCTTCCTTCATTCTCAAAAAATCCGACCACATCAGGGCCACAATAACAGCGACGCTCGCAGGAGAGAAGCAATCATTAAGGGATGCCATCGCATAGGTGCTAGATGCTGTTTTGGTGGTTGTGTTAGCAGCGTTGCCATCGCAAAGGATGCCATCACAAAAAGAAAGCACGCAGCTGCGTGGTGCAAATTTTCGTCCTGGTGCCGCCGCCGCCGCCGCCCACACGGCTGTAGTAGGTGCCTCGCTTGCGCCTACTTCCATCGTGCGCTTGTGGCTCTTTGGTGCCGTCGTCGTCGTTGGAGTTTTAGAAAGAGAGGAAGAGGGTTTAGAGACGCTAGAGAGAGAAATAGATTCTGCCTGGGTTTGTTTGTTTGGGTTAGGGATGAGAGTTTATGTATAATTATGTATTAATTTAATTATGTTTAATTAGTTAATTAAATGAATTATCACCTGAAATTTAGGAAAAAAAATTTTGCTGCACAAGTTTTGTGAATTGCATATTTGAAAATCATGCGTCCATGTAATTTTCCCTTTTTATTATGAATATTAACTCATTTCCACTACAAAACCCTTCATTTCCCCGAAAAAATTCATGAGCAGTTTTGTGGTGATGGTATTTGGTTTTAGTCTTTTAGATGATAGGTCATGGTAGTGGTTTAGATCTAATACACATGGTTGCGTTGTCAGGATTCACATCTGGTAGCATGGCTCCAACCTATAGTCAATTATGGTGGAGACAATGTTGATAGTAATGGTAGCAAGATGTTGGTGCAAATGGTGGTGGATTGCGTAGATGTGACGATGACGGTGCAGATATATTATTAGAAGGACCTTGCTATACGTACTAACAAACTGTACTAATAGTTGTACTAACGACTAAAAGACAAAAAATTTGAATGTTCAATTATTATGTTATCCTTCTAGTTATAATTCTTAGTTTTCTGATGTTATATCTATATCTCTAAATTTATTGTTTACGTAAAATGTGTAATATATACTATTATATGTTAAACTCTTTTCTTCAATAATTATATTTAATTCTTCAATTTTTTTTCTCTAGATCACTAATTATTCTTCCTTTATTTACTATAATTCTAGTAAATTGTGAAAAATCTGTAAATGAGGGTTCTTTTATTGCGTAATCTAATAAATTATAAAATCTTCCTAAATCTTCTCTTATAATTTCTAATTGTTTAATTGTTTCTTCTCTTAAGTACTTAAAGTCGTTTACTTCTGAAGGATTTAATTCTATTAAATGTTCTGAATTCATAAATTATAAAACTAAATATTTAAATTTAAGCTATTAATTCAAATCCTCTTCAAATAGTTAATTCTTGGAATAATAAAAACAAATTTTCAACATATGTAAAAACATGCAAGAGATATCATAAGCAAAATAATAAATTTAAGACTATGATAACAGTACTTGGATAATATTAATAAAAAAGATGATATATAATCCATCATAAATAATTAATAATACTTCTTTCTATCTATGGGTCCATCACGCTTCTTTGTAAATCTGATTTTAAAAGATTTTTGACCAAATACTCTTCAGTTATTTATCAAAGTATTAAACACATCTTCATAGAAGATCGTTGCTGCTCGAAAGACTTGCGCATTAAAGGATGCTCGAAAGACTTACTCCAAAACTTTCTGTTTAATACTTAAACAAACACTTCAAAGAGGTTCAGCACAATCCAGTTTCATTTCCTACCTCTGGATGTACTCTTTTAACAAAAGTTTTATAAAGAATAAACTTATGGACTCATAAATAAATAGAGTATTACTAACTATTTTATGACTTCATATATATCTATGAGAAGTTTAGTTACTCATACCTTCTGCTAAATGTTTCTGGATTGGTTTGATGAAAGAAAAATTTGAACTAGGAATGAAAAGAAAGACAATAGATAGAGAGAATATAGATTTTTATTACTGAAAACTAATATGTTTTTCGGATGCTTACAATGAGGAGAGACTCCTCCTTTTATAGTTGGTAAAAGCAAAGTTGGGGAACAAGATAATATTCTCTATCTTTTACATACTTGGCTAAGATTTAAAGTAGATAAAGTAAAGCTAAAGTTACAATAATTTTTGCTGCTTTTCTAAAGTTTCACATGGGTCTGGATCTCCATGCCTTGAATAATTCATGTTCAGACAAGGTAGGCTTCATCTTCATTATAGTTGAGTAGGTCCCCACAATTATTACATTTGTGACCCGTTTCTACCTCCATTAGGTGATGTAGATATTCATAGGCTCCTTTGCTAAGATCCAAATTGCTAACAAGTATATTCTCAGCATATTCTTTTAATTTCCATAATTGACAATTAACTTGATTAATTCTTGCAATACTGTAGATCAATAATTTGTCATCATTAGATTCATATACCCAAACATTAGTTTGTGTAAGGGTATCCCTTAATTCGGTATACATTACTCTAAATCCCAGTGCCCTTTTTTCTGGAATAGCTTGTATCTGTTCCTCTTTGTTAAATGGTTTTATTTCTGGTTCTGAAAGAATAGCTTTGCTAGTTACTCCAAGTTTTACAATATGTTCTGCCCTTAGAAATTCTTCATCAATAAATTCTGGAATGGCTGAGTAAATCCTGACATAGATCTTTTCAGCTTTAGTAATTCCAAAATATGTTTTAACTGCTGCCTTGATAGAATTATGTAATAATGATATTTCCTTCATATCCTTGCTAGGGTAGATGCACTGAATAAGTCCTTGGTCAAACAGTCCCCTGACTGTTCTTGGTTCTGCTCCTGGAAAAATAATTGCTTTATTGATTTTTTGATGGCTAATTGTCCTTAGCCATTCTCCTTCTTTTGTCCTCTTATTTAGATACTCCACATACTTCAAGAATGTCTCTAGTTTCTTCATAACTTTCTCCTTTTCTGATAGTTCCTTTGTTGCTACTGCTGGTTTCTTCGCAGCTTCTAAAAAAGTTTCTTTAGGTGGTTCAATAGTTTTGCTTATAGCTTTGGAAGATGAACTTCCAATAATTGATACATTAGATACTTCTTCCTTACTAGGAAGTCCTACAGATAAATTTTCCACTGGAGAGGATTGAGATCCTCCTTTGTACATTTCTTCAAGAGAATTAACCCTTGATTTGTAAAAGGCTAATTCACTGTTAATTTGTACAATCTGCGCCATGCAAGTATTCACATGGTTGAATAGATTTGAATAGTTGATATTCATTTGACCCATGACCAAGTTAATTTCTTCTACTTTCTTAAGTATGTTTTTCATGTCTTGATAAATAATCTGCAATAACATTGTCAGTACCCTTAATATGAATAATTTCAAAATCATAATGGCTAAGTTCTACTTGCCATCTAATTAACCTTTTATTTGCAATAGTTGGATCAATTTCTTTAGTTAACCAATATTTGACTTGTGTATTATCTGTTCTAATTTTGAATTTTGTAGTAACAATAAATAATTCAAACTTTTTAATAGCAAACTTTACAGCTAATAATTCTTTTTCATTTATATGATAATTAGTTTGAGTTTGAGTAAAACTACCACTAGTATACTGTGCAATCCTTTCCTCATCCTCATTTGGATAAATATATTTAAGTACTGCTCCCCATGCTGTTTTGCATGCATCAGTTTCTATAATCCAATCACATTCTTTTTTGGGTAATTCTAATTCCGGTAAATCTTTACAAAGGTCATTAATTTTTTGTACTTCTTCTTCTTCGTTTTTAGACCAAGGTGTCCATCTAGTTTTTCTTTTTAATCTTTTTTGTAATGGGATTAAATGTTTTGCTAAGTTAGGTACATATTTCCTAGTCTGGTTTACAAGTCCTAAAAAGCTTTGTAATTGTGTTTTATCTTTTATATGAGTGTCAAGTTCTTATATTTTTGTACCAATATGTTTTTGGAGTTTTATTCCTTCTTGGCTTATTATAGATCCCAAAAATTCTACCAATTCTTTAGCTATCTCCATTTTTGTAGCTGATAATATAATTCCATTATTTCTTACGATATCTATAAAAATATTTAGATGTTTTAAGTGGTCTTGTCTGGTTTCAGAGTAAATAAGAACATCATCAATATATACTGTAATAAAATGATAATAATCTTTAAATATTTTATTCATGTACCTTTAGAATTCTCCTGGACTATTTTTAAATCCAAAAGGTAATACATTCCATTCATAAAATCCTTGTGGTACCGTAAAAGCTGTTAAATGTCTAGATTCTTCAGTTAACATAATATGATAAAATCCTGATTTAAGATCAAATTTAGAGAAATATTTCTTTCCTCTAATTTGGTTAAATAATACCTGTTGGTTTGGTATTGGATATTTTAATTATTTTGTATAAGTGTTTAACCTTTTATAATTAATTACCATTCTAGATTTTCCTCTTTTTTGTTTTGAATGTTTTATTACAATGAAGGCTGGACTACTATGTTTACTGTTAGATTCTCTAATGAATTTCTTTTCTAGCATTTCTTTTATGTGCATTTCAAATTCACGTAATTCTTTTGGTGTATGTTTAATTGATTTTACACTAATAATCTTAGTGTCATCTTCTAGTATAATTTCTGCCATAGGCTTATTTATGTGCTATTTTTCCAAGGAATTATCTCCTGATAATTTTAATAATTTTTCTGTAATATTTTTTATTACAATTTGATCAAAATGTTCTTGTACTAGATTTATTCTATTTTTATTAGGCATAAATTGTGTTGTTTGTGTTAATTTTTGTCTATCCTCACCACGCTGAGCTGCTATATGAGGCATTTTTTTCTCCACAGTAAGGATCATTAATTCTTATTGCTATTATTATATGGTGACAAGGGGTAGATAAAAGTATAACTTTTTCATCAATTGTTATTGGATAATATTGTTTTATGAAGTTATTTCCTAATAATATATCCCCTGGCATATCATCAAATTGATATACATAAGGTATTTGTAATTTATATTTTCCTATTTGTATTTTAACATTCCTTGCTATTTTAGTTATTAGGTTCGTACTTCCATCAAATCCTGCAAGTATTACTCTTTCTTCATTATCCTTTTTATTACTCCACATTTCTGGGGGCAATACATTTTCTTTAAATAAACAGGATGATGCTCCTGTATCAAACAATGCATGATAATTTCTGCTAAGATATCCATTGTAATTCATTTTGGTTAGTATATAAATATGTTCTCTTCCTCCTTGTATTTTATTCATAATAACCTTGGTATAACTAGATTCTCATTTTGTATTGTTAATAGCATTCTATCATCTTTTATGTAATATGGTTTTACTTGCTCTAAGAAGTCTGTTCCTAATAGTAATTCCTTATTTACCTTTCCTGTATGTTCTACGTACATGTTTATGATTATTTCATTTCTTTTATTTATTCTTATTGGTAATTCTACATAAGTATCCATGGGATGAGTATTTCCAAAATAATCTTGTATTTGAATTGGATTATTTGTTACTTTAAGTTCTAAGTCTCCTATTATGTTTTCTTTTATATGAGATACAGTTGCTCCAGTATCTATTAATACTTTCTGCTCTTTCCATTCTCCATTTATTCTAATTTCTATCATAACTTCAAATTGTTTTGTCTCATTTCTTTTAGATAGATTCATTCTTGGTATTTTTCTATGTATTTTTGTCATTATTTGTTTTTCTGAATCATTTCTATTTTCTATTTCAGGTAATGATCTTGTACTAGTATTTCTTCTTAGGCTAATTGATCTTCTTCCAAATTCTATTTGTGGTTTATCCATATTTACTAATCTTATAGCTTGATTAAAATCTATTTCTATATCTTCTGGTATTGTCATTCTTGGATTTTCTTTAGCTGGTTTGTATTCCAATAAATTTTGAAATATGGGTTCTATTATATGTGTTCTTGTAGCATTCTTAATTTTTACTTCGTGTTTACTAGTAAAAGCATATATTGTTCTAATAGTTAAACTTATAGTTTTACTTCCTGGTTCCATATCTATCCCTCTTAACCTGTAATATAATGTTAAGGCTTTATTTTTATTTTGTTCTCCCATACTTATGCTGAAATTTGGTCTTATTGTAAATTTTACTTTTTGGTACATTAAGTTTCCTGTTACAATTCCTATTAGCGCATCTTGTACTGAACTTACAATTCTATCATCCATAATATAGAATTCTATAGGTGTATCTATTCCTTCTCTAAAATAGGATTTTGCTATAATTTGTACGGCTCCTAAATATATATTCTTTATTTTTCCTTTTAGTTCAGGATTCAATAGGTTTATTTCTTGTCTTATAATTTCTTCATTTATTATAGGTATTAATGTATTTCCTGTAGTATCTCTTATGTCTATAGGGTGACTATGGTTTCTTGCTACATATGCTATTTCTTTATTTTTCTGCCAAAATGGTAAATTAAATATTTCTTTTGGTTCTACATCTAATTTTGATTTTAAGATCTTTTCATACATTTTAGGATTAAATATTAATCTTTCATTTAGTTGTTCTTCATTTTCTTCTAATTGATATTCATATTCTTTAGATGTACCTTCTTCACTAACTTGTCTAATCATATTTATATATAAATATTCTTCTTCACTAGATTCATTAGATTCACTTTCTTCTGAAGATTCTAATTTCATTATTGTATTTATTACTTCATGTTCTTCTAATTCATAAATTTCTTCATCTTCAGGAATTTCTTCCCATTCTTCTTCTTGTTCAATAGGTAATAAGTTGTAATTTTCTTTTTCTATTAATGAGATATACATCATATTTTTCTTTTTATCTTTCTTAGGACATTCTGGAGATATATGTCATATTTCTCCACATGAATAGCATTTACATTTTCTAGGATTTTTAGGGTATGTTTTAGTTTTGTTTTGTTTTTGTCTTAAATATCTCTTATATGGTACTCTATACTTTTTAAATGTTTTATTATATGGCTTTTTGTATTTATTAAATTTATTGAATTTGTTTCTAAATTTATCTTTTCTATAATATTTCTTTTTCTTATATTTTCTTTCTAGATGACATCCCCATTGTGTTGGTTTATATTGTAATTTATCACAGCATAATGATTTTTTACTTGCTTTATGAAATTTTATCATATTATTTGCTTCCATACATTTTTCTTGTTGTCTCATTTCTATAAATTGTATTCTTGCTCCTAGACTATTATTACTTAATGGTATTTCTAATTTTTCCCAGTCCTTAAATAATTCTAAATTCCATGGGTTTGGTAATTTAAAGAATATTTGGTTCATAATTTCCATACCATATGTTTCCTGATTATATTCTGCTTTTTCAAAATATTCTCTAAATTCACATGCAAATTGTTTAAAGTAACACATATCACATATTGATAAATTTTCTAATAAATATCTATTTCTTACTCTTGAGCTAATTTTGGTATCTCTGTCTATTACTAATGTATATTCTCTTTTTAATGCATCTTCATATCTGCTTAAAATAGTTCCTATTTCATCTTGGTCATTTCCTCTAATCTGTCCTATATAAGTTTCTGTTAAATTTCCCCACCATCTTGCAGTGGTTCCTATAAATGTATTTTCTAACATTAATTGTAACTGCTTTCCTGTTAATTCCTTAGTATAGGCCATCATAGCCATAGATTTCATCCATAATTCTAATTCATGATCTACATCTTGCACACATCCTAAATCTATCCATCTTCCCTCTGAACTAATTTGTGTTTCCATACTTCTCCATGGTGTATATTCTATAGGATAATTTTTACTTGGCTTGGTGTAATATTTTTGTTGTGGTATAAAATTATTTGTTTTAAAATTTGTGTTTTGTCTTTGATTCATATAGATTTCTGGTATATTTTGTGGATTAGTATTACTTGTATTTTCTTTTTTAACTTAGTTAGTTCCTGGTTGCTGTATATACTCTGGTGGATTTTGTCCTACTGGTATTAAAGCTCTTTGTTGTTCATTCATATTAATTTCTTCTATTTTAAGATTTTTAAATTTTTCTATATAATCTTCTTCTGTTATGTAATCTTCTCCACCTTCTTCTTTAGGATTTTCCATAAATTTTTCTATTTGTTCAGTAATCATATTTATTCCTAATCTATTGATGGCTTTAAATTCTTTGTCAGTTGTTATTCTTTTAGGTTTTCTTTTTTCCATTTCATCATATATTTTTGTTATATTTTGGTTTACAATTCCAATATTTTGTTGTATATTATCTAATTTTTTATGTAAATCATTTTTCCCTATTTCTTCTTTTTTAATTGTTCTTATCATATTTATTTATTTTATAATAGTTTTTTGCTCTGTAATTTCTATTGGGTTTTCATATACTCCTACCATATTTCCTATTTTATTTATTTTATCAGTTATTTGCTTAATTTGGTTTTCTAAAGTTATTAATTGTTTTGATAGGTTATTTACATATTGCTTTACTTCTAATATTTGTGAAGGTATATTTTTGTTTATATCTTTATAATCATTAGTTATTTCTATCATTTGTCTTATTTCTAATGGTAAATTATTAGTAATTTCTTGAACTTGTTCTGGATTTTTTGTTTGTTCTAAATTTTGTTCTGTAATTTTATCTAAATGTATTCCTAATTTATTTAGTAAAAATAAATTTGTCCAATTTAATTGTTTATGTTCTCCAAATCCTCATTCTCCTAATAATATAAATGGTATAAATTTTCCATATGTTTCAGTTATTAATGGCCAATGACTGTTATTTGGTAAATCTTTAGATTTATAATTATATACTCTAGGTTCGATTATTGGTAATCTTTTAGACATTTTTCTAAATATATTTCTAAGTATAACTACTGGCTCTGATACCACTTTGAGTTAGATAGTAAAATTTTATTTTGCGAAATTATAATCTTTGTCTTATTCTTCTTAAAAATCTTTCTTCAAATTCATCCATATATCTAATATCTTCTTGTCTAATCAAATTTTCTTATTTTAATCTTAAATATTCATTATGTTGTAATACTAATCTTTTAATTTCTCTATGTTTTTCTATGGCAATAGGATCAGTATTTAAGTTTCTTCCTATTCTTTCTAATTCTAAATATTCACTATGTAATTAATCTTCTAATTAAATCTTTTCTTTTTTCGTGAAGTATATGAGGATCATAAACAGATATAATATATATATATATATATATATATATATATATATATATATATATATATATTTTATAAAAATTTTAAAGTTATTAATTTTTAGAACTTATTATGTGTTAAACTTAATAAGATAATATGTAAAATAAGGTATTGTTTATATTTTTAGCTTAAAGGGTAAAATAGGTATTATTTTATGTTAGTAAGTTGTTAGTATGATTTTGTTAGTAAGTGTAGCTTTATCCTTATTAGAATTCGCAGGGTGTAACTTACAAGTTTAATATATATTATAATATAATATAATTTAGGGTGTGTTCGGTAATGGCACATTTGTCATTTTAATTCCAAATTTTAATGGACATGATCTCTCAAATCATTTTTGAGTCACAAATATTTTCCCTCTTCAATTTTTAACCACACATCTTACCTAAAAAACATAAATAATATACATTTTAAATCCTTGAAGGTCGCCGAAAGTTAACATGGATAATAAGCTACAATCGTTTCCATTTGGCGGCTGTCAAATCAAGGCATTTGATTTATAATATGATTTATTTGGGTTTTCTAATTAAGATATGTGATTAAAAATCGGAGAGAGAAAATATGTGTGGTTAAAAAGTGGTATGAAAAATTGTGCCTAATAAATTATTATTAGATGTTGACTTTCAAGCTTGAAATTTGTAATAGAGGGGTTTGTAATAATACACACGAACCCGAAACCCGTTAGGTACCCGATACAAATGGGCGAAAATTATCCGATTAAATGGTTTGTGGGTAGGGTATGAGTGTAGATTTAGAAACTCGGCATGAGTATGGGTCGAGTATGGGTATTGTAGAAAGGGATGAATACATGACTAAGGTTTTTAAACTATACATTTTCAAAATTAAGAAACTTAAGGTTATATTTCAAAAATTAGGTCATAATTAATTATATATTTTATTGTTTATGGTCACAAGTCACAATTTTTTAGGTCATAGCTTATTGTGGCCACAAGTCACAAATCAGGTCATAAGTTTATGGTCACAGTTACAATTTATTTCTAGGTCAAAAATTTCAAATTTCGTAGGTCACAATTTTTTTGTCACAAATCTCGAGTGAATTGGTCACAACTTAACAAATTATGAGTCATAATTTCTTTATTGATCACAAATCACAAATTTCATTGTTCACAATTTTTTCTCGAATACAAATCAAGAATTTTTTAGGTCATAATTTTCACAAATCACTAGTTTTCTTGGTCACAGATCATAAATTTTATATGTTACAATTTATAAAATTATTTGGTTGACTCATATTTTGGTCACAAATTATCAATTTAGCTGGTCACAAACCACAAATGTTATATGTTATAAATTAATTGGTCACAACTTATTTTTGGATCACAATTATCAAATTATTAGGTCACAATAATAATTCAGTTAAATGTCACAAATTATCAAAATTTTTAGGTCACGTACTATTTACTAGTCACAAATTACATAATATTGGTCACACATTACCACTATAGACCGCCAACATCGCCACCATTGACCGCCACCGCCACCGCTACCTACCTCCGCCATTGTCGACAACCACAATAACCACCACCACACCAAACCTCACCACCAACCACCATAACCACCACCCCAAACACATGAACCCCCTACCCAACTCCCGTTCCTCTAGCCACCACCACCATCACCATCACCACCCGGCACCACCACAACCACATCCAATCGATAATCACCTCACCACCATAGCCACCCACCATCGTCATCTTCAATCATCTCCGCCACTACTGCAGCCACCGCACACCTCCAAATCGCCCACCACCCTCACTACAGTTGGTACCACCTTTACCTGAACAACCACCTCACCGCCATTGCCACACCTTACCAGTAGCACCACCGCAACTGCCACACCTCACGATCACTGGCACCATTGCCAAAATAAAATATCCTTTGAACCACCATTTCAACCACCAAAATATCTTGCACCACCTCACCATCACAACCAACAAAAAAATATCCTAAAAACTAGATCGAAACACAGTGGTGGCTAAGAGATGGCATAAAGCCCCTGAAGAGAGGAGTTGTGGCACTGTGAAGCACGATGCTCACCACCATCTAAACCCCATTGTACCAGAAAACACCACCAATAGCAGTGGTGGATTACCACCACGATACAACCAAAACATATTCATTACTCATCGCAGCGGAACGAGCACAGAAGCAGTGAAGGATCGCTGCTGCAGCGCCGCCTTCAGCCTAACCAACACCACAACACACACAATCATCCCTGCTGCAACCATCCATCACACCACAGCACAAACAAAGACATCACACAACACCATAGATTGACCGTTGTTGTTGCAGTGATGCGCGTGATACGAGATTGCTATCTAACGATGACAAGCACGCAGCAGCGGATGAGCGTGAATTGACATCGTTGCTGTGCGGTGTCCACGTCCCTCCTGCTGCTGCTATGTTGGTGTCCAATGGTCGTTCACTGATAAATCTTATCAGTGCTCGCCAGAGAAGAGGGAAGAGGGCCGAAAGAGAGGGGAGGAATTGAAGGAGGAAAGGGGAGAGAAGAGGGTAAAAATTGTATTAGGGTGGAGATGTGGAATAGGTATATAATTTTAATTTAATATTATCAATAATAATTATTAAAACTGAACCTGAGATATGTATATATAAATTTAAAATCTGAGTTTTGAATTTGAAACTATAAAACTTGCTGAGCGTGTAATTTCCTCTTTTAGAAAAACTCATACCTAACTCATATGCCCATTAATTTTTTTTTAAAAAAAAAAATTATTGCGAAGTATATCACATGTGAAATTCATGAAAAAAATTACAATTAGATACTTTTATTATTATTAATTAGGTAATATATATGTATGTATGTATGTATGCGAAGTATATCACATGTGAAATTCATGAAAAAAATTACAATTAGATACTTATATTATTATTAATTAGGTAATACATACATATATATGTATGTAACTATACAACTAAAACTATCACTTTTTAAAAATAATTATCATTGGGTCTTCGGCTACTAAAACTAGGGTAATTGACAAAACCATTGGGTTGTCTCTTATTCTAAAAATTCTTGCTAACGTAATCGAAGAAAATGTGTGAAGCTATCAATGATGATAACCCTTAGCAAGGGGAAAATGATTTAGCAAGATGAAGACGATGAAGACAAGGGAAAGGGAAAGGGGAAAATGATGTAATTACCTCATGTCGTGTATAAGTTTTAACTATGTAATGTCGTTATGTCTTTCATGGCGTTGTAATATATCTAGATGAAACTGAACACTTTTATTTTCAACTAAGCAATGACATTTACACTCCCCATGGAAGTTAGAATTAGCTGTGGCTGCAACTGTTGGATGTCATCTGTAATTTTCTCTTACAATTTTCCTGTTAATTTTCTCATGTGTTTCCTAGAATATAAACTTAGAATCTAAATCATACATATGTACATAACATTTTAGAGTAACAAGAGGTTTCAGCATATTGAAAAAAATAAAGATAGAATCCACGATCAATGTTCCCACCAGAAAACTAGTTGGTAAAACAAGGGAGAAAACCACATGTCAGTTTCGACTCAAACAATATAACATAACATTTAGTTATTTCCTACAAACAAGCAAGTGAACCAAATGAAAATTAAGTAAATAATATAACATTTAATCATTTCCTGCAAACAAAAGTTCCCATTGTTTATTAGTTATCCGTCGGGTGTGTTGGAAAGCCAAACATTGACATCAATTGTTGATTGTTCAGGTACTGGGGAACCAAACACCATATGTGGACTAGACAGTTGGGAATGAAGTTGATATTGTGTGTCCTCTGAACCGTGCATGTTTTGTGGACCACTTTGCAAATCAACCTGTTGAGTGTTCTTCCCTTTACTTCCTTTGTGTGATGCCTATTGAGGACAACAAATAATATTGTAAATGAGTTACATTAACTAACAGTAAATATGAAATTTGAAATACACATATCTTACCTTGGATTTCTTAGAAATAGTTTCTAAGGAATATTTCTTACGTAGTTTTCGTGGAGCTCCCTTCGTTCACGAGCAAGCGGGGTCCAATATGTTAAGCTTGCATCCTTGTCCTCGCCTCCACATTTAGGAGTAGGTAAATTACCTAATCGACTAGTCCTGCTAATGGAACTTGATGTACGTGATTTGGATAAATTTATCTCGTCCATTTTAAGCTCTAACCAATCAATTATAGACCTAGTTTATTCTTCGTCCTCTGAATCCACATCCGCTACACTCCCAAATATACGATACATTTTATAGTATATTTCCTGTTTAGGGCTAGTTATCCAACCATTATAGTTGATATTCACCTCATGTAGTGCCTATGAACATCTCTCCTTCATCTTCTGAGGATGTTAAATCATTTTGGCACAGGACAGCTATCGAATGTCTGCATATGATTCCCCTAAACTCAAATAAGTGGCAACTACATATAAAATTGTCCATATTGTTTTGCTCAAAACTAACAGTGAAACATTGTTTCGTTTGTCCTCCATCATAGAATATGTGTTCCTCAACTACGTGTCGGGCTCTCACAAAATCATCATTCAAACGGGTAACTCGACAATATAGCACCCCCGGTGAATTCTGCCTGAAATTCTTTGAACTTAGCAACAGTATATGCTAATTGAAACTATTTCCCCAATTTGAATTGGGTCACACAAGGAACCATCTGTGACTAAGACTTGAAATCTGCTTGAAATTCTTTTTCAACTTTGCAATGCAATGCAAACTTGTACTACTCCACAAATTGCTTCAAAGTGTCTTGGAATGTACATACTCGTCGAAGAATGCATTCATACTTTCACTATGTTGTGTTGTGATAATCCCCTCCCAGAAGCTAGTCTTCAAGAAACAAGGAACGCAACGATATCATTCCTCGTAAAGTCCGGCTAGCCAAACATTTTCCTGCAGGCTATAGTTATGAATCATCGATGTTGTATGCACAGATGATAGTATGGATGATTTTTCACTATGTAACCCAAACTTCTCTACTAATTTCTTTAGTATATGCTACAAACACCACCTATGCCTCGTATTAGGAAATACTATCTCTTTTACGTTTTGCATAGCTCTGTCTTGATCAGTGATGATTCCTATCGGGGCATGATCCTCTATACATTTAAGCCATCGCCTAAACATCCACACATGTTTCTGTACTCTCATCAGACAATAAACCACATCCAAGTAACATCAATTATCCATGATGATTAACTCCTACAAAAGGAGCAAACGACATATCGTACTTATGTGTCAAGTACGTGGTATCGAACGTGACTACATCTCTAAATTCCTTATATGCCTCTCTACACCTATTGTCGCACCAAAATACATTTCTCAACCTACATTCTTCGTCCAAATCCATGCTGAAATAAAATCCAGGACAATTAGCTTGCATTTTTGAAAAGTATGTTTGTATAGTGACAACATAGCCTTCGCCCAGCCTTAAATGCCTTACTTTATCGAAGTAATTTCTACAATCCTTCTCTATAAATGTCACTTGATGATCCTTCGACCTCAACCAGAATTGCATTATAACTTTTATGCATTGGAATACCTGCAATGTCATTAATTTCTAGCCTCCGCTTTACTTGTTCACTGATTTGTCAATTACAACGATTCAACCTGAATTTTGAAGGACTAGTTCGATGATTATGCTCCAAAATAACTTTCGTCACTACCCACATTCCAGATATTTCGACCATAGCGTCACTACCCACTTTTTAATTACACAAATTTTTTCTCTCCAATTTTTAACCTCACATCTTACAAAGAAAACACAAATAAATCAACAAAATAATTCAAATTCTCTTTTGGTTGCCGCCGAACAAGGCCTAAAACAAATGAGCCCCTGTTTGAACCCTATTATTTGAAAATCAAGTTTTTTAAATACTCAATCTCAACTATTTATTTTAATCAATTCCATAATATTTGACTTTTCAAACAAATTTTAACCACACATTCTCTCAGAAATACTATTCAAAATCACATTATTTTCCAAATAATGGGGCTTAAACAGGGTCCGAGTTTATTAAAAATTAGTGAATTCTTTATATCTAATAAATCAGGACAATGATGTTAAAATAATTGTGAGATAAATGTCTTGACACCTAAATGATAAGTTTGGCTTGATAATGACTCGTGACTATTAAAGCAACTTAATTAGTAGTTACTCGTGGCCCAATTAAGTTGGTTTGTGTATTGAATTTACAATGCATTCAGTGGTTAAATAAATTTTCCAGCCGCCATTTATTTTAATTTTCGAGTTAAGATTTGTGGTTAAAAATTGGAGAGAGAATGTGTGTGGTTAAAAAGTGATTTAAAAATTTGTATTGTTTATAAATTGGTTTATAAATTGTAATGATTGTGTAAAAGAACGGTCGTTAGTTGCTCTCATTGGTTGTCTCTTGTGTGTCTTCGATCCTGGTTAATTAGTTGTCCCATTTAGTGTGACCTAGCCCAGTTAATTTGTATCATATCTTATCTCTTGTCTAACCTATTGCTTTGGGTTTTGAATGGAATAGAGAGGGGAGGAAAAGGGCAGCTGTTCTTGGTGTCTATGAAGTTCAACCATCACCGGTCTTCTTCTTCATTTCTCCCTTTGTGATATTGTTATTCTTCCCCCTTTAATTCTTGTGTGGATTAGAGTATATCGGATCAACCATGGAATCGAGCTTCTTGTGTTTGTGTTCCTTTGGATGTGTAACTAAGCCCAGATCAGGGTATTCATGACCAACAAATTTCAACAAAAGTTAAAGAAAGACGAATCAAAGTTTCTTAGAGCTGCTACAACTTCTTTGTAAGCCAGGTCATGACATCGAGACGAGTATAGTAAACAAGGAGATCAACATCACTGGGTAGGGCACCTAGCGTGGATAGACATCAAATATGATTTTTGACTTTGGATAGGAAATCAACAATATGTTTAGTTCCTTGTGCTAACTTAAGAAGTTTATCTTTAAGATAAATCATGTGGGATTGGGAACATTAGGCAAATATATAGTTTAAACGAGTCTAAGCCTCATGGAAAGTGGAGGTTGAGGCCATGAGAGAGATGATTGGTTCATTGGGGGACACAAGAATGCATGAAAGAATAAATGTCTTGGCGTTTCCAGAAGGAATATGCAAGGTTTGAAGTATTGGCATCACCATAGTGAGGTCATAGTTTGAGCTAGACATGATAATGTACCATCTAGGTACCTCATGAGATCGAGATTGTAGAATAAGGAATGAGAGATGGATACCTGCATTGATTTGCACTAGATTGTCATAATTTTGTTCATGGTTTAAAAGTGACAGTTGCAATTTCGTTGCCATTGGGAGGGCTTAAGAGTGGTAACAACAAGAGATAGTGATAGAGTTGGGTTGAATTTGTGTGAATAGAAGAATGATGAAGACTTAAAAAGAGTTACATTGTAGAAGCCAAAAAATTGACTATAATAAACTAGTGGAAGTCTTGACTACTCTAATGCCATGAAGAGAAAAGAATAGATGAATAATAATTTCATAGATTTAAAATGAGTTGTATTACATGTCTATATTTTAGTGTAATTAAAGTGTTAAGACGCATAAAAAAAACTATATTATCAATTGCAACAAGTTAAATAGGTTATTCAAGTTGGTTAATTGTAGATTAAGCCTTCAACATTTCAAAAAAGTTGCAAATACATTCAAATATTTGATTTTTGGCACTGTACACCCCAACTTATCGTTTATTAGCAACAATAGTCTCATTTCGACAAACGTGAGTGGGAAAGTGGGAAAGAACCTTAAAAATCCCAAAAAAAAAAAAAGGTTAATAGAAGATTTAGGGGCCGTTCTCTTTGTGTTTCAATTTTGGATTTTGAGTTTTGGGTTTTGTTTTGAATTTTAGATTTTGGTTGTTTGTTTTGGGATTGTTGAAAACATGTTCTCTTTGCGATTTTGGAAAACTGTTTTAAAAAATAGAAAACTGAAAAATGCGTTTACTTTGTAATTTTTTGATATATTTATTTTGTGATATTTTATATGTAAAAATGGTTGATTTTTGAATTAAATTAATTTTAATATTAATAAATAAGTTAGTTCTCTATGTCAATAAATTCATCATTAATATTGTTTCGGTTAAACAAAAATTTAACCACATACTAACAAAATTTGAACATGGATCTATATATAATGGCAAAATAATATAAGGACTTCAAGTGAAGGAAATGTCTCACATTTACAAAATAATAATAATAATAATAATAATAATAATAATAATAAATAAATTACAAAAAAAAATCTTAACATGAATCTATATAATGGCAAAATAACATAAGAACTTCAAGTGAAGGAAGTGTCTCACTTTTACACAAAAAAATAATAATAAATAAATAAATAAAGAAAAATTAAAAAAAAAATCTTAAAATGGATCTATATATAATGACAAAATAACATAAGAACTTCAAGTGAATAATGTGTCTCACTTTTACAAAAATAAATAAATAAATAAATAAAATTTACAAAAAAATAAAAAATAAAAAAATCTTAACATGAATCTATATATAATGACAAAATAACATAAGAATTTCAAGTGAAGGAAGTGTCTCACATTTAAAAAAAAATAATAATAAAAAAAAATAAAAAATTACAAAAAAAAAATCTTAACATGAATCTATATATAATGGCAAAATAATATAAGAATTTCAAGTGAAGGAAGTGTCTCACATTTACTTAAAAAAAAAAAAAAAATTCAAAACTCGCGTTTTGGTCGTTTTAGACTTTTTAACACAAAATATCCAAAACGCAATAAACTCGTTTTGAGTTTCCTTTGTATTTTTTTTTGGTGTTTTGGAAAACGCATTTCTGAAAATTGACAAAGTGAACGCGTTTTCGATATTTTCAAAAATCGAAAACTCAAAACGGGCCGAAAATAGCAAAGAGAACGTGGCCTTAGTTCTCAACCTTTTATTTTTTACACCATACATCTCTAATGTTTCATTTATTAGCATATTACACCATTATGACAGAATTCGTCAATTCTAATTGGTAAATGACTCATATGCACTGTCACGTGATATTATGGGGCAGTAAGGAAATACATTATTAAAAATCACTAAAAATCCAAGCATTTAAAAAAATTACATTACATTGTGGTCACTAGGAAATACATTATTAAAAATCACTAAAAATCCAAACATATAAAAAAATTACATTACATTGTGATCACTGTTCAATTGAATAATCAAATTCTCAACTCATGTCAATTTGAATTTGATACTCATAATTACACACAAGCGCAGAAGAAAATGAAAATTCTACATTGAGTAATTTCTTGAAATTGAGTTTGAGGAACGCAAGTCAATAGGTCAATTTTTATATTTTTTTTAGCCAGTGCTGTTGTATTTGAATATGCACCAACTTTTGCTCCTATACAATTTTTAGCATTTTCAGATTATAAGTTTATGTCGCAAGAATCTCATTCCACGAAGCCGAGAGATATGACTCATACAAATGTGAAAATACTGAAAATTGAACAATGGCAATACATGTACAGATTTAACTAAAACAACATCAAATATCTCAATCTTGACAAAAACAAATTGGACATATAAATTTGTGTTCCCAGCCCTAGCTTTTAGGCATCCTCAATTATGTAATGGTGAAATTTCCTTTTTCTTCTGTGTTCGTGTATGTAATTATGAATATAATATGTTTAAAATTATATTTGAATATAGAATTTGATGTTTGATTGAATAGTGATGGCTTGTGTACTATATTTTTTTATAATGTTCGAATTTTAAATGATTTTTCAATAATACACTTCATTACTTCCCTCATAATGTTATATGATAGTACACATTGGTCAGTTACAAAGCGAATTTGACGAATTCTGACATATTGAATGTAATTCGCTAATAAATGAAAGGTTAGAGAAGTTTGATGCCAAAAATCAAAGACTGGGAACTAAATTTACAATTAACCCTTCTTTTTTGGATTTTTAAGTGACTTTCCCATTTTTTCCCTCCATTTTTGTCAAATGAAACTAATGATGCTAATAATTATATGTGGGGGATGTATGCTGCAAAAAATTAAATGTCAACTTTTTTTAAAAGGTTGGGAAATAAATGATATGTTATGGATGTAAAATTGTAATTTCTAAATGGAGGCTTAAGTATTATCCTGAACAACAATAACAACAACAATTTACAACAGAGAAGTAATACGAATAACTTATTAGTTTATCATATCTACACTATCTTAAAAGTGTGGATGAGTAGAAATCTTTTGATTTCTCATTTTATCCTCATATTCTTTTCTTTTTTTCAATAATACCCTTAGTTTATTTATTAAAAATTATTTATATTTATTTTTATTTCAAAAACATCAATTTATCCATGTTGACTAAATCGAGATTTCATTAATTTATCCCCGTTGACTAAATCGAAATTGGTTATTCAATTAATATTAATTTAATGTCGTTACTTTTTAATTTACTTTTAGAATACTACCCCCACCAAGTTTTATTTCCCATTATAACTCTACTGAATATTTCAAAGAGTGTGTTTATGGGTTTAATAATTTTTTTCTATTATTAATTCAAACAATTATGTTTTAGTTATCGATAAAAATAGATTTTTCATAATTATTTTCAAAGTAGGATGAGTGTGAAACTTTTTATTTTTAAACTTACTTAAATTCTTATCAAAATCATCAATTAATTTTATAAAAAGAAAAATATATATTTTTAATTATTTTCTAATTAAGAATATAAAATAAATATTTTCAAACTCTTTGAGGAAAAAAAAACAATCAAAACTGAAATTTTAATTTTAATTTATATAGTCTCTGTTTGGTGATGATTAAAATAAGATTTTTAATAGATTTTGATAAAAAATAATAAAATGTGGTTGAAAAGTTGTATATCCAATGAAATGCATGGTTAAAATTAATTGTTTACTTTGACTTAGAGTAAAATCTTATTTTAATTTCTCTCAAACGAGAGCATAATATTAAACTTTTTTCCTTATAAAATATGTTCACAAATTAATTCAATTTATCCATACACAATTTTTTCACATTTTTTCGTAACTTACCAATAATATTTTATAAAGAAATTATTGATTTACCTAATATTTTATGATATCATATTACTTCTTAATATATCACAGGCAATTTATTTATTAAGTAGACATTTTAAATAATTGTTTGATATATATTTCGAAGATTTGGACGAAAATTTTCAATAAAATATTAATATATTAAGAATTGAAGTTCATTTACAGTTTTCCTCTAACAATATTAATTACGTAAATTATTTTCAAAAATAGTATTAGCACTTAAAAAAATATTACTTTAACATTTGTCATATATATAAAACGTGCGAAGCACGTGCTTACTACTAGTGATAAGAAATGTGTATAAAATACATTAAATGGGTAAAAAACATACTAGTTCAATAGAATCGATACAATGATTAAGTATGATAGCGCCACGTGCCAACTGTCATGTTCTTGATCCCTATGGAAGATTTGTAATTCTTCTAGCAATTGGATATCTTATTCCTCTTTACCTTGTTGCCCTGTCCTTCTCATTTTCGTATCAATTTTTTTTTTGGTGGGGGGTTGAGGGTCTACTTTCACTTTCTTTGAACAAAATTTTCCAGTCTTTGTTATTCATGCATGAACAAGATTTATTAAAGATCAGCATTGTTACTGATAAGCCTATCTAGTCCCAAATATGGCACCACAAGACATGTGTCGTGAGAATTAAATATGGGTGGGTGGCTACATTGCTCACCTACCCATAGAGAGAGGGTATGGAGAGGTATGGACCACGAGTGAGTTCGATAACAAACCCACTTGTGGGTTTTAGATAATTTTCCTTATTATTGATATCTAATATTCAATTTCAACATTTCATTTATTTATATTTATTTATTTATCATGTACAAAACGAATGCCTTTTTAAATATTTATATAAAACATCGTATCAAATTTTTCATCCATCATTTCACTACATATAAAAAGAGCCAATTTGGGTGATGAGGGTGCTTCCTAACCATCAATCAAAATCTCTTTCAAGAAGAACTTCCACGCATACAATGAGTTTGAAAGTGAGAGAGAAGTGAATGAGAGTATAAAAAAAAGGGAGAGGGTATGGCGAGAAGGAAGAGAGATAGTAGGGCTACTCGAAAGCGAGAGAGAAGTGAATGAATGAGATTATAAAGAGAAGGGAGAGGGTGTGGTGAGAGGGAAGAGAGATAGTAGGGTTGCCAAAAAAAAAAAAAATCGCGAAATCCAAACCGAATCTAACTTGATGGTTTGAGACAACATGAACCCGTGGTTTTTTCCCCTCAAACTAAACCAAATCATTTCAAAAAGGTTTGGTTTATGTGTTGATTTTCGAAAATCGCAAATAATCGAACCAAACCGTTTTTAAATTTTAAATTAAAAATTAATTTTATTAAATTATAAACTTTTAAAGAAAAATCATGTCAATAATTATTTGAAAGGAAAATATAATATGAATCGGAAAACAACATTTTGAAGCCACCTTTAATATCTATACTAAATTAAAATTTTGAAGCCACCCTTTAATATCTACACTAAATTTAACTCCGTGCAAGACCTGTGCTTATACAATTACCATCTTCTATATTATAATCCTACATGTACTTCGTACATACATGTGGACTGTGTGTCAAAAAACTTTTCATTTCATTTGAGAAATGTCAGTTGAGTTCTTGTAGACTTTTATTTACAGTTTTCAACTTTAGATAGTTTGAGATTTGCAATCCAATGTCTAGAGTTATTTAGCGGTAATAGGATCCTGTTTTATTAAGGTTGATGACGTGTAGCATAATGTGTCATGTTATCATTATTGTTAATACATACAATAAATTATTCTTGGTTGATGGAGAGGGTATTTTCTTGTGATTTATTTGTTCACTAATTTTCTTTTCACTTTATTGTGAGATTAATTGTCAAAAATAAATAAATAAATAAATAAGCAAAAGCTCCCAATCCCGATGTTAGTCCCAATTTCATTTTATCTATCGTTCCCTCTTTCTGGCTTTTAATTGGGTAATCACTTACTTGTTGGCCAAATGACAACTTTATGTTTTTATTTTGAATTGAAAACAAATACAAATTAATTTAACATTATTAATTCCCATTTTAATCTTATTTAACTTTGTATATCATCAAATATAAATTAATTTAACATCTAAAATATGTTACATTGTGTCGATAGGTAAGCCATGGTTTAAAACCGAACCAAACCGCGAAAAATGGTTTGGTTTGATTTGAAAAAATGCTAAACCACTTGAAATGGTTTAGTTTGAAAATATGTCACAAATCACTCAAACTAGACCACGTTCACCCCAGAGAGAGAGAGAGAGAGAGGCCTCGTGGCCTCGTTTAAGACTCATTTCATTTTCAAAATTAGTTTTATAATAATGATTTAATAGATAATTTGTTGTTAAAAAGAAAGGAAACTCGAATTAAAAATTAGGAAATGTTTTGAGTTTACACCCAAAATTAATTTTTTGAAAAAAATTGTGATTGAAAATGAGTTCGAGGAAAAATAAATTATTTGAAAATGGATATCAAACATGAGCTAGGATTGGAGGTGGGGTGGGGTGGAGTGGGTTAAATGATTTTAATTGAATAATATTGTTGTTACTATTAAAAAATGAACTAGCACCTGAATTTTGAATATGAAAATTTGAAATCTTATTTTTGAACTAGGTAATTGAAATACAGGAGATGATGTAATTTTCAATAATAATAATAATAATAATAATAATAATAATAATTAGCACAAAACATCCATACATTTCACAAATTTTGTGCAAATCATCCTTACTTTTGTTTTTGGCAAACTTGCCTACACCTTCACACTTTCTTGATAAATTGACCCTTTTCATATCATTCTGTTAAACTTCTTCATTATGTGCAACTCGTCATTTATTTCTTGTTTGGCAATTTGGAAATCACTCATTCAGTGCTCTATCATGTTGCCAACTTCTTCTAACGAACACACATGAGCACTTGTGTATTGTAATTTTTATTTTATCAATTTTTTAATATGTAATAATTATGCCAGAGCCTTTGATTAATCAAAGTATAATATACTGAAATTGCTTTGTTTAGCAAGGAGTAGCCTCACTAGTCATACTTTTCTTAGTCTATATATTATTGAGAACCAGTTACCAAACCTATTTTTGCCATTACCGAACTCCGATAGTTCATTTTTCTAAAAAGCGTGAAGCGTGACGAAGCGTGGAATTCGAGTGACAAATTTTTCAAGCTTCAGCGAGAGTAGGTGTTAAAAAGTATTTTTCAATTCCTATATACTAGATTTAAATTTTACCCATACTTTAACCCCTTTAAAAAAATATGAAAAAAAAATAAAAATAATAGAAGCATAAGCGCACTTTGTTGCGCTTCCTCATGCTTTGGCGCGCCTAAGCACACTTACTCACGCTTTAAGAGTGTTTTTTTCACACTTTATAGCTAAAAAAATTCCAGACTCTTTTTCCACGCTGATTCAACGCGTGCGTTTTAGAACACTGCTCAAGATTACAGATTACTTAATAAAAGTATTTATAATTATTATTTAATTATTATGAAATTTAAAGAAAGAAAAACGAAAATATTAATAAAATGAAAAATTATGAAAAATGTGTTTAAATACCTCTCTTCAAGAAACTCGTTTGATCAATTCTAGCATCCGTTGAATTTATATGATATATGCATGAATAATTTCTCAAAACGGACTTCGAGAATGTGAATTTCGTTCATAAATTTGATCAACGGGTAATCACTAGTGAATTTTTAAATTTATTTCTCTACCCAACACTTCAAAAAAAAAAAAAAAAAGTTTTGAGTGACTTACTTTGACAAGTCATAATTTTCTCCCCGCTTAATCATTTCTCTCGTGTAAATAACATGTGAAAGCACTCCATGAGTAATTTGAAATGGTACTAAGAACTCAACATTTCAACCTCATTTGCTACCTCAAATCTGAGCTCAAACATTGCAGTCCTAAATTGAAATTTTTAAGTTTTGAACCATGAAGTGGCTCTGTAGGTTGAACACGGCTGCACCCTAGCTTCCATTACTCACCCTGTCCATGAAATACACCTCCATCTTGCACGTAATCTGGTTTAACACCTTCGGCTTGCAATCAAATTGAAGATAGAATCCGAGTCATTCCTGTTAAGAGATGATACCCAAAAATATTTCACAAAGTGAACAAGAAACAATAACGCAAGTAAAAACTCAGAATCTTTTATAAAAACTTGAAGCCACAAAGTATTCAACAATAAATATACAGATCACGTCTCTTATACAAAAGAAATCAGAAAACCTAAAACAAACTCGCAAAACCACAAAGTATTATATACAGAATAACAATCTGTATACAAACCACAAAGTATCACTGATTTTACACTAAGAATCAGTAAAATAACCACACAGAAGATGCGAGAAATCAGAGAGAAAATTAGGTTTTTTTGATGAATGAAGAGAGAGACGAAGATGAATCAGAGTGGATGATTCTAGAGAGTATGAGAATCGATTCAGTATCCAGCAAGCTTTATCTCTGAATGAAGGGCTCAGATTAAAGACAGTAATCCAACGGTAAGAAATGAAAAGGCGGTGATACATTGGGCCATAGAAACGGGTCACCGGGTTGGGCTACTATCACTTCTGGTCCAATATCTATCCATATGCTGATCTGAATTTTTGGGCTGAAAAATGGGCTGCAAAATTGGATCTACATACTCCACCTCAATTTTGGATCAGCACACCTGTAAATATCAGAATTCAAAGCAGTATCAAAAGTCTAACAAGTTAAGAGAAACTAAAGCATCTTTAAATTTATTTATATGTATTATTTTAGTTCCTGCATCTGCAGGATTCAACTGAGTTGGGATTTTAACAAGTTTGATCACACCCTTTTCAGTTATATCCCTGATGAAATGAAATTTAACATCAATGTGTTTGGATCTATTATGAAAAACAGGATTCTTACACAGGTGTAAAGCACTTAAACTATCTGTACTTAGTTCAATAGCAGAATCATTAATACAGGAGATTTCAGATAACAAACCTTTTAACCAGATACACTCTTTCACTGCATCAGTGGCAGCAATATATTCTGCCTCAGTTGAGGACAGTGCCACAAGTTTCTGTAATTGTGATTTCCAACTAATATATGTATCATTTAAAGTAAAAAAATATGCAGAAGTAGACTTTCGATTGTCAATATTACCTGCAAAATCTGAGTCTACAAAGCCATTTAATTTGAAGTCATTTTTGGTTATAAAAAATGCTAAACTCAGATTTGCAGTGCCTTTCAGGTATTTTAAAAGTGATTTTACAGCTTCCCAGTGTAATTCACCAGGGTTACTCATGAACCTACTAAGAACACTTACAGCAAAGGCAATATCAGGTCTAGTACACACCATAAGGTACATAACAGATCCTATAGCATTAGAATATGGTACATTTTTCATCCTAAGTTCTTCTTCTGCAGTTTTAGGACAATGATCAGAAGATAATTTAAAATGAGCAGGCAAAGGTAGAGACACAGGTTTAGAATCAATCAAATTAAATCTGGTCAAAACTTTTTCAATATAATGCTTTTGATTTAAAAATAGATTCCCTGATTGTTTATCTCTAAATATGTCCATACCCAAAATCCTTTTAGCATGTCCTAAATCTTTCATTTCAAATTCAGAATGCAATTTGTTTTTCAACAGGTTAATCTCATGTATATTAGGTCCAGCAATTAACATATCATCAACATATAACAACAAATACATGAAATCAGAATTATCAATCTTGAAATAAAAACAAGAATCATATTGGCTCTTTTTAAAATTTAGGCTTTGGATATAAGAATCAAACCTCTTATACCACTGCCTAGGTGCTTGCTTCAAGCCATATAGGGATTTTTTCAATAGACAAACTAAATCAGAATTTCCCCCTTTTTCAAAACCTTTTGGCTGATTCATATATATAGTTTCATGATCCATATAGAAAAGCAGTTTTAACATCCATTTGTTCAAGTTCTAAATTAAAATGAGCAACAAGAGCAAAGAGTATTCTGATTGAAGTATACTTAACCATAGGAGAAAATATTTCATTGTAATCAATTCCTTCCTTTTCAGAAAAACCCTTAGCCACAAGCCTAGCCTTGTACCTAGGTTTAACATCTTTTGAATCACTTTCCTTTATTTTAAAAATCTATTTGCAGTCAATGATCCTTTTATTATATGGTCTATTAACCAAAATCCAAGTGCCATTTTTCAGAAGAGAATCCATCTCTTCCTGCATGGCAGCCAACCATAAATATGATTCTTTTGAAGAAACAGCTTCTTCAAAAGATTCAGGTTAAAAAACAAGAGGATCCGAATAAGTATATGCAGACACAAAATCAGGATCCTGAAACTTAAGAGGTGGTCTTATCTCCCTTCTAGGTCTATCCCTAGCTAGTTGATAATTATCAAGGTCTGTTTCAGCTTCAGGAATATTACCAAGCAATGGTGAAGTCTCAGTCAATACAGGTTCAGGTTCAGGATTGTCATTTTGAAAATGTGGGGGTTGCTCCACCTGAAACTGAGTATGGGGCAGGCCATTTTCATCACCTAAATGGTATGTACTCAGCTCAGTAGTAAGGAAATCTTTATCATTTACATGATCATCTAATTTATTATTCTTACAAGGAAAAACAGTTTCATTAAAAATGACAGACCTACTTAAAATAACCCTGTAACCTCCCTGCTCCCCGACCCAAAGTCTATAGCCATTGACCCCTTCTCCATATCCTAAAAACACACATTTCAGAGATCTGGAGTCAAGTTTTGTTTCAGTTTGGTTTGAGTAGGCAGCACACCCAAAAATTTTCAATTTTGAAAAATCTGGAAGAAAATTATTCCAAATCTGATCAGGTATATTGAAATTAATTACACTGCAGGGAGAAAGATTGATCAAGTAAGAAGCAGTTTTAACAGCTTCTCCCCAGAAAATTTTTGGCATGTTAGAATCAAGTAGGAGACACCTAGTTCTTTCTAAAAGAGTTCTATTCATTCTTTCAGCAACCCCATTTTGCTGTGGACTGTATGCAACAGTCCTATGTCTAAGGATTCCTAGGTTGCTACAAAAAGAATCAAAGTCTTGATTACAAAATTCTAATCCATTGTCTATCCTAATTATTTTTACCTTCTTATCCTTCAAATTTTGGACTAAGGTAATCCATTTTTTAAAAACAGACACTGTAGCATCCTTAGTTTTCAACAAATGAGCCCAAGTTTTTCTAGAAAAATCATCTACAATAAGAAGAAAGTACCTATAACCTGAGACAAAATTAACAGGAGATGGACCCCACAAGTCAGCATGCAAATATTCAAGAACATCAATAGATTTATGAATACCTTTACCAAAAGAAGTCCTTTTCTGTTTTCCTAATACACATTTTTCACAGAATTCAAGTTTATGCAGCACATCATTACCAAAAACACCTTTGTTTTCAAGTAACTTAAGACCTTTTTCACCTAAATGTCCTAATCTTTTATGCCATAAAACAGTTTTGTCCACATCAGACACAACATTAAAAGATCTTGCATAAACAGGTAAGGTATTCAGCACATAGATCCCATTAATTTTGGGAGTAGAAAAAATCATCAAGTTACTTTTGAAAATACTTAAGTAACCATTAAACATTCTAATCTCATAAGATTCAGAATCAAGCACACCAAGAGAGATTAGATTTCTTTTCAAGTCAGGAACATATCTTGTTTGGTTTAAAACAAGAGTTTTGTCATTATCAAGTTTTAACAAAATCTTCCCAGTTCCTTTCACATCACATGTAACATTGTTACCAAGTTTCACAGAGCCATAATGATCAGAACAGAAGTCAGAAAATAAATTTCTTTCAGGACACATATGAAAAGTGCAACCAGAATCAAGTATCCATTCATGTTTGTTTTCAGATTCAGTGGTAACATAAACCACTCCATTATTGTCTTGGACTGCAGTCTCTGTTTGATTACTGGTTCCTATTTCATTTTTCCTTTTGAAACAATTTTTGATATGATGTCCAGGTTGGCCACAATAGTAACAAAGTCTGGGTCTATTTATGTTATCAAGTCCCCCAGAATTATCTTGCCCCCTGACATTATTCTGACTTCTATGGTTGTCTTGATTTCTAGAGTTATCATAACCTCTAAAATTGGTCTGATTTCTAGAATTATTTGGTCCTCTATAGGTGTTGTCATTTGACCTATTGAATATGGCTCTATTTTGAAAATTCCCTCTTGCAGGCTTATTATTAACATTATTCCAGGTTCTAACATTGCTAGAGGTATTCCAATTTTTATTGAAATTACTCACTGGCTTATTATTCCTAAAAGGAGTCTTTTTCTTAAAAGATCCTATCACATTATAAGCCTCTTTAGGATTGTTCTTGAACTCAAGTTCTTTATTTTTAAGTGAAGTGTGAACAATTTCAGTAGTCAATTTTTGTCCTCCATATTCAAGAGCATTTCTAAGGTCTTTGAACTTATCACCCATAGCATTAAGCAAACACACAACCTTTTGTTCATCAGTTAATTTTTCCTCACAATTTAACAGACTCTGTGTAATTTTGGTAAACCTACTCATGTTCTCATCTACATCATTTGAATGATCAAATTTAAAAGAGAAATATTGTTTCCACATAAAGCATTTATCAGGCAAAGACACAGTAGCATAAACTTCTTCAAGTTTATCCCATAATTCCATAGTAGTTTTAGTCTTGCCTACTTGTCTAATGACATTATTAGATAAGTGTAAGAACAAAGTACTCCATGCAATTTCATCCATTTCAAGTTGTTTATCCTGAGGGGTATCAAGAGGCCAGGGCATATCTATAGCCTTAGCACATTTCATTTGAAGTAATAAAGCCTTCATTTTCTGGCTCCAGAGATTAAAGTCTCATTTGCCATTCCATACTTCAACATCTACTTTTACAGTAGCCATTGAAGTAATGATTAAAAAATTTATTTTAAAAAATTATTAAATTGAAGGCTTTGTTATTCCAAATAAGAAAAGTCAGACAGATTGAAACACAAAATACAAACACTGAAACCCAAGAATTATCAGTAAGTATTCCACAAAGATCAAGATATAAGAATAAGGTTTCAAACAATTTATGAAACAGCAAGGCAATCAAGATGATTACAATTCAAACACAAATCAGACTAATCAGATAACTACACAATACCAATGTATAGAAACAGGTTCTCCCAGTATATCCCTCAACCTATTTATGGGTCAGCCCAACCTCCCTCAGATTCCCGGATTCTCAAGGAATCCTGGACAAAGGTAAGAATTAGGGTCCAATAATAGGCTTCAACGGAGGAATTTAGGAAAGAACCAGGAATTTGGAAAAATAATCAGTATGAATTGCAGTAAATTGAAAAGAGATCACCTGATGCAAAGTTATATAAGCTCAGCGGCACAAAGATTATTTTTCCACAAAGATTCAGAATCCACAGGTTCAATACCACCAAGTTCCAGAAATGTTGCAAAGATCAACCAACTAAGTAAATGTAGGATCTATTGTATATTGATTCAGTATATTTATTAAGTAAATATACTGAAAACCAAAACAGAATAAAGATCCCAAAGAATTATATATGACTCAGAATAAAATCCAAAATCGTAAGAAAACCTAATTTCAAAATAAGTTTTAAACAAGAAAATACCACAAAGCAAATTTCTGAACCACGAAGAAAGTTTGAAAAAAATAAAAATTTCAAACGATTTCAGAAACAAAAAAAATTCAGAATCATAGACTAGTTTACAAACAGGTTTTCAAGAAACTTTTAAGAACAAATATTTTCTCAAAGATCACCACCAAGAACTGAAGAACCCTAAATCGTTGTAAACAGTAACCACAAAGAAATTTTCAAGAAAAACACAGATCCGTACAGAAAAATCCTGGATCTAACAAAACTGAGTCAAGAATCAAGGTTTACAACATGAACCCTAAGGCTCTGATATCACTGTTAAGAGATGATACCCAAAAATATTTCACAAAGTGAACAAGAAACAATAACGCAAGTAAAAACTCAGAATCTTTTATAAAAACTTGAAACCACAAAGTATTCAACAACAAATATACAGATCACGTCTCTTATACAAAAGAAATCAGAAAACCTAAAACAAACTCGCAAAACCACAAAGTATTATATACAGAATAACAATCTGTATACAAACCACAAAGTATCACTGATTTTACACTAAGAATCAGTAAAATAACCACACAGAAGATGCGAGAAATCAGAGAGAAAATTAGGTTTTTTTGATGAATGAAGAGAGAGACGAAGATGAATCAGAGTGGATGATTCTAGAGAGTATGAGAATCGATTCAGTATCCAGCAAGCTTTATCTCTGAATGAAGGGCTCAGATTAAAGACAGTAATCCAACGGTAAGAAATGAAAAGGCGGTGATACATTGGGCCATAGAAACGGGTCACCGGGTTGGGCTACTATCACTTCCGGTCCAATATCTATCCATATGCTGATTTGAATTTTTGGGCTGAAAAATGGGCTGCAAAATTGGATCTACAATTCCTTAGTCACATAAACAAGATGAAATCCCATACGAACAAGAGCTCCTTCTTTTCTGTGCATCTAAATATTTCTATAAATAGTACTTAAGGTTTTGAAATCAACTCTTTGCACTGGAAATCTAACAAAGAACGTGAGAAATGATAGCCTCTTCTATCCGAAACCTACGTGAGGAAATCTTGTCAAAAATGTGTTTCAATCCATTTCAATCTGTCCTTTTTATAAGAAAACTTTTTTTTTCTCAAAGTTATTTATCAAAACAAATTAATTTGGATCAAACAAATCAACAGAAATGGATTTTAGATTTTGGAAATTCGTTTGATGTTAATATTGAACATTTCGTGTTGACACCAAACGAGGAAGATGAACATGATGTCGACATCCATATAGACACTAAGCTTATTTTGAGTCCTGATTTTGGTATTTTACTTCTCTATGATTTTTAGGTTGATTTACATCGTATTATCATCAAGTATTACGAGTATTAGATACACCCTTTGTATGTTGCATAATGTAATAGCACGTTTTCGATAAAATGTCATTTGATTGATACTGAACCATGAAGAAAAGTTTATGTATAAGGATTATAGATTTGAACTCTAGCCCTCTCGACAATCATTATGTTATGTGGATATCGATGAAGATGTCGGGAGTACCTCGTGACTCTGAGGTTTGGTAAGGAACTACATGTTAATTGAGTAATCATATTGCAGTCAAATATGGTGAAAATGAAAGGATGTGAAAGTGTTATGTTGTGATTTTTTGTCACTTATCGATATCTGATTTATGCTGTTAAAGAGCTTTGGGGTAGATGAGATAATTTATAATCGAGCCCTGAAAGCATGATTTTGAAAAGAATATACACGTCTATCGATTATTCATTAAATCATCAATTCACATTTTCCATATTTTCTTAAATTGTAGATGCTGCACTTTGATACTTTTAAAGTAATTTCTCGAGACTCGATTAGGTTGGCTGACAAGAGACATTATATGCATGCGGTGTATGTACACATTTGACAGTCATATTGCGACTTCTCGAACTTGACACGTTTTGTTTGGTCTTACTTCTATGTAGATTTCTTTTGTAGTGAAACTTTAGAGTATGAATATTCTGATAACTTTTCTGATAATGTAATTGTTGTTGTGTAATGTTTTGTTGAAAAGAGAATATTTTGAGGATTTTTTAAATTATCTTTTATAAACAGCGTTGTTAAAGCATTCAGAAATGTTTATATATTATGTTTTGAAAGAAATAGGTTTAAATTGTATTTCAATATCCAAAAACATTTTTGTCTATTATATGTCGACTCCAAAACCCTAGATGTCAACACTAGAATAATGTCTCCAAAATAGTGTAGGTGTTGACACCACTTTGTATTAGTGTCGACACCAAAGTTCATGCAATGTCTCTGTTCATTTTGTATCGACACCTATGGTTTCCCAATGCCATAAATTTTAAATTTTACTCATTTTCCGACTAATTATTATTTAATAACATATGAGGGTTTAGAGTCGTCACATGATGAGTTGCACATAACGGAATTATTTAACAGAACTTGACGGCTGGGACGCTCTTGCCAAGGAATGAAGATGAGGGTGATTTTGCCCAAAAAAATAAAAATAAACGTAAGAACGAATTTCTCAAATGCTGTGTAAAGTAGGGATGAATTGTGCAAATTATCCACCCAAAAAAATAGTATGAGTGTACAAGTGGTGGTGGTTTTGCAACAAGACTCGGTCAATGAAAATTAGGAGTTAGGACTAGAAGAGAAAATGAAAGAAGCCATTTAGAAAAATTGAAATTGCTTTCCAACCAATTTATTATACTAACCAGTCTGATAACTACAATAATAAATATTTGCAGCTAACAATGAAAAAAGTAACTTTGTGACAAACAACACTTTGCTTTGCTGCTCTTAGGTTATATATTCCTCCCAATTAAATTCAAGAAAAGAGGAAAGCGACTAACTATAAAGTGGGCCCATAAAGCAAATTTTCTTCTTCAGACAACAAGGAAAAAGTAGGAAAAATTTGTAATGGGAATGAGTCAGAAAGGCAGCCTAAGATGATGAAAATTAAAACATAAAATTACACAAAGTGGAGAGAATCTTATAATTCTCAAGTCTGTTCTGAATATTTGTCCAAAGCTCCCAGCAGCCTTTTGTGCTTATTTTTTCTACTTTTTCCCCATTTTCTTTTCTTCTGTTCTTTTCTTACTCTCCTTTCCTTGTCTCTCTGATGCTCTTTGGCAAATGGCCCTTTTCCTCTTATAATACAAAGAAATAAAGAATTGGTCCATTTTGGAGTCTGATACTGTTTTTACTTATTGCCAAACTCTAGAGCATGTTTGGCTGAACCTAAGAAAAAGTAAAAGTACTTTTTGTAAGTGAATATTTTTAAATAAATGAGTTTTTAATTAAAGGCATTGGAGAAAAACTGGTTTGAATAGGAAGTAAGGGTGTGTTTGATTTACCACTTTTTTTTATGGAAAATGGAAAATATTTTCTCATTTTTCACCTTTTCACATGTTTGATTGCATTTTTTTCCCCTGTGGAATTGATTTTCCAAGTCTTGGTCATGTTTGATGTACTTTTCTCCATTTTGCTTGAAAATGTTTTCCTACCATTATGATGGGAAATTATTTTCCACCTGTGGCGAAAACTCAAAATTTTCCTTTTTTTATATGGTTTGTACAATCTTATATTAAAAAAAAAAAAAAAAAAAGACTAAAACAACTCAACTTTAAAAAATTTTCTATGAAAAATAATGTCAATCAAATAATAAAAGTTACAAAACTAAGAAAACTCACTATTTTTTCCACCTAAAAAATAAATTCAATCATACACTTCTAATTGATATTTTTCACGAAAATATTTTCTTTTTACCTATTTTACATCTTTTCAATTAAACGGACACTAATTTTATTCTCTCTGGGCTTTGCCAATTGCCAAACATGTTCAGACAATTTTTGTCATAGCTGCCCAATTCTGCTTATGTCTGTTTTATAAGCGAAATCAATATAAATGAGGATTGTTATAGATAGACAGACTACTGCCCTGTTTGTTAAAAGTTTGGGTATATCTTTTTTTTTTTTTTTTTTCGAGATAAAATATGCAGTTGAAAAGTAGAGAGAGAAAATGTGTGTAATTAAAAAGTGATATGAGTAATTGTATTGTTTAAAAACATCTGTTTGTATTTTTTAACAATTTTGCCAAACAGAAGGTTATACCACATATCGCAAGTTCTACTTATAGTCTTATACTACACATCTCATTGAGCTTGAATTTCACATTATAAGCAAACCCAAGATAAATGAGGAGGATTGCTATAGATGGACAAAATGAAATTCAAATAACCATCTTAAATTTATTGAGAATAATTTTTATTTTGTGTTCGGCGGTTACTTAACGAGGAGAGAGAATATTTTGTTTATGTTTTTGAGGTAAAATATATGGTTAAAAATTGGAGAAAAAAATGTGTATGGTTAAAAAGTAATTTGAAAAATTGTGTAATTTAAATTGTAGTTTAAACTACAATTTAAAGTGGAAACCGAACGGAGACATCGCAAATGTCTTTTTTTCCCCTTCTTTGTGCTTTTTACTTTTCAATCTATATCTATTAACTACAGATCTGTTGGTTAATAATTTTGTGTTTAAAAACGTATTTCTTTATATTTTCGAGGTATTATATTTTCGAGGTAAAGTTTGTGGTTGAAAAGTATAAAAAGAAAATATTTGTGGTTCAAGAGTATTTTGAAGAATTATATTGTTTATTTTTAAACAGCTTGCCAAACATATGCGTATTTGTTTCCTCCGTCATATAATATTGTTCAGTTTGACGCGCAAGATATATTACTAAGCCCTAAGCCCTAAGGGCATCCCAAAGCACCATTTTTGTGCACTACGTGCACCAAAATATTGCATTACTCACACAATTTTTTGAACTCATCTTCAAACACATGTGCCAACTTTTATACCAAATCTAAAGTTCAATATTTTGTTTTTTAATTAATTTAAATTGTAATTCATTAAATGAAATTCACGCTTGTATACTAAATAGTACACTTATTTAACAGTAAGAAAAAAGATAATACGTAATGTCACATTCTTAATGTCGATAACACAAAACGAAAATAACTTCTACTACAATGAAAACAAAATACATAAAAGAAATAGGTAAATTTAATTTTCGGAGTTGGTTTATCATCTCACAACCTGTGCACCTAGTGCCACTCGCCTCAATTTGAATTAGTGTGTTATGTTACACACCGTTTGACGACCTAAGCCGCCATTTTTTTTTTTTGTGTTTTCTAAGTAAATGTAGGGTTAAAAATTGGAGAGAGAAAACGTGTGTTGTTAACAAATAGTTTAAAAAATTGTGTTATTTATAAATTACAATAATTGCGTAAAAGAACGGTATGTAACACTTTTATTTTTTGTGTTGGGTTCTTCTTTTGTACTAATTTCGTAATTTTTTATGTATAACTCCCCTCAATTAGAAGTGTCAATCCGGGTGGTCCGGGGCCGATCGACCAGCCAATATAAAAACCCGATAACGATCCCCTTGAAAAAAAGCTCGCCCACTACCGGTTACGGGTCAGCCCGAAAAATTCGAACTACAACCCAAGCCTGTTCGGGTCGAGCCCATGCGGGTCGCGATTCGTTCTGATTTGGTTCGTATGAATAAAAATATAGATTTTCAATGTTACAATATTTAATAAAAGCAATATATATATTTTTTTATTTATTTACGGGTCAGCAGGTTAACCGCGGCCCATGAAGGTTTGACCAGCAAAATTCGCGATTCACAATTTCTTGACCCGTGAACAGCCCGCACGGGTAACGGGTCGGCCCGCGGTCCTTGGTTGATCGAACCGATTTTCATGGGTCTGATCGGCTCGTCTATCTTAACACCTCTACCCTCAATATAGGATATGTAAGGGTGTGTTTGATTGTGAAGGTGGAAAATGGGTGGAAATAAAATATTTTTCAAGGAATTGATTTTGTTTGGAAAATATTTTCGTTGAAAATCAATTGAAAGTGTTTGATTGGTTAAATTTTTTAGGTGAAAAAAGTAGAGAATTTTTCAAGATTCATTGGTTAAATTTTTTAGGTGGAAAAAAGTAGAGAATTTTTCAAGATTCATTATTTGATTGACATTATTTTTCATGAAAAATAAAGTAAATTTTTTCTAGTTTAATCAATTTTTTTTTTTACTTTTTTAACACATTTGTACATGATAATGATAATATTATTTTTTTGGAAAAAAATAAGTTAATTAACAATAATAAAATTGATCGTGACGAAAAACATTAAATAAATCAAGTTGGACTACAAACATTTTCCCGACCAAACTTTTTCCTGTCTAAACTATGGAAAAATCTTTTCATCTTAAAAAGTGAGCAAATGTGGCTCGCAAAGCAAAGCTAGAAAATATTTTCTTGGCCCAACATTTGTACTCAAACATGACAAAATTAGGGAAGTAGGAAAAGATTTGGATTTTCCATGAAAAAACTCACCCAATCAAACAGAGCCTAAATGTGGGATATACTTAAATTTATAAATCAAAAAATAATTTCATAATCACTTTGCTTATTAAAAAAATGCAAAAAAAAAATTACAAATATAATACAAAGTTGAATAGCATTCTTGTAAATAATTCAAAGACAATTTTGTAAATAAACAAATACCATTTTAGTAAATATTGCATCAACACTGAGAACAGTAACACGACAACTATTGGAGCACCATAATGGTGCTCCATTGGAGATGAATTTCACACCTATTTGGTGCAAATGTTATTTTTGCTAGTTGGAAATGGTCTTATTTGACACCCATTTTTTTTTGTAGAATATATATTTAAAAGTGGAGAAATTTTTTGAATTTACGTGATGATTATTTTATTAGTAGAATGTGATTGAAAATAAGTTCAAAAAAATATGAGTTTTACAATTTGTTTATTCTATTTGGTAAATTATTTATGAACAAATTTATAAACTTTACATTTTCCTAAATTACTTTTTAATTATAAAAATTTCTCCAAACTAATTTTCAAACAAATATTTGACTTCAAAAATATAATAATTTTTTATTCATAAAGAATTTTTTTTTTTTGCCAAACTGAAAATTTATAAACAATATATTTTCTCGAACAATTTTTTAAATGTATACACCTTTTTTTTAAACATAAACAAATTTATTGTTTATATAAAGGAGGCACTTTCTCTCTTTCCCATCATCTCCCATCAAAAGACATAAAAAAGAACTGCTCAAGAGACCTCAGCTTTTATTTCTTTGTCTGCCATTTATTAGCCTTAAATAATCTCATATTACGTCTATCTTCTTTGCTCTTTTCTCTCCAGAATCCTGCCCGAAAATCTGGTCATAAAACCATTTTCTGGCTACCCATTACTTCCCTTTTTGTTTAGCTCAACCTATCCTACAGCCATCAACACTAGACTAAAATCATATCTTCTCTTCTAGCCATTGCTATGTTCATACCTTTATCTTGAACGGAAAATCTGATTTTTCAGCTTCAACTAATCCCATCTTGATATTACTTGAAGAAATTTACGAAAACCATTTTTTGTTAAGCAAGGAAAAATGATCTCAATTACGGACCTTTACCATGTGTTGACTGCTGTGGTTCCACTCTATGTGGCCATGATTTTGGCTTATGGTTCAGTAAAATGGTGGAAAATCTTCACCCCGGATCAGTGTTCAGGCATCAACAGATTTGTGGCACTCTTTGCAGTGCCTCTGCTTTCTTTTCACTTCATCTCCACAAACAATCCCTACGCCATGAACTACAGGTTCATAGCTGCTGATTCTCTTCAGAAACTCATTGTTCTTTTTGTTCTTGCTATTTGGTCAAGAATCAGCTCAAGAGGATCACTCGAATGGTCCATCACTCTGTTTTCTCTATCAACACTCCCCAACACACTTGTAATGGGGATTCCTCTGTTGAAAGGGATGTATGGTGAGTCCTCGGGGAGTTTAATGGTGCAGATAGTGGTCCTTCAGTGCATTATTTGGTACACTTTGATGCTGTTCTTGTTTGAGTACAGAGGAGCTAGAATGCTTATTGCAGAGCAGTTCCCAGACACTGCAGGCTCCATTATCTCATTTAGGGTGGATTCTGACATCATTTCTTTGGATGGGAAAGAGCCTCTGCAAACTGAAGCTGAAGTTGGTGAAGATGGAAAACTTCATGTTACTGTGAGAAAATCAACAAGTTCAAGGTCCGAGATCTTTTCAAGAAGATCCCATGGCCCTAATTCTGGTGTTTCTATGACACCCAGACCTTCAAATTTAACAAATGCAGAGATTTACTCTTTGCAATCATCAAGAAACCCTACCCCAAGAGGCTCAAGCTTTAACCACACTGATCTCTATTCCATGGTGAATGGGAAGAACACAAGCAATGTTAGTCCAAGGCATTCAAATTATGGGAACTTGGGGTTTGATGAGGAGAGTGGGTATGGAAACCCCTCAAAGCCTAATGGTGTTTCTGGGCAGGGGAATGTAGGGTACCCTGCGCCCGCAGGTGCCGGAATTTTCTCTCCGGTGACAGCCACCGGCACGAAAAAGAAGGCTAATGGTGCTGCTGACGCTAATGGAAAAGATCTTCACATGTTCGTTTGGAGTTCTAGTGCTTCCCCGGTTTCTGAAGGAGGGATTCATGTATTCAGGGGAGGTGAATACGGGAATGAAATCAATGTTGGAGCTCACCCCAAAGGTATTTTTTGCTCATTTGGACTTCAATTTTATTTTATCAAAACACCTGTAGACTAAAAACTGTTGATACTTCTTGATTTCTGTTCTTGTTTTGTGCATATGAATGATTGACTGTAATCCTTAAATGTTCTTGGACTTGTCTACTTTTATATGTAACTGTGTTTGTCGTTTACTAGGACTTGTCCTCGGATTCGGATTTCTTTAATTCGCTTGTGGTTTAAGATATATTTGTTTGTTATGTCTTTTTCCAATGGAGTTTCCCTGTAGTATGGGCATTCTATTATTGATTTATTTTCAGCACTGCAGCCTCCCTGAATGTCTGGTTTGTTTGTATTCTTCTACCTGTTAATGGAGTTGACTTGATTGATCTTATTTTAATTACTGATTATTCGACGGTTTAGATTACGATGATTTTGGTCGAGACGAGTTCAGTTTCGCGAACAAACGGGGACTAAATGGGACGGACAGGGAAGGGCCTGTACTATCGAAGCTTGGCTCGAGTTCCACCACCGAGCTTCGTCCTAAGGCTGGTGTCGAGACCAAGACAACAGCAATGCCTCCGACTAGTGTGATGACTCGGCTCATATTGATTATGGTGTGGCGAAAACTGATTAGGAATCCTAACACATATTCGAGTCTCATTGGCCTCACATGGTCTTTGGTCTCGTTCAAGTAAATATTCTCGTATTTTGTTAATAAAAATGCTTGTATCTCGCCCTTGACGTTGTAAGTATTTAACCGATTGTTAAAAACATCGCAGGTGGCATGTTGAGATGCCTGCAATAATAGCAAAATCAATAGCTATTTTGTCTGATGCCGGTCTTGGAATGGCAATGTTCAGTCTAGGTATGATCAAATTGATGTCCCTTTACTTAGGATTATTGCTTGAAGAGCATGTTTGAATTCGAGCCTGTTTATTTACACTTAAAAGTTTGTCGAAAAAGAACTTTTACTTATTTTACAGTTTATACTTCATCACTCATTTTGCTGTGGGATTGCAGGATTGTTTATGGCATTGCAGCCTAGGATGATCGCTTGCGGGAAATCAGTCGCTGCCTTCTCCATGGCCGTGCGATTTCTTACTGGGCCTGCAGTTATGGCTGCTGCCTCCATTGTCGTTGGACTTCGAGGCGTTCTTTTGCACATCGCAATTGTGCAGGTAAATAAATCTCAATAATGCAAAATTTCACATAACACATTTATCTCCAATCTATGATGCTCCGACACGGACACATATCTGACATGATGTGTCTGACATGTCAATACACAATTTTTTAAAAAGGCTCAGACACGACGCATTGTAGATATGTTAATTGAAATCTTTAAAAAAATTATTTATATAATATAAATATAGTTTTATACATGTTATTAATTTTTCTTGTTGAAAATTTTTATCTTTGAGTACCTATTTGTTATTTAATAATAATATGTAGTTACAAAATACATAATTTGTTTTATAAAGAAAGAAGAATGATTATAGTTGAGCGTGGAGGAGTGTCGAGTCCGACATTTGTCGAATACGAACACGCTACCCTAATTAAAGTGTCAATGCAACATAGTCTCCAATGACTTTTGACCTCTTGCTCAACTGATGGATTTCATGCTTCATATTTTCAGGCAGCACTTCCACAAGGAATCGTTCCTTTTGTCTTCGCAAAGGAATACAACGTTCATCCTGATATCCTGAGCACCGGGTTAGCCCCAATAACTTCGTGCTTTAGTTCTATTATATTGAGAAACGAGAAGAAGTTAAAATCTTGTTCGTTATTCATCTCATATTTTCTTGTTGTAGGGTGATATTTGGGATGTTAATAGCTCTACCTATCACTTTGGTGTACTACATATTGCTGGGGCTTTGAAGTTGAAGAAGCAGTAAAGCTGCTGCAGATTTAATGAAAGAACTAACCCTTTTGTGATGGAATTTTTTGGGATTCTAACATAGAAAATGTAGCAGCAAAGAGAAGGGGATGGGATGGGATGGTTGAGAACTTTGAAGAAACTTTTGAAATAAGGATGCTGATATATATAGTAGAGAGAAGAATGAAGAATTATTAGTGGAGAATTTCTATTGTCTTTTTGCTCCTCCTCCTTCAACTCTAGTGCCCTCTATTATTCCTTGTAATTTTGTCACTTTCATGAAATGAAGTTTTTTTATTTTTTTTGGTTAAAGCCTAAAGGTAAGATTAGAGGTTCCAAAATGTTTCAGGTCATGCTCATGCTGATGCTGTGGACCAGTCGACCTTTTGGGATGCCCTACCCGGTCGATCTAGGAATACTTAGAGCATGTTTGGTGTAGGTATATTTTGGGAAAATTTGAAAAAATGAAGGTTTCTTGGGAGAATATATTATGATTGAAAAGTAATTGAAAGATGGTCGTCTCGTAGAAACATGTATGTATAGTTAAAAATGAATTTGAGAAAAAAAAATGGATAGAACCAAACCACCTCTTTTTTTGAGCATGTCAAACTCCACCAGTTGTGTTGTGATTGAAAATACTTGGTTTTATAAAAAAAAAAAATTGTTTATAAACGAAGAATGTGAATATTTTTGAGGCAATATATATGATTGAAAAATAACTTGAAAAAAATGTATGGTTGAAAAGTGATTTGAGGAAATATGTATATAAACCTTTTGTTTATAATGGTAACATTGTGTGGTTTTGGTAATTTTTTTGTTTTGTTTAAAAACATTTTTTTTTAATGTTTTTAACACTCTGTTAGGCACCTATTTAAATAGCTAGGTAAAATGTGACGTTAAAAATTGGATGAAGAAAATATGTGGTTAAAAAGTGGTTTGATCAATTATGTAGTTTAAATTTTAGTTTAAATGTCCAATTTAATGAGTCATCGAACACTCAAGCAAAATATGTTGTTAAAAAATGGAAAGAGAAAATATATATGGTTAAAAAATAGTTTTTGGAAAATTGAGATATTAAAAAAATGTTTTATTTTTTTACCAGACAAAAGTTTATTTATGATTTTAAGATAAAAAAAGTATTAATTAAAAATTAAAAAAAGAAAATGTGTATAGTTAAAAGTGGTTTGAAAAATTATTTTTGTTTATCAAAGACTTGCTAATTTTACCAAATGGAGAAGCTAGGTACACTTCTGTTACCATGCTACCAATGTTTCATGCTTTTTGAAAGGGATTGAAATTTAACATAACAAGAATCTTTGTGCAGAAAAATAATTGATTTTCTGATAAAACGTGCTTCTGAAGGAAAAGTAGAGGGAATTTAACAGTCGTTTCTGAATTTTCTAGTTTTAAAAACAATAAAAAATAAAAATAATTTTTCATATTCTTAATAAACAATTAGAGGTTTCAATACGGATGGTCCGGACCGGGTTGACCCGTCAACATAAAAGTCCGGTAACGACCCGCTTGGAAAAAAGCCCGCTCGCTGTGGATTACGAGTCGGTTCCGGGTCAGCTCACAAATTTCGAATTACAACCCAGACCAATCTGTTGGCACATCCGGGTTGAACCTATACAGGTCGCGGTTCATTCTTCGTTCTGATTTGACCCGTATGAATAAAAATATAGATTTTTTTTCATATTTATAACAATTTTTTTGTCAAGTTTCTAAATACAAAATAATTAAAATGATAAATTCATGTTTATATCATAAACTATTTACATAAAATTTAAAATTATATTTTATATTATATGAATTACTTTTAAATTTGTAAATTTAAATAAAATATAAACAAATAACAATTAAATGCTAAATGTATTTGTAATTACTATTATTAAAGAACATTACGATTTTAGCTATTAGGGAGAAAACAAATAAGATTTTGCTTTAAAAGTTGTATTAAAGTTTGTAAAAGAAGGGAGATATTCAATGTTACCATATTTAATAAAAATTGTTTTTTTTTACGGGTCACCGGGTTAACTGCGGCCCGGGAAGGTTTGACCCATAAAACCCGCGGTTCACAACTTCTTAACCTGTGAACCGCCCACACGGGTCGGCCTGCGGTCCCAAGTCGATCCGGGTCGATTTTCACGGGTATGGTCAGCCCGTCTGTCTTGACATCTCTATAAACAATCATATTTTTCTTTTATTTCTTTTACATATTTATACTTGATAATAATATTAATTTTTGGAAAAAAAAATAAGTCAATTAATAATAACAAAAATAATCAAACGAGACATTTATGATTTGTCATATAAATGTGTAAACTAATTATCACATGTTAGCTAAAAGTTCATTTGCCTTAAAAATAAATAATTGCATAACTTTTAACAAAAGTAGGAAAATCAATTCCAAATCAAAATTAAGCTAAATAAAAAAGAAAGAAAGATGAAAATGACAAATGAGTTTTTACTTCCTACGAAAATGGATGAACACTACTACCTTAGGGGATTTTAGATTGATTTGTCATTTTCCTTTAATTCTTTTTATAATTTTGCTTTTTTACTTGCAGAAAAATAGACCACATGCGATTGTTTTTTAAAAAATTATTGGAGTTTGATAAACATGCGCTCACAATTCTTCGATTATTCTTTTGTGGGCCGTTCCTTTATGACTAAACTAATAGAAAAGGGTAGGGGGCGCTAACAAGCAAGAAAATGAGTGAAAGCTGAAATTAATTCACATAAAAAAAATATTTGAATCGCATCAAAAGTAATTTTGTACACGGTCTAAATCAATTTTTCATACAAGATCAAACGGTAGTAGGATCATATGATTCGAATCTTGATCTGGAAAATCATGTTTTCTAGCCTTTTGCATTGGTACAATATCTGTTTGATATTGTTTAAAAAATATTTATTTGAAATGAATAGTGATTTTAGAAGAATGTATTGTTAAAAAGTAGAGAATTTTTTGAATTGATATGTAATATTATTTTATTAATAAATGTATAATTAAAAAGAAGAGAAAAAAATATGTTAAGTTTTTAAAAGACACCAAACACTAACATAATGGCATAGCTTGAAATTTGCAAATAAGTTAAACTACTTGTAAAAATAAAATTGTAAAAATTAGTACACTAATCCTCACATAGTGAGTCTAAACCTAATATTTTATATCTGGATTAATATATTAATATATATAATTTTGTATGTACAAGTGGAAAAGTTTGCAAATTGGTACAAGTCAGCTCTGAACCTGATTATGGGTCCAATTGGATTATGCGTGGCAACGAGGTAAATCCAACGTTAGCATGAGAAGGCTAGGTCATAGGCATTGTCGGCTTCATTTATTGTAGGCGGCAGTGTTTGCCGGCCAGTTCTCATAGCGCAGTAAGCTCGATAGAGGTTTCATATTTTTTATTTTTACTAATTTTATTTAACATACATATTTTCTCATATTACTTTTAAATTACATATTTTATTTCCAAAAATCACATTTTTTAATTTTTAAACAAAAAACTTTAGCCTCTATTCGACAACTCATTATAATGAAAGCAGTGTTCGGTTGTGAATTTAAATCCAAATTATAATGGGCACAATCTCCTATACTAATTTTTAATCACACACATTTTTTCTCTTCAATTTTTAACAATACAACTTACCCAAAAAAATCCAAATAATACAAATTATCAATCAAATTCTGTTTAGTTCAGCCTCCAAACGGACCCAAATAATTATTGTAATTTATAATTTATGTAGTGTTCGACAGCCCATTAAATCGATTATATTTGATTATTTGTATTTTCAAAGTAAAATGTGTAATTAAAAATTAGATAGAGAAAATGTATGTGATTAAAAAGTCATTTAAAAAATTGTGTAAATTATAAGTTGCAATAATTGCAAATTGTAATGTGTCGTCGAATGGAGGCTTATACAATTCTCAAATTACTTTTTAATCACGTACATTTACTTAGAAAATCCAAGTAAACCCATTTAAATCAATTAAACCGCGACCTGATTATCAAAAAATGAATCTTTAAAAGCCAGAAATTGAGGAAAACCAAACGTTAATTTTTCAGTAAGATTGTTATTTTTTCAACAAGTTCAAGTGTTCAACAAGATAGAATCTTAGCCCCTGTTCTCTTTGCTGCTTTGAGGTCGTTTTCTGTTTTTATTTTCGAAAACGCTAAAAATGCGTTCTCTTTACCATTTTCGAAAACGCATTTTGAAAAAAAAAAAAATATTTGTACACAAAACGAAAAACGTCCGAAACATCGTTTTGGGCGTTTTGTGTGTATTTCGACAAAAAATGTCCAAAACGCGGAAAACGCGTTTTGGAAATTTTTTTTTTTTTTTTTTAAGAATTATCTTAACTTAGAACTAAACTTAATATAAAGTTTTTATTTTTTTATTATTTTTTTTAGAATTATCCTAGTTTGGAACTAAGCCTAAATAAAGGATTTTTTTTTTTTTTTTTTTTTTTTTTGAGAATTATCCTAACTTGGAACTTAGTTTAAATAAAGTTTTATTCAATTCAATATCAACATTACAAAAAAAAAAAAAAAAAATTAAATGAGAATTCTTGTTGTTATATTTCAAAAAATGTAATGATAAATGGACTCTGGTGGTTTTGAAAGAACTTGCATTTTCTGAATTTTAATAGAAGTAGAGCTTTCTCAAGTCCCGAACCTGACCAAGCTGTGTTAATATAGACTCTTAATGCTCACATTAGTGTGTTGTATGTAACCATATTTTTAGTGTATTGTGAAAGGAAATTTGAATTGGAGTTAGTAGTATTCTGCAAGCAAATTAATTAAAAATGGTTTAAATAGTGTTTTGCAAAATTTCAAACAGAACGTATTTTCCAACTTTTCATTTTCAAAAACAGTTTTCAGAAATGACAAACCAAACGCGTTTTCAGCAAATTTGAAAACAAAAATGAAAACACAAAACACAAAACATTTTCGAAAATGAAAATACAAAATAAAATACAAACAGAACGCCACCTTAGTTTCCGATTAGTCGAAATTCAAATTAAAAATTTAATCTAAAATAAAGTCAACAATTAAAAAGTTCATAAACAATACAATTTTTAAAATCACTTTTTAATCATATATATATTTTCTCTCTCCATTTTTTAACAACACATCTTACCTTAAAATCATAAATAAACCAACTTATAAACAACTACAATGTTACCAAACAGACATATTTCATGATATCCACAATTTGTCAATCACCCATTTCATTTTTATCAAAATTTTATTTAAAAACTAATTTTAATCCTCGTCAAACAAGTTTGCTAAAGTTTTTTGTTTATAAATAAAATTGTGAATCACACATTTCATTTTTTTCAAAATTTTACTAAAAATCTGATTTTAATCCTCGTCAAACAAGTTTGGTAAAATTTTTTGTTTATAAATTGTGACGACCCGAATTCTCGACCATTCGAGTGCCACTAAAAGTGACTCATATCATATTATCGAGACTTAAATAGTAATGTAAAATTATTCAAAAGAATAATTAGAATCCCATAATTTAATTTGTGAATAAAAATAGAACATAATTTTCTTACATAAAGTTCAACATAATTATATCATCAATCTTAACCACTTTTGCCACTTCCATGTTGACCGCCTCGAACCTTCAATTATCTGAAAATGGTAAATATCGTGGAGTGAGATTTATAAAATCCCAGTAAGTATACCAAGCATAATTTTCTTTTGAAAGCATATGGATCATTTTCATCATAACATAGGATAGGATCGAAATCCTCATAAACATAGAGAGACACAAGAGTTTTACCGAACTTAGATGACAAGAATTCTTATGTGTAGCGCTACTAAACTCCGGTCCCCTTAGCATAATCATAAACATATCATATGAGACCCATAGCAATCTTGTGAGATTGATTTCATAGCAATGATCCAAACATTTTCGTAAAAATATAAGGTATATTTACTTTTCATAAAAACATACTTACTTTTCTTAAAAACATAATGTATTTTACTTTTCATAAAAACATACTTACTTTTCTTAAAAACATAAGGTGTATTTACCTTTCATAAAAACATACTTACTTTTCATAAAAACATAAGGTAATACCTTTCATAAAAACATACTTACTTTTCATAAAAACTTAAAGTATATTTACATTTCATAACAACATACTTAATTTTCATAAAAACATAAGATATACTTACCTTTTAAAAGATTAAAATGAAGTGTAGTAGTAAATGGACCAAAACTTTCTTGACCACCTTGAATTTCTCTTACTTGTGGATTTTGTCAAGAGATTGGAAATAAGTGTATATGTGTAGAGTTGTGTGTAAAAGAGATGAGTTTAAATAGATGTATTCAATTCTATTAATTTTAACACATCATTTTCTTAAAGTAAAGCACCATTCATATACTTTTCCATATTTATACAAATAATATGCTCTTCATGATTATATATAATGGAGTCTATCAATCATTCATATACTTTTCCATATTTATACAATTATTATGCTCTTCATGATTATATATAATGGAGTATATAAATCATTCATATACTTTTCCATATTTATACAAATATTATGCTCTTCATGATTACATATAATGGAGTCTTATCAATCATTCATATACTTTTCCATATTTATACAAATAATATGCTCTTCATGATTATATATAATGGAGTCTATCAATCATTCATATACTTTTCCATATTTATACAATTATTATGCTCTTCATGATTATATATAATGGAGTATATAAATCATTCATATACTTTTCCATATTTATACAAATATTATGCTCTTCATGATTACATATAATGGAGTCTTATCAATCATTCATATGCTTTTCCATATTTATACAAATATTATGCTCTTCATGATTATATATAATGGAGTATATAATTCATTCATATACTTTTCCATATTATTAAATTAAGATTCTCATAATTATTATATATAATGGAACCTCTCATGCTTGCATATATTTTCTTAATTTCAATAATAAAAATAATTTTTGTATAAATAAATATTGGGATAACATTGAATTAAGTACTTGGACTTAATATACTTTAAATCAAGAGAATGGAGATATTTTTAGAAATTCGGAATTTAATTTAAAATCGAACGATCTCGATTATTTCTTGACTTGGCTATACGAATACGTCACGGCGTTACTTAATAAAAATGGGTGAAATAGTAGCGACACGATTTTAAAATAATTATTAATCGCGTAAAAATTCTTGGTCGCTACAAACTTACCCCCTTAAAATAATTTCGTCCTCGAAATTAAACTTACTTGATCTTATGATTTCTGAACACTTAATCAGAATCTCTTCTCTTATTTCTCTTAGTAATCTCATCATTATAATATCTAACCCACTGGACTTTTACTAAATGCATCTCTTTGTTTTCTTAAGAACATGTATTTTTCTTATCAATAATAGACATATGTGTCTACTCATAAATTCTAACTCAAAATGAAAATTTCCAATCGTATGTGATATTTCATCATATCTTGTAGTACTCATGTAACCTGTCACTTATCATCGTATCATGTAACCTCAAATATTCGTATTAATATCTCTAAAATTTCAATAAATCTTTACTAACATATCATACCATAATAATTTGTCATTTCTTCTTATCACCAAATATCCCAAAATAATTAAAACAATTACCTGAATATTCTCTATGTAATATACCCAAACATGTTATTCACATATCAACATAATCATCAGTTTATCTTTCCAATATTTGTAACCCAAAATTTCTGCAAAATTCAATAAACAAATATCTCCCAAATAATTAAAATTCTTAACTCAAATATCATAACATTTCCCGTAAGGTATTCCTTTCACTTGCACAAACTTATTAATCCTGATTCAATACAGTCATTATTTCACTTTCACGTATCCCCGTATTATTTCTATACCTTGATTATTATATCAAAATATCAGTACCCAAAAATCCAAGAAAATATTCCATATCTCAAATCCCGTCATCATCAAATCTTCCTTTTATCAAGAAAGTAAACGGCGCATAAACTCTTGTTCCCTCTTTTCCATTATTCTATTCCGCGCTTTCTTGCTGGAATCAATATCACGCGGATTCCCTCCGATCCTTAATGCTTTTAAATAGTTCATGCTGGGAAGAGGTTAGATCCATCAAAAACATGGATATCATTCTTACAAACATTCGCAAGTATTATTCCAGTCTTCCAATGAATGATCTGAGGAAAATTTATCGAATAAGACTCGAAAGATTGAGGTTGCTGATGGCTCATGGTGTTTCAGAAGATGTTCGCTGGTTGATCGAAGCAAAGGTTCGACTATCTGGTGAATTACCTATGACATTTCCAAAGCACATGCCTGGTTTAGGCAAAAGCACCTTCGCAAAGAAACGAAGAGCAAAAAGGCTGAATGGTTGCTACAAATGTGCTCGTTGGAACTGTGATACTCGTTGCAAAACAGTAGGATATTCTTCTACTAATCGGGATGATAAAATCAAATTCATAAAGGGTGGACTGAGTAAGGAGTCTTTGGATGATATTCGACTGACTCTTGAGACGCACCCAAGTGGTTATGTGCAACGTGAACTTCTCTCCTTATACGCTCAGTTTAACGAGGACAAAAATCGTTATAGTCTCCAAAATATAATAGCAAAAGATCCTGTTTGCCAGTCTGTTTTACAAAATGAGGCTTCTGGCAGTTCAACAATGATATAAGGTAAATCTCTTGATACACATTTAAAATATTTTGCTGTTTTCTTTCACGCGTTTTGGAAATAAAATATATTTTCCTTTCTCGAGTTTTGATAAAGCTGGAAATAAATCACCGAAAGGTGATATCTTTGGTAAAACAGTCAAAAGTTGGCCGATTTTGTCAAAAGTAAATCTTTACTTTTTCATAATCAATCAAAAACAGTAAATTTTTCCGGCTTTAAATAGCCAAACATATTTCATAGTTCAGGCATCCCAAAATCACATCTTCTTCGTAAGTTTTCTCTTATATACTATCAAAGATGGAAGCACCAAAACTTCGACAGATCAAAACTATTTGTGTATTTTGTGGATCAAAAGTGGGGAAAGGCTTCAGTTATCTAGAAGCGGCCGTAGATCTTGGAAAGAAACTGGGGAAAAAAGGTATCACTCTTGTGTATGGGGGTGGTAGCAGTGGTCTAATGGGTTGTGTTTCCCAATCTGCTCTTGCAGAGAAATCAAAAGTAATCGGTGTCATACCTGTCCCTTTGGTAGATGTTGCAGGCAAAACACGAGGGCATGAAGTTCAAACCTTATCCATCCATGAACGCATAACTTGTATGCTATATGGTTCTGATGCCTTTATAGCCCTGCCCGGAGGTTTTGGTACCTTAGAAGAAATCTTTAACATTACCTCGTGGGCTCAACTAGATCTCCATACTAAGCCTATTGGGCTTCTGAATGTTAACAATTTCTTTGATGGTTTGTTAACCTTTCTTGATTATGCTGTGGAACAGGGATTCATCTCTCCATTTTCCAGAAGGCTCCTTATTTCTGCTCCTACTATTGATGAACTACTGGATAAGCTGCAGTCATATATCTCAATACAAGATCCAGCAGGGGTTAAGATAGATTGGTCGCAAGGAAGGGGAATCAAGCGAAAATGGAGTCCGGTTAATGTAAACTTAACTTTATGAATCTTAGAATAGGTGGGGGTAGAGTACGGAGTATTCTTACTCTCGAGACACCCCTCCAATTTCCTAGGATTTCCTTAATGTTTAAATCTTGTGTGTACCTCAAAGGTTCCAGGTGGTAGATTACGGAGTATTCTTACTCTCGAAACACACCTCTTTGAAGGTTTCTTTATTTCCTCAAAAGGTCAGAGGTGGTAGGATACGGCTACTCCGGAAACACATCTCTCAATTTGAGGAATTTCCCATGTTGCTTTCTTTTGCTTTTGCGTGTTTCATGTATTTCTTTTCCAGTGTGACTCTTTGTATGTTCTCCTTATGAGAAAATAATAAAATCTCTGCTATCATCTACTAAATCTCGTTTGTGATGTAAATGAACTTGCATGTCTAACCTTAATTCCTTTAGTGGATGCTTATCATATCATGCTCTTAATTCCAAATGATAAAATTCTGGACAGAGTCTCCCTTGTAATTTGGACTTATCCCAAACCATAAGCATACTTCATAACTCACAATAATAAATAACTCCACATTTGATCACAACAATCTAAAAATATTGAAAACGATTCCAACACTTCAATATCATCAAAAAATATCCCATAATTCAATTCATAATTCCTCAACATAACAATTTCAAATCATATTTTTCAATATCACAATATTACTTCCTTCCATACCTTAATTGGCTCAAAAGATTACTCATACTTATATTTATAAGTCATAAATCATATTCCCAAAATTTAATCACAAGGCCAAAGTTCATAATAAATTTCTCTTCAATATAGAGGCATAATTCACTTACTCAACATAATATCCATTACTTAATTCCCAATAACCAAATCTTTAAATCTCTAACTTCATAATGCTTCTCATAAAAGTCTCATTAAAACCACATCACTTATAATCTTAACATCTCATAAAACTTCATAAAATTGGCTCGCTATTTCTCATTAAATCTAAATGATAGATAATCTGAACATATTTCTAATCATTTCTGTTGACTTCTCATACTTAGTGCCATGTCTAAAATCAATTATGCAAAGTCCATTTAAGGTTCATCATTTCTAAACTCAAGGACAACAATTATTTTGAAAATCATTCTTAAGTCATATTATTCCCATTATGCTCAACACCCGTTCTCTTTCTTTCTTTTCTTTCCGAATTTTTTTTTTTTTAGAATTGAAACTTGAAGAGTGGTACCAATAATCATCCACAGTTTTTCCTTGCTTTTAAGCAAAGGTAGTGATAAAGGGATAAATTATTGAACCGAAAATTGAAACTTGAAGAGGAAGTACTAATAACCATCCACAGTTTTTCCCTTGTTTTTACACAAAGGTAGTGATAAAGGGATAAATTATTGTACGAATTCATTATTAATTTTGTTTGTTTAATATATTATTCCATATATTTTGGGCAAAAGTTACAACCCAACTTAATTTCTAATTGAGTCAATCTTACTAAGCTTAATATGCACCAAAATTCATATAAATATCCTCTCTGTCTCATGATTCTACATTGAAAAGAATAAAAAAATTGAGTCTTCTATCAATTTATATCATACTTGACATGTATATTATGTGTAACACATAAAGATTCATAACATATGAATATTTCATACTTAACATGCTTCAATATAATCATAAATGCCATGTAATTGCTATTATACATAACATACCTGGTTCGAGGAGTCAAAACGTGGAAGGTGGCGTAGCGGATTGATGAGTCAAAATTTTCATAATTAAATAATGGTCTATTTCTTAGAAAAAATTCATTAACCATTTTTGAATCTTTACATGAGATTTGGCCCAATTGATACACTATCAATACATGTAGTAATTTACTTAGCCCAATTAAAATTTTCATACATGATTGAGCCCAATTTAATATAATACCAAATAAAATAATTTGGTTATTCAAAATAAAATTTGCATAAATGATTAGACCAAAATCTGATTCATAATAACAATTTGCTAATGATTTACTTAAATAATAATTTAGACAACTAAGAAATTTTTTTCAAATACATAAAGTTAGGTCTAAAGTGATAAGAGACTTAAAAGTATATCCATTCATATTTCTCCATCACGACAAAATCAATAGTTAATTTTTTTTTTTTTTTTTGAATAGTAAACGCACTGTTCACCGAACACAATTTTTTTTTTAAATGATGAACAGTGACCGTCACGAGTACTGTTCATGTGAACAGTGTCCCGGTTACTGTTCACCGAACAGTAACCTACTGCTTTACTGTACATGCATAAACATTTTTTTTCCAAGAGATAAAATATGAAGAAAATTAATTACTTTAACTGAAATTAAAAATAGATTAAATTGCAATTTCTTGTAGAAATATTTTGAAATGATTTAAGGAGTCTACAGAAAAGTATAACTTGCTCTGATACCAACTGTGACGACCCGAATTCTCGACCATTCGAGTGCCACTAAAAGTGACTCATATCATATTATCGAGACTTAAATAGTAATGTAAAATTATTCAAAAGAATAATTAGAATCCCATAATTTAATTTGTGAATAAAAATAGAACATAATTTTCTTACATAAAGTTCAACATAATTATATCATCAATCTTAACCACTTTTGCCACTTCCATGTTGACCGCCTCGAACCTTCAATTATCTGAAAATGGTAAATATCGTGGAGTGAGATTTATAAAATCCCAGTAAGTATACCAAGCATAATTTTCTTTTGAAAGCATATGGATCATTTTCATCATAACATAGGATAGGATCGAAATCCTCATAAACATAGAGAGACACAAGAGTTTTACCGAACTTAGATGACAAGAATTCTTATGTGTAGCGCTACTAAACTCCGGTCCCCTTAGCATAATCATAAACATATCATATGGGACCCATAGCAATCTTGTGAGATTGATTTCATAGCAATGATCCAAACATTTTCGTAAAAACATAAGGTATATTTACTTTTCATAAAAACATACTTACTTTTCTTAAAAACATAATGTATTTTACTTTTCATAAAAACATACTTACTTTTCTTAAAAACATAAGGTGTATTTACCTTTCATAAAAACATACTTACTTTTCATAAAAACATAAGGTAATACCTTTCATAAAAACATACTTACTTTTCATAAAAACATAAGGTAATACCTTTCATAAAAACATACTTACTTTTCATAAAAACTTAAAGTATATTTACATTTCATAACAACATACTTAATTTTCATAAAAACATAAGATATACTTACCTTTTAAAAGATTAAAATGAAGTGTAGTAGTAAATGGACCAAAACTTTCTTGACCACCTTGAATTTCTCTTACTTGTGGATTTTGTCAAGAGATTGGAAATAAGTGTATATGTGTAGAGTTGTGTGTAAAAGAGATGGGTTTAAATAGATGTATAAAGTTGGCATATTGTAAACATAATCATTCAATTCTATTAATTTTAACACATCATTTTCTTAAAGTAAAGCACCATTCATATACTTTTCCATATTTATACAAATAATATGCTCTTCATGATTATATATAATGGAGTCTATCAATCATTCATATACTTTTCCATATTTATACAATTATTATGCTCTTCATGATTATATATAATGGAGTATATAAATCATTCATATACTTTTCCATATTTATACAAATATTATGCTCTTCATGATTACATATAATGGAGTCTTATCAATCATTCATATACTTTTCCATATTTATACAAATAATATGCTCTTCATGATTATATATAATGGAGTCTATCAATCATTCATATGCTTTTCCATATTTATACAATTATTATGCTCTTCATGATTATATATAATGGAGTTTATAAATCATTCATATACTTTTCCATATTTATACAAATATTATGCTCTTCATGATTACATATAATGAAGTCTTATCAATCATTCATATGCTTTTCCATATTTATACAAATATTATGCTCTTCATGATTATATATAATGGAGTATATAATTCATTCATATACTTTTCCATATTATTAAATTAAGATTCTCATAATTATTATATATAATGGAACCTCTCATGCTTGCATATATTTTCTTAATTTCAATAATAAAAATAATTTTTGTATAAATAAATATTGGGATAACATTGAATTAAGTACTTGGACTTAATATACTTTAAATCAAGAGAATGGAGATATTTTTAGAAATTCGGAATTTAATTTAAAATCGAACGATCTCGATTATTTCTTGACTTGGCTATACGAATACGTCACGGCGTTACTTAATAAAAATGGGTGAAATAGTAGCGACACGATTTTAAAATAATTATTAATCGCGTAAAAATTCTTGGTCGCTACATAAATAAAGAATATATCGTCACTGACATAAAATATGTTGTTGAAAAGTTATTTGAAAAAATATACATGATTAAATATTAGTTTAAAAAATTACATTGTTTATAAATTGTATTGTTTATAAACAAGTTTATCAAAAGGAGGTTTACTATGATACTTTAAAAAATTTATTGTGTATATTTTGAACAATGTTTAAAGATTGTTTGTATTGTCTGTTAATAAAACGAACAAAAATAAAATAGAATTTTAACTACCAATATAAAATCTTTAAAATATAATAAAAATATTCGCCCGACATATAGTCAGATCTCCACATACGTACAATTAATTAGTTAAACCATAAATCACATTATTTCCCACCTTTTGAGATTATCAAAAGCCAAAACCTGATTTTAGGTAAAGCTTTATTTATTTATTTATAATATTAATTATTAAATTTTAAAAAAAAAGCATAAAAAGACATCATAATTCCACACCAATCTTAATCAAAGTGGACAAACACACCTTTTACTTTTGCTTATTAATTAATTCCATAGTGTCTTTTTCATGGATCCAACGTCGTACTTAAAAACTAATTATCAAGTTGATGTGAATGTGATCACAGTGAAACATATGATTAATCCCACATATTTAACTATCATATTCTTAATACCATGAGTGTCTAAGTGGTAAGAAATTTCATGCATCACATGTCCCTCTTATATTATTTTATTCTTTTTAGATCGTGGGGTAAGTGGAAAAATCGTTCCATCAATCATGCATAACCCAATGTTACATTCATCCATATATTGCTCCACTCCCTCAATTGCTCAAGCCTTTACATGCACAAGTGATTATGGTCATTTTGTCTTGGATGTTCGCTCAAACTCCATGCTTAGGCCACCTGTTTTAGGGCTCTTATGTTAAGAATATTTTGTGCATCAACAATTTACAGACTCAAATATTTTTGTAGGCACTAGAAGGACGAATGTTGTGTCTCCCACAGTCTCAGACCTTTCATTTCTTTGCAGTTGAATGACGGATGAATGAATTTCATTTATTTGACTGTTAGTTGACCAAGAAGACATACTTTGATCAAATGACAAAGGGGAAAAATGTTAAGTTTCCTATTTTTCACACAAAACAATTAAAAAATTAATGAAAATAAAAACATCGTCATTTTGCTTTGTCAAGATCAATTTTTATGGTTAACTAACGATTAAATGGATAGAATCCACCAAATTGTCCTTTTGTTGCAATGAAATAAAAGGTTTGAATTGTGGTGGCACAAAAAAAAAAAAAAAATGTTTAGTAAGATCTACAAAAATAAAAACAAAAGACTTGGGATCGTATGTAATGCCAAAAAAATTTCAAGTCTTTTTTAAGAATAATGCTCTGACACCACACTTGTGACGACCTCGAAATCACATTAATATTTTTCATTTTCTATTTTCTCGTGAATGACGTCACATAACTTGGTTTTAAAATAACTTTTACTTATTTAAACGAATTCCTTTAAAAAAAGATATAAATTTCTGAAACAATAGATATCGATTTTAAAATAATGAGTTCAGTAAAAGTGTGGCAATTCAAATAAGAAAGTTCATATTCGATGGTAAGTCCACAACTCACAGATTGTCACACAGCCTAGTACTCACTGTCTCACCGTTTGAAGATCCACGTCAATCTTTTTTTTTTTTTATTTCTATGACTACCTGAAAAATTATAATTCGTGGGATGAATACACGCATGCTTAGTGAGTCGAATATAGTGCACATGTGTTATTGCACATTATGATATACAAGTTAACCTCATGTACCCAAGACAAGTTCAAATGTATATATTCATGTATCGTTTGAAAATTCCTAGTCAAAGTAACACAGCTCAATATATGGTTAGAATATCCATATATCCAAAATAATTGACAGATCAAAATCGTGATGTGTTGTAGACACCGTATCACCGATTGCTCAAGCAACATATTAGTATCGTAATAATAAATTATAATTGAGATATTTCGTAGGCGTCGTTGTTCGTTAAAAGTGTGTACCGCAAGCGTATAGGTCGCGTACAAGTAATAAAGTAAACTTTTTGAATTTGAATTGTCAATCACACGATGAATGTTTGCACAATTACACTCTAGTTAATTTAGTCTTAACAAATTAAAAACACAATAAAAAGTTAGATTTTTGTGAATTGTAAATTAAAGAAAGTAACTTTAAACCAAACTAAAATAAAGTAAATGAAAGATAAAAGATTTGGGGTTCATGGTTTCACTTAACTCTCGCTTAAGTAATTTCTCATCATATGCAAATTAATAAATTACTCATTTACAATGTCATACCCGATTTTTCAAGTTTAGTTAATTACCTCTCTCGAGTGAAATTAATCCTAATAAACTGTTTTAACCTACTATATCTCTATGTCGATTAAAACACAATCAATTGCATTAACTATTTGTGAAAATAACTCAATGGATCATCCAAGGTTTAAGGTATATCTCTATCATTAACAAGAACTTAGAGCATTTGTTATTTGGTCTAAAATATACAATATCTCTCGATTATCATACACGCCACAAAACATATATTTTGTGATCAATCAAACACATGGAATAATCTCAATAAAAGTCAAAATTAATAAACAAACTTTAAAATTACTTAAACTAAGTTAAGTTACATCATTCATCCCAACATAAAATAACTGGCCCATTGTATAAATATTGTACAAAAGTTAAGATTTATAAAAATACATCACAAAGTATAGAAATCAAAGATTAAAATACAAAATAATGAAATAAATAACTTTCCTTGATTTTTACTCCAAAATTCCTTAAACAATGCTTTGAATCTTCACCTCACTTCTTGCTTTCTAGCTTCAATGGAGACTAATAACTTGGAAACAAAACAAAACTACAAACTAAAGACACAAAGAAAAGAATATAAAAGAAAAGAGAAGAGAGGGGCTAGGCTTAGGGATTGAATTGGGAATTTTGTAAGGTTTCAGGTCATACATGCACAACAGAAATTAAACAGACTCGAAACCATAGTCCGGATCAACCTTGCACTTGGATAGAATTTTTGATAAAGATGATACCTTTGATGAATGCCGTGAATCTTAAATCTGAAACAGGAGGTAAAATCTTGTCACCACCAGCTGTCCAATTGTCCAGCCTCTAACAGAAATCCACACAGCGAGTTGAATCTGGAACTCTATCACTCTCCAACTATTGAAATGGATTTTAGAGAATTGGTTTTTCTCTTTATGCTAGTAAGAGAAAAACCTAATGCTAGAAAAGCGACTCTCTCGATTCTCTTGTCTTTCAACTAAACTTAATGCTTGTAGGTTTAAGTAATACCCTAATTAGGGTTAAGATAGCGGGCTTGGGCAATTCTTGTCCAACAAGTAACCCAAGTCAGGTCCAACTAATTGGGCTTGTACATTAATTCTAACAATCTCCCACTTGAACAAGATCCAATTCCACATACTCAATTCTCGCCTTTTGTGTGTGACCCATTAGGTTCCATTCACGATGGCAAACGTCGTGTTATTATTATTCCAATCTGATTGAAATAAGATGAATTTAAATCTTCATTTAATTCATCCTCGACTCACCATGATCGATTAATTCACGTCGCCGTCCTAGATTGACATCTAGCAATGTGTCAGGCAATCCATATGAAAGGAAAAGTCATGTGACATGACAAGACCAGTTCATGTGCGGTTACCGTGGAAATAAAATCCCTTCATCAATATAACCCAATTGGTTAAGAGATATGAATAGCGTCAATCTCATTTCAACCAATTATGTTATTCACTTCTTATCTTAGTTGATCTTGTTATGACTGAAAACACATTTTCAACTCATAACTTTACCCCGGCCGAGGAATTTACATCAACTTAAGTGAGTGAAATACAGGTTATAATCTCCTACTATCCAAGAGTGATGAATCCTCATATTGGACATACACAACGTTCATATGACTCTCAATATACCTGTACGGTGTCATCCTGATGACTCCCTCTCAATATCCAACATCAACGCTCGCCAAAGCATAGCAATCCTCATATAAGATTCTATGACGTCCTCAAGTCAAAGGACCAAATCCACAACCACGCATTAAAGATTCACCACTGACTCTTGGATAGTTATCCATGTGGAATCTCTAGGCGGGTCATCCAATGCTTTGTTCATCTAACAATGCATCATCTAACAATGCATCAACGTGTTCATTTGAATGTTCCTCTACATTCTAGCTTGTGAGATAAGCTACTTTCTTGATAAGAATGAAATGCAACACATGCTAGTCTAACTGTAACAACAATATCCTTATCTTGTTGTTACTTCGACTAGGGAAAATTTTAGAATAAGATATTAATGACTTATATCTCACAGTCACAACATCTTGTGACTTACAAGTTACTTAAACTTATTCTACGGACTCTATTATCTAAATAATGAGTTATACTCAATTTAATAATAGATCTGCCTTTATTTAGACAATGATAATATATGTATTATGCTATCTCAACTATTGGATTTAGAGCATAACATTGATATTTTCCCACTAGATCCAATAACTCATGTCTCCTATACATAATGAGTTTATATGATAGTCATATTCCTTTTGAGATAGTGGCTTTACAAGTGGATCTTCGATATGTGACGCTTCACATATTCAGCATTCTCAAGATTAGTGGACATGAATTCTATTTTTCTACAATCTTCGAATGAGATAGTAGCACCTAAATACACACTCAGATCATCGATGCGACCCAATTCCCTCGGTTGCACAATGGCTCAATTGTCGTCACAGTACCCATTACTGGAGCTACAATACTAGGAACAGTTGTAGTTCACTAATGAACTTAACGATCGAGATTGCTTCACAAGCACTTATGTATTTGGTCTAGGTTGTATAGTTAGCGGTCTCTCTTGTTTGAACCACTTCAAACTGACCACACCACTACTATGAGTTAATTAACAATTAGACTGAATATTTCCTTCATCTTTTCTCAGACTGCAGTATGTTATCTATATACCTAAAGACTATAAGTCTACATTTCTCCATATGTCTATTGTATTCTTAATACTTCTCAAGTACTCAATAATACAAAAGGTGTCGTACATAGTTTCGTGTTTAAGATCTTATTGTCAAACAATCAAGTATCTTCTCCACATTATTTTTTCTCAATATGTGTTCTAAATACCATTTTGAAAAGATTAGCCTTAAAACTTTTGGTATAGAATCCTACATTGGATTCACTCATGCTAACCCCATTAGCATTACATCTATGTACGTGGATTGAGAAATCAAAACAACCTTCCAGATCTATCTCTATAGATTCTGGTTCCCAAATTCAAGGTTTTATTTCTCATCCATCTTGGAGAAATTTAAATAAGTGCACTTTCACTTTCAATGTTAGAGATTTAATTTCTAATCAATAATATGTCATCTAAATATAGTATCAGAAATATTGAACACTCCCACTAATCTTTTATATACACGCATTCTTTATCTTTAATTTTTGATAAAATCAAACATTTTGATTATCTCATCAAAATTAAGATTCTAGCTCCGTGAGGCTTGCTTTAATCTATAATAGATATTTGTAGCTAGTATATTATGTTTTAAGGACTCAAAAATCCCATTATAGCATGTTGCTACCGTAAGTAGAATCCGAATTGATTCAGAATAAACGCATTTACAGCCTATGAGTCTTACCCATTTCAGGTGAATCAAACAAGTTCCAAAACTTGTTTTTAACTCGAATTTTATGGATTCCTACCATCTCATTTAGTTAATGTTTGACTTAGCTTGTATGTAAATATAGACTTATTATCCTTGATGACTAATACAATATTAGCAATCAGGGATGTGTAACTCAATAGAGTATACATGATCATAATATCTTTACATGGAGCTAATGTGTTCTCAGTCGTCACAACGTCCTAAACACCGATCGTGTCCCAAGCATTGATCTGTGCCTCATCTAATGCAAGAACATATTCCAGCTTATTTAATCGATTGAGTATATATGTGTATCATGAACTCTTTCATGTTATACTTTTACTCCCATTGTCTACTCTTAGATGAACTATTTCTCCAAGACATTGACAAAATTCGGGATAGACTTTCTTTCTCGATAGGAATGCAGAAATAATATCCAACCATCTTTTGGATATCCCACAAATATAGATATTGGACTAAGGCTATTGCTTATCCAAATTTGGTATACTTCTAATAAGTATTGAGGTCTTAAATCCTAACGCGAGGAAGATTAGACCTTTTAAATCCATATCTTATATGGAACTTCATCAACCGATTATCATGGAACACCACTAAATGTGTAATATAATTTTTTTAGTACATAGTTCCAAAAACAGTTTTGGAGATTTTGCGTGGCTTCATCAATGATTGCATCAATTGTAATCATTCTCCTTTCTGATACACCATTGTGTCAAGGTGTATGCGAAAGGTTTATTTATACAAAATTATGTTCTCATAACATAATCTTGAAGTAAATCACTTTAAAATATTCTTCACTTTGATAAAATATATGTGCTTAGAATATTTTTCTCATTTTGGTCTTCTAATTTATATCTTTATTATTTGAACTTTTCAAACTCTCAGATTTAAACTGCATTATAAATAACAATGACTATCCATTTTATCTAATAACTAAATACCACTATGACATATACCCACTTACATCCGAATGTAACAGGCTCAGTGGATCAATCATCCCACGTTTCTCTTTTTCAAGAAAATTGACTTGTCAATTTACTTCCAATGTGAGATATACATATATTTCTATTAATTGAATAAATCAAGTTTCAGATTAAAGAGTGACTTCTTCTTTGCCTCATCAATATTCAGAATGTAGAATATTTGTTATTTGCCTAACTTCCATATTATCCAATCTAAGTTAAAGGATAACTATTATTCTTAATTAAATAGGATCATTATTTCATGTCCAAACATGAAGTAGAAGTGTCGTTCTTCATAAGAACTGTAATTAACAATTTTCTAATTTTTAAACTGAATCAGAAGATAAAGATAGGTGATAGCTTCTTAAACTGTTCAAGAAACATTTGCTTTATTACCTGCAAATAGGTATATCACCATTTTTCCCAATTATTTTACTTTTAGCCATTGTATATTATCGATATCGAATACTCGATTGGCTAAGTAGATTATTTAACCTTTATCAAATAGAAAACTGAAGTAGAAGATTCACCAAACTTCTCACTTCTTCAGTTCAGTTAAGGAAGCCTCACAATTATAAATGTAGTGTCCTATTAATGGCATGTTCGAGAAGAGTATTCTTGATCATATCCTGTTTTGAGATCATTTCTCAAAGGACGACGCCAATTCAAGGATTTCAGTTTAATGAACTTACAGAGTGTCAATTACACTCCATAAGTTCAAGTAACAACTCAGATTTTAAAACTCATACAACAACAATAATAAATCAAAAATAGAATCACGTATTATCATACATAAATCAATTTAATAAGGTCTTTTATTAAATCGATTGCTCCCACTGTTTTACTTGAATTAATAACCCTCAACATTAATCTCGTAGAATCCTGTTAGATTCACAATAGGCTAGGATCCCATTTATTTCATTAGAACCTTGAGTGACTCAACAAGCTCTAATAAAACATCCGGTAGATACTCCTATCAATCACATCTCCATGTGACTCCTAGATCATCAAGTAGACAACTCTTTGTCGCATACATCTTATGTATTTACTTGACCGTGCCTCCAAAATCTCATCTCTTTGAGTAACTCAACAAAAGATATATTTCATTTAAATTCTACCTATTGTTCAGAAACATCTTATGTTTCATAGTGACAAACACACCTTCCCACTTGTAGCCTTGAGTGACTCAACAATTCACATCGAGGGCGGATTCTGGTTTATTTATTATAACAATGGAAGGCACTTTGTAATAACCAACTAATATGAATTTAATAAATTACTTCCAAAATTATATCCCTTTCGATTGATTCGATAAAGGATGTGGTTTTGGTTAAGTCCGACCCATTGTTCAGAAGTATCTGATACTTCATAATGAGAAACATATCTACCATTGAGTAGCCTTGAGTGACTCAACAAGTTGACATCGAAAGTAAACTCTAGTTTTTCATTATAACAATGGAAAACATATGACTCAATATAATTTTAAGTGAGGGGTTTGGTCTCGTCATTCCAATGTATATTAACTAACATCAATCATGCAATTAATCATACATATAATAATATTGTGGATGATTATGGACGATATCTATCTAGTCTTCTCGAGCCATAAAGAAAACTAGTTGGTCAATTCCTAGGGGACATTGCATTCTATCATCGAATGCTAAATGCAATAATCTCCATCTGCTGTTGCAACCTGTATCCTATACTAGTTGTCTTCTTGTGGCCAACTCCAAACTGTATCCTATACTAGTTGGCACACAAGCCTATATCAAAGGATGCGCAGGTCCATATCTACAAACTAGAGCTCGCAGGCCCAACCAACAAAAGTAGAATAAATTAATCATCCAACCAATCACATGGGTCAAGTCCATAACCTTCCACTAAATACACATTCATCATATAAATAAATGTATTATAATATAATATCTAATATTATATAAACAAATTTCAAGTTTCTAGCAATTTAAGTCGTCTAAACTAATTTAGATAAAATGGACCGGAACAATAATTAATTAATCAAATTAATTAATTAGCTTTAGTTAGCGGGTCTCATTTAATTAAAATCATATTTTAATCAAATACCAAATTAGAGTCCAACTCTAAATCCAAAAAGAGGAAAATTGAATTAACATAATAATTTAGGATAAAACTCCTAAAATAAAATAAAATAAAATTTAATTTAGTAATTAATTAATCATATCAATCAATTACTTTAATTAACGAGTTTATTTAATTAAAATCAAATTTTAATTAAATACTTAATTGGAGTCCAACTCCAATTTCAAGATTATAGGGCTAATTGAATTTAGGATCAAATCCTAAATAAAATTCAATTAATAATCAATTAATCGAATTAACTAATTATTAAATTTAATTTAATTAAAATTAAATTTTAATCAAGCACCAAATTAGAGTCCAAACTATAATTCTGAAATTAGGTCAAATTGGATTAACATTTTAATTTATGATAAAATACCTAAATAAAATAAAATAAAATTTAATTTAGGGTCAAAATTATATATATTGTTAAAATCCGATTTTAACAATAATTTGAAAGTCGTAAAATTTTGAATTTGGTCAAAATTAAAATTTTGATCAAAATCTTAAATTGAGTCAAATGAATTTGAAAATCCAATTTAAGATCCATTTTAAAATTCCATTTGAAAATTTGCATTCTGACCCATTCTCCTTTTAGAATAAAACTTTGACCCTTATTAGTTATTTGCATATAGGGGCTCACAATTTCATAAATTGCAAAATAGCCCCGCCCCCAAATACCACTGCCTGAAACCTTACTCCTTTTCCGGTATAGGTTGCAACGGAACTAGCGCCTCAACCCGTCATCACGCGGTGGGAACCGCCGCTGTTGAGCGACGGCTTCTCGCAGCAGCAGCAGCGTAAATGCGCTGCTGTGTAGCAACCACGCTGCAACAGCGCGACCTTCGCGCTGCAGCCAAACTGCCACCGCAATTTCAACGGCATCATAACTTGCTGCTACATCGGAAACAGGCGTCGTTGCAACCCGTTGCTGCAGCAAAATCACGTTGCAGCGAATGCTGTTGCCAGCAACCAGCGCGGAAGCGTTTAATTTGCAGTCATGCTGCCGCGCCACCACCACCTCCGGCGGTGGTTGCCGCCTTATTTTTCCCAACTGTTTTCTCGATCCATTTTTCGATTCAAAATTATTTTCTTCTCTCAAATCAGATTTGAACAAGATAATCAAATTTTCCAAAAGCTAGATAACAAGAAAAATTAATTCAATCATATATTGAATTCATCGAAGAATTAACAAACTCTAATAAGTAATAAGGCATGCTCTGATACCACTATAAGGTTTCGGGTCATACATGCACAACGAAAATTAAACAGACTCGAAACAATAGCCCGGATCAACCTTGCACTTAGATAGAATTTGTGATAAAGATGATACATTTGATGAATTCCGTGAATCTGAAATCTGAAACAGGAGGTACAATGTTGTCACCACCATCTGTCCAATTGTCCAGCCTCTAACAGAAATCCATACGGCGAGTTGAATCTGGAACTCCATCACTCTCCAACTATTGGAATGGATTTTAGAGAATTAGTTTTTCTCTTTTTTCTAGTAAGAGAAAAACTTAATGCTAAAAAAGCGACTCTCTCGATTCTTTTGTCTTTCAACTAAACTTAATGCTTGTAGGTTTAAGTAATACCCTAATTAGGGTTAAGATAGCGGGCTTGAGTCATTCTTGTCCAACAAGTAATCCAAGTCCGGTCCAACCAATTGGGCTTGTACATTAATTCTAACAGATTTGCGGTCTCAAATCTTTTTTTTAAGCAGTAGAAGGATGAATATTGTGTCTCCCATAGTTTCAGACCTTTCGTTTCTTTACAGCTGAATGACAAATGAATGAATTTCATCTATTTGGCTATTAGTTGACCAAGAAGACATACTTCAATCAAATGAAAAAGGGAAAAATGCTAAGTTTCCTATTTTTCCACATAAAAAAATTAAAAAATTAAAGAAAATAAAAACATAGTCATTTTGCTTTGTCAAGATCATTTTTTATGGTTAACTAACTATTAAATGGATAGAATCCACCAAACTGTCCTTCTGTTGCAACGAAATAAAAGGTTTGAATTGTGATGGCACAAAAAAAAATGTTTAGTAAGATCTACAAAAAATAAAAACAAAAGACTTGGGATCGTATGTAACGCCACAAATTTTTCAAGTTTTTTTAAGAATAATGCTTTGATACCACACTTGTGACGACCCCGAAATCATGTGAATATTTTTCATTTTCTATTTTCTCGTGAATGACGTCAGATAACTGGGTTTTAAAATAAACTTTACTTATTTAAACAAATTCCTTTAAAAAAAAAATAATTTCTGAATCAATAGATATCGACTTTAAAATAATGAGTTCAGTAAAAGTGTGACAGTTCAAATACGAAAGATATTTTTCGGTGGTAAGTCCACAACTTACAGGTCGTCACCCACCCCAGTACTCTCTATCTCGCCGTCTAAAGATCCATGCCAATCCTTTTTTATTTCTATGACTACCTGAAAAGTTATAATTCGTGAGATGAACACACGCATGCTCAGTGAGTAGAATATAGTGCACATGTGTTATTACACATTGGGATATACAAGTCAACCTCATGTACTCAAGACAAGTTCAAATGTATCTATGCATGTATCGTTTGAAAATTCGTAGTCAAAGTAACACAACTCGATATATGGTTAGAATATCCATATATCTAAAATAGAGTGTGATATGTTATAGGCACCGTATCACCAATTGCTCAAACAACATATTCGTATCTTAATAATAAATTATAATTGAGATATCCTGTAGGTATCATATCACCGATGATCCTTACGTCATATATATTTTTCAATATTGATAAATGCATACTACACTGCAATGCATGACATGATGGTTCTTCTGCGATTCTCATCTCGTACTCCGAGTGCTCAACGCATAACAAATCATCATTGGTCACAACCAATAACTTCAATCATTTACATCCAAGTTGATCCCACCTAGGATCCTAAAAACTTTCACATTGATGTACATCCATGTCTTATCATTAGATAGCTCGGGGTAAATGACAACATATTCAGAATCATGAGCGGGGTACATTGGAGTAACTGTAGTCTAGTATGCATGTGATAAATGCTTTCAACAAGATGAGTTATATATCTCACTCCATCATATTTATTCAAAGTCTTATTCCATCGTATGTGTATAACTCAAAGGTATCAACATGCGACAAATATATATGTGTTCTATCCAAATATATACCAAGTATGTGTCGCATAAGCATATCCAATGAAATGATATAATTAAATTAAATATATTATACTCACATAATCAAGTAAATATACTTTACTTACAGTTTATTGGAACTGAAATGATATAATTAAATTAAATATATTATACTCACATAATCAAGTAAATATACTTTACTTACAGTTTATTGGATGAATCAATCTATGAACAGCTCCTATAATAACTTTCTTTTGGAATGGAAGTCTTTCAACTAACTTTAAATGGGGGTATGTGGAGATACAAGTACATAAGTCCTAGTACATAAATCTTCATGAGTTTTACAATATATCATTGGAAAGGTCGTCGAATATGGAGTTCAACGGACTTCACGGATTGCAAATCGGAGTTGTAAAACAAAAGTTATCGCTTAATGAAATCAGATTGCCGGGCTGTCCGTTTAGTGTTGATACCTACTATTTTGGTATCGACACCAAAGTGTCAAAGAATTATGTTTCATTGTTTTGAATTCAGGTGTCGACACAAAAACCAGTAGGTTTCGACACTAGACGTATTTTCAGGATCTGAAACTTTATTTTCTTGATTACTTTGATTTAAAATCATTTGTTTTGATAAAGAACTTTGAGAAAATATATTTGTCAATGAAAATGAAGTCTTGGAATATATTGAAAACAACAATTTGACATAATTTCCTTGTCTAGGGTTTTCGAATGAAATACCTATTCTTTTCACATTTTTTGTTTGATTTTCAGTTGTAAGATTTTGACTCAAACCATTGAGAATTTATAAAAATAGTTGAGTGCTAGAGAATGTGAAAAATCATGGTTGTAGGAGATTGCAACTTTGCTTGGAGATTAAGGAATGACTCGGCTCTTATCCTTGGAAGATGAAGGTGATGTGTTGCTACATGCAAGCGTGAGCTGGGTAATGAAGATAAGGTGACTAATAAGGAAAAATCCATTTGTACCGATAAAACATACAGACAACCATACAAAAGGAATGAATTTACCAAAATATCCTCTTTTTACAATTTACCATACAAGTCCTCAAGATATGTATATGTATGTGTGTGTGCGCGCGCGCGTGTGTACACCTTCAAGTTTTGAATTTATGTTTGATTTGATTTTTGTTCGCTCACAGTAGCGCCCCCGTATTGGAATCAGAGTCATATGGAAGATCAAAAGATAAATATTACATGACAAAATATAAAAATGAATAGAAGATACATACACCAAGATATATAATTACACATACTTTAGTACTACCTGACAAATACAAAATAGAAATCCTAAGAGCTTTAAAAGTCTTGGGGTCCGTTTGATTGCGATGGTGGAATTTTGGTGGAAGGAAAATGAATTCCAGAGAATTGAATTCCTGGGAATTTGATTCATGAGAATTAGAAGTTTAATGTGTTTAATTGATTAATTTTTTTCTAGGTGGAAAAAGTGGAGAATTTTTTCAGTTTTGTTGTTTGATTGACATTATTTTCCATGGAAAATAAAACATAATTTTGCTATTTCAATCAAAATTAATTTTTTTTTTAATTTTTCATACATTTATATTTGATAATAATAATGTTAATTTCTAGAAAAAAATGAGCAAGCTAACAACAAAAAAATGACCAAACGAGGCGAAAATAAGTTGGAAACCCAATTCCCACCAAAATACCAAGGAAACAAAATCCTCCAAATCAAGGAAAATTGCGAATTCCTAGAAAACTTGGAAAAAGAATTTCATGAAAAATTTAGGTAATTAAACTGTTGAAAAGTTGGAAAAAGTAAAAAAAATTCCATTTTCCATGGAAAATTGATGATATCAAACAAGACCTTAGATAAATAGTTAAGAAAATATATATTTGATCTAATAAATTTCAGTATAATAAAAGAATATTGTATAACAATAAAAATATTAAATTTAATACATAAAGATATATTAGGAAGAAGTATATAAGGATTATAGAAATTGAATATCATAGAGCAGACACTTTATTAGTTAAATATCTAGAAAGAAAAAAAAATGAAAAATTAGATTTAATAATTAATCAAAGAAGGAATTTAATATATATGATTAGAGAAGAAGGAAATATAAAAAGAGAAGAAATCCTAAGTTTAAGATCATTAGAGAAAAAGAGAGAATATTATAATAGAATATTAAAACAATTACTTAAAATACAAATGATTCTCGATAACATAGAGAAAATTAATAAAGAAAAATGGAAGATTATACAAAATATTTTTGAGAACAACAAAGAAAACTAATGCTAAGATCAATAGTAGAATTTGATGAATATCAAATAATGATATATAAATGAGTAAAATACGAATTTAAATTAAAATACGAATCAGAACTTATTTTAGAAAATAGAACATATTAAAGAAAGATACTCATGACTGAATTTTTAGAAATAAAATTTGAAAAACAAATAATAGAAAATATTAAACTTTCAATACGATCATGACAAATAAGAGGAGCCAATACAACTAAGGTACTATTCCTAAGAAACCATGCCAAACACATTTTTTTTTTTTTTTTTTAATTTATAATTCCTACTAATTGGGCTTCTTACATTTGATCCTAATTGTTGTGCTTCTTGTATTTCAGAATTTCGGAAATCTCAAACAAATCCTAAGAAATTCGTGTTCGCCCATTTCTCCTTGTCGCTTTTTAAGTCTTCGCCAACTTTTCCTTCCCACTTCTCTTGTCTTTGCTGACTTCAAACACACCTACTTCTTCGTCTTTAGCCTGGACTTGTCATGCACGAACTCTAAAAGGTGGTGATTTTTAGTTCATCCTCAACTCAAAATTTTAAAATGCAGTTAATTTTATATTAAAATACAGTTACTCTTAGTTTCTTACTTCATCCTTATAACTCACATCCAATCCAAAACTTCAAATTTCACACCAAATAATGCTCTCTTTTTTTTTTTTTTAACTTAATTTTGATTATTATTTTATTTGAACTGCCTATTTTATCATTAATATAGTTATCTCATGTTCTTCTTTACATTAATGAAAAATACATCAAGTACAGATGCATCTCACTAGCTGTCGCAAGAAGCGTATTCGTGAAACTATCCAAATAGATTTAAACAGTTTTTATTTTTCAAAATTATTACCAAATTGGTCATAACTTATAAGAATTGATTTGTCACTGCTCTTTTTATTAGAAAAGCGATGAAATTGTATATTGATAATGTTGTATGTTTACAAGTTACAATAACCATTTATATTTATATAGAAGGATTAAAGTAACCAATTAACTAACTAATTACCCAACTAAACTGAATTTTAACTAATTTTAACACTCCCCTCAAGTTGGAAGTTACAATATAATTCCAACTTAGAGATACAAAATGAAAATCAAAATAGAAAACGAATACATTGAAAATCAAGGCCAACGATGGGCACATAGAGATAGCAGCTTCTACGAGTTGAAGAAAGAGGCCTACAATGGGCACATAGAGAAAAATAGCCAACAAAAGGCTAAGAAGGACACTATTAATTGGATTGAATTGCTAGTTAAAGTTTAATTGACTCTAATACCATATTAGAAAAGAGATGGAACTGTTTACAAGATATAATAAGGGAAAATTACACAAACTCCTATATATAAAGCTCACAATTTAAAAATAAGACTTGAAGTTTACATTTTTAAAAATCAGGTGTTAGTTACCTAATTAATAATTAAATATTTTATCATTCAAAATCAAATTAACAGATCTCTCAACTCTCTCTCACCACCACGGGCTCTTTCTTTCTCTACCACTTCTCAGACCGGCAACCCCTCTGCCCACCTAAGCCGCTGGTGAAGTAGCGACGAGGTTGCCTCCTTCGCGGGGTAGCATTGGCAGTCTAGCCGCTGGGTTCGCTGCAAGTGCGAGTGACTGTTGTGTGAGTCTCCGTTCAGCTTTTGATCATTGAATACCAGATCAAACCGGCAGCTCTGCCGCTGATATATTTGATCGTACTTCATCTGAAGTTGAATAAGCTTTTACGGTAGATGGAAGCAGCGGCGTCGCTACTTACATTGTCGAATTGCACGCCACTACAACAACGTTATTGCTACGCGCTCGCCACCCTACAGAATCCTGTGATTATTGCGGTTGCAGTGGTCTGTTGTTGTTTTGTTTGTGTCATTGTGTGTACTGTGTGCATGTGGAGGCGGTGATGTTGATGCGGTGGGATCTGTGCTGCTCTTCCATTTTTTTGTTATCTGGTTGCTTTTTATGGTGGTGGCAGAAGTGCTATGGTGGTGGTGGTGGTGAGTAAGTCGAAGTGGTGATGCTCGTGTCTTCCTTTCAGGCGTGGTTGTTTCCGACTTTGGCAGAAAGGGGTTGTGGTGACGTGGTGGTAATGTGCTGGTGGTGGTGATGGTGATGGTTGGGAAGGAAACGTCGATGAGGTGGGTAGTTGTGGTTGGTAGTGTCGTTGGTCGGCGGCAGTCGAACTTGGGGAGAAGAAAGGTTTAGGTGGGGTGGGGTGGGGTGGGGTGGGGTGGGGTTGGGTTGGGTGAATATACTATGATTAATTATTGTAATTGACTAATTGTGACCAATTATTAGGTAATTGTGACCAAAATGTTGACTAAATTTGACTTTATGCTACTTGTGACGAAAATGTGACCAATTATTAGGTAATCGTGGCAAAAAATTGACTAACCGTGATCAAGAAAACGGGTAAGTAGTAACCAATAAATGAATAATATGTGATCAATTATGGATGATTTTGACCAACCGTGACTTTGTGTGACCTTTGAATGAGGAGGTGATGTGACCTACAGTTGTGTCTATGTGTGACTGGGATGTGACTGTATGTAAGTGAACTGTGACCTTGTGTTATCGAATTGTGAGTTGTGACTTTATGTAATTGAACTGTAACCTCGTGTAACTGAATTATGACCTTATGTGACCAACCTGTTACTTTATATGACGAACCGTGACTTTGCGGGTGGGGTGAGTGGGGGTGAAATTTGCAACTAAATTTGTTATTATGATCGAACTATGACTTTGTGTGATTAATTGTGACTTTATTAGTGTGGTGAGTGAGGTGGAGTTGAGGTGAAATTTGCGACTAAATTTATAATTATGATTTTGTGTGACCAATTGTGATTTTGCAGGTCGAATGGGGTGGGGTGGGGTGGGATGGGATGGGATAGGATAGGGTAGGGTAGGGTGAGGTGAAATTTTCGACTAAGTTTATAATTGTTATTTAAATCTGACTTTGTGTGATTAAATATGACTTTATGAGTGGGGTGGGGGGTGAGACGGGCATGATGGAATGAAATTTATGATTAAATTAGTAATTGTGACCAAGCTATGACTTTGTGAGGTGAGGTGGGGTTGTTATGAATTTTGCGATTAAATTTGTAATTGTACTTTGTGATCGAATGTGATTTTGTGTAACCGATTGTGACTTTGCAAATGAGGTAAAGTGGGGTGGGGTGGGATGGGATGGAGAAAAGTAGAAGGAAAAAAAAAATCATTTTTGGGGTGCGTGGGTGGGTGAGGTCGGGTGTGAGAGCAGTGATGGACGGACACAGATTATTGTTTGATGGTTTTTTATTTAAATACTATATTAGTTTTAATTTGATATATAATTGATAATTATTTTTATATTATACAATGTTATATTTATTAATTACTAATTAGTAATTAACACCTGATTTTTAAAAAAATTCATAAGTTTGTTAGTTTTAGGTTTGTAGTTATGTACTTTTTCATATAATAATCCTTTATATAAAAAGGATTAAAGCAACCAATTAATATATATATGCTTTAGACTTACTATTTGAATATTGACAAACGAAAGTGATGTATTATTATGCTTGCAACATTTAGGCTGCGTTCTCTTTGTGTTTCAGTTTTCATTTTCGAAAATATTTTCTGTTTTCCATTTTCTGTGACTTTTTTCAAAATTGCTGAAAACGCGTTTGGTTTGTTATTTCTGAAAACTGTTTTCGAAAATGAAAAGCTGAAAAACGCGTTCTGTTTAAAATTTTGAAGAAAATTATTTCATATTTTTGTAAATATAAATGAAATAAAGATATCATATTTTGAGTTACACAACAAAAATAAATGAAATAACCCCTATCACACAATTTGGTTATACCAAAAAAGTTCAAAAATTCATGTTGCCCTTCTAAAGTAATCGTTCAACATTTGAGTAGTAATTTTCCCTTCTAAAGTAATCGTTTCATTTAATACTTTATATAGATACATCCTTCTAGTAAGCACTCATAACGTTTAAAATTTAAGTTTCAATAAAATTTGCAAAAATCAATTTACGTTAATTAATTATGCCCTTACAAAATAAGTGTCTATAATACAAAAGTAAAAAAGAAATGTTTAATAATTAAGTACATGATACATCATCAGAAAGATGGTTGAATTTGGAGTTCTACGCAAAAAATAGAGTGCAATTCGGAGTTGTACTTCAAAAGTTATACATGTTTGAAGACAATGACCATAAAACAAATACGAAAAGAACTAAATTGAAAGAAAAGTAAAATTTGTGAACTAATGTGCAACAAAATCTGAAGTTGAGGGACTTAAGTTGCAAATATATTAGGATATTTTCGAAAGAAATTTCAAAATTTGAGGATTAAAATGACAAATTTTGAAAATCAGGGACCAATAATGTAATTAAAAATGATAAATTTTGACAAATTTCATTTTTTTTTGATTATTTTAATATATATAAACCCGCGTTTTCCACTTACAAGGCAAAAATTTCGGAAAACGCGAAAAACGTGATTTTCACGTTTTCCATTTCTTTTACAAATTTTGAAAACGTTTTCGAAATTTTTTTTCGAAAACGGCGCAAGAGAACGCGTTTTCTGCGTTTTCGAAAATGAAAAACAGAAAACGGCTGGAAAACGCCCAAGAGAACGCAGCCTTAAGTTTCTAAACCTATTCATTTTCATATAAATAAGAAAAAATATAAAATTAATTTAAATGTGAAGGATGGAAAGTAAGATGATTTATTATTGAAATACAAATTTGCTATATAAAAGTAACTGGTTTAATTAATTAATATCTATTGGTATTTTAACACTGTTTGATTTATAAACTAATTTATTTGTGATTTTGAGGTAAAAAGTAGTGGTAAAAAATTGAATAGAGAAAATGTGTATAGTTAAAATGTGGTTTAGAAAATTGTGTGATTTATAAACTAGTTTATAAACCATTTTTTAGAGTTTGTTGAACACGTGAGTTTGAAGCATAATTTCAGAAGATAACACCATTTTGCTATTTCTCAAATCAAAGAATTTGCTGATGATACGTATTCTTTTAGGGTGTGTTTGATTAGAGTGTGAAAAATGGAGTGGAATTCCAATTCTCATACCCCCTAAAGAATTCTAATTCCTTGAATTCAAGGAAAATATGACCAAATATCGAGTGAGTAAACTTCAAATTCCACGGGAAATAAACTTGTGTTTGATTGGAATATGGAAAATTTGAGTGAAAAATTCATTTTCCATGAAATTTCAATAGCTATCATGTTGGAAGAATTTGTGAATAGTAACGTCAAAATAAGTAGAATGATAGTTTGTAAATTCATACCGAAAATTGGACAGAGTAACGGCAAAGAAAATACAAACAAAAAAAAGAAGAAGAGTAGAGACAAAATCGAGGCAAGAGTTGGACTCTTTGTCCTTAAGTCGAATTTGCACCGCAACGGTGCCGACGAATTCCGGCAATCAACTTCCAAGATACAACGGTTTCACTTGTATTTGTAGCACTCCAAAATACAAGTACAACGAACCAAAATTTAGTGTATGTACTCCAAAGATGAAATGAAAGAAAATCAAAAAACAACAAATGCTATAATTTTGATTTTGAAGAGAAGAGAGGATGATATATGTTTTGCATATTAAATTGTTAGGAATAGGACACTCAAAGGATCCTATTTATAGAGCAAGAAAGGGTGTGGATGAAATGGTTGAAGCCAAATCATGCACCATTTCCAAACCATGCACCTTTATGAAAATGTGTCTTTTTACTGGACAACCGTGTGGTCGCACGGTTATAATTCCGTGCGGCCGCACGCCTTTACGTCAAAACAGAATTTAATCAATTTAACGTGTGATCGCACGGTTTACCAACCATGCGATCGCACGGCCAAACATTTTGACCCGAATTCGACACGAAGTCGCTTTAGTCAGTTTTTCGATACTTAATCAATTTCTTGATTTATCGATTTATTAACCAATATCCAACATATCAAATATGCCCTTATATTTTTCTTTTTTTAATATTTATCAAACACGTAAAACACTTCTAATTCTTTGACAATCATAACCTTGTTTCTAAAATTTTTAATTTCAAAAGACCTAGAAAGAAAAAAGATTTTTCTGATATGTCAAAAATTGAACATATGTTTGTCACTCATGCATTATTTCAAAATTTATTTTTAACTATATATTCTTACAATAATATATTTTGCACTTAAACTGGATACTTTTTTCAATTAGAAGCCACGTGCGAGGCAGGCTGGCAATCCAACAATTTTTTTTACTTTTTTTATTTTATTTTTTTAAATTTATACTTGATTTATTCTCCTCTACTTCTGTATCGAATATCGTTCGTGATTAATGGTAATGAAAAAGGTAGAATGATTAGTTCACAACCATGCAAATAAATGTGTAGGGATCATAATTTTTGCGCATGAATCTACAGCATATTAGCATGTTTGTTAGTAATTAAAAATCCATGCTGCACTCAGGTCTAAACGTGGAATTTGTATATCTAAAATAGGGGTCGACAAATTAGAATTGAGCCAATCGAACCGAAAAAATCGAAACTATTCTATTTTAAAAAAATTAAAAAAAGACCGAAACCGAAAGCAATCGATTCTCCAAAACCAAAATCGAAAATCTAAGGCCCCGTTCTCTTTGTCGTTTTAGGGCTATTTTGAGTTTTGAATTTTCCAAAATATTAAAAACGCGTTCACTTACCCAATTTCAAAAACGAGTTTTCCGAAATACAAAAAAAAAAAAAAAATAACAAAGAAAATCCAAAACAAGAAAATCTTGTTTTGGACGTTTCACGTAAAAAAAAATCCCAAAACGCGGGTCTTGCCAAAACGCGGTATTTTGAGAAAAATGACAGACCTTGGGCAAAAATCTCACAATCCATCTCTCTCTCTCTCTCTCTCTCCCTCCTCGAAGCAATTCGACTGCTGAAGCTCTCTACCCTCCAGCTCCTCCACATCCGACGATTCGAACTACCGGTCATCCCACCGCCGACCAAGTATGCAATCCATGAGTTTCTTGTCTTTCGATTTCTTTTCTTTTTTCTATAATTTCATTCTGATTCGCATATTTTGTTCTCCTTTCAAGAACTTGAGTTTTTTGGTAGCAATATTTTGTTGATTCCCATAATCCTTGAGCGAAGACAGTGGGGATGGTTTGGCATTTTGACTCCCTTACTACTAGCCATAGCCGATTATAACTACCAAATACAGGAAACGACTTATGTGGTATACCTATTACACAAATTTGTTTCAATAATGAAGTCCTCATCCCTAAATCATTATGCTTGTGACTTAAACACTGGTAAGAAAATGAATCAATTATTTTGCTATTTTTACAAAGGAGACTTTGGTGCTTGGATTGCTTTATTTTTTGAGGATTTAATCTGTAGACATAGTAGTAAGGTTATGTTAGAATAAATAGAGAGTATTTATGGGGTTTTGTTGGAAAGAGAATGAAAAAAATGTTTAACCTCCAGAATTTCCTACGAGATGATGATTTGCATAAGCAAATATGAAGACAAATTTGACAAGGGCCTGTAGTAATGCATAAGCAAGAAGAGTAAGTACTAACTAATTAACTTTGACAAATTGAAGGACTGGAATATGAGAATAAGGCTCTCTTAGCCGACTTTGTATTAGAGTCATGTTGCACCAACTTTAGTGATCTAGCGGATGGAGTTAGAGATGTGGTTTCATCATTTACAGCAGGAAGACTTACAATGAAGATCAAAATATAGCATACAAACATGTCTGGTCAATATATATCATTTAATTAGCAAAGAAGAAGATTATATCATACTTGGAGTTTTATGAGTTTTATAATTCTCTTCAATTGAGCTTTCTCATCATCTCCGCAAATCGAATTGCAAAAGGATCATTGAGAATTTAAAGTACAATTCGTATCTTATAGATAGTCCAAATATAACAAGAATATCAATTGTTATAATAATACAAAAGTCAAATTTTGAATTGTCAATGGATTAGGTGTTGAACCATATTCTAGTTAATTAAAATTTCAGTCTCTCAAGTGTTCCCATAAGGTTTTCAGGGCTTCATCAGTGGAAGTAATTCATTTACTATGCATTAAAATAAAAATCTGCTCTTACCTTTTATGGAATTGTTACATCTGGTTCATTTGATGGGCAATTCTTTTATTACTTTTCTCCCGTTTATATGTTCTTAAGACATTTTCTATTTGTCAATTGCAAGTTATATATTTATTTATCATATTTTTCTTTTACTTTTTTGTGCGGTGAAGTCCGTGAAGGAAGTACTCTCTATCTGGTTTAGACATTCACTCTCAACTGTGCGTGATATATTGAGATAGAATCATAGTATAGAGCAGCATGACAATCTATCATGTTTGTAAAATAGCAATGAAGCTTGTGCAGAATGTAGCATATAATCTTTATCTATGCGCAGGCAAAATATCAAGTCCTTTGTCTTCTGCAGTGCATGTATATTACCTGGAATGTATTGATGTCCAAAACCAATGGATTTATCATCTACTACTGGAACTTGATCTTTGTAAAAGCAGATATATGTATTGATCTGCAGAGTAACTTGGACTTTATATGTAATTTTAAGTTTTCCAAGCTGTTAGTGTGTTCCTTTTGTATTCACTGTTTCCCTACTTTCTCTCTACATTAATTGTACCACCAACATTCATGCAAAAGATAATTTTGTGTTCTTCCACCGAATCTAGAAAGGGTATCGTCAATTTTCCCATTTCTGCTAGATCTTCTTCTTCTTCTTCTTCTTCTTTATTATACACACTATAGTAAGACTACATATAGATTTGGTTAAAATAAACGATTGGCAATTTGGCATCTTTGGCCGAATATACTGCGTTGATTTTTGGTGACGTCCAATTTTCATTTCGGAAGGTGTTGATCTAATCTTGCTGGAAGAGTCTTATTGCGATTTTGTTTTTCTGGTTTTCTTGGATTTGATTTCTGATTGTCTGAATCTAGTGAAGGGAGCATTTTTGTTTTTGCTGCATTTACTCTTAACGTTTCCACTTACTTAAATTGCCGCTCTGCACTCCAATTCATTTGATTTGGTTTACCGACACCTGATTTGCATATCAGTTAGATTAGAGCTCAGATTATTGGTGTTCCTATAATTAGGGATTTGATTTGATTTCTTAATTTGTATTATTAACAAGTACTGTAGTTTTTTTTATTGGACTTAATTGTACTGTGGTTGACTTTTGCATTCAACAGGAATCTGCTCTTAGCTCTTGATTGTGTTGGGAGTCAGATCTGAAGTGAAGTCTCAGGATCACAGCAAAGATGGCAGCAACACTGGCTTAGAGACTTTCTCCCACTAATAGTAACACCAATGACTTCGTAAATTCTTTAATTAAGCACATAAAATTCATATCTGAAGTTAATATTGGAGATCTACTTAAATAGATAATTTAGTCATAATTGTGCTTTTGTACATCTAAGTTGGATTGCATCCATTGACTGCTGTCACCTACTCATAAAGATTGTTCCTTTTTTAGTCTGATTATTGTCTACTTGTCGTTTTCGTTATAAAATTGGACTATATTTATTCTGCTTCTAGTTTTATACTTCTCTTGTATCCTAATGCATTCTTTGGATTCTAAAGGAAAAATAGTTGAATGTAAATGAAAGTTCCTTTCAAAATTTTGTTGTTTAGGATAGAAGATATTGAATATACTGAACCCATTCATGAATTCACCTATCTCTATTTACTTATTCATGTCTCCATGAGTTTTTGCATTGTGTGATTATTGTTAGGTAATAGTCACCTGTTATATAATGTAGATTGGACGATCTCAAAGCTCTTTTAGAGAAAGTATGACTCCTGAATTTTAATGTTCCAGCAGGTCCCTATACTATAGCAGAGGGTGCAAAAGTTGCTGGTGCTTCACTATGGCTGCTAGAAACTTCAATTGCTATACATGAAACTTTAGCAAGAGATCCACATCACAAAAAAAAGAGGCAAATTTGTAGGGAATGTAAAGCTTGTAATCATTTGAAATGAGCCAACTCACATGGTACCTATGTAGAGTTGCAAAGAGAAAAACCTTGTGTAGTTGATTTGATTATCATCACAAGTGGTCTCGTAATTTTTCAATTTTATTCTTCTTTTTGCTGTTGATATATGTAATAAGAAACTTATAATGAATTATAGTATTTTTCTAATCGACATATGAAATAAATTTGATTTGTCTTCTTCTAGTTTTCATTTATTTTAATAAGTTTTAGAATGCTATAAAATGTATATATAACAATTGAAGAATTCAATAAATAATGAAATTATTATGCAAAATTGTTAAGAGCTCGGACTTTGTATTGGCAAAATATGTAAGTTGTATAAATGCTTGTATCTTGTCTGCCAAAGTAGATTTGATAATAGAGACATTAATGGATATTAAATTTGACTAAATAATTGGAGTTTTATAATAATTTTAACAAGAGTGCCCATTTATGTTAAAATTGTGAACATCTCTCCACAGTTTGTTATTACTTCTATCTTTTTGCAAGAAATTTGATATCTTGTTTTGCGTCTCAATGGAGAGAAATGGGGTTTCTACTTTGGTGTGCTTTTGATGTTAATTTGATATTTTTTTCACAACAAAATCCATTTGATTCACAAGCTTGAATTACAATTTTATTGAATGAAAAGTTGCAATGGTTGAGTTGTGTGCCAATCCAGTGGTCTTGGATTCCATTGATTTAATTAGAAGGCATTTCCAAGCAGGTAGATTCATTCGTGCAAATGTTATCTCTATTACAAACGAACGAGGGGACCTAATTCATTTTAGCTCAAGTTTTTGTTTCATTTTATGAGTCATTTTAGGAGATGAATTATTAACCGAGTAACAAAATATGAATAAAATATAGCACTGACCGATATATTTATATTAAAATTAATGTAATTCAGCGAATCAATCATTTTTATACATATAAACTATCACAAAATAATTATTCCAGAAAGTTACAAAGTAAACGCATTTTTCAGTTTTCTATTTTTGAAAACAGTTTTCCAAAATCACAAAGAGAACATGTTTTCAGCAATCCCAAAACAAATACCCAAAACAGAAAACTCAAAACAAAATCCAAAACTCAAAACTCAAAATCGAAACACAAAGAGAACGGCCCTTAAGGTTCAGTGTTTTGGTTTATTTATGTTCTATAAGTTTTTGTTTTCTATCAATATGCAACATGAGAGTCAAATTCAAGATCTGAATGAAAAATTTAATAAAAGCTAACAAATGAGAGATTCTAAACTCATCATTCGTAAAATCATTTCAAATATTATAGGAAAAAAGTTTTAATTATACTTTTTACTTTTTTTAATATCCAATCTTTTTAATTTATCTCATTTAAATCCTAAAATGATAAATATTCTTTCTTCCCTAAATTCGATTTGACTTAAATAATTAATTTTGAATCTTTTTCTCATCAAATTGAAAGAAGTAATAGATATCCGATTTTTCTAAGTAAATTCAATTATCTTTTTAATTTCTACAACTTTAGATTCCGATAAACTCATTGGTTCAATTTGTAAAAAATATATATTACATACTTTAACAATTAGTTCAGTGAATTTTATCAAAAATAAAATAGAAGGCGTTATCAAACTCATTCTATTTAAAAATAGAATATATTTAATACATTTATTTAACATACAAAAAAATATTTTTTCGATAACATGACCATTTGACTATTCGGTGAAAAATAAAAAAAGTCACGTTGCCCATTGAATAAGACAATGTTTAAAAGAGACTATAGATTAAAATAATTTTAAATGTATGGTTAGAAGTGAAGGATAGTGGTATTTGAAAATCGTAAACATTTAAACTTTTAGAGATCAATTGACCGTAAGTTCGATTTCAGTCATCAAATCAAAATTGTAAAATATAGAGTATATCACGTGTCCAAATCTTACTTCGCCTAAATAGACTAAGAAATCTAGAGAATAAATAATTAATTGTTAAAAGAAATATGGAAGTCACTGTTGACCTATGGTTAACTTAACTTTATTGTTTTGATCATAACAAACAAGAATATATTGTGTTATTAACAAGTGTGCTACTAGTGTTTCATGTAATGATAAATATATAAAGCACTCTATGTTCAAATCGTCTCTCAATGATATAAATCAAAACTATGTGATCAAGCATATGAGACGCAAAGAAGATCATGAAAGAATTGAAGATATTCAAAGATCAAAATTGAAGTTGAAAAGCATGACATGAAGATCAAGAATTCAAGCATACAAGATTAGAGTTCAAGTTCAAGAGTTGATTTAACCTATGTAAAGGTATAATACTCTCAATCTTTAGCGATGACATTCAACGAGCTCGAAAATGATTTTTATGCATCAAGAAACTTACTTGAAAATTCATCACTTGCATAAAATATTTTTATTAAAGTCAATATTGCTTTTCATATGTTATTTGATCTTAAATCATGATTATACTATGTTAAATCACTTTGAAAAACAAGTTACAAACCTAAAAATCCTAATTTTTTATGTTTTTCAAAAGTCAATTTTCGGTCAACCAAAAGTCGACTTTCGGTCAACCGAAATTGGTCAGCCGAAAGTTCAACGGTTGAAAATCTGTAACGGCTATATGCATGTTTCGGTCGACCAAAACTCCAGAAATGGTCAACCGAAAGTTGCTGAACTTGATTATCTTGATCTATAAATAGCCATCTCATTTACATTCATTTTCAATAACATAGAAAAGATTGTATAGAAACTTTCTTGTGAAAATTCATTGTTCTTCCTTGGTTTATATTCATCTATTATTATTATAAAACTTTGATTGATTTAAACTTTGTTTTATCAAATTCATCAAAGTTTTTGGAAGAAAGTTTTTTGAAGATTCTTGGTTTTATATTGTTTAAACTTTTTCAACATCTTCACACTATATTGGAATTGAAGTGTAAGTCTCTCTTTGTTCTAAACTTGTTTTAATCTTTTAAAAGAGAGAAATTCCAATTAAGGAACTTTGATTATTTGTACTACATTTTTCATTATCATTTGATTCATCAAAGTTCCATTGCCTAAACACTTTGAGCTTAACTCATTGTTAATTATTCAAGTGTGGCATCTCTTGGTACTTAATTTGATTCAATCTTTTAACAAGAGATTTTTTTGAAAAACTTTGTTTGATTGCATTGAACTTTTCATTATCATTTGCATCAAAGTTTTTCTCTAACACTCGAGCTTAATTCATTGCTATCTATTGAAGTGTTAGCCTAACTTTCTCGATACTTAATTTGAGTATATCATTTGTCAAGAGAGTTATTTCAATTGTAAATTCAATTCATTATATCTTGTGGTTTCGAGAGCCTTGTGAAAACTCGATTGTTGGTTAAGGGTAGGTGCTCCTTGTTGTAAGTCGCCTAAGGATTTGATACTCCTTGTTGTAAGTTACCAATATAGTGGATTTGGCATTGCTCGTGACGGAGAGCTCGGTAACGGGGGACGTAGATCACGTTGGTTGATTGAACCTCCATAAATCGCGTTTGCATTCTCTTATCCCTTTTACTTACTTACATTGCACTTACTTTATTCTATCAATTTATATTGCGCAACACTATATCTAAGTGCTATACTTGCTTTATCAATTAAGTTTACACATTTATAGCACACTACATTGATAGTTAAGTTACTTACAACACTAAGTGCTCATACTTGTACACATTGATCTTTAAGTTTGAGATTATTTATCGAAAAAGTTTTATAAACCAATTCACCTCCTTCTTGGTTAGTTTACTCTTGGGCTAACAGTCACAACTTTGTGTTTTGCTTTTCTGGATATTTTTCATTATATATGAATGCACAATTTATATATCCAAGTTACTTGCCTCTTTTATTTCATTTTTTGCTAAGAAAATTTATGCTATTCATACAAAGATATAAGACTAAGTATGAAATCTTATAGGAAGAAAAGAAATTATAAATTATCCACAATATTTGTATGCAAGTAATTTATTGGTTTTCGTTGTTTTATTTTTCTCAGACATTGTATTTTTATAATTTATTCAATAAATAATTGTAAGTTATATCTTCTATGCATTGCACAAATGCTATTAGTAGTGGTGGTGGTGGTGCTGTGGTGGAAGTGGTGGTACATAGTGGCGGTGGTAATGGTAGTAGTATAAGTACTAGCATCAAGAGGTGTAGGAGAAGCAGTAGCAGCAACCAAAAAAATATTTCCCGATAAACAAAATATGCCTATACACTTGGGACAAGGAGAAAGGAAAGGTAGCTTATATTTAAATCTTTGGTATTAGTGTCATTCCTATGATATTCGAGGCCAGAGTAGAACGTCATAAATTAGCCCCTCCAATTTATCTTTTTGACTTGGTGGGAAGAAACTGTGAAATGAATAAGTTTTTGAAATTAGTTTTTTTTTATTATTTTTTACTTTTTGGGAATGAGTTTTAGTTAAAAAAAAATATATATGTTGGACATGAGACCCCTATAATATTGGGCTCGAGTCACGGTCCTTACTCGCGTTGTAGCAAAATCGGGCCGGTTTGGTATTCAACTTGATACCTTTCAAGTTTTTATGATATTTAATTTGGAATTTCAATATTACACTTTGATACTTTCAAATTTTTATGATACTTTTCATTATATTTGATGAGATATTTCATCAAACATGTTATAGAATTAATGAAAACTCAAACTTGACATCTTCGAGCACATGTATCCAAAGTAGGTTGGTGGAGCCTCGCAGTGGAAAATGGGGGTGACACGATGTTGGTGACGCATTTTAGTGAAAATATTTTAGGGTTTGAAGAGAAAAAAAAATTAAAATTCAAATAAAATATTAATGTAAGTAAAATTTCATTAAGGAATATAAAAGTAATATAGAGTGCATTTATCAGCAATTTTAATTTTCAGATTCAATAAATGTTGGTTGATCGTATATTTCATTATAGTTTTATGATTCAGAGGCCCCTGTTGACCACAAAATCCGGCTGGACCTTGGACCAACATGTCTCAGCTCCTCCCTCTTGAACACGTGGATCTCTTGTGCACTGTGACAAACGATCAGTTTGCAAAGGGGGTCGAGGTGGCTCCCATTTGCACTACGATGCCAAAGTCAGTGCCCATTTCAAGCAGATATAAGTTGGATGCGGGAAGTATAAGTGTGTAAAAGAGAGAAAATGAGTGAGAATAAAATTTTTATTTAAGAGTATGAAATTGCTAACCCCTTACAAAGCGGGAGGAGTGCTCTATTTATAGAGAAATTTGTTGTTTTGGATCGTGACACGTTGCAGACTTTACACGTGTATTTATCCTAACTTTTGGAGAAGTAGATCTTACTTTTTGACAGTAATCATTGCTACGTTTGGTAGGGATGGGTGCCTGTCACTTTTTGATAAAGACGGTATCACATCTCTGACTCCATCCGTTGTCCCATCACTCATCCGAGCTGTTATTAAGGAGGCCCTCCGTCTAAACATAAAACACCTCGGATAGTCATAAACCAGTTCAGCTAAAGAAGTTCACGTGCTGTCCCACCTCGGCAATTGACTCAAGAAGACATCCTAAGTTTTAGCCAGGGGCCGAGGTCTATTGGGCCTTCGTCGACGGATCACTGCACTTCTTTTTGGGCTTGGTCTCAACACTAGTCCCTCAAATCCGATGTGGTCATTCATGGGCGGATAGGATTTGTTATATGTTCGAAGCACTAACTTTGTTCTAATAGCATTCTGTAATTATGCAGCTATGAGATTGCGGTCTTGCCCAAACTTTGCTATATGTTACATCCAATATATTTTATAATTATTCTGCCATTTGTTAACTGGGAATTATCATATGACGCTACAAGCTTAAGGCTCGGAATGACATTCCTTAGGGGGAGCTCGGATTCAAAGTAAGGCCGACCTTCTATTCCCGTTTTACTTCTCAGGCGAAAGTTAGAATTATACTAGCATGTCTCTTCGGCGGCATATTTAATATATAAAGGGGGCTACTAATATCGGTTCCCAAGAAGCATGAAAGGAATGAGAGGTGACATCTCTCCGCGCATGGCGCCCACTATGGTAACTGAATGATTTTCTCCCTTCTTTTGATAGTTGGGGCTTTGATTAATCCATCCCCCAAGAGACATTGGTTACCCGTGTTAATTATGCGGCTCAAAGACCAAGGGTTTTGGTTTATTGAGTTCCCTATAAAGCCTTCTTCTTCTCATTGTTTCTCCTTTACCGTATTCTTAAAATTTTTGCAGCAGCATCTCCGCAAGAAGTTGCAGCGCCTCTTCCATTATTGCAAGTCTTTCAGTATCTCTTTAAGGGTTTTTCCCCAGCAATTCGTCCCAATCGTTCTATACTCTCCATTGGCGCGTTCTTCGCTCCGAGTATACAATCTTGAACGTCCGTTTTTGAAGGTAAATTTCTTTTCCTTTGTAAGTGCAAAGAAAACTTTTTCATTTCTAATCTTCGAATGTGAGTTTGAAAATTTTGTTTTGCATTTTGTTTTCCTTTTGGTGAGTCTGGCCCATTTTTAAGAATAAATGGAAAGAGTTGGGGGAACGGGTTCACAAGAACTGTTGGCAATGGTGATTCCTGTCAGAGGTTTCTGCCCATTGTCGTTGTCGATTTTTAGTTCCCGGTTCTTTAGGGAGTAGATTAAGAGGAAGAATAGGAAATGCAGTGGTATAATTTATTTGGATGATTCTGACAGCGAAGAAGAAAAGGACCAGAGCTACATGGCTCATCTATCATCTGAGGAGGCTTCTTTGCAGGAGTTTCGGAGCAAGTGAGACAGGGATTTGGAAAGAGGAGAGGCAGTAGGTTCTTCTTCCGGTCACAAGGACCTCGGCTTAATTATTAGGGCCCCATTTAGGGCACATAGGGACGAGCTAGGACTTTCTGAGGAAGAAATAGCTCAGGTTGAAGGTTGGGTAGACTTGGTAAATAAAATGTCAGGGTATCATGTAGACCCTGATCCAAACCCAGAATCTTGGGAAAGCAGCGAGATTACCATAGAAATTCGGGGGATTGATTTGGCTGGAGCTTCGGCGAAATTCAGGATTCCAGAAGGGGTTCGATTAGTGCACCCTACGCCTTCTTGCCGACCCTGTAGCCCTCCCCCAGATCAGGTGGCCGTATGTTATGATGCTCTATCCTGCGGGATGAGGCTACCCCTGCACCCCTTTTTCAGGGCACTACTTAGGAGTTACAACTTATGCCCCTACCAGAGGCCCATATCCTCCTATTATTACTGGTCATCCCACTTCGATAAAGAACTGGAGGAATCAATGGTTCTGGGTTTCGGGGGAGTGGCAGAGCTCACCTGTGGACCTAGTCTGGAAATCACCGTTCCCCGAACTCTTTCCCCACCTAGTGAGTCTTGTATTTGCTTTCGCGTCCTTACATGTCGTACGTCATTCACTTTTTATTTTCTATTCATCTTTCTCTACTTGTTTTTTACACGTTATTGGTTTATGGCAGGGGACACTTTTTCTTGCCTCCTCTCCGACGCGGACTTAGCGGTAGTGAGGAGCTTGTTTGCCTACAAGGGCACTTTTCAGGGGGTCATTCAACAAAATAAACTCTTTGTTAAGTATGGCCTTATGCGAGCTATGAGTAAGTTTGTTTCCTTACTGCCTCCATATCTTATGCCTCAATCATTCATAGCCTTATTCTCCTTCTTTTCTTGCTAGGTTCCAAGGACTTTCCGAAGATTTCCTTGAAGGGTCTTATGGCCAAAAAGATCCCTCCTGCCCTTCGCCACGGCAGCGAGATTGAAAGGAGGCAGAAAGCAGTGCTTGCTAACCTGCAAGTAGGGGTGGTGAAGGAGGTATCTGAAATGTCCACTGGCCAACTGGAAGGTCCTCTCCCCGCACTACTGCCACCACCCAGTTTGTTGCCGATGGGCCCCCAACAACCTAACTTGGAAAAAGAGGGTGAACCAAGGAGGGTTACAATAACGGAAAAAGGAAAGAGGTCAGATAGGGGCGGCTCCAAGAGGGAGAGGGAGTCTAAGAATGTCTCTGTGCCATCTCCCCTATCTGAGGATATCTCCGAGCACATATCCGAGGATGATCCCGCCCCTTTGAAGAGGCTTAGGAGGGGCAAGGAAACCACCTCCACCACCAGAGACTCAAGACTTGGAGGACGAGCCTTCTGTGTCTATCCCATACCTGGCTTTCGAAGTAGCACCTGCGGGGGCAGAAGAGCTCAAGTAGATTAAAGCCAGTGTTCTCTCCAGGGATGTTACTTTCAATCCTTCCTTGTTTGATTCCCCTAACTCTCCTCCTACCAGGGCTGCCTTGGTCATCGAGCAATTTTGGACGGAGGGTTGGTCTGCCTTCTACTCCAGCGCCACTCCATCCCGGAAGCTACTTGCTGCCAAAGCTATGAATGCTAGAGCATTGTCCCTTATTGATGAGGTGGAATCTTCAGTGATGGAGGCGGAGCGATACAAGAAGGACGCTGAGACTGCACTCCGTCACGCGGACAATATGCTGAAGGAGATTAAGGACCTCAAGGAGGATCTGTCCATCACTCGCAAGGCCTCCTCGGAAGATAGGGTGACAGCCAAGCGCCTTCAGGAAGACAATGAAAAGTTAAAACACGATCTTCACGCTTCTGAGGCAGATGTGGCGTCCGTCTATAAGAAATTTGATGACTCCAACCGGGCTCAGTCCATAACTTTCGAGGCCCTGACAGCACCCAATGCAGCCAAGGCTAAGCTGGAGGCTGAGGGGCAGCAGCCACCGAGAAATTAGGGGGAGAGGTGGAAGCTCGAAAAAAGACGGAGGAGGACCTTGCCTCTCTGGAACGGCATATGCAATCTAGGATTACGGAGGTTCTGGAGCAGACCGTTATGACACGAGTGGAGAAAACTCTGAGTGCCAAGGTGTCTGCTGCCTTATGATGGACATATGCTCATCCAAATATGGATGAAGTTCAGGAAGGTGTTGTAATACAAGGAGGTGTGCTTTATCTCGCAATTCAACATTGGGGACGATTGACTTGCATCCAACAGCACCTTTACCTTCAAGTCTTCCATCATGCTGAGATTTAGGAACACCAATAGTCTCAACATCATCCAAGTAATCAGTACAAAATTCAATAGCCTCCTCAGCAGTATAACCCTCAATGATACTGCCTTCAGGTCGAAATCGATTTCTCACATATCCTTTCAATATACCCATGTATCTCTCAAATGGATACATATACCTCAAGAATATTGGACCACAGATTTTAATTTCTCCCACCAAGTGAACAAGTAAGTGCACCATAACGTCAAAAAATGATGGCGAAAAATACATTTTAAATTGACATAGAGTGATAACAATATCGGCCTGCAAATCATCCAATGCCTCCGGGTCAACAACTTTGTTGCAAATTGCATTAAAGAAAAAAAAAGTTTTATAATGACTTGTCTAACATGTTTTGGGAGAATGCCACGAATTGCAACTGGTAACAATTGTTGCATTAAGACATGACAATCATGAGACTTCATACCAACCAACTTTAAGTCCTTCATCGACACAAGACTTTTAATGTTTGACGAGTACCCAGATGGAATCTTAATAGTATGCATGCACTCACAAAAACTTGTTTTCTCTTTTCTTGACAAAGTATAGCAAGTTGGGGGTAAATAAGTACGTTTTTCCGACTCTTGCGGTGCTAATTGATCTCGTATCCCCATTTCTACCATGTCCTTCCTGACTTTAATACCATCTTTCGTCTTTCCTGGAATGTTCAAGAATGTCCCAATGATGCTATCACAAACATTTTTCTCCACGTGCATTACATCAAGACAATGCCTTACAGATTAGTGTTGCCAATAAGGTAGATCCCAGAATATGGACCTTTCTTCCAAAGACTCTTCTGAGGAGGCTTAAAAGTTTTTTCAAACGAAACATCAAAATGTTTAACTTGTTCATATACCTCACCTTCTATTAACGGTAAGCGAGCTGCTCGAGCCTCGATTTTTCCATTGAATGGCTTTTTCTTCTTGCGATAAGGGTGGTCAGTAGAGAGAAATCTTTTATGACTCATAAGGACATTTTTCTTGCAGTTTTTCAACAAAAGATCAATCGTGTCTTCTTCACAAACGGGACATGCTTTATGTCATTTGTTAGTATAACCCGACAAGTTACCATAAGCTGGAAAATCATTTACGGTGCAAAATATCATTGCATGTAAGGTGAAATTCATCTGAGTATGTGCATCAAACACCGACACGCCTTCATCCCACAACAGTTTTAAATCTTCAATTAGTGGGGCTAGGTAAACATCTATGTCATTCCCCGGTTGTTTATGCCCTGATATTAACAAAGATAACATGATATACTTGCGCTTCATACATAACCAAGGAGGAAGATTGTAAATCCTCAAAAGAACCGGTCAAGTGCTATGTCGACTACTCATATTACTGTGTGGGTTCATCCCATCTGTACATAGTCTCAGCCTAAGATTTCTATCTTCGCCCCCAAATTCAGGAAACAGCCTGTTAATGTTCCTCTATTGAGGAGAATCGACCACGTGTCTTAGTTTTCCATCTTCTTTTCTCCCGTCGGCATGCCACCGCAAGTTCTTTGCATCCTTTGCATTGGCAAACAAACGTTTAAATCTTGGTATTACAGGTAAATACCATAACACCTTTTCCGGAGGGCTTTTCTTATCACCACAATTATCATTCACGTTCTTTCGCTTATACCGTGATGCCCCACACTTTAGACATAGACGCAAGTCCTTGTAATCATTTTGATACAATATACAATCATTTGGACATGCATGTATCCTCTCAATCTCCATACCCATCGGGCACAACAATTTCTTTGCCTTGTAGATTGAACTAGGAAGTTCGTTATCTTTCGGAAGCATCTCTCGTAACAGTTCCAATAATGCCGTGAAACTCTTATCGCTCCACCTATTGCTTGCTTTCAAGTTATACAATTTCAGTACAACAGATAATTTAGTGAATTTATTACAACCAGAAAACAAAGACTTCTCAGAATCGTTGAACAAACTATCTAATACATGAGGCTTTTCAATGTATTCCCCTTGTATATCACGCATCATTTCCTCTATCATATCATTCTCATCATTTTCCACATCATTCTCACCAATATTGCTCAAATTATTCTCCTGCTGATCACAAACATCATCACCAGTGCTCGTCCTGGGAAACATACTCTCACCATGCCATATCCATCGTGTATAACCTTCCTTGACGAATCAAATGACTCTTCACTTGATCAAAACTACGAGACTTTCTCAAATTCTTACAATCATAACAATGACACAAAATCATTGCTTCACCTTTCTTTCTCTTGTGTCCATCCGCACATTTCATAAACTCATCAACACCTTTTACATATTCATGTCTATTAGTCTGCCATACATCCAACCACGATCCATATCAATGACCTATATGTGAAGATATAATTAAAAAAATTTATTAGTTTTGAATTAATATTTTTCATGATACAACCTTAAACCAACAATATATTAATAGTTGAAATAAATTCGATAATTTATTAGGCTGAAAACTTCATAATTTTATTAGGATGATTAAATTCTATGTAATTATTTATTTAGTACGGTCAATTCTGTAATAGTGAAAATCACTTTAAATTATAATTTTCATTTTTTATTTACAAAATCCTACAAAAATTTCGACAAAACCTCCCCTATAAATTGGAATTAGCCAACCTGTATGAAGAATCAAAATGCCACAATAAACCAAAATGTTCAACCTTGACATATTCAAAACTCAAATACAATTCCAATCAAAGTTCAACATCATCAACTACTCCAAATTTAATCCAAAATCCATTCTCAATTCCTAAAAAGTCAAGCTAAGATTTCATAACTTAATATCTCATAATTTCAATATAACTCCAATAATTGAAATATTACAATGTATCTATCTACTAACTTAAAATCAACAATATAAATTTAACATCTAAATTTATATATATTAACATTTAATTAACACATTTATACATATTAACATGTAATTAACAAATTTATATACATATATTAACATATACATATATATATATATATATATATATACACTAATTAACAAAGATAGATAAATATACAAAGTTACACACACACACACACACACACACACACACACACACACACACACACATATATAGACACATATATACACACATACATATACATACATATATATACACACTTGAGAATCGGGTCTTACAATGTAGGAGGTGGCGGCGGGCGGAGGTGTGCCGGGCGGTGGAGGTGGCAGCAGGGGGTGAAGGCATGACTTGGGTGGCGGCGACTCGATGGTGGAGGGGCTCGGTGGTGGAGAGTGGAGGAAAGAGAGAAAAACCAAAGGAGAGAGAGAGAGAGAGAGGCGCGAGAGTGAAGATATGAAATGTTCGCGGTAAAATAATAAGGTATTACGCGTCGGTTCTTAATAAGAACCGACGCGTAAAGTCGGACCGCGGCCGGTTCTTATTAAGAACCGATGCGTATTCCAAAAAAAATTACGAAAATGCCACCGTCCTTTTTTACACGTCGATTTTTTAAAAATCGACGTATATTCCCCTTTTTTTATGCTTTTTTGTACTAGTGAGACAAAGATAAAATTTAAAGATTACAAGAATATTGAATTAACATAAACCAAGAGATATACTACAAATAAACCGTGAATATGGTAATCCAATCTTTGCTGATTTTGATTTCAAGATTTTAGGGGATCTTGTACGTCACAAATGGTACAGAAAAACATAATTGATATTGGCAAAAAAGAGATAATGACAAATTTTTAGTACCTTTAATAATGAAAGTTAATGTGCTGGAACAATATATGTCTTCTTCCGCTAACGAACTTATTTTCGTTCTTCAAAAATAATAAATCAATATTCTTCTAGAATATTGAAAATTACATTTCATGCTCTTCAGGAACAAATAACATCCTCTAGGATATTAATTATAATATTGTACTATTTCAGAAGTAAAAACAAATAATTTATAATAGACAAATTTATGATTAATATTCTTCTGGAATATTGAAACGCAATAATCTTCGGATATATTGATTTGAAATTCATTCAATTATCAATATTCTTCTGGAATATTGATACGAAGTAATAAATTATATTAAAGTAGATATATGTCTATCATCAACCAATATAGTTAAAACGATATTACAATTCGTATAACCAGCTTATATGTATTTATAATGGACAATTCTGCAATTAATATTCTTTTAGAATATTAATTATTTATTGTGCTACTTCAGGAGTAATAACAAATTATTTTTCTAGAATAATTATAGTTTTAAAATTTTAATTATTCAAGAACAATAAATCAATATTCTTCTAGAATATTGAAAATTATAATTTATGCTCTTCGGGAGCAAATAACATTCTTCTAAAATATTAATTATAATGTTGTGCTATTTCAGGAGTAACAACGAATAATAATCAATTCTATGATTAATATTCTTCTGGAATATTAATGTATTGTTGTGCTACTTCGAGAGCAACAACATAATAAATTATCAACTTAAAAAAAATTCAACAACATTAAACACACATAAAAAAAGCTAATGTATAGAGTATGGAGCCGAACTTGACTTGCATCCAAGTCACAATTGTTACACGAGCACAAATTATTGGTTGGAGTAAGGAGGCGGATGGAATTGGAACAATTATTGGAATTGAAGCAACCTCCTCGAATTGGAACAATTCAACCACAATCGGAACAAAAAAAATTCATACGCTGTCAAATTAATTTCGATGCACATGATTTTACCTTCTAACTAATATTTTGGTATATGAGATTTTGAAAAAGATAATTCTAACTCAATTTGGTAGAGACTCGAACTGATAAAGTGTTATAAACTAGAGAAAAAAAAAGAGAAAAGTAGAGACACCGATAAACTTGTCTATTATTATGAACTAAATCCCCCATATATATAGGAAGAATAAGGGATACACAAGGTAATAATACCTAAGGTTTTAGGGTACAACTGTCATTCACTAATACAATATAATATTTACAATAAGGGAGACATTTTTCAGGAACATTTTTAAGTGACATTGTAACATGTCACACATTTATTGGGTGTTGAAAATAACTACCCACCACTTATTTTTTCACCACCAAATAAATATGTGACATGTCACAATATCACTTAAAAATACTCCTAAATAATGCCTCTTTAGAATTACTCAACAAATATACCACTATCATCTTCTCATGGAGTAGAATGCATTAAATAATGGTCCCACCTCAATCGACTAACAAGAATATCTAAATATTTGGTTAAAGATGATCATTCCAACTTAATTTAACCATTTCCAATTGTCCTCATGGTATAGGGTGTAGCGATCAAAAATTTTCCATAACTTATTTAAATAAATATTATTTAAAACGTGTCGCTACGACTTTACTTATTTATTTTAAACACATTTTTGTCTAGCCATTTAAGTTAAAATTTAAATTATTTAAATTTATCGTAGTTCGATTTCAATTTTTATGAAAGTATCTTATTTTCATTATTTATTTATTTATGTATTTTAATCCAAATTTTAATTATTTAAGTCCAAAATGTATTAAATCACCAATTCACATTCATTTTATCCCAAAATTTCCTCTCCAACTTCCATTTTTCATATACATCACATTTTCTTTTTTCCTTCTTTCCCATGATCACTCTTCTATCCCTCAATCAACTTCAACTCCTTTACAAATGCCACAATTCTGGTCTAAGCCAAAATCTGCCATCACCTACCAAAGTTTGATTCAATAACCAACATATAATTTAGCAGCTAAATTCTCCCAAATCCTTCACATAACAGACCCCACGTTTCTTCATTCCACTCACAACAAAATTCTCTGTTCCAAAAATCCATCATTTCCTCAACTCACGACACAAAGTTAACAGCCAAAATTCCATCCACATGTTTATTTCTTCCCCTCAATCAGCCATTGCCTTCTTGCAGATACCTTCAATCCCATATTTACAGCCACCAGTTAACCTCAATCCCTTGCAATATGCCACAATTCACCAAAAATTGATACACAACCAAAATGATATAATTTCTCCATCACCTCACTTTCACGACACACAACACTTCACTGGTAAAAATTCTTTCCCCCCTCAAACTGATCAAATTTGGTTTCATCATCTCAACCTTAACATTATCAGATTACTGCCTCCACCACCTACTGCCCAGCCTAATTCCAATTTCATAACCCACATCCACACTCCCAATCGAGCCCACCGTCTCTGACATTCCAACCGCTGCCACCGCCATGACCAACCAGCCCTATGTTCACGACGAAAACCAACAGAAATCATCACCAACAACCACCAGCCATCTTCATCACAGCAACACCCCGACCGCACCTCCACTGAGCCACCACATCAATCCGTAGCGTTCAAACCGCCTGCAAACACAAACCCAGAATCTCAACCCAAGTTCCGAATTCACAGAATCACCCAACCCCTTCGACCGCCGACTGCCCTTCACACCGCAACCGCCACCACCAAAATCACCAACAGCCCTCTCCGAAATTTCCTCCTCAACTTCGACCCAAACAACCACAAAATCCAAGAATGAACAAAACCCAGATACTTACCTCAATTGCCGACCTATTTTGATTGGAGTATCGTCGGGAAATTGCCAAATCCGAACCTCGGTTTGCCTCTGTTCAATCCCAAATCGCTCCAAAAATCGCCCAAGTCTTCACCCACCATGCTCCCAATCTTACCGGCACCTCGTGCCAGCGGCGCCTCGCCGGTTGATGTGCCGACAGTGGTTGGACGGAGGAAGGGGTGTCGCCCCTTCTCTTCTCTCGGGTCCCTCTCTCTCTAACGGACTTAGAGAGAGAGAGAGAGAGAGAGAGAGAGAGAGAGAGAGAGAGAGAGAGAGAGAGAGAGAGAGAGAGAGAGATAGATAGATTATTATATTTTTCTAAATTTATCTTTAAGCCCCTTAGTTTAAAAGTATTTTGTTTCAACCCTTATTTTTAAAAGAGTTTTTATTAATTATCCCTCATGTTTTCAAAACCTTTTAATTCGGTCTCAAGTTTTAAAATATTTGAATTCAGCCCCTTTAGTTTTTAAAAGTATTATTTCGATCCTTTAATTTTTGTAATATTTTATTCAGCTCTTAAGCTTTGCAAATAATTTATCTTAGGCCCAACTATTTCGAAAATGAAAATAATTAGCCCCCAATTTATTTAAAATATATGAGTTAGCTCAATAGTTTTCAAAATCTTTTATTTTAGTATCAACTCATTTCTAATCTCAACTATGTTTGATTTTAATTTTAATCCCTAAACTTTTATTTCTTCTTTTAAAACTCTTTCAAATTTAACGTTTGATTTCCAAATACCAATTTAAGGTTTATTTATTATTGACTAGATGAGGCGCTTGGACATTTAGAAGAACAACGTGAACTCTCTTGCTAAACTTTCAAACTCGTGATTTGAGGTAGACTCCCTCCCACTAATTTATTTAAATTATAATTGCATGTTTTATGTGAAATTACGTGATTTACATGCTTTGATGCATGAGACGAGACAAGAATATCTTTTATGAGATAAGATGAGAAATGATGATGTTATGCATAACTTATGTGCCTTAAGTGCACGAGACGAGACTACCCACAGCCTATAATTTTAACAGCCTTGATTTTGAAAATACAAGAGCCTAAGAATATGATGATGAGGTCACTGTATGATTGCATAATTACGTGTTCAATTATTCTGTAAATTAATTATTCGCGATGAGTCTACTGAGTATTTCTTTCGAAATGCTCATTCCATTATTTTAACAGTTTTCGTAGATTTTGGAGATGACGGCGAATGAAATGGCAGCGGTGGAAAAATCAGAAATAATGTTAATTTTATTTTTAAGTCAAGTTTCATAAATGTCATCAATTTAATTATTTATCGTTACTTTACTTTAAAACTTAAGATTTAATTTTTATGAATTTTTTTTAATTGAATTGATTAAAATTTAGTTTCTGCTTTAGCTTTTAAATAATAATTGTGATGTTTACAAAAATTCAGTTATTTTCTGCAAAAATGTTGTTTCAAATGTTTCACTTAATAAATATGATGTTTGAAATTTTTAATTAATTTCGCAATAAAATCAGATTTAAAGGACGAAGTGGCGTCCCGGGTTTCGCGGAATTCGGGGCGTTATAACGTGGTATCAGAGCGGGTCTACCTTTCTGTAGACTTGCAAATTTTGAAAAGAGAATTTTTTTTTTTAAAATTATAATAAATAATGTTTTGACGACTTTTGCCACTGCCATCGTTCGCTCCGCCAACTCCGAAGGTAAATGATTTTATCATGAAGTTTATGTTATGATGATTTCGGATACATGAGAAATGAAGTAATTTTAGAATTTGATGAGAAAGAATGAGAAATTTTTTGTATCCGAAATAAGAAAGAAAGAAATACGAGTTTGAGCATAATTTGAATGAGTTTTTAAATATTTTTACGTCATCGTAATTTTAACTAAAAGAAATGGATAAACCCCGCTTAATTGGACTTTGCATAATTGGTTTAGGACATGACACCTTTCACAAGAAGTCAACCGATGAATTTAGATCTAGTATATGCTCCTATCAAAAGGATATCAGATTATGTACGTAGATATTGCATCAGAAGAAAACGGTTACTTTATATTTGTCATGATTGATGATTATAACTTTGATTTTTTTTTTATTTTTTATGGGAAAATAGTGATTTAATTGGAATTTGGAGACTAGATCATGTTCTATTTCATGATTGAATTAGGTTATGGTACACATACGTCAGAGATTTAATTTTGGAATTAGATATGAAGTTGAAGCTTATAGTAGCAAGAAGAAAGAATTGAATTTTGTGTTTTTGATAATATAGGGATGCTTAGACTTATTATTGGGTTAAGTTTTGTCTTCTTACTTAAGCATTTGATTGAGATTTGGATAAAAGGATTTAAAGTTTTAATTTGGCCAAGTGTATGTCTATAGGGAGTAACTATACTACTTAACAAGTTGACAATAAAGAATAAATACCCACCGACAATATTTATGGATTTGATGAACCGAGTTTTCCAACATTATTTGGACATGTTTTTTTTTTTTTCATTGTATTTATGGACGATATTTTGGTTTATCCTAGAGATAGTAAACAACATGACAAAAATTTGAGGATTTTGTTGAAGACACTTCGAGATTTTGAAAAGGGAATTTTGGTTGACCCATGAACAATGAAGAAATATTATTTTTCAAGTATAAATGGTTGAGAGTTATTGGTTGTTTATTCACATTGTAGCTTATGCAAACATGTTTACTACAAGAGTGAGATCTTGAACAGAGTATCGATTTGGAGTTAAAGTTTTGATAATTTTGGAGATTGTTATTTATAAACATCCTGATTGGTGAAATGTGCAACCGATTAAGTATCAATGTATATGTGGAGTTATATGATCATTTGAGGTATACATAGGAAATACCAAGTTATATCTTGCAGAAAATGTTGTAGCATTCGGAAGCAGAATCTTAGTTACTTGGGAACAAATTGTTTATTAATATTAGTTGAATTTTATGATACGTTTTGGTGATGTATATAGGAAGATGATAGAGATCAAGATGGTGCATAAATGTACTATATGAATAGATTCTCATATACGATAAGTTGATGATATTATGCTGATTTGTGGATAACATGTTATTAGGCATATTACACGGAAGAATATTCTTGTGATTTCTAATGTTACAATTGATTTTGGGTTATTCGTTAAAAGAGGCTCCTCTAGCCAAAGTCCAATGGGGTAGACAAGGTAGTGCTGAAACTACTTGAGAAAAGAAAGAAGAAAGAAGTCTGGCTTAATACCCAGATATATTTAGATCAAGAAAGTTAAAAATTTTGAGGACGAAATTATTTTAAGTGGAGAATGTTGTAGCGATCGAGAAATTTTCAAACTTAAAAGACTTGTTTTACCAAACTTGTCGCTACGACTCTCCAACCTTAACGATTATTATTCAAAACCAGCGCTATCGTCTAGTCATATTGTTATTTTAAGATTTTAAGAAAGAAATTTAAATTCGTTTAAATCTTTAAGTTCAAAATTTGACTTTAAACTTGTCCCAGTTTCATTCTTTATTTCAAAGTTCAATGGGGTAGACATGATAGTGATGAAGCTACTTGGTTTAAGAAAGAAGAAATTTTGATCAAGTATCCAATTATTTTAAATGAAGAAAATTTTAAATTTCGAGGACGAAATTATTTTAAGGTGATAGGGTTGTAGCGACCAAGAATTTTCCTTGACTTATTTAAATAAATATTATTTAAAATGTGTCGCTGCGAATTTAAAGCTCTTTCAAATTTAACGTTTGATTTCCAAATACCAATTTAAGGTTTATTTATTATTGGCTAGATGAGGCGCTTGGACATTTAGAAGAACAACGTGAACTCTCTTGCTCAACTTTCAAACTCGTGATTTGAGGTAGACTCGCTCCTACTAATTTATTTAAATTATAATTGCATGTTTTATGTGAAATTACGTGATTTACATGCTTTGATGCATGAGACGAGACAAGAATATCTCTTATGAGATAAGATGAGAAATGATGATGTTATGCATAACTTATGTGCCTTAAGTGCACGAGACGAGACTACCCACAGCCTATGATTTTAACAGCCTTGATTTTGAAAATACCAATGTTTAGAAAACCGGAAACCGCTTCGAACCGGAAAAGGCAACGGGTTAAGGGTCAAAAGGTCCAACCGGGTTGAACCAGTTTCAATTAAAATATAAAAAATTATTAAAAAATCACAAAAATTCTAAAAAAACAAGTTATTTTACAAATAAACTAATATTTACTCATTTAGAAAATAAAATTATACACAAAAATAGCTTAAAACAACAATAAATAAATAAATAAATAAATAAATAAAAAGAAAACCGGTTGAACCGGTCGATTTTTTCCTGATTTTCAACCGGTTTCCCGGTTGAACCGGTTAAAAACCGGTTAAACCGACTGGTTTTTTACCAGCCGGTTTTTGGGATGAACCGGACCGATTTTTCGGCCGGTTCCCAGTTTTCCCGGTCGAACCAACCGGTCCGATCCGATTTTCTAAACACTTGAAAATACAAGAGCCCAAGAATATGATGATGAGGTCACTGTTTGATTGCATAATTACGTGTTCAATTATTCTGTAAATTAATTATTGACGATGAGTTTACTGAGTATATCTTTTGAAATGCTCATTCCATTATTTTAACAGTTTTCGCAGATTTTGGAGATGGCGGCGAATGAAATGACAGCAGTGGAAAAATCAGAAATAATGTTAATTTTCTTTTTAAGTCAAGTTTCATAAATATCATCAATTTAATTATTTATCGTTACTTTACTTTAAAACTTAAGATTTAAGGTTTTTTTTATGAATTTGTTAGAATTATGTTCCGCTACATTTTTAAATAATAGATGTGATGTTTTACAAGTTTTATGAATTGTTCTATATTTAAATTAATCAAATTCCGCTGAAGGTTTCAAATAATGAATGTGACGTTTTGAATTAAATTTATTTTTCGCAATAAAGTAAATTTTAAAGGACGACGTGGCGTCCCGGGCTCCGCGGAATTCGGGGCGTTACATAGGGAGTCTTGATAAGTGCTTTAATGGTACTTATTTAGTTCACCCATTGTCATATTTTGTTGTTGGTTTAATTCTATTAAAGTATTGTTTAATGGATTTTTAATTTTTGTGTTGTGTAGGATCACAAAGAACCGAAAAAAAGGGAAAAAAGGTCCAAAAGTGCTGAAAAACGAGAACTGGGGACCAATGATGCAAATGAGTTACGGTCGTAAGCTCCAGACTTACGACCGTAAATCTTTATTGTGTTGAAACAAAGAAATCGTTAGAAGTTCACTTACGGCTGTAGCCTATAAAGTTATGGTCGTAACTTTCAAATTCTTAAAATTTCTAGCAAATAACTTACGACCATAACTGATCAAGTTACGGGTGTAACTTTCCCGCATAGAAGTTTCCTAACTGGTTTAGGAGTCTATCTTTGGTATATATTCTTGGGATCTCTAGGGCATGATTTTGGAGGTATTAAAAGAGGAAAATCACTACAGAATGGAGGCTGGAGATATAGGGAGAAATAGGGAAAAATATAGAGCATTCTTGAAAGATTTTCAAGCGCAAAAATAACAACAAGGTGAAATCATGCATCAATTTGAGAACTTCACCATGATCATTTCGAGCTAAATTCTCTTGTCTTGTTCAAGGGGGAAGTTGTGTCGATTTAGTTATTATTATTTCTCTTTTCCTACAAACGAGTAACGTTGAATCTATTCTATTTCTTTAAATTATTGAATTATTATGTTTTGAATGATTAATTGAGTTTATTTAATTAATAGTTTTAATTTGACCAATTGAATTGTTAATCTTTAAATTCATGTATGTGCAATGTTAGATTTTTGATCCGTAATTGTCATTCGATCTTGATTCATAGTAGCAATTAAGTTTCGTGTAGATTTAATAATGATTCAACTTGTATTGGTTAATTTGCACTTGTGAAATTAATGATCCAATTCAATCTAATTCTTCTTTTTTTTCACACTAGCATTGCATTAAATCCTAAGAGCTCGTTTAGGATTGTCTATTGACTAGAATTGAATTAAAGAGCCTATTTTGATTTAATTTATATAATGAAGAATTGAGATAATCAAAGCTTATTGATTATTTAGGATTGATAAATTGAATTAGGGATAGAAACGCGTTGTAAGGAAAAGTATAACATTAATTGAGCACAAAACCGAACCTGAGAACAAGATCTTCTCCCATATAAATTCTTTAAACACGTTTACTTATTATTTTTAAGCATAGTTTTCATTTAAGTAATTCCAAACAACAAAATCCCAATTCTATTCTAATTAATAGAGCATCTAATTAGGTTTACCGTTCCTCGTGAGTTCAACCCCTACTCTCATTATTACATTATTAACTAATATTGATGAGTAAGTAATTAATTATATTTTGATGCATTACGACACGCATCAAGTCCTGCCATGTTCTAACCACGCTAGAGTCCTTGGTCATCATTAATCCAAGGATCAACTATTTACGTCCATAATAGTTATACATCTATCTCACTCTAAATTTATCCTATTAAAATTTTAAAATTAAAAAAAAAAAAAAAAAAATACTATTTTCATACAGATAATATTCAAATATTCTTACAGATTGATAAATCTGCCACCAACAAGCCCAATGGTCCACAATACTAGCATTAGTAAAAGATGTGTTATATGGGCCTTCTTCATCAACAACTCCAGTATCCCATCCAATTCCAGATACACAACAAGCCATTTTTGATACACAAGACTAATTAACTATTACACTTATAACAAATCTGTTTTGTGTAATCAGTCATGTGTAATTTTCCCTTAGACTGAATCTATAGAATTAGTTAGATTAGAATATTCTTTTATTTGTTTCTCTATGTATATAGTTTAGGTGTTCAGTTAGAATTTACATGGTATCAGAGCCAGAATGGAAACCATTGAGAATACATGTTCGCCTCATCTTGAGACATCTCCTCAAAATACATCTCCCTTTCATCCTGAAAATCCATCTCTCCTTTATCAAACACCAACTTTGTAGACCCACTGAGTCCATTTCGTCTTGAAATATCAGACAAGCCAAGGACAAATCTCGTTTTTGGTCTATTGACAATGAATAATTATGAGACCTGGTCTCATTCGATGCAGTGTGATCTTAGAGCCAAGAACAAACTTGTTTTTATCAATGGAACATTTTCCAAGCCTCTCGATCCTGTAGATGAGCTGCTTAAAGCTGTAGCAAGGTGCAATGACATGGTAGTTTCTTAGATCCATAATGCTATCAGTCCAAACCTTTCTCTAGTGTTTCCTTCATTGATAATGATTTTGAAATCTGAAATGAACTAGCTGAACGACTCTACAGAATGCTCCATGAATCTACCAACTTAAAAGGACACTAGGAAACTTATTCCAAGAGGGTGATTCTATTAGCATTTATTATGGTAAACTAAAGAGTATTTGGGACGAACTTGCTATTTATGACTTAGTTCTAGATTACCATTTTGGGAAAATTAGGCTGCGTACTTTTTTTTTTTTTTATTTTCGAAAATATTTTTTTTTACTATTTTCATTGATGTTTTCAAAATTGCTGAAAAATCATTTAGTTTGTTATTTCTGAAAACTATTTTTGAAAATGAAAAAATTGAAAAACACTTTTTGTTTGAAATTTTGTAGAAAACTTTTTTTTGTGTACCTGTAATTATATTGCTTGCGAATAAATTTATAAAATAATATTTTGTGGATTGAGACAACCTTCTTTATCACAGAAAATTATATTTAGTTTAGCTATTATGAGTTCGATTTTCTAAATTTGAAGAGTCAAATACATTCTTTATTTTAAAAAGGTAAAACAAAGAATTTTTAAAATCTATTATTATATAGACTCTTTAAAATAAAATAAAAAAACATTTTGTATTTCGAGGGGTTTCAAATGGGGAAAACTGTTATTATTTAGCTAACTCTACAGTTTTGCGAAAATAAATTTTAACTATAAATAATAATAGAAACGATACTAAAAATGATAATTTGTAATAGAAAAATTTTGCTTCAATTAATACTAGAAATGATAATTTTTAAATAATATTAGAATTTTTTTTTGAATTACTAGAAATAAATTTTAACTATAAATAATATTAAAAATGATAATTTGTAAAAGGGAAAAAAAGTGGTGTTTGCTGAATTAAAAAAAAAAAAGTGAAAACATGCGTTTTCTACGTTTTCGAATTTGTAAAGAAAACGTGAAAAACATTAAAACTGCGTTTTTTGTTTTCTTTGCAAAATCTATTTTCTGTTTTCTATTTTCATTTTCAAAAACAGTGCAACAAAACTCCTTTTTTGCACTTTCAGAAACCAAAACAGAAAACTAGGGTTGCACAAAAAAATCACGATACCGCAAACAGAACTTAACTTATTGGTTTGAAACCGTTTGTTTAAAACCACATGGACCTGTGGTTTTAATTTCTTCAAACTGAACCAAACCGTTTCAAAATGGTTTGATTTAAGTTTTGATTTTCAAAACTCACAAAAAATCGAACCAAACCGCAATTTTTTTTTAATTAAAAAATCAATTTTATTAATTTGAATTTACTTTCCACAAAAAAAAGTCAAATGTAACTAATAAAATAAAATTCTCATTTTCATTCCATTATGATGATCTTAGAAAAAGACTGTTAGTGTTTAAAGTTGGAGATTTTGTTTCTCCTTTACGTATTAATAAATTTCAGTAGTCATCTAGTGTGAATTTTCTATAAAATCTCTGCAATCCCAATTAATTGTTTAGCAACCTTAATCTCCCGATAAAGGATGTTCTCAAAGTTTTGTTAGTCTTCTGAATCACAAATGTTTTTCCTACTCAACTTTCGTAAAAGATGAATGATGCAATCTAGGTAAGATGAGAGTTTTTGAAAACTCATCTCCTTAATGAGGACATTCTTAGGAATAATTGATACCTTGATGACGTTTATAGTCTGAGAAACAAGTTCCATTATCGGACCAAGAGACAGATTAATTACGACATTCATTACTATTTTCTTACTAACTAATAGCTTTTATGGACCAGTGTTATGATCAATCTCATGGAAGGAAATAAATAAACCACTTAACTGAAGAAGCTACTCAATCCCATTTATTATAATAATCTCAAATAACTTACATTAGGAAGATACTAAAAACCCATTGACAAGAAAACAGGTAATCAAAAAATAAAATCAGGATTCTTAACTTCATATCAAACTTGAAATTTTATATGATTACCCCCCAAAAAATGCTCTATTCCAGTACGTCAGAATTTTAATTCATCGATCAGAAACCAATCAATTGTTTAAGCTCATCTCTTACTGCATGGTAAGGACATGCATTTATAGCCCCAGGGAGATTGACATCAATAGAGAATTTGTTAAAAGTATAATGTATTTTATGAATAATAATCAATTATAATTAGATATATATATGTATATGTGACTGGTGCATTTAGTGCTATATTATCATCTGCAATGATAACGAGGTAAACAAAGAATTAAAGAATGTTACCATATATTAGTTTATATTAGCATATTTTAGCGTTATATATTAAGAAATAAGAATTAATTTGACATCTAAAATATGTTATATTATGTTGGCAGGTAAATCGTTGATTAAAACCGAACCAGACCGCAAAAAATAGTTTGGTTTGATTTGGCTAGTTTGTAAAATGAAATGGTTTGATTTGAAAAAATGTCACACCGCTTAAAATAGTTTGATCTAAAAATATGTCACAAACCAACCAAATCGGATCGCTTTCACTCCTACAGAAAATGGCAAAGAGAATGTAGGCTTAAGGTTTTGGTTGATAAGCATCATAGGGACTGCACTTTCAATTTCTAATGGGCCTCAATGATTTATATGAGCATACATGATACCTAATCATGCTTCTTGAGCCACTTCCCCATGTTAACAAAGTCTTCTCATATGTTCAGCAACATGAAAGGCAAAGACAAATGTCTCCATTGCAACTGGTTCTGACTCTGTTGCCCTTTATACCAGAAATACCAATTCTAATTTTAAGGCTCAATATTAACAAAACACTAGTCTCAATAAAGAACAACCTTATTCCAAATTTTCTAAGACCTCTTTTCATTATTTTGATAAGGGTTTTAAAGCTAGAAATGCAGAGTCACCAATTTGTAGCCATTGTCATATGAAAGGACACACGGTAGACAAGTGTTATAAATTGCATGACTTCTCAAAATCATGAAATATACAAAAATCCAATGGTAATAGAAATTTTGCTAATCATGTTTCTATTCAGAGCATGGATAGCAGTGATGATGATAAATCTGATAGAATTTCTTTGACCAAAGTTCAGTACAATGACCTTATGGTTTTGCTCAAACATATGGACTCTTCTACAACTTCATATGCAGCTAATCAGATTCAATCTACGATTCCTTATCACTCTTCTAAACCCACTCCTATGTCTAGTATTCATCGTTGTTTAATTATCCCTAATTTCCACTCCTCTATTGCATGCACTTTCACTTGGATAACAGATACTAGGACTACAAATCATATGATATGTAATCCATCTTACTACAAAACCTCTCTCACCAAGGTATTATACTTTTTTAGATTACCTAATGGAGACATTTCTTTAGTAGGTGATATTCAGGTTACTGATTCCATCACCTTATGTGAGATTTTATGCCTGGCATCCTTCATTTTTAATATACTTTCAGCTAAGAAACTTGTTGATACGCTTCATTGTCGACCGTTTTTCTTCTCTAACTATTGTTTTGCTTTCACTTTCTCACAAGGTCGTAAAAATTTCGATCCCAAGAGTAAACCTTCCATTTTCATTGATTGTCCCTTCGACATCAAAGGTTACAAATTATTTGATTTACAATCTCACACCGTCTTTATCTCTTATAATATAATTTCCCATAAAAATGTATTTCTTCTCATGTCTTCTACTCATGCATTTTTACCTGAATATTTCCCAAATCAACATCTTATCACAAATCCTATCCCAGACAATTCTTCTTTTTATTTTCCTCTTTCTTCTATAGTAACCCTCAATCTCCCATTACTCACTCGATTAATCCCCCAGCCTTGCACTCCAGTCCTACATATTTTTCTCAAACATATTCTTCAGCAATTAGGCCTGTAGGACCATCCCTTTTGCAGATCTTGTAGGACTAGAAATGCTCCTCAATAATTAGTCATGTGTATTATTCCCTTTGGATGAATTTATAGGTACGGGTAGACTAGAATATTCCTTTATTCCTTTTTCTGTGCAAATAGTTAGGTGCTCAGCTTGTACAGTTAATTAATTTTTTGGTGAAGTGAATCAACGTAGTAGGACTTCCCTTTCATTCACTTCTGTTCATTTCTTCATTTCACAGCATTTTTACTTCACTCTTCCAGTATAGATTAAATTAAAGTTTTTAGTAAATTTTGATAAATGTTGATGAGATGTGTGATTGAAAAGCTGTGTGTCACACAAAATATGTAATTAAAATTAACTGTTGACTTTAGCTTGAAATTAAAATCAAATTTTAATTAGAACCAAACAGGAGGTATATATCCACACCACTTTGATAGATTCATTATTACAATTTCAAAAAATAAACACTAAATTAATCTCCAAAACGTGATGCATGAGCTCACAATAGCAGAAAGACAGAATGCTGCTTAATATGCTTGATGAGGTACGACACAATTTCACTTATTTAAGTAATCCACCCAGTTCCTTGTCTATATTGATTTTTTCATGAAAAGAACGACAATCACCACCCCTGCACCCCCACCCCACCCCGCCCATCCCGATCCCAACCCTACACCACCCATGTATAGTCACAGTTAATTATACAAAGTCATAATTCGATCACACATACAAATTTAATTGCAAATTTAACCCTCAACCCAGGGCCGTACCTGTAGTCTGGAAGGTTAGAGGCGAATTTTAAAATTTGGGCCCTAAATTAGGTATTCCTTCATTCCCTTTTATTTTCTTTCTATTATAGTACTTATCCATATCTCCATTTCGAATTAATGTATCTACTCTTTCTCTTCTTTTGAGCTCCAAATACATATTTAGAATTCATATTATATTTGACTCAACAACAAACTATCAAACAAGGAAAGAAAGATAAATGGAGTTCATATTAGATAAATAGGCTCAATAAAGCGAGGCTTTTTTTAAAAAAAAAAAATTGAAAAAAAAATTGGCCCCCTCAAGATGTTGGGCCCAAGGCACCCGCCTATTATGCCTATGCTCAGGTACGAGTCTGCCTCCACCCTACCACGCAAAGTCACAGTTTGGTTACAATTATAAATTTATTGCAAATTCCACCAAACTACCACCACACCCACCTGCTCCCATCCACAAAGTCACAGTTGGTCACGCAAAGTCATAATTACAAATTTAATCAAAAATTTTACTCGACCCCACCACCAATCACCCAACCCCACCTCGTTAAGTCATAGTTGATCACACAAAGTTACGGTTCGATCACAATTACAAATTTAGTGGCAAAATTTACCCCAATGGACCTACCCCACCCGCAAAGTCACAGTTGATCACATAAATTCATATTTACAAATGTAATCACAATTTTACCCCAACCTACCCTGACCCCACCCCAATCACCCCACTGATAGCCCAATATAAACTAAACAAAAGGGGGGGGTGTTAAATTGGTTTTACAAAACTTTTTTAATAAATACTCTTAAATTTGATACAATTAACCAATTAGGAACAATAAATGATTAGGAACACTACACTTATCAAGGTAAAAAGATAGGGATAAAAGAACTTAGACAATTTGCCAAATACTACAATAAAAGAATAATGCACAATATGAAATAAGAAATAAATACAAGTGCAAATGAAGTAAGTAAAAAGGGATAAGAAAGTGCAAACGATGATTTAAGGAGGTTCAATCAACCAAAGTGATTTACGTTCTCCGTTACCGAGCTCTCCGTCATGAGCAAGGCCAAATCCACTATATTGATAACTTACAACAAGGAGTATCGAATTCTTCAGTGATTTACAATAAGGAGCACTTATCCTTAGGTGACTTAACAAGAAGGAGCACATATCCTTTACAATCGAATTTTTACAAGGATCTCGAAACCACTAACAAAATATAAATGAGAATTTTTACAATTGAATAAACCCTCTTAACAAATGATATGATCAAGTCAAGTGTCTTGAGAGTTTAGGATAACATTTCAATAGATAACAAGTATTTAAAAGTGTTTATGAAAATTTTGATAAATGATATGAAATAGTTTTGCTTGAATCAAAGTTTTTCAACTAATGATCTCTTTTTCCAAATAATACTAGTTAAGTATGAAGAGAGATATACACTTCAATATAAGTGTTTGATAATGAAGAATTCAATCAAAGATCAAGAATAAAATGAGAGTAGTGAGTTTCCTTCAATATAGAATTCTTGATAAAAATATGTAAATGATTTTGATCAATCAAGAATTACTTTGCAATAAATGAAATAGAATATAAAATCAAGTAAGCTCAATGATTTTTCAAGTAAATATACTCTCTTAATTGCTCTTTTGGTTGTTGGAATTGAATGCAAGAGAAAGACCTATTTATAGATCAAGAAAATGAGCTGCAGAAACTTTTGGTCGATCAATTCAACACTTTTGGTCAACCGAAAGTTTAAAACTAGTCGTTACACTATTTGAGCCGTTGGATTTTCGGTTGAGCAAACAATTTCGGTCGATCATATTTTCGTTCGATCAAGGGACTTTCGGTCGACCGAAATAGCTCAATTTGGAATTTTTATTTTTACATCAAAAAGTTCATTTTTCTAAAAACTATTTCATATTATGATTTGAAAAATCATTTTTATGCAAGTAATTATTTTAAAAATATTTTTTAGCTTTATGAACTTGTTAAAAATTGATGAGTCGATACCTTTACAAATGAGTTAAAAACTTTCAGCATATGTTTTCTAAAGCTTTAATTTTGGTCTTCGACGATCTTGTTCACTTCAAATCTCTTTTTGATTGCTTTATACTTCAACGGATGACGATTTTGATCTCGGAGTATTCAAATGACATATACATGATAAAACTCAAGAATCGAAACCATTAATAATACAAGATATCTCGTTTGTTATAATCAAAACAATATACACGTGAATAATCATATGTCAACACCCACAAAGTCATAGTTGATCACAAAAAGTTACAATTTGGTCATAATTACAAATTTAGTAGCAAAATTTATCCCAATGCACCCCAACCGACCTGCAAAGTCACAAAGTCACATTTCAGTTAAAATTACAAATTTGGTTGCAAATTTGATCGCAACCTCACTACACCCACCCCATCCCACCCCACCTCACCACATTTGAAAAGTATAGTTGGTTACACAAATTTAAAGTTCGGTCACAATTATAAATTTATTTATAAAATTCACTCCACACCACACCACCCCACCCATCATCCAAGTCACGGTTGGTCACACAAAGTTACAGTTAAGTTACATTTACAAATTTAGTTGCAAAATTCATCTCATACCTACTCGCAAAGTTATAGTTGGTCAAACAACGTCATAGTTTGATCATACAAGCTCACAATTCGGTCACACAAAGTTGTAGTTTGGTCATACGAGGTCATAATTTGATTACATGAGGTCACAGTTCGATCACATAAAGTCACAACTTGGTCACACATAGTCATATTTGACATAACTGTAGGTCACATCAAGACATCGTTCAATAGTCGCACAAGGTCATAGTTGGTCACAATCTCTAATATAATTGGCTACAATCATCCACAATCTGTCACGTATTATTTATTTATTGGTTACAATTTACTCGTTTCTTGTCACAATTAATCAACATTTTTTTGTCACAATTTCCTAATAATTGATCACATATTATTTATTTATTGATCACAACTTACTCATTTTCTTGGTTATATCTCGCACTTGTTATAAGGTCACACAAATAAATCTATATCACATTTTCCTAATAATTGATCACATTTCACAATCATCAGAAGTCGCACAAAGTCACAATTAATCAAATTTTTTGTCACAATCACTTAATAAATTGGTCACATCTCATACTCATCGCAAGTCGCACAAAGGTTTGACATGCTAGCACTAATCAAATAGTTGAAAAACGTCTTTCCAAAATCAAACCCAATGAAAAGCACAATTCTTTTCTACAAAGATCCCTAAAATATAATTCTAAAGCACGTTTCGTAGAAAAGAAAAAAAAAAAAAGAAATGTCAAAGTTGTTCATAAAACCCAGATCCCGTCAATAGACACTCTACTTAATATAGTGAAGATTCCAAACTTCTAAACCCCAACTTGACTTATGTTGAGTTTCAATTTCAAAATGACAGATTAAACTTTAACCCTCTTTCTACATCAACTAGGGCACTTCTACTTGATATGCTCGGCTTTTGCAGGCGTAATCTTCATGCACTTTCCGTGGAACCATCTTTCACAGATATCTCAAAAAATCCAGAATTCATCGTCGTCGTAGTTATCCCCACAAGCTCCACAAAGTGTTGCTCCCTATTCATCATCTTTTTCCTCCTCCGCACTGTCATCCTCTCTTTTGGTGTATGTATGACACTGTAAGGATTTAAGGCTCCGAATCAAACCACAAAGAACAAGATCAAGCATTAACCACAAAGAATCAAACTCTTTATTCAAAAACCGTAAAGTTATAGAACCAGAAATCAAAACCCAGAAATATACATAAAAACTTCCTGAAAACTAAGAAATCGTATAAAATCACAAAGATCAACTGAGTTTCAGAATACTCTGACAAAACTCACAAAAATGTATACTGATTGTTACAAAATCAGTATCTAATACTACCACTAAAATATACAATCAAGATCTAAGAATTTCAGGAAGAAATCACAAAGTACAGACGGAGGCGATTGAAAATCGCCTATGGAGAGAGAGAGAGAGAGAGAGAGAGAGAGAGAGAGAGAGAGAGAGAGAGAGAGAGTTAGGGTTTGTATCAAAGAGGAAGTATCTGGATTGAAGTGAGTATGCAGAACGTCTCCTTTGCTTTTAACCCAAGTGGACGGCCAGGATCCTTCCAACTGATCTAACGGCTAAGATGAGGCGGTGATAGATAATGGATCAAGAAACGGGGTCGCTGAAATTGGGCTCAAGCTGGGTTTAGTAATTGGGTTGCTCAACCGGACTGATAATATGGGCTGATTCCGGTCCAATTCATAATTAGTTCAATTGCCCAACAATCTCATCCTCAATTGAACTGGAGTCCATAATCTGAAAAAACATAGCAAACAAGTATCAAAGTTCAACCAGATTTAAAAAACTCAATGCATCTTTAAATTTGTTAATAGGAATGATCTTTGTTCCTGCATCTGCAGGATTAACCTGAGTTGGAATCTTAACAAGTTTCACAATGTTTTTATCAATAATGTCCCTAATGAAATGAAATTTAACATCAATATGTTTTGACCTATTGTGAAAAACAGGATTTTTACACAGATGTAATGCACTCATGCTATCAGTACATATTTCAACTTCAGACTCAGAAATGCAACTAATTTCTGATAATAAACCCTTTAACCATAAACATTCCTTAGCAGCATCTGTAGCAGCTATATATTCTGCTTCAGTTGATGATAAAGCAACAAGTTTTTGAAGCTGAGATTTCCAGCTGATACAGGAAGAGTTTAATGTAAAGAAATAAGAGGATGTTGATTTCCTGTTATCAACATTCCCAGCAAGATCTGAATCAACAAAACCTTTAAGCTTAAAATCATTTTTGGTTTTAGAAAACACTAGACTAAGTCTAGCAGAACCTTTCAAATATTTCAAAAGACATTTCATAGCTTCCCAGTGCAATTCACCAGGATTGCTCATAAATCTACTTAAAACACTTACTGCAAATGCTATATCAGGTCTGGTACAGACCATTAAATACATGACAGATCCAACAGCATTTGAATATGGCACATTTTTCATTCTAAGCAATTCATCATCAGACTTAGGACAATGTTCAACAGACAATTTAAAATGTGCAGGCAGAGGTAAAGATACAGGTTTGGATTCAGATAAGCAAAATATGTTTAAGACCTTTTCTATGTAGTGTTTCTGATTTAAAAACAATTTCCCAGATTGTCTATTCCTAAAAATATCCATGCCAAGTATTCTTTTAGCATTTCCTATATCTTTCATTTTAAATTCAGAATGCAGTTTATCTTTAAGAACATTTATATCATGCATATTTGGTCCAGCAATAAGCATGCCATCCACATATAAAAGCAAGTAAATGAAATCAGTTTTGCCAAGTTCAAAATAAAAACAGGAATCATATTTACTTTTCTGAAAATTTAGGCTTTGGATATAAGAGTCAAATCTCTTATACCACTGCCTAGGGGCTTGTTTTAAGCCATACAAAGATTTTTTCAACAAACAAACTAAATCAAAATTTCTGCATTTTTCAAAACCTTTAGGTTGATGCATATAAATTGTTTCATCTAAGGAACCATAAAGGAAAGCAGGTTTTACATCCATTTGCTCAAGTTCTAAATCAACTTGTGCAACCAAAGCAAATAGAATTCTGATGGAAGTGTATTTTACAACAGGTGAAAATATTTCATTAAAATCAATTCCCTCTTTTTGAGAAAAATCCTTTGCTACAAGTCTAGCCTTGTACCTAAGTTTCATGTCCTTAGATTCACTTTCTTTTAGTTTAAAAATCCATTTACAGTCAATTATCCTTTTATTTACAGGTTTATTGACTAAAATCCAGGTACCATTTTTTAAAAGTGAGTCCATTTCATCTTGCATTGCTGCAAGCCAAAGTTTGGAATCCTTAGAAGACACAGCTTCTTCAAAGGATTGAGGTTCAAGTAAAATAGGATCAGAATATGTAAAAGCAGACACAAAGTCAGGATCCTCAAACCTAGTAGGAGGTCTAATCTCTCTTCTAGGTCTATCCCTAGCCAATTGATAATATTCAAGATTAGTTTCAACTTCAGGGATATCATCAGATTGTGGTTCAGTGCCTGCAGGTTCATGTTCAGGTTCAGGAATGACATTAGGAGACTGTGGGGGTTACTCCACCTGAAACTGAGTATTGGGCAGGCCATTTTCATCACCTAAATGGTCTGCACTTAGCTCAGATGTAATAAAATCTTTTTCTTTAACAGGATCAGACAATTTTTCATTTTTGCATGGAAAATCTTTTTCATTAAACACCACAGACCTACTCAAAATGACCCTGTAACCTCCCTGATCCCTGACCCATAGCCTATAGCCCTTGACTCCTTCTCCATAACCAAGAAAAATACATTTTAAAGACCTGGAGTCAAGTTTAGTTTCAGAATGGTGTGAGTAGGCAGTACAACCAAAAACTTTTAATTTTGAAAAGTCAGGAAGATAATTATTCCAGATTTGATCTGGAATCTTAAAATCAATAGCACTACATGGAGAAAGATTTATCAAATGGGATGCAGTTTTGACTGCTTCACCCCAAAATTTTTTTGGCAAATTTGAATCAAGTAAGAGACACCTAGTTCTTTCAAGAAGTGTCCTATTCATTCTTTCAGCAACCCCATTTTGCTGTGGACTGTAGGAAACAGTCCTATGCCTAAGAATACCTAAGGTGCTACAAAAAGAATCAAACTCTTGATTACAAAATTCTAAACCATTATCAGTTCTAATAGTTTTGACTCTTTTTCCTTTCAAATTTTGAACTAAGGTGATCCAGTTTTTGAAAACAGACACAGTAGCATCCTTAGTTTTTAACAAATGCACCCAGGTTTTCCTAGAAAAGTCATCTACAATAAGAAGAAAATATCTGAAACCTGAAACTGAACCCACAGGAGCAGGACCCCACAAATCAGCATGCACATATTCAAGCACATCAGAAGATTTATGAACACCTTTACCAAATGAACTTCTTTTCTGTTTACCTAACACACATTTTTCACAGAAGTCAAGTTTATGCAACACATCATTACCAAATACACCTTTGGACTCAAGTAGCTTAAGTCCTTTTTGACCTATGTGTCCTAGTCTTTTATGCCATAACCCAGTTTTATTCAAATTAGACACATCATTAAAAGACTTAGCATAAACAGGCAAGGCATTCAACATATAAATCCCATTAATTTTGGGAGTACTCATAATCAAGCATTTATTTTTGAAAATACTCAAAAAACCATTTTGCATTCTGATCTCTAAAGATTCAGAATCTAAAACTCCAAGTGAAATCAAGTTCCTTTTCAAATCAGGAACATATCTGGTTTTATTCAAAATAAGAGTTTTGTTATTTTCAAGTTGTAACAAAACATTTCCAATACCTTTCACATCACAAGAAATATTATTGCCTAGTTTCACAGAACCAAAACAATCATTACTGAAATCAGCAAACATATCATTTTCAGGACACATGTGAAAGGTGCAACCAGAATCTAAAATCCATTCATTCTTATTATCTGACTTAATAGTGACATAAACCACCCAATTATTATTATTATTATCTTGCACTGCAACCTCAGTCTGATTACTGATTCCCTGTTCATTTTTCCTTTTAAAGCAGTATTTAATATGATGTCCAGGTTGGCCACAATGAAAACAAATTCTAGGTGGTTTATCTATATTAGCAGTGCCAGCATTATTATCCTGAGATCTAAAATTGTTCTGGTTTCTGAAATTATTATAATTTTTAGCATTGTTATCCTGATTTCTGAAACCAGACTGACTCCTAAAATTACTTTCTCTAGGCCTATTGAAGTTGCCCTTATTCTGAAAATGTCCTTTTACAGGCTTGTTATTCCAGTCCCTATTATTGCTAGAGGTATTTCAATTTTTATTGAAATTTGTTCCAGCCTTATTCAGCCTAGGAGAGTTCTTCTTCCTAGAGGTACCTATCACATTATAGGCTTCCTTAGGATTATGTTTAAACTCTAACTCTTTATTCTTAAGGGATGTGTGTACTATTTCAGTGGTCAATTTTTGCCCCCATATTCTAAAGCATTCCTTAAATCTTTAAACTTATCCCCCATAGCATTCAGTAAACAAACTTTTTGTTCATCAGTAAGTTTTTCATCACAGTTTAACAGACTTTGAGTGATCTTAGTAAACCTACTCATGTTCTCTTCTACATCCTTAGATGGATCAGATTTAAAAGAGAAATATTGTTTCCAAAGAAAACACTTATCAGGAAAGGACATAGTATCATAGAGTTCTTCCAACCTATCCCACAATTCCATTGTTGTTTTAGTCTTACCTACTTGTCTAATGACATTATCAGATAAGTGTAAAAATAAAGTGCTCCAAGCAGTTTCATCCATTTCAAGTTGTTTGTCCTGAGGGGTATCAAGGGGCCGGGATTTATCAATTGCCTTAGCACATTTCATTTGAAGTAGTAAAGCTCGCAATTTTTGGCTCCAGAGGTTGAAATCCCCTTTACCATTCCATATTTCAACATCTACCTTAAAAGTAGCCATTGAAATAATGACCAAGATTTTGAAAATATTTCAAGTTATTAAGCTTTAGTAGTTCAAAGAACAAACAATCAGGCAGAAAACAATAATGCAGGTCACAATCACAAAGTAAGACAATATCACAATGTCAAGAATTATATTCAAGAAAGTTTGCTAATATTCAGAACACAGTATTCAGCAAACAAGTAATCAAGGTGATCACAATCCAACAGTCTAATTACTCAATCAAGAAAATGTACAAAGCAGTATACTGATAAAAAACTGTCCTTCCAGTATATCCCTCAACCTATACTGGATATTCCCACACTCCCTCAGATTCCTGGATTCTCAATGAAATCCTGGGCAAAGGTAAGCTAGGGGTCATAGTTATAGGTTTCAACGGAGATATTTGAGAGAGAACGGGAAATTTGAAAGACAAATTTACAGTATAAGATTGCAGTAATTGAATAATATCACCTGTACTGGATATTCCCACACTCCCTCAACCTATATTGGATATTCCCACACTCCCTCAGATTCCCGGATTCTCAATGAAATCCTGGACAAAGGTAAGCTAGGGGTCATAGTTATAGGTTTCAACGGAGATATTTGAGAGAGAACAGGAAATTTGAAAGACAAATTTACAGTATAAGATTGCAATAATTGAATAATATCACCTGATTGCAGAATTATATTAAACTATAGCAGCTTCCACAAAGAGTCAGAATCCCAGAAGTTCAGGGCCACTAAGTACCAAAATCAATTGTTCACCACAAAGAATTAATCCACAAAGAAATATCACCAAGTATCCGCCACGAAGAATCAACCACCAAGAATCAATGTAGGATCTATGTGTGACCAGAATATTTTATAAAAAATATTCTGTGTCTCAAGATCCTCTGAAATATAGATTCAGAAATAAGATCCAGATACACAAAAAATTAGAAACCCTAATTTAAAAATTGGTTTAAAAAAGAATAGAATCCACGAAGTCTTTTAAAATTTTTTTAATATAAAATTCTTTAAAAAAAATTTTTGAATCTGAAAGATTTTGAACAAAAATTTCAGAAATAAAAAAATATACTATTAGGGTTTGAAAATCAACTTAAGAAAATAAATTTTTTTTTAAAAGATTTAAACAGTTCAGAAACCCTAAAAAAAAAAAATTGTTCGAAGAAATCAATTCGTTTTTCAGAAACCCTAAATTCCCAAAAAATTCTGGATCCACCAATTCTGAGTCAAATCCACTGGTTTTTCAAAGAACCCTAAGACTCTGATACCACTGTAAGGATTTAAGGCTCAGAATCAAACCACAAAGAACAAGATCAAGCATTAACCACAAAGAATCAAACTCTTTATTCAAAAACCGTAAAGTTACAGAACCAGAAATCAAAACCCAGAAATATACATAAAAACTTCCTGAAAACTAAGAAATCGTATAAAATCACAAAGATCAACTGAGTTTCAGAATACTCTGACAAAACTCACAAAAATGTATACTGATTGTTACAAAATCAGTATCTAATACTACCACTAAAAATATACAATCAAGATCTAAGAATTTCAGGAAGAAATCAGAAGAAATCACAAAGTACAGACGGAGGCGATTGAAAATCGCCTATGGAGAGAGAGAGAGTTAGGGTTTGTATCAGAGAGGAAGTATCTGGATTGAAGTGAGTATGCAGAACGTCTCCTTTGCTTTTAACCCAAGTGGACGGCCAGGATCCTTCCAACTGATCTAACGGCTAAGATGAGGCGGTGATAGATAATGGATCAAGAAACCGGGTCGCTGAAATTGGGCTCAAGCTGGGTTTAGTAATTGGGCTGCTCAACCGGACTGATAATATGGGCTGATTCCGGTCCAATTCATAATTAGTTCAATTGCCCAACATACACAAATTAAAAGGATGAATAAGCTACCAATATCGCTGCCACCTGTCACTGAAGATGGTGGAGATCATTCCAAAGGTTACGGATTCGATCATTGAATAACAACTGGAGAGGGAAGAAGTCCAAATATGATGCTATCTCCAGTGGCGGTGATCTCACACCGGAGTCTGTACCAGTGATGGATGCATTGACAAGAACGTCACCACTTCATCGTTGATTGCCTACGCATATCCATATGCATATGCACATGCACGCAGCATCGCCGACACAATCACCTATTCTCACTTCTCTGCCCATCGACTTCGATGAAGGGGTTGGGTCAATTGGGAATGATAAATGATTGGAGGAATGTGTTTTAAATTTTAATTATGTGTTAATTAGATAATTAATATAATTAACACTTGAAAATTAAAAAAAAAAAAAAAGTTCAGCACCAGGATTTTGAATTCTATCTTTGAAAGTCAGGTTATCATGTAATTTTCCCCTTAATTTATCAAGCTCTAAATATTTTTCTAACCTCCCCAAGCCCATTAGGTTTTAATTGAACAACCCAATTAAATCACCTACTTTTCAACACGCAGCCAGTCTTCACTCTTCAATTTCCTCTTCTCCAATATCCAAAACTTCTCCAAAGTAGGCCTCAGCTTCCTTCCTCTTCAGATTTCAGCTCTTCTCCTTCTGCATTCTACTTTTGCCAAATGCTGAAAATTGAAATCATGCAGGCAGCACCATAGCTTCCTCTTCTAACTTCTCCTCCTGCATTCTCCTGACTACCAAAATAGATTCTTAGCACTTTTTAAAGTAAGTATCAAATGATTCAAATTGCTTTCAATTTTGATTGTTGATTGATTTGTTTAAATTATTTAGGTGTTAGAGGGGTTAATTCTGGTAGAACTTGGTCAACTGAGCTCTTCGATTTTGTGAGTCACTTCAGACCATTTTCAGAATCAGAATCACTTGGTCAACTAGCTCTTCGATTTTAGAAGTCACTTCAAGAGATTCTTTTGGAGTTTGCCAACCGGTTCCTTTAAAACTTTATTTGGTCAGACCTTTCGTTGATTACTTCGATGTGTGGTACGGGGGTTTGTTGTTGTGGATGTGATGGGGGGAATGAGGCGGAGGTAGTTCGGTGGATGTGTTGCACAATGGTTTGTGGTTGTTTCCGTGAAATGTAAATGTACGGTGGTGGTGGTGGTGGGGCAATGGACTTCCGGACGGTGGTGGTGGGGAAGTCGAATCAAGGAGTGACTTGTAGCCGTCTTGAAAGTCTGAGGGTTTTAAAAACTGCAAGAAACTACATTTTCTTAACTTCAATGGGCAGTGGCAATGGTGATGGTGGTGGCTGGGACATCACATGTCACACTTTGTGTTCATGTCACAGATATGACACATCACATGTCAATTTTAATAGGTAATACTTAATAGTTCATGTCACACTTCACAATTCATATCTCAAGTCAAATGTCAACCTTGCCCTATAAGGTCACATGTCACAGTTCATATATTCACATGTTATTTGTCACAGTTAATATGTTCACGGGTCAAAGTTCACAACATGTTCACACGTCACATTTTAAAATCATAGTATGTTCACAGGTCACAAGATCACAATTCATATGTCAGTTCACGTATAACACTTCATATGTCACAGAGTCATTTGTATGGTTATAGGTCACTCCATATTTTTATGGGTCACATGTCCTAGTCACATTATGTTCTATTCACAAGTCACACTTCATAAATCATAGGTCCTATTATATAGGTCATAGGTCACAAGTCCTAAGTCATATGTCGCACGATCACATATCAATGATATCATGATTCACACTTTTAAGGTCACACATCACAGTTCGCATGTTGCAGGTCACAAGTAACAAAGGCTAGTGTCTTTCTCCACAAGTCACATCAAAAGGGACATGGTCACATGCGGTCATAGGTAACATAAAATTTTCAAAATAGGGGAGTCATAGGTCACAGTTGATATCTCGCATGTCATAAGTAATAGTTTACAGGTCACAGTTCACATTTCATGGTCACATCTTATTTGTGCATAGATGAATTGTTATTGATTTAAGTTCAAAGGTCACAATTCATCTGATGCAAGTAATTTGTGGTCATAGATCAATCTCAACAAGTTACTGATTCAAGAGAACTGGTCAAAGGCAATTGGTAACATATTTTATTTTTTTTATTGATCTTCACAATTTTATATAAACAAAAATTAGTATCTATTTATATCTCCAAAAAATGGTGATTGTAAGTCGGAGATGGTGGTGGGGGAAGTGGTACGTCGGAGATGGGGGTGGTGGTGGAGACAACAACTACAACGACGACGATAATGGTGTTGGTGACAAGGAGACGCTATTTGAGATTTGAATTTGGGTGGGGTGGGGTGGGGTGGGGGTGGGGTGGGATTTTTTTTTATAATATATTAATTATATTTATTTAGCACTTGATTTATGAATTTTTAAACTATATTCTTTAATTTTGAAATGTAACATTGTAATCACATGATTTGTGTATTTCTCCTTATATATATTCATTGCAGATTTATTAGAATGTTAAATAGAAATATCTTTCATTACTTTAATAAGAAAGATGATATCTTTCAATCCTGAAAATAATGTCTTGTTGAGAAAAAAATTTGGGCCCTTCCCCTCCACCCCCATGTTTTTCTAGCCCACTATATATAAATGTCCTAGCTGAGTCCCTGATCACATAGCACCTTCTCTTAATATAATTAAGAGTAGTTCTATTTCTCCTTCCAAGATTTGAACTGTGATGAATCCAGCATAAAATGAAATGAAGTCAAAAAAATTGAGAGAGATTACACTTACCATCAAGCTAATTATTTAAAAATACTTTATAAATAATAAAGTCTTAGTTAAACATAAATTCTAAAATAATATAAAAAGACCCAAAAAAAATTAAAGGAAAATAAACATAGTAGATGAATTTAGAGTGATATTTTTATTTAATTTTATTCATGTCTATTTAAGTAAATTTACATAAAGTTAAAAGTATAATGTAATTTTATTTTTAAAAGTGCATAGATATATAAAAACTGTGGGTGAATAGTGACTACCTTAATCCAATCATATCTCATCATTCTAGATATATTCAAAAAAAAAAAAAAAAAAATGGTGAAGCCCTCACATTGGAGGCTCCCACCTGTCCTGCCCTGTGTTGTCTAGTCCTGAGCCTTGGTGAAGGATGTAAATTGCATGTATGCCTTCTAGAGCCAGGGTGGAAGTGTGATAAGTCATAACTCCACTTCCCAAGGGTCGAAATTCATTTTGCAGGATTCGAATCTTCACCCGATAGCTGCCGAGCACTTTTCCACCCCTCTCATTTACCACTGAGAGATGTGCCCTGGAGACCACCCCCATCACCGGACGACTGTAGCCACCTGCACAATCTGTAACCGCCACCAGCACAACACAACCCAAGCAAAACAGATTAGCCACCTTTATCAGCCTTCACGTACAACCAATTTCTACATTTCTAACCACCCCAAATTCTAGCTACAAGAGGGTCAAGAGATTTTTGATTGGATGAGACGGCGGCGCTCGAATTGCAGGACTTTAGAGACATAATCGATGATGGTGAACTTGGGAATGGCAGTGCTTACCTTAAAGTATTGTCGTCGGCGACTTCGAAGCTGGCAGAATCCGGTGGTGATGGATGCACCAAGGAGGAAGGGGCTGAGGTCATGGGTTTGGTATGGTACAATGGGTGATATCAGATTGTATTAGGGTTTTAAAGTTGTTTAATCTAATTTAATTTAATAATGATTGAAGAAATTTATAATATTTTATTAAACTTATAAAATTTATAATAATGACTTGATTTTTGAACTTATTTAAGTTTAATCTTATATTTGAAATTGAATCCTAAAAACGGGTCTAGAAGTAATTTCCACTTCTAGTATTTATTCGAATTTTGATACAATTCGACGCTTATACTGTTGATAAACCTCGTGTCCCTCTTTCTTCGCATGCCGAAACAATTGAAGAAAATATTTATTGCGTTGATAAGAAAAAAATAAAAAATATTGAGTGATAAGTGATAACAAAAATAGTTGAAGAAAAGATATTTATAGTAATGATATAATTGTTGGGATAAAGTGGATAGTGTATCATACAAGATTAACAAAAAGGAAAAATATTAAAATTTGTAAGTTGTGGCTTGCAGTGAATAATTACTCCAAGAGAAACGATGGACTTGTTCAAACACTGTATGAGAATACAAGAGGTCGAAAATAAGGTGGTGTTAAATATTATATAGCAACCAATCGATTAATTATATGATAGATACTCAATACTTAAAATTTCACAGTGATAAGTACGTTTTTGTACGTGTTTTTATCAAAAATTTAGATATATAATTGTGAACATTTGATAGTTTATAATTGTTTGTTTATTTTGATTATTTTAAGAAAACTAGAATCTGGATGCGTTTGGAGACAAAACGAAAAAAAAGGAACAAGTCCATACAAAAATATCATTTTGAGGACCAACTTGTAAACTTCGAAAGTTGAAGGACTTGAGTTTAATTACAAAAGGACCTAATTAAAACAAAAGTGAAATGTTAAGGACTAAATTGAAGAAATAAAAAACATGAAGGATTGGACTTGCAAATAAATGAGGAACAATCTACAAAAATAGATAGAAACCTCGGCTGAACCGTGGTTCAAAACAATTGTTGTATGTCGCGGGTGTGACCGAGGTTTGCAAACTACGGTCAGTCGACAGTTAGACTGTAGTAGTGCGGCGGCCCAAAATTAGGGTTTTTGTGATGTTGTCAATTCTTCAATCTTCATGTTTTTATTTTAACTAGTAGTAAGCACGTATTTTACACGTGTTATGTATAAGATGAATGATGCTCGTAATGTTTTTGAAGGATTAAAATTAATTTTGAAAGTATTTTGGGTTATTAATATTGTTAAATGAAAAGTTAAAGTTATAAATTGATTGTAGTTTTTAGAAAATTGAAAATTCTCAGAATTCCATGAAATATATTTCGATAATTATTTAAAATATCAGTTTAATAAATAAATCATGTGTCTATAATATCAAGATGTAGATGCATCATAAAATATTAAACAAATCGAAAATTAATTTATACAAATATTTATGATAAATCATCGAATAAACTGTGCGTAGGAAAGTTAAATTAATTTATATTATGCCTATGTTTTGGTTTTGATTAAAATATGATTTTGAAATCAAGTCAAAATTAACAATTAATTTTAACGACATATTTATGGCGTCCATAATTTTTCAATCATATATCTCATAAACTTTTATAAAAAAATATATTAAAAATATATTTTTAAACTATACCAAACAGGGGCTATATATGTTTATTTTAAAAAAATCAGTTTGTTTTTTTTTACCCCCGAAAGTTTTTAAATTAGTTATTTTGTATTCTTAATTAAAACATAATTAAAAAAATAAATTTATTTTTATATTCAATTTTTTATTTATTTATTTATTTATTTATTTTCAATAGAGTTTGAAACATAGCAGTTTAAAGGTAAAATGAGAAGTCAAAAGTTTACCCACTAAAAAATATATATGTAAATGTAGATAGATAGATGTAAATATAAATTAATATATTTTATAATTTATTGTATAAACATTAAATGATAGTAAATTAGGTATATTATTAAAAATATGAGGGTATATTATGGAATAAAAAGTTTATCCACTATCTACCCTTTTTATATATTGTAGATTGTAGATTGTAGATTGTAGATGTAGATAGATGTAGATGTAGATGTAACTAAATTTAAGTTGGAGTAAATGATGTATTCCTAGTATTGATTATTTAATTTCAATTCTCATGTTTTATGCTTAATTTTGATATATTGAATTTATTTTCACGTTTAATACGTGAATTAATTGGCCACTAATTTATTGATTTGTGGATTGTAACAAGTCGAGAGATAAGTTATATATCTAGACCATGAGATAAATTTCGATAATTTAACAAAAAAGGTAGAGGTGTATGATTGTGGTTGTTGTGATCTATATGAATTTTTTATATTGAATGACTTTAATTAGGGTTTATTCTGACACATAATAGCCTCCGTTTGATAGCACAGTTTGATTTATAAACTGATTTATTTATATTTTTAGGTAAAAAATAGTTGCTGAAAATTGGAGAGAAAATTTATGTAGCTAAAAAATGGTTTAAAAAATTGTGTAGTTTATAAACCAGTTTAGTTGATTTACCAAAAGGATGCATAAAGATATGTAGTTGACCTAATTAGATAGAACCGATATAAACTTGACAGGAGAATCTTAGATACAATTTTGATTTCAATCAAATATTACTTTAGAAAGAAAACTTGAGATGAAAATTTGAATATAAAAACTATGATACAGTCGTGGGTCTCAACACTTTTACTTCTTGAAAACAAATATCAATTCTTTATTTGTTTATTTAGTATAATTTGAAATTTAATTACTTTTATTAGTTAATTAGTAGTTTTAAAATCAAAATCTTGGTGTTTATTTGTAGTGTAGGAATTGATTAATCAAAACTAATAATAAATAAATTAGTACTCGTGAGATCGACAACTCGAATCTCAGAAGTTCACTTTACTATTTGTACACGATATTGTACACTTACAATATTTGGACAACACAACACGCCACTTATAAACTAAAATGAAAATAAAATAAAATAATGGTAAAAGAAGAAAAATTATTAGCAATAATAGGGTAAATGTTCAAATAAAAATAATGGCGGGGAGAAAGGAAAAAAAACATAGATATATAGAATAATATTATTTAACACCATTCTACGTAGAATTATGTGATTATAATTTAATGTGATATTTAATATATCCCTAAATTGATTAAATAAATTAAGTGATCCTATGAGCACATCCAATCGTTGTTAGAGGTGGACAAAAAAATCGAAATCGAGAGAAGAGAACCGAACCGAACCAAAACCAAACCGGAAAATCGAAATCAGTCGGTTCTTTAGGAAAAATGAGAACCGAAACTGAACCAAACTTGAAAATGGAGAACCAAAAATCGATCTGTTCCTATTTGAAAGCCGAACTGAGAACTGAACATTCTTAATTTAAATTAAACCCACATAACAATTTATGTATTACTTTACATGATAATTGTTGAATTTTTTAACAAAAGAACAGAACAAAGAACCAAAAAATAACCTAACACAATCGAATGTATCTTAATATTTCACTAATACTTTAGACAAAGTTTACTACTATTCACACTTAAATTTTTTTTTTCTTGTAGAAAGAGTGGATAACGTAAAGAACTCATGAATTTTGATGTTTAAATAAAGCTTTTGAAGATATATTTCGATTTAAATTTTGTTCCATGATTATTTGATTGTTTCTTTTCTTTCAATTTGGAGTTTAAGTTTAATAAGTCTTATTGATATGTTTTGAATGCTCTATTTAGCTTCGATTTTTGCAAATAAATAGATTTTTTTCGTGTTTGCATCAATTTTTTTTTTTTTTAATAGGAATCGAACAAAAATCGAAAAATAATCGATAACCGAACCGAAGTCGAAATTGTTCGGTTCTTGTTATTAACAGAACCGAACTAAAACTGAAACGAGAGTATTGGTTTGGTTTCGGTTCCTTCAATAACCGAACCGAACCGACAAATGTCCACCCGTTGTGAAAAATTAGGTGTAAATTAACATTTTAATCCTGCAATTGGTCCTATAAGAAGAGTGAAAAACAAGACATCTTTTTTTTTTGTTCAAAATATAATTTGCATCTCGTTTACGTATTTTCATTGAAAAATGATTTCGATCAATTTAAAAGATCTAAATAACAAATTAGATCTATTAAAAATTACTTGGAGATGCTCTAGGTAGCGTTACTCAATATATTTATGGTAAATTAAAGAAAGAAAGAAAGACTGGAATAGATACAGATCAATGGCAGGAGGGCCTAGCTAGTAGTCACTAGTAGCCTTATTCGTTAAGAATTACATGGAGCACACAAAACAAAGTTGATTCCCTCAGTAAAATGTTGTCAAAATATGTTTTGTACTAATATTTATTTTGGAAATAAATGGCGTGGACATCTCTAAAAAATTTAACGTATTAGATGATTAATTAATTAATACTAAAGTTGACAAATTAATATTCTCAATTTGTAATTTCCCTTGTTAGTCCTTCATGAAAAATCAAATCCAAAAGTTAGAGGAACTTGGTCGAGAAGGCTTAACTTTGATATATTCATTAAATTTCAATATAGCTTTTAATAAATTATTTATAAACAAATTTATAAATAAATAGAATAATGTAACAAGTACTCCCCTTACATCCTCCCTTCCTGTCCTCTCATGTATAGGGTGTGGGCCCAATCCAAAAAAAGTGGTAACACCCCTTTGGCTCTGTTCGGTTAATAATTTAAAATCAAAATTATAATGGACAGAATTTTTTAAACCACTAACAAATTTTCTATTCAATTTTTAATCACACATCGTATATAGAAAATCCAAATAATAATAATTATAATTCCAATTCCCTTTGACTTTAATTGTTGAATGGTGCTTATAAATATGTGAGGCAGTAAGGGAGGGGTACTTGTAGCACAATCCTTATAAATTACACATTTCTTCAAATCATTTTTTAAAATTATACATTTTTTCAAGTCATTTTTCAATCATATAATTTATCTTGAAAATATCACATTTTTTCTTATCAAAAAATAAAATAAAATAAAATAAAAACCTTTTATCAAACGGAGGCTATAAAATATACATAATTTAAGTTAATGAAGCTTTTTTTAAAGGCTAGCTCAACCGTGTCATTAAAGTTTACACACTTTAAAATTGTAGTGATATGTCTAACAGTAAATAGGGCATGGAGATGTGAACATTGCTGTTAGCCCAAGAGTAAACTAATCAAGAGGGGGGTGAATTTGTTTATAAAACTTTTTCGATAATAATCTCAAACTTAAAAATCAATGGGTACAAATATGTGCACTTAGTGTTACAAGTAACTAATCTATCAATGTAGTGTGCTATATATGTGTAAACTTAATTGATAAGGCAAGTATATCACTTAGATATAATGTTGCACAATATAAATTTATAGAATAGAGTAAGTGCAATGTACGTAAGTAAAAGGGATAAGAGAGTGCAAACACGATTTATGGAGGTTCAATCAACCAACGTGATCTACGTCCCCCGTTACCGAGCTCTCCGTCACGAGCAAGGTCAAATCCACTATTTTGGTAACTTACAACAAGGAGTACCAAATCCTTAGGCAACTTACAACAAGGAGCGCCTATCCTTTTACAATCGAGTTTTCACACGGCTCTCGAAACCAACAATCGAGTTTTGATAAGGCTCTCGAAAACCAACAATCGAGTTTTGATAAGGCTCTCGAAAACCAACAATCGAGTTTTCACAAGGCTCTCGAAACCACAAGATATAATGAATTGAATGTACAATTGAAATAACTCTCTTGACAAATGATATACTCAAATTAAGTACCGAGAGAGTTAGGCTAACACTTCAATAGATAGCAATGAATTAAGCTCGAGTGTTAGAGAAAAACTTTGATGCAAATGATAATGAAAAGTTTGATGCAATCAAACAAAGTTTTTCAAATAATCTCTTGTTAAAAATATTGAATCAAATTACGTACCAAGAGATGCCACACTTGAATAATTAACAATAAGTTAAGCTCAAAGTGTTTAGGCAATGGAACTTTGATGTATCAAATGATAATGAAAAATGTAGCACAAATAATCAAAGTTCCTCAATTGGAATTTCTCTCTTTTAAAAGATTAAAACAAGTTTAGAACAAAGAGAGACTTACACTTCAATTCCAATATAGTGTGAAGATGTTGAAGAAGTTTAAACAATGTAAAACTAAAAATCTTCACAAAACTTTCTTCCAAAAACTTTGATGAATTTGATAAAACAAAGTTTAGATCAATCAAAGTTTTATGAAAATAAAAGATGAATAAAAACTAAGTAAGAACACTGAATTTTCACAAGAAAGTTTGTATAAAATCTTATCTAAGTTGTTGTTATTGAATGCAAATGTGATGGCTATTTATAGATGAAAAAATTCAAGTTCAGCCAGTTTCGGTCGACCAAATTTGGAGTTTCGGTCGACCGAATCTTCCATATAGCCGTTACAATTTTACCGTTGAACTTTCGGTTGACCGAAAAATTTCGGTTGACCAAAAGTTCGGTCGACCGAAATAGTTCGGTTGACCGAAAGTCAACTATTGACCGTTGACTTCCTGTTGACTTTTGAAAAATATGAAAATTTTCGATTTTTAGGTTTCTAACTTATTTTTCAAAGTGGTTTAACATAGTATAATCATGATTTAAGATCAAATAACCTTTGAAAGACAATCTTGACTAAGATGAAAATATTTTATGCAAGTGATGAATTTTCAAGTAAGTTTCTTGATGCATAAAAATCATTTTCGAGCTCTTTGAATTTCATCGCTAAAGATTGAGAGTGTTATACCTTTACATATGTTAAATCAACTCTAATCTTGTATGCTTGAATTCTTGATCTTTATTTCATGCTTTTCAATCTCAATTTTGATCTTTGAATATCTTCAATTCTTTCATGATCTTCTTTGCGTCTCATGTGCTCAATCACATAATTTTGATTTATATCTTTGAGAGACGATTTGAACATAGAGTGCTTTGAATATTTATCATTACATGAAACACTTGAAGCACACTTGTTAGTAACACAATAAATTCTTGTTTGTTATGATCAAAACAATAAGGTCAAATTGACCATAGGTCAACAATTGCATCTCAAATTTAAGTGATACCATGATATTTCTCATACTCCCTCCGTTATGTGAACATTGCATCTTGAATTTAAGTGATACCATGATATTTCTCGTACTCCCTCCGTAAAATAGTTCTGTATATTATTTTTGTTTATCCCAAAAAGATAATCTTGTTTTCATATTGAACATATTAAATTTTTCATTTCCACATATACCCTTATTTAATGTATCTTGGTACAATATACACCAACTACTTAATTATTGTATTTTCAAATTTTTTGTGGAAAAATAAATAAGAGATAAAGGGTATAAATGGAAAACATTGATAAAATTTAATACCTTAACTATACTAACTACCATTTCTTAATCCGTATGAAAATAACCATAGAACTATTTTTTTGGGACGGATGGAGTATATATTATGTTTTTGTGACAAATTTTTAATTTAATGATTTTTTCTAAAGGTCCCAATTTTAAGAGAACCCCCTTTCTCCTTATTATTGACTCTCACTCTCTTACCATCTATACTACTAATATTTCACCCCTGCGATGCACGAAAATCGTTATTCACAATATCGATTTTAATAAGTATTTATAAAATTTTAATGCTTATACATAATCAACACATGTATAAATGCATAAAAAATAATTTTCTATTTCAATAATTATTAGACTTTAAAAAATAATATATCTAATTCAAATTATTAAAAACATCTTTGAATAGTAAACGTCAATTTATATATTTAAATATTTGAATTTAATGAATAAAACTTTATTTACAAAAATAAGCAGTCAAATAGTAATTTTGAAAATCTCGCAATTATCATGATACGACAATCGAGTAAAGTTAAAAATCACGAAATTGTACCGAAAATCTTATACTCTATAATCTTTAAAAAATTTATCAAAATTAAGTATGGTTAAAACATATTAATCATTGTATTAATATTAACTTAAAAGAAATCAAAGTATTAACTCTCCAATATTAACCTTCGTTCAATAACTTTTTCGATAAATTATTTATAAGTAACACATTTTTTCAACCCACATTTTAATCACATATATTTCTCTAAATTTTTTCTCAACCACACATTTTATTATAATACTAAAACATAAAGAATTTAAGAATTAATTCTGTCAGACTATCATACTTTTATATATAGTATAGATTTTAACCAGTGCAATTAACTAAAATTACTATCCGTAATATCGATAATCATTCATTAAAATTTAATGATTATACATAATCAACACAAATGCAAAATATATAAAAATAATTTCCCCATTCTCATCACATATTTAACATTTTTCTCCCTTTTCATTCAAAAACTACAATACAATAATTAAAAATATGTGTTTAATTTTAATATACGACAATTGAACAACGTTGAAGATCAAGAAACTATTATATCATAAAATCTTTGCACAATTATTAAAATTAAAAATGTTTAAGAAATATTAATCATTATTTACCATAATAGTAGACTATAAGTGTGTGTGTGTGTAATATCTATCTAAATTTTGCATTCACATTTGGAGTATAAATATTTTGTATTCACATTAATCTCGTTTTGCATTCACACTAACCAAACTATATAAGGGATGTGCACTTTAGGCGGAAAAACAATAACTTCTATGACAAGCTACAATTCTACTTTTATTAATATTAGTTGTTGACCACAAAATCCGGCTGGACCTTGGACCAACACGTCTCAGCTCCTCCCTCTTGAACACATGGATCTCCTGCGCACTAAGACAAACAATCAGCTTGCAAAGGGGGCCGAGGAGGCTCCCGTTTGCACTCCGATGCCTAAGTCAGTGCTCATTTTAGGCAAATATATATTGGGTGCGGGAAATAAAAGTGTGTAAAAGAGAGAAAAGGGAGTGAGAGAAATATAGATTTAAGAGTGAGAAATTGCTAACCCCTCACTTGGAGACAATTGCGCCTTATTTATAGAGGAACTTCTTGTCTTGGATCACGACACGTGGCATACTTTACACTTGTCATTACCCTAGCTTATGGATGTGAGAATCTTGCTTTTCAACCGTAATCATTGCTACATTTCGTAGGGGATGGGCGCCTGTCACGTCTGGGTAAAGGCAGTGTCCCATCACTGACTCCATCTCTCTCTTCTGGTCAACGTCATAAAGCACCCCGGCTGAGTATAAAGCACATTGGCTGGGCGTTAACCAGGTCGGCTAAAGAGGTTTGCTTGACATACCACCTCGGCATTCATCCCTAGGTGATATTCTAGGCCTTAGCTGTGGGTCAAGATCCATTGGGCCACTATTGGGCCTTCGCTGGTGGATCACCAGCTTAGACTTATGTTTCAAAGTTCTTTACCTTTTTTCAAGGGTGTTTAGACTTATGTTTCAAAGCTCTTTACCTTTTTCAAGGCCAGCCAACTTATTTTTCAAAGCTCCTACCTTTTTCAAGGCCAACCAGCTTATCTTTCAAAGCTCTTACCTTTTTCAAGGCCAACCAGCTTATCTTTCAAAGCTCTTACCTTTTTCAAGGCCGACCAGCTTATCTTTCAAAGCTCTTACCTTTTTCAAGGCCGACCAGCTTATCTTTCAAAGCTCTTTGCAGTTATTCGCTCTATTGTAAGAGGTTATTCGTCCTTTTTCAGGACTACCTTTCTATGTGTGGCTTTTTACCATGTGTTTTCGTGGTTAGCAGTATGGTTTCCCACAGACGGCGCCAAAATGTTGACCACAAAATCCGGCTGGACCTTGGACCAACACGTCTCAGCTCCTCCCTCTTGAACACGTGGATCTCCTGCGCACTAAGACAAACAATCAGCTTGCAAAGGGGGCCGAGGAGGCTCCCGTTTGCACTCCGATGCCTAAGTCAGTGCTCATTTTAGGCAAATATATATTGGGTGCGGGAAATAAAAGTGTGTAAAATAGAGAAAAGGGAGTGAGAGAAGTATAGATTTAAGAGTGAGAAATTGCTAACCCCTCACTTGGAGACAATTGCGCCTTATTTATAGAGGAACTTCTTGTCTTGGATCACGACACGTTGCATACTTTACACTTGTCATTACCCTAGCTTATGGATGTGAGAATCTTGCTTTTCAACCGTAATCATTGCTACATTTCGTAGGGGATGGGCTCCTGTCACGTCTGGGTAAAGACAGTGTCCCATCACTGACTCCATCTCTCTCTTCTGGTCAACGCCATAAAGCACCCCGACTGAGTATAAAGCACATCGGCTGGGCGTTAACCAGGTCGGCTAAAGAGGTTTGCTTGACATACCACCTCGGCATTCATCCCTAGGTGATATTCTAGGCCTTAACTGTGGGTCAAGATCCATTGGGCCACTATTGGGCCTTCGCTGGTGGATCACTGTACCTTTCTTTGGGCCCGTTTGCAACATTAGTGTTACACCCGTGCGATGCACGGTCATTTGTTACTTATATATATCAAATTTATATTTTAATATATGAAATGAATATTTAATTAAAAATGAGAAAGGAATTAAGATAATTAATTACAAATGTACATTACACATACCTTAATTATTTTTTAATTTTTTTTACTATTCGTATGTTTTTCGTTTCAGGAATTTTTTAAATATTGTAATTTGAATTGATTTAAAACTTCAAACGGAAAAGAAAAATTACATTTAAATAGAATTTATAATAAGTAGAAAAAATAGATTTATCCGTGATATACGCTTAGAATTTTATTAAAATGAAAACAAAAAGAAAAATAGATTGATGAAAGTTCTTATTTCATTCTCTTTCATTTTCTATTTTTAAATAAAAATATTTATGTGATATAGATAAAGTTTTATTTTTATTTTTATTTATTTTTACGAATTTTAAAAAAACTGTGATTGATTTTCAAAAGGGAAAGACAGACCAAGAAACCTCGGGACCTGAAAATTGCAGCTATTTAAAAATATGCATTCAATTGGATTAATTTAAATCTGAATTTTGTCTAAAATGAATAATAAATAGTGAATTAATACTACTAATTACCATTTTAGAAAATGTGTTTTAGAAAGGAAAATGAGCCCATACATATTTTTCGGAAGTGCTCTCTCTTTATAGATTACGGTTTTCTTTCGTGGGCATATTTACTCTTTGTTTGAGCCCTCATTATCTACAAAATGAGTTTAATAATAATGATTTTGTGGAGAATGTATACTTAAACACCTGTTTGGTACAATGAGTTGCTAAAAAGAATAATTTTTTTTTTTTAAAAAAAATTATATGTAAATTATAGGGGCCTTTTTTTTTTTTTTTTTAACTCACTTGCATAACTATTCAATTTTAATGATTGTTAATGTAATTAATATTTTCAAAATATAATTTCTAAATTATCACAAATAATTTATCACTATCTGAATAGTACTATTAGAATTGGTACCAACTATCTTATTACAATATTTGATATTTAAATTTATTAACAAATATTTCATTTTATATTTACTTTAATATTACAAATTAAACAGATGTGGTCATATATTTAAATAAAAGTAGCAAATTAAACAACGGGAAATGTTATTTTTTATTAAATTTTAACGAATGTATATTGCAAATATATTTAACTTTATTTACTAAGAAATCATCTGTGCATCTCGATTCATAAAAGCGGCACTGTTGTTTAATCCACAAAACATAATACTTTATCACTTACTCATATGGAATTGATTTTTCTAGAATCAATTTTCTGAAATTCATTTTCAATCACACAAATTTTAAAAAATTATATTTTACAATTTTCTTATACTACTTTTTAACTATACATTCTTAAAAATTACTATTTCACAAAAACAATTTTAAAAAAATCAAAGTCAAATAATCAAAATAATAATTTGAAAATCTCGCAATTATCGTGATACGACAATCGATTAAAGTTGGAGATCAGGAAAATACACAAATAATCTTATACCCTATAATCTTTAAAAATTTATTAAAATTAAGAATGATTAAAAATATTAATCATTCTATTGATATTATTAACTAAAAAGAAATCAAAGTATTAATTATTCAATATTAGTCTTTATTCAATAACTTTTTCTATAAATTATTTAAAAGAGATGCATTTTTTCAACTACATATATATTTCAGAAAATATGATTTTTAATTAAAGATAACGAATGATTTGACCATTAATAATTAAAATGAAAATTTTATATTAATGGCTATATATAGATTTTATAATATTAAGAACAATAAATAAATAAATAAAATAATTAAATGATAATTTAATACCGACTAAAAATCTTAATTGAACTAATTCAATATTAGTGTTAATAATAAAATTAAAATTGATTATAAAAATATTAACCATTATTTAGTGAATATATATATATATATATATATATATATATATATATATATATATATATATATATATATATATATATATATATATATATATATATATAAAGCAATAAATGCGTTCACATTTATCCAGATTTGTATTCACATTTGACATACATCAATTTTGTATTCACACTAATCCACTTTGCATTCACACTATTTGATTCTATGTGGATTCATGTGAATGCATTTATTGCTTTATATATATATATATATATATATATATATATATTATTTTATGATAAATACTAAACAATGGTTAATATTTTTTTTATGAGCATCAATATTTGTACTCATAATATTACATCTAACGTGATGCATAATTAAAAAACTATAGAATTTGCATTTATCATTCAATAAAGTTTTCGATAATTTAGATTATTTATGTTATTTTTAAATTTTAATAATTGTTGTGATAAAAAATTATTTTTGTATTTTTTGTGTTCGTATTGATTATGTACAATCATTAAATTTTATGAATGCTTATCTATATTGCGGATAGCAATTTCAGTTCATCGCAATGGTGGAAATCTATACTATATATAAATGTAAAATACTTTGGCACAATTTAATTCTTAAATTCTTTATACTTTAGTATTATAGTAAATAAATAATGTGATGTTATTGTCATTTGTATATTTTTGTTATAATTACTATTATTTTATTTTTATTATTAACATTAATATTGAATGAATTCAATTAAATTATTATTTAATCATTGATTTTTAATTTATTTGTTATTTTTAATATTATAAATTCTATGTGTAGCCATCAATAATTAAATTATGTTTTAATTATTAATGGTCAAATCATTTGTTATCTTTAATATTACAAATTAAATTTTCTAAAATATATATTATAATAATATTTTAATAAATTAACCCTCTGTTCAACAACTATATTTTTGTTTCGAGGTAAAATGTGTGGTTGAAAAATAGTTTTGAAAAAATATGTGGTTAAAAAGTGGGTTGAAAAAATGTGTTGCTTATAAATAATATATAGAAAAAGGTAAGGTTAATATTGAAGAGTTAATATTTTGATTTTTTTTAGTTAATAATATTAATAGAATGAGTAATTTTTTTTAATCATTCTTAATTTTAATAATTTTTAAAGATTAAAGGGTATAATTTTGTAATCTCCAATTTTACTCGGTTGTCGTATTATTATAATCACGAGATTTTCAAATTTATTATTTTGACTACTTATTTTTACAAATAAAATTTTATTAGTTAAATTCAAATATTTTGACTATTTCTTTTTTATTTATTGTGATTGATATTTTTGAATGAAAATTGAAAGGTAATTTAAATACAATAGGCAAATGTAAAAGTTATGAGAAATATGCTTATACATTTCACGTCCATCAATATTCGTGTACATAATTATATTACATCAAATGTGATATATATCATTAAAAAAACTACTAAATTTTATTTTCAATGAAGTGATTCATAATTCATTAAAATTATTGAAATCAATAATAATTTATTATTTAAATATATAAATTGACGTAAGAATTTTTTAATAATTTGAATTACTTATATTTTTTTTAAAATCCTAATAATTATTGTAATAGAAAATCCTTTTTTATGCATTTATATGTGTTGATTATGTATAAATACTAAAATTTTACGAATACTTATTGAAATCGATATTGCGGATAATAACTTCCGTGCATCGCACGGGTGAAATACTAGTTAAAAAAATAACTTGAAAGTAAATAAGCTCCTTTCGATAACACCATAGCAATTATAAATTAATTTGTTTTTATTTTTGAGGTAAAATATATGGTTGATAAATGAAAAAATAAAATATATGTTGTTAAAAAGTAATTTGAGAAATTATTTTTTTTATAAATTGATTGATTAACATAGTTGTAAGTAAACTTCTCAAGCTCAGTCAAACATACAACAAAGAAAGAAAGAAAAGATGCCCCCAAGGCACATCTCTCAGTGATAAAGAAAAGGATTGGTAAGTGCTCAACGCGTTCGGGTGCAGGGTTCGAATCCTGAAATATTGAATTCACTTCTTGTGGAAAGCGGGAGTTATTGAGAATTGCTCATACTTACTCAATCCCTCCACCCTGGTCACTGGGAGACATAACCTGAATTTACAATCTCGAACCAATGACCTTGGGCGTGGTCGTTTCGGGCCCTCAATGTGTGGGAAACCTCCTAAGAATGAAAAAAAGTTAGGTGGCGTTCTGTTTGTATTTTATTTTGTATTTTCATTTTCGAAAATGTTTTGTGTTTCATGTTATTTTTGTTTTCAAATTTGCTGAAAACGCGTTTGGTTTGTCATTTCTGAAAACTGTTTTTGAAAATGAAAAGCTGGAAAACACATTATATTTAGAATTTTGCAGAATACTACTTAAACTATTTTTAATTAATTTGCTTGAAGAAAACTACTGACTCAAACTTAAATTTCCTTTGACAATACACTGAAAACATGGTTACATGCAACACATTAATGTGAGCATTAAGAATCTATATTAACACACCTTAATCAGGGTCGAGATTTGAGGAAACTCTAGTTCTATTAAAATTCAGAAAATGTAAGTTCTTTCAAAACCACCACAGTCCATTTATCAAGGCATTTTTTGAAATATACTAACAAGAATTTTTACTTAATTTTTTTTTTTAAAGTGTTGATATTGAATTCAATAAAACTTTATTTAAGTTTAGTTCTAAGTTAGGATAATTCTAAAAAAATAAAAAAATAAATAAAAAATAAAAAAAATCTTTATTTAGGCTTAGTTCCAAGTTAGGATAATTCTTAAAAAAAATAAAAAATAAAGTATATTAAGTTTAGTTCCAAGTTAGAATAATTCTTTAACAAAGAAAAAAAATAATCCCAAAACGCGTTTTACGCGTTTTGAACGAGATTTTGGGCGTTTTGCGTTTTGTATACAATTTTTTTTTCCAAAATGCGTTTTTGAAAATGGAAAAGAAAACGCGTTTTTAGCGTTTTCGAAAATAAAAACAAAAAATGACATCAAAACAGCAAAGAGAACAGGACCTTAGGTTTTGTGTACAAAACACAAAGGGAAGGTTAAAAAAAGTAGAGGTTGACGTAGTTTGGTTTGGTTTGACCAGAACCAAACCAAATCATAAACTGATGGTTTTTTACTAATGGAACCAACTGATTTTTTAAAGATATGGAATCAAACCGCTCAGTTCTGGTTTGGTCTGATTCTGAAACCATTACTTGAATTTTTAAATAATAAATACAAATTAAAAATTATTTATATCCGCTTCTTTATTAGAATCCATCTACATCATTACTAAATAGAAAATGAAATTTTTAGTTAACAAAACAAAAATTTAGAAAAAGTAACATGTTATTTTAAGTCGAAGAAGAAGAAACTCGCCTAAAGGAAGCTCGGCAACTCGTTTAGACTTAGAGAATCGAACATAAAGGCCGTTTAGACTTATAGATACAGGTTACGATGAAGTTCTGACTCCCATTCTACCGTGATGCTGTGTGAGTTAGGAATGGAATTTGCAATTTGAGTTTGGGTTAACAATTGAGAATTGACGAATTAGGTCGAGGTTTATATATACATAAATTTTAAAAAATAAATATCAATGTCGTCGATAGTGACTAAGGAGTGCAACGATTACTATGTTATAGGAGTGCAAGTAAAGTAGTGTAAATGCGTATCTATAATTGAAAAGAAGAAAAAAAACAAGAATTAGAATTTAGATTTATGATTTAAAATCTTTGTCTAATAGGAAATGAGATAAAATGTATGATAAATAATATTTTTGTACATTTCACATTTATAATTTCAGTTTTGAATTTTTTGGTGAGATGAATACCCACTAATTTGTAAAAATAAATAAATAAATATATATATATATAAAAGATCTTGAGTTTGGTTCTTGGTTCTGGTTTTTGAATGAGGATCGGAACCAGAACTGAAATTAAATAGTTCTTGATTATAAGAATCAAACCATTATTTTTTTATATAGAATCGAATCAAACCGCTTGATTTGGTTTGATTCTGATTTGGTCTCATCTCGTTTAGTTTCCACCCCTAAAAAAAAAAAGTGAAGTTCCTTTCTGGCAGCAAGAAGATGAAAAATAAGATAAAGTAAACCACGCGTGACAATGATCCAAACAAACCGTAATAATAAAAGCAAAGAAAACGACCAAAAAGAATGAAAGAAATAATAGAAAAAGTCTCGCCAAACCCTAAACATCCATCCCCACTACCGAAAGTTTTCTCTGACGGCATATCCATCCACACCATGCAACCCGACAATTCGCCGGAAAGTTCAGATTTTCATCAAGTTCCTGATGGAAATGGCTTCATTTACGGGTTCCCGGCGATGGAGAGTTACTGTGGTTCGTCTTTTTACCCCATGGAGGTGCCGGAATTTTTGCATGTTCCAGCTGAAGTAAGAGCTCTTACTGCATCTGAGAATCACAAAGAAGCTGAAAGGAAACGTAGAGAAAGAATCAACTCTCATCTTGATAGGCTTAGGACCCTTCTTCTTTGCAATTCTAAAGTAAGTTCTCTCTCTCTCTCTCTCTCTCTCTCTCTCTCTCTCTCTCTCTCTCTCTCTCTCTCTCTCTCTCTCTCTCTCTCTCTCTCTCTCTCTCTCTCTCCTGTTTTGGGATAGGAAAAACACAAGATTTACTCCAATTTTCCAACAGATAATTTTTATCTTTTATCTGATGTTTTATGATTCTTGATTGAGTATACTTTTTATTTACTCACGTATTAAGGCTCATGTTTTTTCCATCTGCTTGCAAGTAAAGGTGTGTTCGTGAGAGGATATGATCGTGTCTTTTGAAAATTCGAAATATGCTCATGATGATGCTGGCCTGAAAAAGAAATATAGAATCAAAAAGTTTTGATTCTTCATATTATTAGGGTTTATATCATTCATGGGTTTAATTGGGAAAGTTGATTCATTTTTCACATCGTCATCGCATATCCATCGTTTCTCGACTAATCAGAACTCTATAGTTGTGACAGAGAATTTTTTTTATAGTTTTTTATAGAATTTTTGTCCACTATAGTTTTTAACAAAATCTGTAATTGAAATATATATGTATTTATTCGTTGTCATAAATTATTGCAGACAGATAAAGCTTCACTTCTTGCAAAGGTGGTTGAACGAGTAAGGGAATTGAAACAGCAGACATCAGAAATAATGCAATATGATCAAACTTTCCCTTCTGAGACTGATGAAATTACAGTAATTCAAAATGAATATAATTCTGCTGATGGAAAATCTCTGATCAAGGCTTCTCTTTGCTGCGAAGACCGGATCAATCTCCTACCCGACCTTATCGAGGTACTAAAGTCGTTGCCTTTGAGTCCTTTGAGGGCAGAAATTGCAACATTGGGAGGAAGAATTAGAAATGTGATAGTATTGTCAAGCGAAAAAGATCAGACTGATGAATCTGTTGTGGAGTTGAGAGATGCATTGAAAAGTCTAATCCAACGTTCAAGTTATGGATCTGGGGAGAGTTCGAAAAGGAGAAGAATATTTAGCCAAAGAATCATAGGCTAAGGTAAGATTAAGGTGGATATGAAATTACCCTTTTTTCTTTTCTTGAATCATGCTTGCAAATGTTAATGCATTTTCAGGTGATAGCTATCTTGTATTTGTGTTCTCGTTTCTGTGATGCCATCCCGGGAAATGCCGACAACCATTTTTGAACAATTTAGTGGATAACTACTCATATGATGTGGCACAACCACTCACATGGGTGATGGGCCTATACAAAATGATATGTGGGTTCCACCACCTCATGTGAATAATTGTCCACTAAATTGTTCAAAATATTTGTTCATTTAGAATTTCCCATTCCTTAGTTATGTAAAACTTTGTATTAGATAAACAAAATATAATTATTTATGATTGTTTTCAGTAGTTCCAATTTAGATAAAAATGAGTATATTTTTTATGGAATATATGTGGATGGAAAAATATGGAGCCCTTAAAATGTGTGTTAATTTTGACTTAAATTTTAATTCAACTTTGTAATTGGGTTAAACGTTGGCAAGGTTTGAAATTTATTTGTCTACTAATGTTTATAGAAATTGAGGGCATGAAAATGATCTAGTGTCAACCGTTGACACTTGTTATTGTGCCAACGAAGACACATACAGTGGCCCCCGCCCGCCACTGTATGTGTCTTCGTTGGCACAATAACGAGTGTCAACCGTTGACACTAGAAAAGGACTGGTTGAGGGCATATCTAACTAAAAAAATCTACGCATGAAATATTTTGCACATTCTTAAATTACAACAATTCAAAAGTTTTAATTCTTCCAATTAGTTAAAATCTAAAATTTTAAGTGTATAATTATAGCGCATTTTAAGAATTTTAGCAAAATTTGAGTTTGTTTGGGAGGTGTTTGCAATAAGTTTAAATTATAAGCAATATATAAATTAATGGAGGATAAGTAAACGATCCTTAAAAAATATATAAACAAAATTTATTTGGATCAAAGAAGTTTATAATTTAAACAAACGCCCAAACAAGCTCGATTTCATGAGTAATATAATTTTGGAATGTGCCACATGAACAACTCAAACCGAACAACCACTTGAACATCCCTCTCACGTGGATTCAATTTGGTTGTTTTTTTTTAGCTTTTTCCTATAATTTTACTTCATAGAGGTTGTTTCCAAACATGATGTTTCAAATGATGATTGGACATGAAATGATAAGATCAATTGAAGGGCTGTCCACATAAATATCCTACTTTTAAGGACCAAATTGAAATTTAATTCAATTTTATAAAATTTGAAAATTACTTTTAAAAAAATCTTAAAAACAGAAAAATACTTATGATACTTCTTAAATAGGTTAGTATCACAATATGATAATTTTGATTATGTTAATATCACAATATGATAATTATGATACATTTCAAATTTTTAGTATCACAATATGATAATTATGATAATTTTTTAATTTTTTTAGTATCACAGTATGATACTTATGATATTTTTCATTTTTTTCTATTATCACAACTTGATACTTTACAAATTTTTATGATACTTTATCTCAGAAATAAAATTAAACAATTTTCATACACTTTTTTTTAGTATCACAGTTTGATAATTAAAAATTTATGTGATACTTTATCTCAAAATCAAACACTATTCACTACTCACTACATTTTCACCATTTTTTACATAAAAACTACCTGCATCACCAGATTCACCACTTCCAACCGTACCAAGTTCCAAGTCTTTCCTCGCCATTTCACCATTTACCGCAGCACATCTTCCAACCCTGTTCTTGCCACTACCAACCTCGAAATCATCATGTCTCTAAAGAACAGATATGGAATACCAGTAGACAGGAACAGAGAACCTAGCCAGGCGAAAGTATTTCTCTGAAACTCTACTACGACGACTTCTCGTTTCTTCTCCAACCGAATTCATCAACCGTAACAGATCAAATATCCCGATGCCCAATCTCAGTAGTTCAGGTTCTTAATTCTAAGTAGTATTTTTTGAGTTGGGTCTTTTAAAAATCAAATGCCGCAAAATTGACGAAATTGGTGGTTGATGGTGGTGGTCTATTGATGCGGGTGGTGACGATGGTGAGTTGGTGGTTGTACGGTGGTGGAAGTGGCGTTGGTGGTTAAGGCTGCGGCCACGATTTTGTTGGGGAAGGGATGGTGGTTCTTCAATGGTGCTGTGGTGCTGTTAATGCGGGTGGTGGTGGTCTGGTGGTGGCGATGGGGAGTTGGTCGCTGTGCAGTGGTATGCTCGACAGCTCGAGGGAGCTCAGGGAAGAAGAAGAGTACAGTTCGTATTTTTCATAAAAAAAAAAAAATTTGTAGTAAATATCAGTTTAGTTACTTTAAAGTAGTAATTTGTGCAATTAACCCTTTTGTTATAAAATTATCGAAATCATACCAACGAGAAATAGATAGAGAGAGCTTAGATGGAGAGAATGAAGGAGTAGAGAGAATTTCTCTTCCAGAGATGTGTTCTTTTCTTATGAAAATGGCTCCTATTTATAGGAGCGAATAATGGCACAATCGTAATATGTAAACATTACAGGGATATAATGGTAATGTCATTCACATATATATACATTATTTATAACACTCCCCCTTGAATGACATATTATGCAATTGTCTGCCTCGTTAAAACCTTGCTAAGAAAACCCAGTGGGATAAAATTTGAGCGAAGGAAAAAGAGTACAGAAGCTCTCCCTGATGTTGGCCATGGTGAATCATTGAGTCTAACGTTCGAGTATGACACATCATGTCCTGAATCTTGAAGTTCTGAAGTGCTGCCTCATTAAAACCTTGTCAGTAAAACCCAGTGGGATAAAATCTGAATCAAGGAAAAAGAGTACAGCCGCTGCCTCGTTAAAACCTTGTCAGGGAAACCTAGTAGGACAAAACCTGGACGAAGGAAAAAGAGTACAGCATGTTTCTCCCCCTGAAGTTTTCAATTGAGGATTCATGATCTTCTCGAACATTGACATCATCTTTCTTCTGGAATATAAAAATCTCCTTGTATAACATTCTTCATAAAATGTCTATGATTTTCTTCATTTGTTGATATCATTCCAGTATAACAATGTGATGCTGAATTATAGCTTGTCAATAGCTATGATAATGCCTCAAAAACCTTGCTAGGAAAACCCTGTGGGACAAAACCCCAGCGAAGGGAAAAAGAGTGCAGTATTCTCATTAATTTTTATTAATACGCCTCAACTGTTGCCTCATTAAAAACCTTGCTAGGAAAACCCTGTGGGACAAAACCTCAGCTAAGGGAAAAAGAGTGCAACGCGTATTTATTCCTTTTCATGGAATATTACAAGTATATTGATGCAATATCGTATCTTTTCATCAAACATATCATTCATGATGAGCTTTGTTCATAGCTCATTTATGATGTCATAACATGCTATATTAAGCAATGTTGTACTAATTTATCGATTGCATCTTTCACTTCTGGTGAATAATCGAATATTGCATATTTCACTTCTGGTGAATAATCAAACATATTCATTTTCATATTCACTTCTAGTGAATAATCAAATCTAGAATTCACTTCTGGTGAATAATTAAACATATTCATTTTCATATTCACTTCTGGTGAATAATCAAATTTAGAATTGATTCACTCTTATCAAAATCTAGAATGCACTTCTGATGAATAATTAAATATTCATTTTCAAATTCACTTCTGGTGAATATTCATTTTCCTGATTCACTTTTGGTGAATATTCATTTTCCGGTGGATAATATAATTTTGCATATTGAAAATCAATTGCATGCCCAAATATTCAAATATAATAATAGTACACTCCAATTTCACTTTCAACATATTATATCATGGAGTCATTTGTATCATTCTATAGTGATACTAATCTGGGCATATTGAACCTTTCAATGATTTATACATGTATGTTCTTGCACTTTATAAACTGCAATTTATAATTTGCAGGAGCATAATCAATCATTGAAATAGATATCAATTTCGACATATAATCTACAATCATTTTACTTGAAATCCCAACGTACCGCGATCAACTGGTACATCAAAGAATACTCCCAAAGTACCGAGATGAGAATCATACATTTTGATCTCACTCATTGGTATATCAAAGAGCTCAAGCTAGTGATTTAGACTATAGTCTATCCACCATATGTCATGCCAGTTCTATGAAAAAATTTTGCGCGCAACGAGTCGTCTTTTACGACTGTGAAATATTTTTCATTTGTACATATAATTACTGGCTTTACACATTTAAGCATTTGGACTTCAGGTCCTTGAACAATAATCCCTACATTGGGGTTATATACTTGGCCAAAGTATTATAATTTCATCAACCTCATTTTCATAAGAGGGTATGTAGTCGACTTATTTATCAATTCCATCTCAATATAATATAGAGAGATCTCTTTATATGTTCTATCATCAGGTACCTGAATCTCTTACATTTAATTATGTCCCTTTTACTCACCATGAGTATTTAGCTTCAAAGGGATCATCTTAATCATTCAAGAGATATTTATTTTGGAATCGATAGTCATTATGCTTCGGGCATAATTACACTTCAGGCGTGTTTTCCCCCTAATGTTCTCAAACATTATCAATCGGCTAAAATGCCGCACATGTCGTCCCTTTAGGGATGTAATTTCAATCATATATCTCAGTGCGCTTTGGTGGATTGTATACATATCGCACATAAATCTTCTCGAGCTAATCCCGTTTATTATAGAACTTCTGGTTCAATACGGTTTTATTTCATTTCGATGTATGAATATTTGATTCAATACAATATTGCTAAACTTCTGGTTCAATACAATGTATATTCTATTTATGAGCTTCTGGTTCATACTATATATATATTTCACTTGTACGTATGAACTTCTGGTTCAGTAAGATATTTCACTTGTACATATGTATGAACTTCTGGTTCAGTACAGTATTCATTTCATCAGTACGTATTTCTGTATAGTTCAAATCAGTATACGTTTATTACTTTTAGTATACCGAAGAATTAGGTACAATATCCAAGGAAATATCTCATGATCTCAATCTTGTCGTCAAATCTTCCCTTATATCGAAAAAGTTAACGACGCATTATCTCATTATTCCCACCTTTTCAATAATTTATTCCATTATTTCTTAATGGAATCACTGACACGCGGAGCCATCGCTCTTTTACGCGTTTGAATAATGCATCTAAATAGATGATTTGGGAAGAAGGCTAGATCCATCAAAAATGGATATCATAATTTCAAATATTCGCAAATATTATTCCATTCTTCCAGTAAATGTTTTGAAAAGGATTTACCGAGTTCGACTTGAAAGATTGAGGTAAATCTTTTGATACATATTTAAAATATTTTTCTGTTTCCTTTCTCGAGTTTTATAAAGGTTAGAAAAATAAATCAACGAAAGGTGAGTAGGATGATTTTGTCAAAAGTAAATCTCCACTTTCTCAAAAGACAAGCGGAAATAGTGAAGTTCTTTGGTTTTAAATAGCCAAACATTTTCGTAATTCATGTATCCCAAAATAACATTTTCTTGTAAGTTTTTCCTTCTTTACTTTCAAAAAAATGGAAGGATCAAAACTTCGACAGATCAAAACTATCTGTGTATTTTGTGGATCAAAAGTGGGAAAAGATTTTGGGTATCTAGAAGCAACCGTGGATTTAGGAAAGAAATTGGAATCAAGCAAAAATGGAGTCCGGTTAATGTAAATTTAACTTTGTGAACTCAAGAATAGGTGGTGGTAGAGTACGGAGTATTCTTACTCTTGAGACACACCTCTTTATGTTTCTCAAAAGATCAGAGGTGGTAGGATACGAATAGAGTATGGAGTATTTCTTAGGATACGGCTACTCCCGAAATACATCTCTAATTTTGAGTATCATAAATGTTTCCCCTTTTTGTATTTTGCATGTATGACTTGTTTATGCTTCTTCAGGAGCAATAATAATAATATTATTTCAGTATTTTAGATGATAATTTTTACTTCTTCTGGAGTAAATATGTACTTCTTCTGGAATACATAAGTGCTCGTGCAAGAACTTTTCCAGACACTTATCATCTAATATTCATCTCATAATACTGATTAGATTATTTTCACATTAGCCATACCGTGATATTATCTTATAGAAGTAAATATGTACTTCTTCTGGAATACATAAGTGTTCGTGCAAGAACTTTTCCAGACACTTATCATCTAATATTCATCTCATAATACTGATGAGATTATTTTCACATTAGCTATATACGTGCTATCATGTGATATTATCATTATCATACATCAACATTTTTATTGTTGGATAATTTTATTTATCTTTTCAATACAGATAATGGTAACTTCTGGTACCGTTTGATAAAATATTTTTATTAATATTCAACAATAATAATATCACCTTCTAATAAAAATTAGTTCGGGCCCTACAAGTTATTTTCAATTCACATACATGTTCCAATTGAGTGATTAACATGATTATTAAGGGGCTAGACACGCATATTCCAATTGAGTAATTAACATGATTATAAATCATTATTGTTAATATATTAAAAAGTATACTAACCTTTGGTTGACAGCATATTTTCCATCATGAAGATCATGGACAACACTCAACTTTGATCTTTGGTGCTTTCACTATCTTTGCACGTGTAGTAGCCCATAACAGTGGAACATTGCATCATCACCATTCATTATAAATAATATTGGAATTGCAATCAGATTCCACTCCACTATCTTTTTCACATGCTGGAAACCACCGGATATAATAATATTTATTTCAATTCCACTAACTTTCCACTCACTTTTCTGCTGCAAAATAATGGTGGACAGCTCCACTTTCACTCATATCCATGAACCCACCTTTTTAATTAACTAAAAAAAATGGTCTCCCAGCATATGCATCTTCCTGGTATTGTCCTCTCCGTGCCCTCCTTTTCCTCATCTCCACTTTTCTTTCATCCACCACAATTATTTGGTTCACTTTGCTTTCAGCTTTTAGTTCTCATCATGGGCATCACTCAAAATCATACAACAAGTACGGAGGTGGCGTTAATAAGCTGGCCGATGGGATCAGCACCGGCGTCGGGTTAGCTCCACTATCTGCAACTGCCGATCTCCATAAACTGTGGTCACAGATTCTTTAGAATTCATCGGACTTCTGAACCGCCGCTTCCCCGGCAAAAAGGCTATTATTCTTATTCTGGAAACATGGGATTAAACTAATATCGAGATCAGCTACTTGAGTTAATTTGGCAGGTTCATCTGGCAAACTATGGCGTTTTAGCAGCTTGGATCGTGAATTCAGGCATGGATCGGCCACTGGATCACTGCTGTTGAAATCCGGAATTGGCCTCAACGTGCTACCATAGAGGACGGTCTCCTCTTCCTCCTGGCAAACGTGCCAATTCCCAGTTCATAAAAAGGCCCACCGCCCCATTCACAGGGTTCACCGTTCTTCCAGTTGCTTCAAGAACAGATCAGGTCTTTGGTTTTCCGGAACGGCGGAGATGAAGGACATGAGGCCAGCTCGATCAAAGAACTTGGCTACTAATATAGTGGCGTGGCCTTGGTCTTCAGAGCTTTCAATCCACTGCTCAAGAGTGAGACGGCGCTTCTTCCCCAGCAGCTGCTCGTCATAATATTCTTCTTCATACAAATCTTCCGGCGATCTGAAAAATGGTCGCCTCTTCGAGGTTTCGTCCATGTTCATCACCGAACTTGCTCCTACTCGGTAAACAGAGTCGCCATTGCCTTGGCTCCTATGCGCAAATCTGGATCTGAATTTTTACGACAAGCAAGTAACGGGGACGACCGACAGCTGATCCCCACAGTAGAGTTAACATGATGGCGTTTGGAAGAAACTTTAGGAAACTGAATGCAGTTAGAATATGAAAATGCCATCTATGTTCCACCAATCCTAGACGCCAAACGATAAGCCTTTGTATTCTATTCTTCTTCTTCTTGCAGAATTAGGAAAAACATAAATGTAGGATCGCTTCTTGGTAGTGATTCTAGTGAAACACCGTAGTTGCAATTAGCGGTGGTGCGGTGGCGAGAAAGAGGGAGATAAAAATGCAGATTTGCTGCGTCGTTGACATGTTTCGACACCGAATTTTGTGACAATTTTTGTGGGTTGAAGAAAGGGAATTGGGAGAGAGCGTTTTCGTGCTGATAACGTGTTATAAAATTATCGAAATCATACCAACGAGAAATAGATAGAGAGAGCTTAGATGGAGAGAATGAAGGAGTAGAGAGAATTTCTCTTCCAGAGATGTGTTCTTTTCTTATGAAAATGGCTCCTATTTATAGGAGCGAATAATGGCACAATCGTAATATGTAAACATTACAGGGATATAATGGTAATGTCATTCACATATATATACATTATTTATAACACCTTTCTTATTTTTGTAGCCTAATTAGTGGGGTTCTTTTAGTATTTAATTGTGGCATTACTTTGTTGGTTATTGAGCCCCAACCTTGGCTAAATTGGGTAGGTTGTGGTCCAATAGCCTTTTTATTCATCTTGGGCCTGATGTGGCCCAAAGGTGTTATGGCTATCTTTTTAGGGCTAAATACATATGTAAAAAAGTTAAAAGATAAAATTTAAAATTTAAGAAACTTGTGATTTTAATACAAAAATCAAGTTTTTTTATTTTAAAGAATGGGTAATTAAATATGTTGAGGTCACAATTACACAATTTATGGTCACAGACACAAATTACAAATTTTATAGGTCACAAATTATGAAATTTCTCGGTCACAAATTATAAAATTGTTTGTTTACAACTTAATTTCCAATCACAAATAATAAATTTATAAATTACGACTTATTCTCGGTTACAAATTATCAAAATAGTTGGTCACAAATTATTATTCGGTTATAAATTGCAAATATTAAAGGTCACTACTTATTTCTTGGTCACAAATATGGTTGACAACTAATTTTTTGGTCACAAATATTTGTTCATGACTTATTCATCGGTCACAAATTAAATATTTATAGGTTACGACTTATTTCTCGGTCACAAATTATCAAATTAATAGGTCATGACTCTCTTATCGGTCACAAGTCACAATATCTTTCCAAGTCACAAATTCTGAAAATTTAGTTTACAACTTAATTTTTTGTCACAATTTACAAATTTCGTAAGTCACGACTTATTTATCAGTCACAAATCTCAAATTTTGTAGGTCACAATTTTTACTCGGTCACAAGTCTCGATTTTATGAGTCACAATCCTTACAATTTGTCATCACAACTTATTTTTTGATCACAATTTATAAATTTCTCAAGTTACGACTTATTTATAGGTTACAAATCTCAAATTTTGTACGTCACAACTTTATCTCGATCCCAAGTTTCAAGTTAATTGATCACAATTTATCAATTAATCAGTCACAATCACCTATATTTGATCACAAAAAAATATTTATTAGTCACAATCACTTAAACATTTTGTCACAAATACTAAAATAATTGGTCACAAACGTCAAATAGTTTATATCCTTACCCTACCCTTGTCACCAACACCACGGCCACCAACACTAACACCGCCACAACCCGCCGCCACCACCATCGCCGTCGCCGGTACAGACCTCCAGCGCCAACACCAACACCACCAACACCGATCACCTCTCCAAAACCACTACCATTGCCAACAATAAGCCACCACCCCAAACCGCCAATAACCACTACCACCAACCAGACATCTGTCCACCACTAGCGGTTACCTCCCAAATCTCAACCACCACACCAGCTGCAGCCTTAGCCAGCTCCTAATCACACCACCACCCACCGCCGTCCCCTTTTCCACTCCACTACCCACATCCCCAACGTCGCCTCCAAATATGCATAGATCAGTAGATATACAATCAATAATCGTAACATACACACATAAAAACCACCATCCAGCTAATGGGATAAGAAGAGACTCACCATCACCACTGCCACATCGCACTAATAACATCAAATAATGAAGACAACAAGTCCAAGGTGGGAGAAGAAGAGATGTGGCAACAGCTGCAATTCATTACCCTACGACCGCTACAAATCACTGCTCTACGTAGTGTGACGAACGATTGGGAATCGCAAATCGACAGGGACTTCTCTCCACTCGATTGCGATCTGCGTCAAGGCATTGACTTGCGGTGGAGGCTCAGCTGCAGTGTCGTTTATTAAATCAGACTCCATCTCTACCTCCGTGTTCTTCCACCGTCTCTGTCGTGTCTACTCCGGTGAAGGTTACCGAAGAATGTCTTTGTGGGTGGGTGTCAGGGAGAATGTCGTAGGTGGGTTCTTGAACGTGAAATGAATTTGGGAAATTTGGGTTCAATTATGGGTTTGTGTAAATCATCAACCTGATTTTTGAATCAATTAATTTGAAATATGATTTTAGAATTTGCAAGTTAAAAAACAAGTCCTCGTGTAATTTCCTCATCTTTTTATTTCATTTACAGATTTCCAATCTATTAATTCTATCATTTACGTTCCCAGACCATCATTTTGGTAGCAACCTTGTCCCTGATTGACAGTGATCAGTCCAGCCCTCGGAAATGCATACGAGTTTCATTAAAACAAAAGAAAAAGAAATAAAAATGAATTATGTGAATAATGTACTTGTTATTAAGATCCAATAGAAAATCACATTAACTTCTAGTTTTCTACTCACCCGTTACATAGCAATGGGGTTGAGGTTGACAATCAACCAACACGGGGAACAAGTGGGGCTGTAGGTATTTTAAATTACCCACAAGATTCTTGTAAGATCAAAATGTTAATTTTGTTGTAAAACTATCAAAATATAAGAACAAGACTGAGAGAGAGAGAGAGAGAGAGAGAGAATGAGAGAGATTGCTTCTCTTAATTGTATTCCAAATGAAATATAGGCCCCTATTTATAGGGGTGGACAATGGAATAATCGTAATAATGTAAAGTTTACAGGGATATAATGATAATGTCACACACACACACACACACACACATACATTATTTATAACACTCCCCCTTGAATGACATATTACGTAATTGCCTGCCTCGTTAAAACCTTGCTAAGAAAACCCAGTGGGATAAAACTTGAGCGAAGGAAAAAGAGTACAGTTGCTCCCCCTTATGTTGGCCATCGTCAATCATTGAGTCTAACGTTCGAGTAGAACAAATCATGTACTGAATCTTGAAGTTCTGAAGTGCTGCCTCGTTAAAACCTTGTTAGTAAAATCCAGTGGGATAAAATCTGAACCAAGGAAAAATAGTACAGCCGCTGCCTCGTTAAAATCTTGTCAGGAAAACCTAGTAGGACAAAACTTGAACGAAAAAAAAAGAGTACAGCATGATTCTCCCCCTCAAGTGTACAATTGAGGATTCATGAACTTCTCGAACATTAATATCATCTTTCGTCTGGAATATGTATATATAAAAATCTCCTTGTATAGCATTCTTCATAAGATGTCTATGATTTTCTTCATTTGTCGATATCATTCCAGTATAACAATGTGTTGCTGAATTATAGCTTGTCGATAGCTATGATAATGCCTCAAAAACCTTTCTAGGAAAACCCTGTCGGACAAAACCTCAGCGAAGGGAAAAATGAGTACATTATTCTCATTAATTTTCATCAATACGCCTCAACTGCTGTCTCATTAAAAACCTTGATAGAAAAACCCTGTGGGACAAAACCTCAGCTAAGAGAAAAAGAGTGCAACGCGTATTTATTCCTTTCATGGACTATTACAAGTATATTGGTGCAATCACGAATCTTTTCATCAAACATATCATAATGATGAGCTTTATATAAATCGTTCATAGCTCATTTATGATCTCATAACATGCTATATTAAGCAATGTTGTACTAATTTATCGATTGCATCTTTCACTTTTGGTGAATAATCAAATTTAGAATTCACTTCTAGTGAATAATCAAATCTAGAATTCACTTCTGGTGAATAATTAAACATATTCATTTTCATATTCACTTCTAGTGAATAATCAATTTCCCAGATATCATAAATAGTACACTCCAATTTCACTTTCAACATATTATATCATGGAGTCATTTGTATCATCCTATAATGATACTAACCTGGATATATTGAATCTTTCATTGATTATACATGTATGTTCTTGCATCTCATAAACCAAAATTTCTGATTTGTATAATTAATCATTGAAATATATATCAATTTCGACATATAATCTATAATCATTTTACTTGAAATCTCAACGTACCGCGATCAACTGGTACATCAAAGAATAGTCTCAAAGTACCGAGATGAGAATCATACATTTTGATCTCACTCATTGGTATATCAAAGAGCTCAAGCTAGTGATTTAGATTATAATCTATCCACCATATATCATGCCAGTTCTATGAAAAATTTCGCGCACAACGTGTCTTCTTTTACGATTGTGTAATATTTTTCATTTGTACAGATAATTACTGGCTTTACACATTTAAGCATTTGAACTTCAAGTCCTTGAACAATAATCCCTACATTGGGGTTTTATATTTGTCCAAAGTATTATAATTTCACCAACCTCATTTTCACAAGAGAGTTGTGTATGTATTCGATTCCATTTCATCTTAATATAACATATAGAGATCAAGTACATAACTCTCTTATCATTTAACTATGGTCCCTTTTACTCACCATAAGTATTTAGTCTCAAAAGGGATCATTTCACTTATTCAAGATATATTTATTTTTGGAATCGATTGTCATTATGCTTCAGGCATAATTACGCTTCAGGCGCTTTTTCCTCATAATGTTCACAAAACTTATATTATATCAATCGGCTAAAATGTCACAACACATGTCATCCTTTTAGGGATATAACCTCAATCATATATCTAAGTGCGCTTTGGTGGATTGTATACATATCGCACTTTTACAAATCATAAAACTTCTTGAGCTAATCCCTGTTTGACATAGAATATTGTTGTATGATAAACAATTTTTGAATAAGTTATTTTCATAGAAAATAATTTGAAACTTTTGATAATCTAACCGTTTATTATAGAACTTCTGGTTCAATACGGTTTTATTTCATTTCTATGCATAAATATTTGGTTTAATACAATATCGCTGAACTTCTGGTTCAATACAATGTATATTTCACTTATGAACTTCTGGTTCATACTATATATATTTCACTTTTACATATGAACTTCTGGTTCAATACAATATTTACTTGTTCGAGTTTATAAACCAGTATACCTTGATTTATTATATCTAAAAAGATGATTAGACCGATATCTCAATAAAATGATCCTTGTCCCCTTCTTTTGATAACAATCTTTCCCTTTTTCTTGATGGAATCAATGATACCCGGAGTCAACGCTCTTTTACTCGTTAAATAACGCATTTAAATAGACCACTTTGGGAGAAGATCGGATCCATCAAAATGGATGTTATATTATCAATATTCGTAAATACTACTCAAATCTTTCGATAAATGTTTTGAAAAAGATTTACCGAGTTCGACTCGAAAGATTGAGGCTGCTGATGGATCAAGGTATCCCAGAAGATGTTCGTTGGTTGATCGAAGCAAAAGTTTGTTTAGCTGGTGAATTACCAGAATTATTTTCTAAGCACATGCCTGACTTAGGTAAGAGTACTTTTTCAAAGAAGCGAAGAGCAAAAAGATTGAAAGGTTGTTACAAATGTGCTCGATGGACATGTAATACCCGTTGTAAGTCAATAGGATATTCATCCATAATTCGAGATGATAAGATAGACTTCATTAAGAGTGGACTGAGTAAGGAGTCATTGGATGATATCCGATTGACTCTTGAGAAGCACCCTAGTGGATATGTGCAGTGTGAGCTACTATCTTTATGGGCTAAATTCATCAGCGATAAAGACCGTTATAGTCTCAAAAATATAATAGCAAAAGATCCTGTTTGCCAGGCTGTTATAAACAATGATGTTTTGGCTACTCAATATTGATACAAGGTAAATCAGTATAGTGTATATGTTTTAACAAAGTATTTTGTATTTTCATTTTTTAGCGTATTAATAGATTGTATTTGAGAGATCACCGAAAGATTATCCATTATGGACCAAAATATATGCTGTGAGAGGCAAGATCAAAAGTGGTACCATTTAGTCAAAAGTAAATAGTAACTTTTTCAAAAGAAGAGCAGTAAATAGTGAATATTTTCAAGTTTAAAACGTTAGATAATTTCGCAGTTTAAAGCATCCCAAAATAACAATTTCTTGTAAGTTTTCCTTCTTTTTATTCTTAAAAGGTGGAGGGATCAAAATTTCGACAGATCAAAACTATCTGTGTATTTTGTGGATCAAAAATCGGGAGAGGCTTTGAGTATCTAGAAGCATCAGTACTTCTAGGGAAGAAGTTGGGAAAGAGAGGTATCAATCTAGTATATGGAGGGGGCAGTAGTGGATTGATGGGTTATGTTTCACAATCCGCTCAAGTAGAAAAAGCAAGAGTGATAGGTGTTATACCCGTTCCTTTTGCATGTATGACTCGTTTATGGTTCTTCAGGAGCAATAATAATATCATTTCAGTATGTTTAGATGATAATCTTTACTTCTTCTGGAGTAACTATGTACTTCTTCTGGAGTACATAAGTGCTTGTGCAAGAACTTTGATCAAAATTGCTTATCACAATCATATAATATTTATCTCATAATACTGATGAAGTTATTTTCACATTAGCCATATCCGTGCTATCATGTGATATTATCTTATCATACATCAACATTTTCATGTTGAATAATTTATTTTCATCCACCATTTCAAATACAGATATTGGTAACTTCTGGTACCAAATGATAAAATATTTTCATTAAGATCCAACAACCTTTTGATAGTGGTAACTTGTGGTACCATTTGTTGAAATATTGAATAAAAATATATCAAATTTATATGAGTAGAAATATTTTAAATCAGTAGAATCAACCATATAGGTGGTAACGTGATATGCATATTTAAAGCTGATAAAACCAACCATATAGGTGGTAACAACATAATGAAATAATTACATTTCATAAATGAGCAAGTCATATCTCAAAATCCAATCAAGGTATTCATAATAGTCCAGTTCGTTACGATAATGAGTTATACTCAATACATCACGACATGGCAATTATTATGTTACTTTTAAATCTTTTAATTTATCATATTGATCACATAGTAGTGTTAAATGATTTAGAATATATATTCTATTAACACTTATCATCAGATCATCAATAATGATTAATCAAATTCGTTAAATCACGATTACTACACTTTAACGTATCATCAAGGGTAAAATCGTCCATATTTTAATATATTGGTCAAATGAGTAAATCGAAACCGTCAATAGGTTTGAAATTTACTTTAGAACAAACTTACTTTTGGTCTGAAGTTCAAAATCTCACCGGAATCCGCTCACACGCCATCCCACGCGTCGTCGTCGGCCGACACGCGCCGATGGACGAAAAAAATAACCCATCACCAGAATGTGTGTCTCGACGTCCTGAACATGCCCATGGTCTCCGTTTCTCCAAAATATCAACCATTTGGCTGGAATCAGCATTTTTCAGTCCGCCAGCCTCTTCTTCTCCGGCCAATAACTTCCTTTTTAACCTTCGGATTGGTGCCAAATTTCAGTCGAGTCTTCTCCTAGACAAGCCCGTTGATATGCCGCTGGCCGATCGTTGATCGGTGTTCAGAATCTTCTGGGATCAGCGTTTCAATTTTCGGTCAGATTTTGATTTTTACACAGTTTCAGCCTTTCTTCTCCGGTCGATATCTTCTGTTTCGGCCGTCGGATCATCCCCAAATTCCAGGCGAGTCTTCTCCTTGACAAGCCCGTTCTGATGGCGGTGGCCGATCGTCAATCGAATATCTGGATCGGGCGAACTCTTTATTTTTCAGTTCGACCAGAATTTGAAAAATTGGATAAATTTCGCTTTCTTTTCCAGCTCCCTTTTTGGCCCGTTCTTGATCGATTTCCAAATTTTTTTCTTTTGCACAAAATCGAGACCAAGTTTCTTTCCTCGTATGGAACTTTTTGAATCATACAAAGATGTAAAGTTTCCATCTTTCTTGAAGTTTTCGGATCTACAATGTATGAGTTATTTTCTAAGGCCAAAAGTGTTTGATTTGGGAAAGGAAAACATTGAGTAGTAATAATCCGGTTTCTGATACAGATGCTCATCATTTAGATGCAACTGTAGAGCATACTCTCGTTGTATTACTCAATTGGCTAGAGACTCGTGCTGATAACGTGTTGTAAAACTATCAAAATATAAGAACAAGAATGAGAGATAGAGAGAATGAGAGAAATTGTTTCTCTTAATTTTATTCCAAATGAGTAATAATGTAAAGTTTACAGGAATATAATGGTAATGTCACACACACACACACACACACATATGTGTGTCGATTAAAAAAATGGAGAGAGATCGAGGTATAATAATAATAATAATAATAATAATAATAATAATAATAATAATAATAATAATAATAATAATAATAATAATAATAACTCGTGCATTAAATTGAACATTACTATCAATCTTATTTGAAATGTTTTTTTTTAATTAAAAAATAACTCTCAAAAAATATTTTTGATTAAGTTATATAAAAAGCAAACACTTATTTGTTTGGTAAAATGAATAAAGAATGTGATACTTTCGAGTTAAAATATGCGATTGAAAATTGATTTTGAAAAATTTGTGCGGTTAAAAATAATTTGAGAAAATATATTGTTTATAAATTTATTATTTAAAATTATCAGCAGAGAAACACGATGATAATGAGTTAGTTGTCTCAAAACTTATATATGTCTATGTATTCGATTTGTCACTAAAGTTTAATGTGTCCAATTCTGGTCATTAAATTTATGAGTTAATTTTCTTTAATAACCACTGGAATTATGTCTATATCTTTGATTAATCACTAAAGTTTATAGTATCGAATTTTGATCACTAAACTTATCAAAATATTGAACTTCAATTATTGACTTAGCTTTCGTATTGTGACGTGGCAAAAGGAAAGTGCACGTGGCACTAATTACTTTAATCGAACAATCATGACATATCAAATTGCCATATAAGAAATTTTTAAAAAAGTCTTTGATTGATCGCTAAGGTTTTAAAAATATCTTCGACTATTGATTTGTTGTATGCAATGGATAATTTGGAAGATCATTTATAAATTTTCAGACACGTCGTGTCATTTTTACAATTTTAGTGATCAAAACTCAACCAACTTAAAGTCTATTGAACAATCGACGACGTTTTTAAAAATTTCCTATGTTGCAATTTGGTGTGCCTTGATCAGTTAGTTAAAGATGAAGTGGCGTCATTGATATATTCTGTCTGTCATGTCACCAATTTCATTATAAAAGTTTTGTTAATGACTAAAAACACATGTTGATAAGTTTAGTGATAAAAATTCGATATTTTAAATTTCAGTGATCAGTCGAAAGCTTATATATAAGTTCAGTGATTATTGGAACAATTAACTCGTAAGTTTATTGACTAAAACTCGATATTTTAAATTTGGGTGATTAATTGAAAACATATACATAAGTTTAGCAATTATTGAAACAATCAAGGCTCTATTTGGTAACATTGCGTGGTATGTAAACTGATTTATTTATGATTTTTTGAGATAAGTGGTTGAAAATTGAAAAAAAAAATTTGTGATTAAAAAATAATTTGAGAAATTGTGTAGTTTATAATTTTTTTTTTATATGAACTAGTTTATTTTATTTACCAAATACTTGCTTTCTCATTAGTTTATGACAAAATTCGACGATTAAACTTCAATGATAAGTTGAATACATATACATAACTACAGTAATGATTTAGAGAACGGAATTTCAAAAATTGATTAAAATAATTCGAGCAGATTTATATTATATTTTTTGTTAAGCGACTGCACAACTGATAATTTCATAAAATAAAAATTAGAAGATACTACTCTTTTTAGTGTTAAATTAAAAAGGAAAGGAAAAAAAATACAGAATCCAATGTGGGCAGGCAAGCATGGTAAATCTGTCAGAGCAGTAATAATAGTGCTAAGAAACAAGGCACAATCCCGACAAATGCTTCAATGCGTGACGCCATCTGTCGGCCTGTTTTATCACATGCAATAAAGCCTGTTTCGGATTTTTTTTCTTTTTTCTTTTTTTGAAATCTTGTTTTTTTCATAGGTAAAATATTTGGTTAACATGTACTCCATTTTTTAAAATATATTTATATTCCTTATTTGTTCATCCCAAATTATATGTCATTTCTTTATTGAAAGTCAATAAATTTCTTTGTTTTCTAATATTTAATGTCTATTATTATTAACAAATATAAAATAATTATATATATTACGTTATTTATTGTAGGTAAAATGTAAGAAAAATTTATATTTTCAACTATATTAATTGATATTTTCTTAATTTATGTTAAAATATGATCAAGCCTACTTTTCCGAAGGGAGTATAATATTAACAATATGGATGCTCTCACTCTACAGCCGCCACTCGTCCCACGTGGCCGCAGACATAGCCCAAGATATTGATGGTCTCAAACCGATTTGCAGGCCCACAAGTAACTATTATATTTTATTTTCATTTTTTTTAAATGTAAAAAATAATTAGGTAACGATTATTGGTTTTTATTTTAAATTTTTGTTAGTATTCTACCACGTGCTACGCACGTCTTATATACGCGATAAAAGAACTTATAATTTGTATCTCTTATGAAATGAAGTATAAAATGAAAATTTGATTGCCTACTTTTCAGCTACTACCCTGACACATCCATCAACTCCATATATTCTCGCAGCTAGGTCGTTTTCCACTATTCATCACCATACTCACTGCCCCACCGACACAACTCCAAACCCTCTCAAATTGCAGCGACCACTTCCGCCTCCCACCGCCTTCCACCCCTTATGACACCCATAACCTGGTCTCATCTCCATCGACTGCAGGCCCAAAAAGATACCCGACTCCGCGCCAGGAAAATGGATTCAGCGACGCCGTCCTAGGTAAACCCACAACGGCTAATTTCTTTTTCCGTCTACTCTGAATATTGTCTGGTAAAAGCACCTTCATATATTTGTTGCTCTGTCCAGAATGGTCGCGATTTCCCGTACAACACCCGGTCCTCGCCCGCGAAGAAGAAAGCCGGTGATAAGCAAAAGTCTAGGGTCAGCTTCAGCTGGGATGACCAGAAAAGATCCCTTTTCCTCCAACTATGTGTCGAGGAACACATCAACGGCCACAGGGCAGGATCTACGCTGAAAAAAGAAGCATTCAAGACCATTGCTCTGGGTATCTCACGAACATTTCACAAGGACTGCACTGTTGCCAAGTGCCAGAATTATTGGGCTCAGGTGAAGAATTTGTGGTCCTGCACATTGACTTTGCATTCCGCAACCGGACTTGGTGTCGATCCGGTGACTGCGTGCATTGAGGCAGACGATGAATGGTGGGAGCAAGCTGCTCAGGTACAAGTACAATTTTCCCGTTTACCATTCGGAATTTGATGACTGCACAATTCTTTATTGCAAAGTGTTAGATCCCTTATGCCTTTATTTCACACGAGACTGTGCAGCACGTATGAATTGCAGTAGTCTCTGGAATAGCATAGTGTAGGCAACATTGACACAGGGTTGTGGATTGCGAATTTTTTTTTGCGGGTTCATTTAATACATGGTTCGCGAAATTACCTTACCAGTTGTGCTCCCTACTGTCTGAAATCATGTGTTGAGTGATGGTGTAACTATAATCTGGGAGTTGCCTTCGGTGTTTTTGCATAGGCCTTCATGCATTGTTGCCCTGTTTCAATGTGTTACTATCTGCTCTTGAACGTGTTAGGACTTACCTTCCCAATATATACTTTGGTGAACTCCTGCTAGAATTCAACCACAATGTCATATTAAGCCGACCATAACTGAATAATAAAGTCTCGACAGTTTTTAGTTCCTGAAATGGTTTTTTTGTGCGTGGTTTCTTCACAGTACAAACCTGAAATAAAAAAGATGAAGGGAAAGAACATACGAGAGCTCATCCATTTTGGGGACATTCTATTCAAGAACGTTACAGCAACGGGTCAGCATGTGGTGTACCCTTCTACGGCTGCGGGTTCCAACATCCTCCCAGCTCTGACTCGCCAATTGGATTTGAATTTCGGGCCTGTGCCCGAGGACATGCGATCATCCATTCCGGGAAGTGATCCTACATTCACCCATTCGTCTTTCCAACTGACTCCAGGAAGCAGGAGTAGTAGTGGTAGCAAACGCAAGTCTTTCGAGGTGGAGAACTTCGACCGTCGTGGAAAGAAAGCAATGGGTGGTTCCCGTGTATTCAGTACCCTGGAGGAAGCATGTCACACAAAGATGGAGAGGGAGAGGGAGAGGGAGTGGGAGCGGGAGATGGAGAGGGAGTGGGTGCGGGAGACAGAGAGGGAGCGGGACAGGGAGTCGGAGAGGGAGAGGGAGCGGGAGCGAGAGAGGGAGAAGGCGAGGGAGAGGGAGACTGAATGTCCGTCTATGGATTTGTGTTGGCCTCATCTTATAAATGTCTTTGCGGAGAACAAGCAGCTTTCGACGTATGGGGCAACTATGCTTGGCAACAACGAACGACAGAGGCGTATTTTCCTTGGGTGGCCAACTTTGGAACAAAAGGTCGAGTGGCTATCCTTCATGGAGAAGAGCGGTTATAAGTAGCAATTTTTTCACACTTGATTGTGTTGCTCACTTTTAAATTCTCGTAGTACTAGATTGGTTAATTTCACTATTTCATGTATTCTAACTTTTCTAGACTTTGGACAATCATCTATTTTTCTTAGGAATCAGTACTGTCTAAAATTTGGGATTTTTTATCTTTCGTTCGTGGCGTTGGTTGCATCGTTCTGAATTATTTTGTCACCCCGCAATGCGTTGGAGACAGTGAAATAGGAAATCGATAAACCGATATAGCGTCGTATTTATTTATTTTGCAAGTGTAATTGGAAACGAACAAAAATTACGGTTCAGATAATGTAGCAAAACGATTCAGCTCGTATGTAAATCGAATTGAAGTCAAGTAGTCACCAAAAATGTGTGTTTCACTGGGCAGTATTAATTTCACAAAACTCCAAAGGATTACACGTATGTTTTGGCTACTTATGGCATGTGACTAACAAGACAAGAATATTAGGAATCCATTTGGCTTATTATCTCCCACTAGGTAAGTTTTCAAACAGTCCACATTAGGGACTTTCTCATGCAATGTGGAAATAATGCAGCTAGAAAGATCTATAAATGGGACGAAAGCATTACAATTTGCTACGAAAATTGCTATCGGTATTTGTATCCAGAAAGCATTGAGTATAGGTAAGACACTCTTTCATTCCTTACCCGATGACTTCTGTTTCTTCCATATTATGCAACCCACATTTTTTTCTCCTTCACACATGCACTATGACAAATGGATGGGAAATCACGTGAGACCTTGTGTGGTGTAGGCTTGTGGACTCCGACAACGAGGAAGAAGTGCTCATTGAAATTGCACGTTTACATGAGGAGGACGTGTCGTGGTTAGAATTTTGTGCTCTTCACTGCCATATTTCTCAATATGAGTTCCACCTCAACAATCAAATCAGGCAGACGAATAGGCATGGAGCGTACGGGAAATACCTAGTGGAACGCGTCCTGAACCAAAATAGTGGTGATGATTGCTTGCAGCTCACAAGAATGCGCCCGCCGGCGTTCAGGAATTTGGTTTGGTGTCTAAAACATCACTACGGGTTTCAGGATTCCAAAAGCATATGTGCTGAAGAAAGACTTGCGTTGTCGTTGTTCATTCTAGGTCATTCGGCAGGGATAAGGGTTGCTCACTTATTATTTTGCCATTCAACTTCAACAATTCATGCGCACTTCCACTACGTATTGGAAAAACTTGAAAGGTTATCAAATGACATGATAAAGCCCCATCCACAGTACCTACATGGGCATGGTGATCATGTACCGACGAATCCACGACATTCTCCGTTTCAGGTAAATACATTTTCGCTCCTAGCATTCCAAACACTTCAGTCCGAAAATATCATTCCTGAAAACATATCACTAATGAGTGAATATTATCGTGTCATAGAATTGCATTGGTGCCATTGATGGTACGCACATCCCTGCAGTCCCACCAGAAGGAGAGAGCGAGCGGTTCCGAAATCGTCACGGCATACTCACGCAGAACGTGCTTGCTGTTGTGGACTTCAATATGTGCTTCACATTCGTAGCTGCAGCGTGGGAAGGTTCCACACATGATAGCAGAATGTTGAATGCGGCTTTGCAGAATCCAAGTAGTAATTTTCCTACGCCCGAATTTGGAAAATACTATCTTGTAGATTCTGGATTTGCGAACCGACGAGGATTCCTGGCTCCATATAAGGGACAAAATACAAGATACCACATGCAAGAATTTCAGAGAGCCACATCTTCCCGTGCTCGACAGCCTATGAATCCCCAGGAACAATTCAATTACCTTCACTCGTCATGTAGGAATATTGTGGAGCGATCATTGGGTGTTCTGAAGAAACGTTTTCTAATACTACAGAGGATGCCCGAGTACGAATTCAGATCCCAGAAATCAATAGTTCTCGCAACCATGGCTGCGCACAACTATGTTCGAAAAGTTGACACTCTCGACCCAGGCTTCGTTGCGGCTATGCGGCCCGATTACACCCCAATGGAACCAAACATTTCACCCGATGAGGATGACGCAAATGGAGGACGTAGGGCTAGGCACGAGCGTCACGAATGGGAAATTTTTCATGATACTATTACACGTCGAATATGTGAATCCTGAATATTGTCTGTCGAAAAATGTTTTTGCACTTATTCAACGCTTAAAAATAACGACCAACGTGATGTGGACTTGTTTTCACGAATTCCTTCAATCTCTCGGATTTAATTTTGAAAAAAATAGATTTCGACGTTATTTGATGTCATTCTACGCGTAATTGTGCTTAAAGAAATACAAATAATGATGATGACAATTGTGATAATAATAATAATAATAATAATAATAATAATAATAATAATAATAATAATAATAATAATAATAATAATAATATGCGTGCATATACATACACGTAACAAGTTCGGTTGTTTCATAGAAGTGCAAAGGATTTGACCGGATTGATATCAATAATTTTTTGGAATGGAACTGTTTGGTGAATTGATGGAATAGAGGCGGGACCCACGCCTTGCATGTGACAAGTTTTGGCTACTTTTGACTTCAGAGACCATAGTTGTCACCTCCCCTGGAGTCAAATCATTACTTTATGCACATCAACTTTTGAATTTAATTCCCAAGCAATTAATTTGATTAGCCGAACAGGTAAATCGTGTTAGACAGAATCTTTTTAAACTCTTATAATTGTGTAAAATTAATTATTATTAGTAATTTTAACATTAATAGTGAAAAAAATTATTCATATGAAAATTACTCTATTATTTATTTGAATTAACTTATGATTAAATTTTGTAATAGATATTTTCAATTAGATTTTCATTAGATTTAAATAGAAGTTGATGAAATGAGTGATTAAAATTTTGTAAGTTCCATAAAATACGTGACTTAAATTAATTGTTGTCTTAGAATAAAATCAACACCAAACGGGGGCTTAACCGCGTTCACCAAATAAGTGAAGATTGAATACTTATTTATCTGTAAATATGTTTTAATAACTTACCTCTTATTGAGCTTGATATATATATATATATATATATATATATATATATATATATATATATATATATATATATATATATATTTCTTCAAAGTGACTCTTATGTTAGCGTCTAAATAAATAACTTGATAAGTGTATTTTATACACTTATTTATGTGCCAAAAGTAGGATTTTATAAGTTTGTTTAAGAATATTCGCTATACATTTGTTTTATATTTGTTTATATTTCAGAAAATAACCCAAATTTGAGTGATGGATGCAAATGAAGTGAATAATGAAGAATTGGATGATCATTAGAGCTAATTTGTGAACATGGAGAAGTGCAAGGATCCAAATGAGAAGTACAAGGAAGAAAAGAGAAGAAATCAGAAGTATATAGGCCAAAATGTCACAATTGGAAGTTGGAGGACTTGGATGCAAATAAAGGAGAATCAACTTAAACAAGAATGAAAAGTGGAAAATTGCACTCCAGTGGTGAACCACGCGGCCACGCGAAATATTCAAAATTAATAGAACCGTTTTTCTCATAATTGCGCAGTCATGGGGTTACAGCTGTTCGGCTGCGCTTCTTTCCGACTGGGCCGAAGAATAGGCTTTTTACGCGAAATTCAACACCTTTTGCCCTTTTTCGCGTAGATTTTACCTAAACCTATAAATACCAATTGTTATGCACGAAGTAGGGGTTCCCAATTGCTTTCAAAACTTGTGTGCTTCATGCAAAATTGCTGCTCAATTGTCAGGGGACTCATGCGAGGCCAAAGAGAACATTGAAGATATAAGAACAAGGAGATGAACAGGGTGACCTCTTTTCATTTATCTTGTAATTTATTTTCAATTATGTTTCTAGGCTAAACATTTAGTGTTGGACGTTGTGATGAAGCTTTAATTTATTGATTCTATGTTTTGACTTTGGTTTAATTTATACAATTTATGAGTTTGAGTAATTAAATTATGATTTTTTATCTTATACAAACTTCTGACCAATTTTTGTATGAAAGTGTGATGACTTCTTATATCGAGAGAGTAGGAAATCATTAGACGTATTTAATTATCACAAAGTCCGATAGGGGATAGAGATATACCACATATGTCTTGTGTTATCCTTCAAAAGTGTTCAAAAAAAAAACTAAAAATGCATTTCTAGTGTCCAATTCATCACAGAGATATAGTCAGATTACATTTTAGAAAAATATTTTTAATGCATCATTGAGAGAGGACTTAAATAACATTAGGAACACAGATTTCCAAAACCCCATGAATTGTAATTAAACAATTAAGTCAAAATATAGATAATATGGTTAAAGTGGATTCTCAACTTTCAACATGCTTGCTTTTAGTTATTTAAAATCAGTTTTTAATTGTTTTCTTAGTTTAATTCGTAGTTTAAATTCAATCATACAATTCTCAATCATATTTCTCGTTCCGGTTAAGGAATTCGACCTAAAACAAAATTTACTCAATCTCTTGGGTACGATATCCGGACTTTTGGTTCACTTTATTACTTGTGCGATCCGTATACTTGCGGTTTCACAACATAACTCGCTATTTTTATTTTGATTATTCAAAAAGTAATTGGTTTTAAAATGTATTTATTTTAACATAAATCATAGTTTACCAATTATTCTATGTTTAATATACATTGTAATAATTCAATTTTAGAACTGTATAAACATATTCAATGCATATAATTTATAAAATAGGTTTATTGATAACCCTTTTCAATCTTTTATCATATTGTAATTCAAAACATATGTTTATACAGTTCTAAAATTGAATCATTACAATGTATATTAAACATAGAGAGCGTTGGGGTTGGGTTGCTTGGATTCAGTCCTTCATGTAATTTCCTAATGTCCACGATGGTATAATGTTTTAAGTTTATTTTGATCAAGCATGTCATCTTTTTCCAGTTGGTTTAGAGGATCGGGTAGTTCTAGAAATATGACTAATAACTTGTCAAATAATTTTCAAAATGAAGAAGAAATTTCTCAAAATGAAAATGAAGTTTTTCAAAATACAATTAATTCCAATGAACTTCAAATTGCTCAAATTGAACAACTTTTGAATAACTGGACTATTATAAAGGTAGACAAAAGTGCTATATATGAAATAGGACGGTTTGATTTTACTCAAAATTATGTTATTAAAACCTTTGAGCAAACTCTTGCAAAGGTCTTAATACTGAAATTACATTACTTTCAAAAAATTCTATTCAAGAGCATCGTAAGAAATTTCAATTTTTACATATTGGTCTTGTTCAAATTGCACTCAAGCCTTTATTCAGACTTGGTCTGGATATTCCAATTTTGCTCACTCTTTGTGATCAAAGGCACTCAAATTTCGAACATTCATTACTCACTGTTCTAGATTCAAATCTTATAAGTGATCCTGTTTTCTCAAATTGTTATCCAAATTTTACTGTTGAACTTTTTGATCAACATATTCTCAAAACTTTAAAACTTCATATTCAAACTAAAAATCTTAGTTTGGATGAATCAAAATCCTTTACTGTTATTTACAGAATTTATTACAAACTACTCAGCACAAATCTAAATATTCGAGCTCTTCGCTCATCCCTAAGAAATGAATCACTTCTTTTAGAAGTAAATGATCTTAATACAAACACCATTATTCCAAAAAGAATACCTTGGAATCTTCAAACTAGGAGCTTAGAATGGGACATTCTAAAGGCAAATAAACCTGCTCTTGCTCATATCAATGATACTCCAAATCAAATTTTATCATTACTTGTTGGAAGTGTTAAGATGATTTTTGGAGAATCATCTAACTCTTCAAATTTCTCAAGATCTTCTTCAACTAGATCTTTTCAAAATTTCCCTTTTCAATCTAGAAGATTTTCCACTTCTTCTGATAGGCTTAAAGATGTTAATTTTAAACTTATCATTCCAAAACCTCAATATTTAGAGGAAGCAGAACAAGGTTCTCCAACAGCATCTGATATGCTACCTACTTCTGAAGAAATTCCCCTTCAGAGAAAGAAACCTCTTCATAGAAGAAGTTTATCTTCTCAACTCAATGTTATTTCTTCTAGCATCGATAGAAGAAAAGAATTTAAAAATGATCAAACTCCTAATATTAAAAATTTTCGACAAAAATTCAGAAAAATGTTTTCAACAGAAGAAATTGAATCTTATTGGATTGAGTTCTTTGCTCAACCTGTAGATTTAAGTTTTTTTGATTGGATTAATTTAAAAGTTTCTAGTAAAAAGAAATCAAAATCAAAATAAAAGTCAATTCAAGCTACAAATTGAAGTGAAAAAACTAAGAAAATTTCTTCAAAACAAATTTTCAAATCTGAATATACTCCTCTTGAAGAAATCATCTTTCCTCATGGGTCTGCAGAAGTTACTGCATCTCCATTCAAACAAAGCTCTAATACCACGTAAGCCCAGGTGATAGATAGAGAAGAAATAATCTTCAAAACTTGACAATATTTAAAACCAATGTGAATAAACTTAATAAATTTTATTGATAAAAGTTTGAATACAAGGTAATTTGAACTTGGCAGAGAATTTATCACAAGTATAAACTCTACCTTACAATGATATGAAACATGAAATTTATAATGAAAATTTGCATTGAAGGAATCTTGAAAAAGTAAATGCTGCTAGAAAGTCTTTGATTGAATAATGATTTGTCGGCTACATTTCAAAAAGTAGGAATCTTGAATAGTTGATTGAGACTTGAAAGTCGTTGATTGATCAATAACTTTTCTTCCACTTACACCGAGAGTTTGAAAAGGACGTATTTAGATTCGACAAATATTGACGTTTCTTTTGATCTGACAAAGATTAAATAATACTTCTTTTGAACGATGAACTCGGTATTCTCTGAAATCATCAAGGAAACTTTGTTCATATAGTCATTTGGTCCTTTGAAGATCTTCTTGAAGAGATTCGTCAAGGTTAATTCCATAACAATTGTCTTCATTCGATAGAAGTCATCATCAAAGTCTGCTTTTGAGCTGGCCTTAGAAGAATCTTGAGCTGAAGATTTTGAAGCGTTTTCAGCAAGGGCAGTAATTTTGTCTACGAGAATCGCCATTTCTTCAGGGCTGGTACATTTTGCAAGAAGAGCTAATAACCTACTTTTTTCAACGAGGAAATCAACATGAGCATCTTGAAGTTTCTTTGATGGTTGCCCTTAATTATTTTTTAGATTGATTCAAGATTGAACTGCCTTGGAACATCAATTTGTTTCGTGGAACTTGTACCACCATTTAACTTTGAATCTCCTCATAATCTTTTTATGACTAAAAGGATTATTTGTATTTTGTACAATCAAAAAGTCCCAACACAAAATCCATGAGACCTTAAAATTGTAAGCAAATTGAAAAAGAATACGTTCTTGAGCTCAAGAAGTGATTTTGCCTCATTTTTGAAATAATTAAGTTCTTGAAGAGAGAGACTGGGTAAAATGCTTTCTTCAAGTCCCAAGAAATCAAACCAATTTTGAAACCATTTTGGAAAATGATTTTGACAATTTTGATGAAAAAGGATAAACCAAGAATGATGAACTGGCCTAAAATAAAAAACATTAAACCAGGCATCTTGATAATCCAAGTAATTGAAATAAGAAGAGAAATTTTATCCTTTTACAAGGTTCATCTTTTTCTCAACCTAAGGTTGTTGTCCCAGTCATCAAAAGACAACACTTTGCAAATTGAACATTTTGAAAAATCAATATGCTGAGGATTTTGCTTATTTGGAGTGTGAGTAATAATTGCAGACCCTGTTTTGAGAAGGATGTTTTCAAAAAACTCACGAGGTTTTTGAAGAGTGGAAGGTAGAAATTGAAAATTTGAAGGAAAAATATCTGACAAACATTCGTTAAGATCAGAATATTTTTCAACCCTAGAGGGTTCCATAGTAAGTCCAATTGAAGAGAAGTTATACTTGATGTAATATTGAAAAGGATTTTTATTGATTTCTGGTAGATTTCCAGAACTAGTTTGAACGACCTTTTTGAAGTTTGAAGATCTTGGCTTTTCTGGAGTTTGAGGAATTTTGCCAAGAACTGAAAAGTTGTTTAGAGAGAGAGAGGGAGCGTTTGAAGAGGAAGTATTTTTGCTGAAATTTTGAACAAAGGTTTCGATTGAGGGCAATGCTGATTGCTTGCCTTTATTTTTGTTTTTTGAAGAAGTAGTCATGGAGGAAGCCATTTCTTCAAAAACCTTGTTGTACCAATCTATGTTGGTACTTTTCTTTTGAACTCTCTTTTGAAGTTGCCTTACTTTCACTCGGAATTTCTCTCTTTTTTTGTAAGAAACTCTCCGGTGAGGAAGTTCGTCAAAACGTTATTTTTCCTTGTATATATAGAATTTTGAAATCAAAACAAAACAAAATAGCTTGCCATCTTGCAAAAATATGTTTAGAAACAAGATTTTTGATGTCCTTTTGTAAAACTTATTTGGATGCTTTACAATCGGTTTTTAAAACAAATGATTTATTAATTAAATCATCTTGAAATTTTGAAACACGAAGAAAAATTGAAAGAATTTCTTTTTTGACTGTTGAATAATTATTTTGAGTACCAGTCCAAACATCGGAATAGTAACAGACTAGCTGTTCTTGATTTGACCTTTTGAAATCTGCTTTAAGACTCCACCAAACCCTATGTCTGACGTATCAGTCTCAACGATAAGATTGACATCTGGATCAATAATGGATAAGCATTAGATACTTTTGATAGCACTTTTGACCTTTTGAACGACTAAGGTACACCCAGGATCCCATTGTTTTGGATTATTTTGAAGACTTTTGAAAAGAGGGGCACACAGTATTCTAATATTTTGAATAAAATCAGATATGTAATTAACACACCCAAGAAATCTTTGAGGACTTGTTTTGTCAATAATAAGATCTGAAAATTTATCAGTAAAATCTAAACTTCTTTGAATTGATGTAGTAGTTCCTTGAAAAATCGTATGTTCAAGAAAACGAATACTTGTTTGACATAAAATGTTTTTCTTTGCAGAAACTGCTAAACCATTAATTTTGACAATATTAAAAAATGTATTGATATGTTTGAAATATTGTTCTAAACTTTCAGAATAGAGAAGAACATCATCAATGTAAACAATAATAAAATTTTGATAAGGATTGAAAATATCATTCATGATTTTTTGAAATTCAGAAGGGGCATTCTTGAGACCAAAAGACATAACATTCCATTCATATTGACCAAATGGAACATTAAATGCAGTTTTGTATCTATCTTCTTCTTTGATTTGAATTTGCCAAAATCCAGATTTCATATCAAATTTGGAGAAGATAACTGCTTTGAGAAGTGGATTGAGGAGATCTTTTTGTTGAGGAAGTGGATATCTTATCCATTGAAGAGAAGAATTAAGAGTCTTGTAATTGATAACAAGTCTTGGAGCACCACGTTTGATTTCAACTTGATTAAGCACATAGAACGCAGAACAACTCCAGGGTTACTAGGACGAATGAGTCCTTTGGATAGTAAATCTTGGACTTTCTTTGTACAATAATCAAGGAGTTCCTTGTTCATTTGTATAGGTCTTGATTTAGTTGGAGTTTTTGATTCATAAAAATCAGAATTATATGGAAGAGAAACAATATGTTTCTTTCTATTCCAAAATGCATTAGGAATAGTAGAACATACTTCATTTTCAAATTTTTTGAGAAATTGAGAAATTTTTTCTTTATTTGAAAAATGTTGAAGTTGATCGTTAATTCTTTGAAATTTGATTTCTTCTTTGAGAAAAAGAACATGTTGTTTTTTGAAATTAATATTGTTAATAATTTGAGAAATTGATGCTTGCTTAAGAGCATTAACATCTTTGAAAGAAGGAGAATTTGTAAATTTAAAAATTAAATCTTGTCCAAAAACATTTGTTTAAAGACTTTTTTTGTTAGCTTGAAAAGGATAAGTTTGAACAATAAAAGGAGTTCCAAGAATAACTTCTTGATCTAAATCTTTGACCAAATAAAAAATATTTTTAAAACAAATATTTGAATTACAAATATGAGCTTTTGAAAGTTTATACTGAATATTTAGTTTTTTAACCACTAATATCATAAAGACATTCAGTAATTTTTTCAAAGTATTTTGTAGGAATTAATCCTTCATGAATACAATTTTGATCAGCTCCAAAATCAATTAAGACTCTAGTTGTTAATTTGAAATTTTTATCAATGATAATTGTCATTTGACAATACCATTTTTGAAGTTGGACACGATTAATAACAATAATTTTCTCTTCATTTGTAAGAGGAAAACCCGAGTCATTAAATCGTTCAGGATGATCACATTTTTCAATGTATTTTCGTTCTTTTTTAGATCTAGAATCAAATTCATCAGAGAAGGAAGAAGAAGATGAATCAATTTGATTATTTGAAGGGTTATTTTTAAAAAGAGTAAATTCAAGTTTGAGATTTTTAACTTGATGCTCAAGATGAGAAATTTGAGATTTCATTTCTTTGACTTCTGATTTTAAATCAGAACTAGAAGATTTTAACGCTACTTCTTGATTAAACCTTTTTAGTATTTCTTTCATACAAAATGGTTCAGGAATATTTTTTGAAGATGAAGGAATGAGTAAAGAGTACTTTTTCTTTAATTGAGGATTATCAATTTTCTCAATTATTTCTTGAATAAGTTCTTCTTCTTTGGTCACAAATTTCTTTACCATGACAATTTTGAGAGGAAGAGGAAGAGGAAGAATTATATTCATTATCATAATCTTCTTGATACTATTAACTTGTTCTAATTTAGAATCAGAATTTTCTTCTGAAGATGAATTGAGTAAATTGAGAAGTTTAAATTTAATATCTTCATCAATTTGAAGATTATTAATTTTTCCTTTCATTAGACATTTATTTGAATAATGACCAGTTTGATGACATTTGTAACAAGTGACTTTGAAATTATTTTGAAATCTTTTTGGTTTAGATTGAAATTTTCTACGAAATGTTTTTTGATTAGATTTTTGAAATTGAGGGGTGAGAGTTGGGGAAAAACTTGTTTTTCTTTTGAAGAAAATTTCTTTTTCTAAGAAAATAAGGAAATCTTTTTTATCTTTTTATTTTTGAAGAAGGTGGAAAATCTTTTTCAAAACCATATTGCTTGCAGAATGAGCCTAACTCATTTTTAGTCCCATATCTTTTAGATTTGAGCTTAGCTTTAAGTTTGATGTTATTACAAAGAGCAAGACTTTCCTTATTAATGAAATTAATAATTTCACCATAAGTAAGAGTAGAAAAAGGAATTGTATCAGAATTTTGAGATTTTAATGAATTGCGAACTTTTTCTGCGAAGAGTTTTGGAAGTCCAGAAAGAAATCTTTGTTTCCAAAAATCTTGATTGCAGTCTTCGTGAAGCATAACTCTAGAAAGGAAAATATTCTTATCCCATCTAAAGTCATGTAATTTTGAACAAGTTAGATTCATCAAAATTTCTGATGACCCATCTTGAAGGAGAGTTGGAGTTTCAACAATATGTTTGATATGTAATGGGTGGAGAGAGGCAGCTTAGTAGGTCTGGTGAGTGAGCTGTCTATGTTTAAAGAGTGAGATATATTGAGTGAATATAAATATTACTAGTTGTCTTTGTGAGGATGTGTCAAAAGTTTATTTCATCAAATAATTTTTTATGTTTCGAGTTAAATTCAATAATTTGGTATTTGAGCATTGCTCCAAATTCAACATTAGGAACTATCAATACTCAAAATCGTCGATTTAAATCATATTGATTAAAAAAAACAAAAAAACAAAAACTAAAAAAAATCTGATATGGTAACGTGTGTTGTGGTAGTTGTAATGGCGATGATGATGATGGTTTTTATATAGGTCTGATGGCCATGAAAGCAAATGATGGCTTTGATTATAGAAACCTTTGGAATTTATTTAAACAAATTTATTACAATTGTGCGTAAGAGTTAGAAAAGTATAATTTTTTGTTATAAAAAATGCAACAAAAAGTATTTAAGAAGGTTAAATTCCTATTTGCAGTAAAAAGTACTATATAGTGTTTTGTAAAATAGTTTGTTTTTCTAGCTTAGTTTTGAAAGTATCCCTTTATTTTGTATTCTATTTTCTTAATAACCAAAACATTTTGATTTCGTTTCAAGCACGATCATTTTATCATGGTGATAACCCATGAATTTGACCTAACTAATTTCGGTATTACTTTTAGCTAGATGGGTCATCTTCAGAAGGGATAATTATGTAACTATCTAATTGTAATGTCTTGTAATTGAAAAATACATGATTTTGAAACTATTTGTAACATTACATAATTTTGATGCCCAATTTTTAATAAATATAGGATTCTTGAAAGATAATGTAATATTTAATTACGTAATTAAATATGATACTTATTAATTAGGGATATAGTTATCATTTATTTAGAAGGTTAATTTAAGGAGTTTTAATTGATAAATGTCCTTAAATATTGTATTGTTTATATAGGATGTTGATCGCTCCGCAAGTGCACGGGTCGCGCAAGTAATAAAGTGGACGTAAGTCCAAGTATCGATCCAACAGAGATTGTTTTAAATTGTATTTTAGACTATTACCTTAACCGGAACATGAAATTTGTTTTGATTTGAGAAAGTTGTTTTGAAAACTAAAATAAAGATTAAACTAAAGAAATAAGGAAAATTTGATTTGTGAAAACTTATGAAATGAATATGCTAGAATTGAGAATCCACATTAGTTCCATCAATTATGCATTACCCTAATTGTCTAATATTAATTCACGTGGTTTTGAAAATTCATATTCCTAATGTTGTTAAAACTCTCTTTCGGACAACCAATAACGCCAATTTCTACATACGACCCAACTATATTTCTATGTTGAATACGAATGTGCAAGAAAGCATTAAAGAACTGTGAATATTATATCAGATAACACAAAGTATATGGTTATATTTCTATCCCCTATCGAACTTTGTGACAATTGAAGCTAGTCTAATGAATTCCTAATATTTTGAACTTAAGAAAACATATTTATATAATTAGTGATCAGGTAATTGCATAATAATAAAAGCATGCATCAATTGCTCAAACCCATGAATTAATTAAATTAAACATCAAAATAATACATAAACTTCGGAATTTAATGCTTCATCACAATTCTAACATTTAAAACCTAGCCTAGATACATAATTGAATAAAAATCACAAGAAAAATGGATAGATGTCACCCTATTCATCCCTAGATCTTCAATCTTCAATCGTGTTCTTGGCGTGGCATGGATCCCTCGACAATTCGACAGTGTTCTGGCATGAAACAAGACAATTGGGAACCCCTAATATCGTGCCCCAAGCCTGGTATTTATAGATATACATGAGAATTAGGTTACTTGGGGAGAAAAGATGCTGAATTCCGCGCAAAAAGCCCAGCTACGGCCCAGAAGTTTATTGTGTGACCGCACGGTTCAAAATGCTGCGGTCGCACGATTTTGCAGATATATTTCAGTCGCTGATTTTTCATGTCGTGCGACCGCACGGTTGTATTCTGAATTGCAATTTCCGTCTTTTAAATGTTATAAGTTGGTTCCCTGTCATTTAATTGCACAACAAGTCCTCAAACTTTCGATTGTTGCAATTTGGCCCTTAAACTTCTGATTTCTTCCAAATTTGATTTCTTCTTCGAATATTCCTCTATTTGGCCCTTCAATCTACTTCATCAACTCTTGATTTGATTACTTTTTCATCCAATTGCTCGATTTTGGCTTCAATTTCATTGTTTTCCTGACTTTGGGTTATTTCTGAAATATAAACAAACACATACAAAATAAATAGCAAATATTCTTGAACAAACAATAAAAATTCTACTTTTAGGATAGAAATAAGTGTATAAAATACACTTATCAACACCCCCAAACTAGAACTATTGTTCGTCCTCGAACAAAAAAATAAATAAAACTAAACTATAAATATGAAGTTAAAATGTTTTTGTTCCCGTTGACTCATTTACCATGCCCTTCAACAATCCAGATTGACTAATCACTTCAGAAAAAGAAATATGAACAATATAAAATATTTTCATTCATCCGATGCTCAACTTCATTGTGTGTTTGTGAATAGCCAAAATCAAATGCAAACTTATGCAAAAATAAACTTGACAATGTGTGACTTTTTATGCAAAAGTAAGCCCGAATCCCATGTGGTCAACAATGATTTTCTTTTGATTTTCCTTACCCTCTCGTGAATGATCACAATCTTACTGCTTTTCTCTCATATCCCGAGGTCTTTCCTATTTATGTGGTTTCTAAACATGTATAAATTGCATTTTTCCACACAAGGCAGTTAGGATTAGACAAGTATGCACGACAGACCAAGAATAATTAACAAAGTATTAGGAATTTCAATCAACAAGCTTACATCATTTTATTCCATTTTTCTTTCATATGGACGACTTTTTCTTTTAATGTCCTTATCTTTTACCATCTTTGTGCAATACTTTTCATACTTGCTTTCTATATGACCCCTGTAGTGAGCTTTAAGTCGGAAGCTCCCAACTCAGTTGAGCTTAGGGTACCAGGTTCAGAGAACCCCTCAAACTTAATTACCCGAGTCATAAATGCTTAAACAGAAAAGTTAAAAATGTTTTAACGTCTTATGTGTAAGTCCACTCTCCGTACTTGCTTTCTAGTTGACTCCTGTAGCGAGCTTTAGGTCGGCAGCTCCCAACTCAGTTGAGTTTAGGGTACCAGGTTCAAAGAACCCCTTAGACTTACTTGCTCGAGTCAAAAAGGCATTTGAAGAGTAAAATAAGATCTTCAGCATTTTTCTGTTTTTATGCTGGTTATTATGATTTATACCCGTTGATCAAAACCCTTTACACTAAAGATGCACAATTAAAAACTTCAAATCTTAAATCCATCAATGCATACTTATACTAACCTTCCCACCCCCAAACTACTTTTTGAGCAGTTTGGTTCTGTATTTCAGGTCGGGATCTAATTTTTTTAAGGTTTGGGATTTTTTCAGTTAGTTCTATGTTCAAAGTGCACAAGTTTACCCCACAAGTATCAAACATCTTCCTACACAAGTTATTATTCAAAAGTGGCTATGTGCTCAAATTTGATTTAAGTCTTACATGGATGAATATTAAGAAAAATTTAGTTCGCATGTTGCCCAATATTCTAACTAAAGCACAAAAGTCAATTCAAATAATGTCATGAGCAATAAATAAATCAACAAAAATTATCAAAATTTTTCATTTTTTATGATTTTTTCAATTTTTTTTCAAGTTTTTATGAATTTTCTACCCAAAACCGAATGAATGTGTATATGAAAGCACATGAATGAGATTCTCACCCCAAACTAGAATCATACATTATCCTCAATGTATTCAAAACAAATAAAGAAAATAAACACAGAAATAACAAAGATGGTTAATGTACTTCCCGAGTTTGGAGAGTTGGTGTTCCCATTTTTTGAAGCTTTGACTTGAATGTTATGTTTGATGAAATGACCCTTTACTTTCTTTTCCATGTTTGGCGTGAATTGTCCCATGATGATATGTTCCTTGCAAATAAACATTAATGATCATTAGAAGCATAATTATCACATAGGAACTAAAGAAAATCAACACAACACACCCAAACTAGGACTTAGAAAAATTTTGAAATTTTTGAAAAGTGGTCGACCACTGATTTTCAACCTTTGACATCGCCTCAAAAAAGTGAAAATTTCTCGAGACATGTCCCGAGCATATGATAGTACATAACTTGGTCTACAACATATCAAAAATTCAGCAAGTTTGAAGTTCATTTGGATCATGAAAAGCTGTGACAAAATAGGTCACATGAAGCTGAAATTGGCGCAATGGTGCTTTGGTGCCTGCAATGGCCTTGTAATGAAGTGCTATGAAGTGTAAAGATGTTCTTGTTGAGTTCTGTGCCTTAAATCTGTGTAAATAATGAATGGATGATGCACAAATGATATATAATATGTGAACAAGATGATCATCCAAAAATAATTTCGAAAACTCAGCGAAACACTTATTGTGACATTTAATCAAACACCTTTTGTGCATATGAAGAAATCAAGGAATTTCATAGAGTTGGAGACTTGAATTAAACCAAAAATTTTCACCTAATAAGCACAATTCAATACCCCCGTCAACTATTCTAAACCCATCTCCATTTATCTACAATTCACCAATCTCATAAAAATATGAAGAACATCAAATTATGCACGATTTTGTGAAAATGTGTGGAAAATCTCATACCTTTGAGTGATTTTGAAGTGAAGTAAGGCATGACTTTGAGTTAAAATGATGTGTAAACAATGGGAAATGATTTTGGACTCGATGCATGATGATTTGGGGAAAGAAAATTGGGTTTGAAGTGGTTAAAATGAAAGTTGCATTATATATCAAACTGCCAGTTCTGTCCAGAATCTAACCGTGCGAATGCACGGTTATCACACCTTGCAACCGCACGGTATTAAAGGTAGTGACTTGAAATTTTTCAAAATTTGAGTTTTGGACCCCGTTTTGGACCCCTTAACGGCTTCCAATGCATGTGACCAACTTCCACACTATATGTTCTTGTTCTAAGCTAGGTGATCAAGTGGAAGATTGTGATAGTAAACAACAAAACAAGTAAAATGCAAGTAAATCCTAAGAGTGCTTAAACATGCAAAATAGGGGCAATGAAATATTCAATGCAACTAACATGTCAAAGTGTGAATTCTAACAAGTTAGCAATCCTAAAATGCAATGTAAAACAAATAAACAATAAAATAACACCAAAATAATAAATAAAACAAATAAAGGAAATATGTTTGAAAAGTTGGGTTGCCTCCCAAAAAGCGCTTCATTTATAGTCTAGAACTAGACTTTTTGGCAAACATCTTTAAGGTGGCCTTAAATTTGATGGTGAGGCTTCTTCATCATTTCTCACCCTATACTCATACCTCTCACAGCATCTAATTGCCATTTCCACATCAATCCTGGAACATTTTTCAATTTGTGGATTGTGGGTGTTAAATTGCATCATACTGAAAGTCACCTCCTGATTTTCAACACGTAGCACTACATCGACCTTCTTTACATCAATTAGTGCTCATGCAGTGGCTAAAAATGGTCTACCAAGTATTAGGGGTACTTTTTCATCTTCCTTCATGTCTAAGATGACAAAGTCAGCTAGAAATATGAACTTGTGAGTTTTAACTAGCACATCTTCTACAACTCTATAAGGGTAACAAATTGATCTATCTGCCAATTGTAAAATGATATTGCTACCCTTTGGTTCACCTAATCCCAACTTCTTGTACAAAAACAGGGCATCAGATTTATACTTGCACCTAGGTCACATAAGACCTTGTTGAATTTTAAATCACCTATAATGCAAGGTATAGAAAAGCTCCCTGGGTCTTTGAGCTTAGGTGGCAACTTATTTTGCAGGATTACGCTGCATTCTTTATTCAAAGTGACTTCCTCAAGTTCTTCAAGCTTTTTCTTGCTAGACATCATCTTCTTTAGCAGCTTGGCATAACTTGGGATCTGTGTGATGGCTTCCAAGAAAGGAATATTTATGTGCAGTTTTCTAAGCATATTCACAAACTTGCTAAACTGCTTATCCTCTCTTGTTTTCTTCAGCCTTTGTGGAAATGGAATAAGTGACTCATGAGGCTTAATTGTTGATTTCACCTCATGGCCATCTTCCTTTTCAGTCATTTTCTCACCACTTTCCACAATTTGTTCAGGAATTTCAGCTGGCTTTTTGGCTTGAATTTCAGGAAGTTGCACACCACTACGCGTAGTGATTGCATTTATCTCATTTTGTACTACACTTATAGCCATGAGCTGTTCCTTTAGGTTTACCTCAGTATTTGCAGGTAATGTACTCGGGGCTCTGGTTGTGATAAGCTGTGCTATCTGCCCCACTTGATGTTCCAGGTTTTTGATTGATGCCTACTGATTTTGGAATGTGGTTTAAGTTTTTCTCATAAATTGATCTGTTTTAGCCATGAACTGTTCTGTTCTTTCCACAAATTTCCCTATCATCTCTTCCAGTGCAGGTTTTCTCTCTTCCGTGTTGAATTGTGGTGCAATGTGTCCATTTGAGTGATCTTTCCAAGAAAAATTAGGATGATTGTGCCAACCTGGGTTATAGGTATTCGAGTATGGATTATTCTGGCATTGACCCCCTTGTACATAGTCAACTTGCTCCACTGGACAAGTCAGAATAGGGCAATCTGTAATGGCATGGTTTGCACCACACTCATCAAAAGTCACTTTAGTACTTTTAGATGAATGACTCACCAGTGCTATGTCCTCCACTTTAGCATCCAAGGAGTCAATCTTTGCTGATATGGCAGTGTAAGCATCCACTTCATAGACTCCTGGTGTCTTCTTCGGAACCACCCTATCCAATCCCCACATGGCATTTGTATTTGCTATCCTTTCAAAGAGCTCTAATGCCTGTCCAATGGTCTTTGTTCCCAAAGCATGTTTCTAAAATGAGGAAGTAATCCTTCATAGAAGAACTTTACTTGATCACCTCTAGCGATCCCATGGTTTGGACACTTCCTCAGCATGCCCTTAAATATGTTCCACGCATCATCAAAAGATTCAGCATCATGCTGCTGGAACATTGTGATGTCATGTCTCAATTTGGAAACCTTCGCTGGAGGCATGAATTTAGTGCAAAACTTCTTAACCAAGTCGTTCCAGGTGGTTATACTCGCAGCAGGGCGAGAATCTAACCAGTCAACAGGTCTATCTTTTAGAGTGTATGGGAATAACCTAAGTCTAATAGCATCGTCAGACACACCCTGATATTGAAAGTGTTGGCACATGTCTAAAAATTTAGAAACATGTGTGTGTGGGTTTTCATCAGGTCTCCCATGGAATTGTTGTCCGTTTTGGAACATACTGATGACATTGGTTTTTAATTGGAAGTTTTCCTGCCCAAATGGTGGATAGACTATACTGGATTGACTTTGAACCACTTGAGGTATCATGAAGTCACCAACGAGCATGTCATCTTCATTTATTGGATCAACAGGGGGTAAAAGATTGTTATTGTTTGCCATTTGATTTTTTTTTTTGATTTTTTGATTTATCTAGTTCTCTAACCTCTCTTAATCTACGGTGTAACATACGTTCTATTTCCGGGTCAGCTTCAAAAAGATCCCCGTTTTTCGGACATAGCATATACAACTACAAGAAATTTGAGAAACTAGTGACTAAACTAAAATTAAAAATAAAAATCATAAGATAAAAATAAAACTAAAATAAAATAAAATAAAACAAGTAAAAGTCCGAATTAGTGAAATTAATCTAAAAATAAATTTAAAGAACAATTCCCAACAACGGCGCCAAAAACTTGATCGCTCCGCAAGTGCACGGATCGTGCAAGTAATAAAGTGGACGTGAGTCCAAGTATCGATCCCACAGATATTGTTTTAAATTGTATTTTAGACTATTACCTTAACCGGAACAAGAAATTTGTTTTGATTTGAGAAAGTTGTTTTGAAAACTAAAATAAAGATTAAACTAAAGAAATAAGGAAAATTTGATTTGTGAAAACTTATGAAATGAATATGCTAGAATTGAGAATCCACATTAGTTCCATCAATTATGCATTACTCTAATCGTTTAATAATAATTCACGTGGTTTTGAAAATCCATATTCCTAATGTTATTAAAACTCCCTTTCGGACAAGCAATAATGCCTATTCCTACACACGACCCAACTATATTTCTATGTTGAATACGAATGTAAAAGAAAGCATTAAAGAACTGTGAATATTATAGTAGATAACACAAAGTATAGGGGTATATTTCTATCCCCTATCAGACTTTGTGGCAATTGAAACTAGTCTAATGAATTCCTAATCTTTCGAACTGAAGAAAACATATTTATACAATTAGTGATCAGGTAATTGCATAATAATAAAAGCATGCATCAATTGCTCAAACCCATGAATTAATTTACTCAAACCCATGAATTAATTAAATTAAACATCAAAGTAATACATAAAATCCGGAATTTAATGCTTCATCACAATTCTAACATTTAAAACCTAGCCTAGATACATAATTGAATAAAAATCACAAGAAAAATGGATAGATGTCACTCTATTCATTCCTTGATGTTCAGTCTTCAATCGTGTTCTTGGCGTGCCATGGATCCCTCGACAATTCGACAGCGTTCTGGCATGAAATAAGACAATTGGGAACCCCTAATTTTCGTGCCCCAAGCTTGGTATTTATAGATGTACACGGGAATTAGGTTACTTGGGGAGAAAGGATGCTGGATTCCATGCAAAAATCCCAGCTGCGGCCCAGAAGTTTAACCGTGCGACTGCACGGTTCAAAATGCTGCGGCCGCACGATTCCGCAGGTATGTTTCAGTCGCTGATTTTTCATGTCGTGCGACCGCACGGTTATAACACCGTGCGACCGCACGGTTGTATTCTGAATTGCAATTTTCATCTTTTAAATGTTACAAGTTGGTCCCCTGTCATTTAATTGTACAGCAAGTCCTCCAACTTCCGATTGTTGCAATTTGGCCCTTGAACTTCTGATTTCTTCCAAATTTGATTTCTTCTTCGAATATTCCTCTATTTGGCCCTTCAATCTACTTCATCAACTCTTGATTTGCTTAATTTTCATCCAATTGCTCGATTTTGACTTCAATTCCATTGGTTTCGTGATTTTGGGTTATTTGTGAAATATATACAAATACATACAAAATAAATAGCAAATATTCTTGAACAAACGATAAAAATCCTACTTGTAGGATAGAAATAAGTGTATAAAATACACTTATCAGATGTTATTTCCTTTTATTTAGAAATTTAAATATAGCAGTTTGTAATCTTCAATAATTACTATAAAATCAATGATTTTCTTCCTAAATCACAGTTTGAGCATCCTTTATTTCGACTGTTCAAATTTTTTAATGATTGTGTTCTGTAATGTTATGTAATGATCAGTAATATTCAGTAATTTTATTAATATTATTTGTAACGATTATGTAATGTGTTTTAATTTATGACCGCAGTTGTTCAATATTCATTGATATTGTTTTTCTTTGTGTTGGTATTATTGACAACTAGTTGGCTGAAATTTAAAGTAGTATTATAGTCATTATAAAGTTGTGTAATTATAGTTATTGTAACATTACGACCCTTTTAATATTTTGTAACTATATTTACTGTAACGTTACTAACTTACAGTCATTGTAAGTGTTTTGTAAGGCTAACAAGATTTATTGCCACAAATACATTATGCATTTTCAAGAAAGATATGGATGTGGTTACAATTAGAAAAAAAAAAAATAAACAACATGAAAGTAACTTATTATACTCGCCGTAATGTTATGTAACATTTTGTAATTTTCGAACATAATTAACTCTGTCTATGATTTCACAATCATTCCAATCAAGAAATTCAATTTACATTAACTAAAAACACTTCCAAGAACTTCACATAAGTACTCAACCAGTAAACCATTAACAAATTCTCAAACATAAAAACCATCATATTCAATATCTCCTTCTCTCGTAAACTCCATTTACTAACACTAGTTATACATTTCACAATTTCAAATTTTCCAAGAAATTGAAACTGTGAAATCGTGAGAAGAAAATCAGGAAACTACAGCCATCCCAAATCAATAATTTCCATTGAATTAACTAAAAACACTTCCAACGAGTTCACATGATAACTCTTCAGAATGCCTAAATCAATAATTTTACTTTGCATCAAAAATTCACTTTAAGCAGACTTGAACATCCTGCTCTCGATTTGTTTTCCTTCAAAATCAGATATCTCGTCAGAATGCCAACGCTCAAATGGTCACTCCTTGGATCGAAAATCCCTCATCATCATATTCACCATCGTTGTTCACCTTCAAACCCTTGCTCTCATATACAAAATTTTCCATCACTGTCTCATCCAAACTCAAATCATTCCCGGTCCTTTTCGAGGTCCGGTTATGAACATCACACTTCTCAACTTTACACCTACTATTCACATTGCGCGTTGCCAAATGTAGGTCTTTTGCAACGGGTATTGAACGTTGCAAAAGGTTGAATATTTTGCAACATTTACTGGGCGTTGCAAAAGACAAGTATTAGATGAATGTTGCTAAATCTCAAATATACGAATCTAAGGCAACATGCAATAAGTGAATGTTGCGGTAGACCCCTTTTAGCAACATGCAACAAGTGAATGTTGATGTTTGCATGTTGCAAAATGCCTTTTTTCTTGTAGTGTCTTGAGAGATGACCAATTTGAACCAACAAATTCACATGTGTGATTCATTTAAGCTAGAATTGAAAATCTATCTATAATCAACTATGTTATTTTCCACTTATATTAAAAATTTTAAATAATTATGAATTTAGATTCCTAATTGGCTGAGTATCCTTTTGAAAATTAAAACAACATGCACTTTGTATTAATTAATCAAAATAACAACTTCAATACACACAAAAGATATATAAATAGAAAAGAGATAAAAGAACAATGAAATTAATTAGATTTCAAAATTCTTGAAGAATCAACGCTTTGATTATCTTTGAACTGGAATAATAAATTTAGCTACTCATTAACATTTAGAAAATAAAAACTCAATAGAAAATAAAACAAAAATCAGACTCTAAAATGTCTGATGAGATTTGCATGGCTGCCTCCTTCTAGTTGCTCCCCTAGGAATTGTCTCATCTTGCCGTCGAAGTAATTCTCTCCCTCAAATGTTGCTGCCCTATTTTTTTTTTCTTTGTCTCCTCATAGAATCATGGTTTGGTAATTTTAGAGGCTTCTTCACTTGTGGCCCAAACCACATAAAATAACATTCTGCCTAACGTGTTTGTTGCCAATCCCTTTTTTTAGTCTGCCCTCTTTCTTGTACTTGGGCCTTTTTAAAATATCGAGCCCAAAGTCCAAGTGTAGTGCTGGGCTTCCTTTCTTCCAAAAACAACGGTCAACTTTTGAGTTCCAAAATCATTTTTCTCAATTTGTGATATTGAGTCTAATTTTTTTTATCCAACTCCTTCATCTAATCCCCAAAACATGAAATATAATTATTTTTCACAACTTGAGCATTTAAAATCGTTAAACTAAGAGGAAATATCACAAATTAAACAACAATTACGCACCCTATCAAATCCCTCCCACACTTAAGCACTACTTGTCCTCAAGCATAAACTGGCTCAAGTTTATCAATTGTTCTTATCATCATTCACTCTTCTACGTCCACCTATCCTCCACAATCCAAACAATCATTCCTTAAAGATTTAAATCTCAACACAAGCAAGAAACAAGCAAAAATAAAATAAATCCTCACCTACCAACACAAGACTAATCACTTCAACATTTTCGAAATCCAAATGTAGTGGGATTTAACACTCTTACATTAGATTCACACAATACGCTCAAAGTGTTTAGGATGTTAAATATATATAAACTCACAAGTCAAAGCATAGAAAGTTCTTGCCGTAGGCTTGCTAAAATATCACGTTGGCACTACCAATGATTTTGAATGTAAAGTAAGGGTCTTAACATAGGCTGTAATGGGGCTCGGGTAAGATAGGACAGGAAGGATTTCTTTTTAGCTACTTCATCGAAGGAATTATACAAACTTCTTCACATAAGCTCAGTTAAGCTCCATACAGTTCTTTCAACCAAATCACTTCTGAACAATTTAAAATTGCAACTCTTTGCTCCACAATCATACTATTTTTTTTCCTTCTTTTTTTTTTTTTTTTTTCTAAATAGAAGAACATTGTAGATTTCAACTCAACCACTTTATCCCCAACATTTCTTTCCACAATAAATTGACTCCCAATAACTTTCAATCTTTCCGAAAATAAATTGAAGCTCGTGTGAACAAGCCTATATATTCTTTCAATGCAAGGTTCAAAAGAATGGAAGATTAGCAAATAATAGGATTTCTCTTGGCTTGTATTGTGGTTAATTTCCAACAAAAAGGTTATAACTCAAAAGTGGCTTTCTAGGGGTATATTTCAAGGTAGACATTTTAAAAAAACTAAATTTGGCTTCATCTAAGTGCCCTTACTTATTTTGTGGATCCAATTACCAAGAGGCATCTCATCATGCATAACAAAGCAAGTTCTAGAAGAAATCAACTACACATGACAATCCCACAATCAAATGAATAGAACATGGCGTAATGTTAAATGTAAATGCTTAAGAGGCTCAAACGCTCACAAAATAGGCTTAATGTGCATCAAATCCCACACACCCTTCATTTAGTCAACCATCAAGATCAATCAATCATAGTGCAGTAAACGAAAACTCAACTACTCATGCCAATACTCACTAAGCCTTGATTCATCTCAATAATGCACAATAATCAGATCATAAATGAGTAATCATCAATATAATCTAGAATTAGGATGAGAATTTCAAAAAAAAAATAAAAAATCCTTGAAAAGTAGAGCAAACATGGAATATAATGGATATTGAGGTGCAACTAAAATGAATCAACTTTAAAAAACTAAGCAAAGAACATCAAAACCCTCTCCACATTTAGTCCATACATTGTTCTCAATGTAACAAAATCATAAATTGTAAAAACCATAAATATGTAAAAAAAATAAAAATAAAATTAGAGGACTCCCTTGAAAGCTTCCTAGTTCTTGTTTGCGCGTGGTTCTTGTTTGCACGTAGGGAACTAGACATCATTCGGGATTTGTAGCGACCGAGAAAATTTTATAACAATAAAAGTTAAATTTATTTAAATTGTCGCTACGACTTCACCCGATGAGGCCGTGTTCGTCTAGCCATATAAATTATTTCAAGAAATAGATTTAAATTACTTTAAATCTTTAAGTCCGATTTACGATCTTAAATTTTTCCGAAATTATCATTTCATTTTGAACCCAGTTATTTATTTTAATTCCTAAATTTCTTATTTTACCATTATTATTTTAATCAAAACAAATTATGTTACACCCAGCCAAATACATCCCTTCAGATTCTAAACCGACCAATTCTTCTCATTGAATAGTAGATTTATTCATCATCAATTCCCAATTTCAGTTACAATCCTTCAGCTCTCCAAGTGCTCACTATAAACCAGTCCCAATCCCCATTTTCACGTCCCTCACGCAGACACTGCCTATTTGGGTAAGAATTTTTTTTTTCTTATCTCAATCCGTTGAGTTCACCACCATCAGAGAAACCAGCTACTGCCCCCACACCATCAAAACCGATCACCACTGCCCAATTTCGGAATCCCCCGCGAATTTTTTTGACACAATCACAAACCATTCCTCAATTTACACAAATTCAGCACGAGCTCACTCACTTCCAACTCCAAAATTCACCCAAACAGCCATCTCCCTTGCCATCACCACTCAACCATCGAAGCTACTCCACAGCCAAAGCCAACACCCAAAATTGAACTCCCCAGTAAACTAGGCGGCAGCACCACCACCTCCACCCAACCACTGCCATGGCCGAACCACCACACGTAGTCCACCGCCACTGCCACTTCAATCCCATTCGAAATCAAACCCAATATTTAAACCCAAAATCAGACCCAACACTTACCTCAGCCATCGATCTTTCGCTGGAAACTTGACCAGAATTTTGTCACGCCCAAATTCGAGCTCCACCCGATTTTTTTTGTACCTTGAGCTCATCTAGAATCCAAATCCTTTTCACTCACCACACATCCACTCTCATCGCCGCCTCGATCTGGCGGTGCCTCGCCGGATGACCCACCGACGAACGTTCGGTGAGAGGGCCTCGCCGCCCTCTCCTTTCTCTGATTCTCTCTCCCTCGTTAAGGAGAAAAATGATATACATATAGATATTATATATATTAAATTTTGATGAAATCCCCTTATATGTCCCCAAGTTTTAACAATGATCATTTTAGTCCCTTAGTTTCAAATCATTTAAATCAGTCTTATAAAACCTTTTATGTCAGCCCCTAAGTTTGTAAATGGTTATTTCTAACCCTGCAATGTTTTAAAAAAAATGATTTATGTTCAGCCTCTAATTTTAAAATCAGTTATTTTAGTCCCTATATATTTTTAAGCAGTGTTCAAATTTTATTCCCTGAACTTTCTGAAAACAAATTAGCCAGCCCTCTTATTTCTGAAAATTTCAATTAAATCTCAAATCTCTTAATTAGTCCCCAATCTTTTATTTTATTCTATTTTAAACGCTAAATTTCCCAAAAAAAAAATTACTAATTCAAAATTATCTTCTTTGGCTAGACGACGCGAACGGACGATTAGAGACTTGAAGTTTTTCCCGCTCGATATATATATACTCGTTAAACTTTGAGGTAGACTCATACTCAATAATTTATTTAGCTATGATTTGAATGTGAATCTGGAATTTTGTAAATCATATATGATGTTATGTTCATGTGATTAACCATGAGGGGTAAGACGGGCAAATGCTCTCCCGAAAATGGTGTACAAAGAAGAAATGTTATATGCGCTATAACTTCCATGCATAATTGCATGTTGAATTAAGACAAGACGAGGCTACTTTCCGCACTTATGTGAATATGCGATATGTTATGATGTTATGAGAAAAATATGTTAGCATGATTACATGTTTATGTGCAATTTATGGATTAAGTGAATTATTCGGTTATGAGTTTATTGAGTATTTCTTAGAAATACTCACCCCGTTATTAACAATTTTTGCAGACTTCGGAAGCGGTGGGGAGTGATGGACACAAGTGGCAAAGAAATAATTAAATGTTATTTTAAATATTAAAATTTCCGTTTATTTTAAGTCGAACTTTATTTTTGTACCGACTATGGAGAATTTGGATTTTTATTTCTATGAATGATTGGAATAATATTTTATGCAAAATTTAAAATTTCAATTATTCCCGCTAAATGAATATCTTTTTGAAATTGAGTTTGAGACGATGAAGTGGCGTTTCGAGTATTTACAACTCGGGGCGTTACAGGATTGATCCTGTGTCTTCACTTGGAGTCGGCTGTACTGATTTTTCGGATCTTGACTACCTACTTTGGTTCCTTTCTCCCTGCACATGATGCATGTGGTGGTGTTTCTTATTGCTGAATAAAAGCAGATTGGGCTTGTGATGATGTGAAGGATGAGAGAGAGAGAGAGAGAGAGAGAGAGAGAGAGAGAGAGAGAGAGAGAGAGAGAGAGAGAGAGAGAGAGAGAGAGAGGCGGATTCTGAAGCTGCATAAGGTTTGAATATTTTTTCCCCTGAATTGCCTTGTTTTCAACCCGAGATGCACCTTAAATAAGGTGCGGCACGCCTTATTTCAAGATTGTTTTCAATATTTAAATTCATTGCTTCTTCATAGAGCGTGCCCTCGTCTTAATGAAAATTGATACATGTCTAAAAATCAAAATAAGATCAATTTCACTTCAAAAATTATAGGAATGATAAGATAAATAATAGAGAAAGAATAAAAAATAAAACTAAAAATGAAAATTGATTTCTAAAAACTAAGGAAAAATTTCGGTTGCCTCCCGAAAGCTCCTTTCTTTTGCGTCTTTGGCTAGACTTACTTTTTTTCTTTCTTCAACCAAGATCAATTGGATTCCCTTGGCCCAATTCTATCATATTCTCCACTTGGTGACCTTCATAGAAATGTTTATATCCATGATCATCCGCTTTGTGTTGCTTTCTATTGGAAACTTTCAAGCCATCTTTTCCTCTACCTTTGAAAATTTCCTGTGTAAGCAATCAACAACATCAATAAAATAGATAGAATTAACATCTTTAGGACAATTTATGACATCATAAATATTAAAATTAATAATTTCACCATCAAACTCCATTGTAAGTGTACCATCATGCACATCAATTTTTGACCTAGATGTTTTCAAAAATGGCTTTCCTAGTAGAATTTGTGTAGAATTAGAAGAATCATCTTCGTCCATATTAAGCACATAAAAATCAGCAGGAAATACCAATTCATTTACTTATACTAAAACATCCTCTAAGGCTCTTTCAGGATACACATTAGACATATCAGCAAGTTGCAAAATCACACCTGTTTCTTTTAATGTTCCAATATTCAAAGATGAATAAACAGAAAGAGGCATGACATTTATTGAAGCTCCTAGATCTAACATCACTTTCTCAATTCTCACTTCACCTATTTTGCAAGGGATAGTGAAAATACTTGGGTCCTTACATTTAGGAGGCAATTTTTTTTGGAGCACAGCTGAAACATTTTCTCTCATACTTACTTTTTCATTGCCTTTCAACTTCCTCTTATTGGTGTACAATTCTTTGAGAAACTTAGCATATCGAGGCACTTGTTTAATTGCATCAATTAAGGGAATATTTACCTCAATTTTGCAAAAAGTTTCCATGATTTATTTTTCCTCTTCCTCATTTTTGGATCTACTCAATCTTGTAGGGAGCGGAGGGCGCGTTACATAAACTTTCGATGGTTCTCTAGTGAGGCTTTCAGATTGGTCAGATTGAGGTTGAGGAACGACTTCATTCTCAATTTCTTCCCCTAAGTTTCCTTGCTTCATCTCACTAGCTTCTTTCAATTCCTTCCCACTTCTCAAGGTAATTGCACAAATATTTTTTTTTGGATTAACAATAGTTTGTGAATGCAATTTACCTTGAGATTCCAATCTATTCATGGTTGATGCTAATTGACTCATTTGATTCTCCAAGTTCTTAATGCTCATTTTGGTCTCTTGTTGAAATTGTTGTGTATTAGTTGCAAGTGATTTAACATTTTCTTCTAGGGACATACCTAAACTTGAAGAAGGTTGCTGCTGCTGAGGAGTATGCTATCTAGGCTGGAATTGCTGGAATTGTGGTCTTGTCAGATAATTGAAGTTAGGGTAATCCCCCCATCCTGAGTTGTAAGTGTTTGAATAGGGATCATACTTCGCTTGAGGTGGTCCTGGAAATCTTTCAAATGTATTAGCTTGTTCAAAAGAATCTTCTTGTAAAGTAGGACACTTGTCAGTTGGATAACCAGTAGCAGAACAAATTCTTCAAGTTTTAGCTTGTTGTATATTTCCTACAGCCATTTATTGAACAAGAGATGTTAGATTCTCTATTTGATTTTTAAAAGAAGATACATTTACCTCATTCACCCTTTTTACAGGGGTGCCTTGTCTGAACCCAAATTACTGTGTGTTAGCAGCCATGATGGAAATCAAATCTCTAGCTGCATCAGGGGTTTTATTCACTTTAGCACCTCCACTAGCTGCATTCATCATCTTTCTCATAAAAGTATTGAATGAGCAGTTGTTCTAAAATCCCTTGTTGGGAACAACTTGCACAAAATCTCTTGAACCTTTCCCAATATTCATGAAGGGTTTCAATATATCTCTGTTTGATTCCATGTACCTCTCTTTTGATATTTGCAGCTCTTGAAGCTGGAAAAAATTTATCAAGAAATAATATGACCATCCCTGTCCATGTAATTACAGAAAGTGGTGGTAGATAAAATCCCAATCTTTTGCCCTATCAGATAATGAGAATGGAAAAGCCCGCAACTGGATTTGCTCTTTAGTCACTCCTTGTGATTTCATGTTTGAACATACCACGTGGAATTTCGTCATGGCATTACGTCTGAAGGACAAAGAGTCGAACTCTTGCCTCTACCGAATTCATATTCACACATTTTTGGTTTTTATTTTATGTAATCGATTTCTATAAGTCAAAATTATATCCAATTTTATGAACATAAAAGGTACATTATTAACATGCTGTACTTGATTTGGATTCCTTCAAACATGCTTTTGAAGTCTTGTTTGACTAGAATAATAGATCTTTCTGTTAAGTCCGCTATGATTCTTATCATTCACTCCTTTAAGATGACTCATCCCAAATCATACCTTTTTTCATGATGTGTAACTGCTCCACCTAGATCAAATGGAAAATTCAATCCTTCATTGTATTGATCAACCAATAATACCCCATTATTTGGACTGCATGGATGGATCGCAATATGAGCTTCCTTGGCCATAAGTGGTGTGGCTCAAGTTCCCAAATATATTTAACTTGCAAGTAAGAGTTAAACAAAACATGGTGGGGAGTGTTAATTTTACCAGGTACAAGATAGGGACCCTTGTACTCGTGACATATTACCTCAACCTCCTCTTCCCGAACAACAAGGCTTTCTCTTCGTCTCGTTCAATATTTTCAACTTTTTTCTCAACCCCCTCTATTTCTTTTCTCTCAAGCTCAAACATCTCTTCTAACTCCAGATTTTCATGCCCAACTACCTCTTCTAAATTTTTGGACTCAACTACCTCTCCTAATTTTTCATGCCCAGCCTCATCTTCTATATGTTTATCCCCATGTTCATGCACTCCCTCTTCACTCTGTAAAATTTTAACTTCTACTTCATTTTTCAATTAACCCTTCTCCTTCCCAATATTCTTATCCTGAGACTTTTCATGCAACTCAGCTACAACATTACTTTCACTCGCTTCTTGCAATTCAGCAATAGTCTCTCTTTCACTTTCCCTTATTTACATCTTAGCTACCTTTTTACCCTTCCGTGCAATAATATTTTGTTCTAGACGTTCAGATTGCCTCTTCAAACTCAAAATTGGGTCACTCTCCTTCTTCACCTTCTTTGTATCTTCAAGTTGCATGTTCTTGTGTTAAACCAACTAGGTTGATTGTCTTTCCATCCTTAAGAAGTTTGTACTTGTTCCTACCCTTATCATAAATTGCCTTCCTTTCATACCTCCATGGCCTACCCAACAAGATATGGAAAGACTCTAGAGGTACTACATCACACAATATGTCATCCCTATACCTCCAAAAGGTGAAATTCACTAGAACTTGCTTAGTCACATTTCCTTCAAACATGTCACCCTATAAGGCCTAGGATCTGAAAGTAAAGGCAATCCCAATATCTCAACAATGGTGATACTAGCCAAATCAAAGATGTACTCCTTATCAATAGTCAAACTACACACTTTATAACCCACATAACATCTATTTTTGAAAATAGAATTAAACTCATAATCCATCCCCATATGTGGATTTCAAGAATTCAATAAGGCTCAAAATAAGAGGATCTAACATCAAATAGCAAGAATGAATTTTAATTTGGACTCGGAAGAAAAGGAATATCAAGAATTTAAGGAAATTCAAGCAAGTGGTTCTTGAATTTTCAGAATTACTTTTTTTTTTTCAAATTCTCAGAATATATATGAATTTTCGAAATAAAAAATAATAATTTTTTAATCGAAAATTCGACTACAAATACTGAAAACAAATGAATAGCATCTGGATGGAAAATGAGAACAATAACAACTTTTTGACCTTATTTGGATTATTTTTTTTTGGATCAAATGCTCACAAACAGGAAGAGCATGAAGAAAACTAAGAACAAGACTCAACAAGTAAAAAAATATATATGGATGATTTTATGTGACAGATTCTATGATAAACGCATAAAAATCAAACTAGGATAGCATAAATCTGAATTCAGAATCCAGCTCTGATACCAGATGATGTGATCCCATTCGGGAGACTCGCGAAATTGACTCTTGAAACGCCTGAAAGTTCCAAATTCAGGTTGTGGATGGACGGTAACATGGAGACCCGAGCCTCATGACCCAAGAACCTAAGGTATATTAAACCTTAGAACCGTTGAGATACGGAAATAAGAACCAACATGGGTGAACGCCACAAAGTTTGTCTCGATCCTTTGATAAGTTCGATTTTAAATGCCATAAAGATGTTTAATCTTTGATAAGTTTGATGTTTTTAAGGGAATCCTCACCTTAAAGCGTAAAAACACTCAATAGAATTTATATTAATCAAAGTCTCACTATCACATTGAATAAAAACGGAATATAAAGAAGTAAAATGAGCTAGACTAGGATTGGCCACTATAGAGGCACAAACCCTAACATAATAATCAAGAAACGGAAAAATTATAAAATTTTCAAAACCCTAACCCAGTTAAACCGTGCGATCGCATGGTATTAAAGCTTGCAGTCACGTAGTTGTACTTTTTCAATGGCACGTTCTCCTGGTATTTTGGTCATAAATTTCTCTACCAATGTTCGATTAAGATGATTCAAAGTGTGATAAAAATAAGACTCAAAGGGATACAATTATTTTTGAAATAGATATTTCAAAATCTGAACGTATTCTATGTGAAAACTGAGCCTCAATCTATGACTAAAATATGAATCACAATACTTGCGAGTTTTTGATTTCCAATTGCATTCCAAGTCTTCTTTGACCATAATTTTTATCTCCATCGTTCTTCCAACACACCGTACATGATTTGGAGTCATTCAAACATGTTCTTGAAGTCTTGTTTGACTTAAATAATAAATCTTTCTGTCAAGCGCGCTATGATTGTCATCACACCACCTGCTATGCAGGAACTTCTGGAGCGCCACTATGAAACGACTGCTACCATGGTAACCAACGCGTAAAGCGCGCAACCTCCACTACACAAGCGTGCAACCGCAACCTCACACACCACCATCGTACACCACCCCCACTACACACCACTTGCTCCACTGCAACATTATTGGCGCCACTGGGAAAACATCTGATGTGACGGTAACCACCATGTAAATAGCAGACATCACTACCACACCACTCCCACAACACCATCAATTATTCACCACTGATTACACCATACAACCCCTACAACACCGTTGATTCACCTAGCCGACATCATCACCACACCTAAACCTATTCACACATCAGCTTGCCATGACACCAAAATAGATTCATACAACATGGTACCACAACCACTGAGATAAGAATGGAAGCATCATCCCTCGCTGTAGTGATGCCACCGCCACAGTCATTGTCAGTGCCTAAGAAGTGAGGAATATGATAGTGCCTTTAGAGAACAGAAGACGAAGTCCGCGTGAAGATTTGTTTGGGTCAAAATATTTAGGGCTTCGATGGGGTTGTCAATTATCATGTGGGGTGGGACTAGGGTGGGGAATCACCAAATTTTATTCTAAATTAAAAAAAATAATATAAAAAAATAGAATTAAGACATAAATTTTGAACTAATATGTTTAAACTTTGATTTTTTCTATTTGAATCTCACAAAGAATGTGAGGATGTAATTTCCTCTCGTTAAAAGTCACGAGTTATTACGGTATTTATGTTTCTTTGTAAAATTCATTTTATTCGAATGGATTCAACCTTAGAGATAACTAATTGGACCTTAGACCTTTTGAATGCCAACTCGAGCTTTGATCAATGATCCATTTCGCCCAAATCATCAATATAAAATGGAAAATCGTAGAAAACATCAAGAGGAAATTACATGGACCCCTAGATTTGAACTACACAATTAAAAAATCAAGTTTAGAATCATTTAGTACAAAAAGAAGGTTTTAATTCAATCTTTTAATATTAAAAATAATAAAAAAAAATTAAAATAAGTTCATTTACTTCTCACCCCATCCCCAACACCACCCCCACTTCTACCTAATATTTTTCACTCTACAACCCTAATTTAAATTCACTAAGTTCCCAATTTAATAGGTCAACGGAGACACCGCTACCTCACTTCCTGGAAAGAGAAGTGTGGCCACACACAGCCGCTCAAGGATGCAAAAAGTGACAAACAAAGACTTCGACGGCTGTAGAGGTCGTCAATGAGCAGTAAAACTGTTGCGATGTGATCACCGTCGAGACTGTAGTGGTCAATGTTGCTGTACAACTGTCACCAGTCAAAGCTTTGTAAGTCTAGTGTGGTGAGAGAGAAGATGGAGAAGGTTCTTTTGTGGTGTAGTGTTGTGACCGGTGTGTGGTGCTGCTTGTGTAGTGGTGATGGAGGAAATCAAGGTGGTGGTGGTATGTTACAGGAAGTGGTGGTGCTTTCGATGTAGTGGTGGTTTTGTTGAAGATTGCGGTGGTGGTGGTGTGGTGAAGAGTTTGTGGTGGTTGTGAATTTGTGGTTGAGGATCTGTGACCGGCAGTGGGTGAAGGTGAATCTGTGATGTTGTGGATGGTGTTGTGATGGTTGTGAGATGTTTATGCAAGTTTTGTGGTGGTAGTGGAGATAGCTGTAACACCCAAGCCAGGAAAGCTTAAAAGAAATGATACGTACTACTCCTACCAACAAGGTGCACCTTCTTTTCCGAAAGTCCATCGTTAGAAACTCCACAGATAGGCGTGCTTGGCTTTGAGCAATTCTATGATGGGTGACCCCCTGGGAAGTTTTCTCTAGGAGCTTTTGAGTGAGGACAAAGCATGCTGAAAAGACTCATGTTGGTATAGTGGGGACAGTACGTCGTCGATCTAACGACCGGAACATCCCGTTAAGTGGGACCCGGGTCGTTACAAATTACATCAGAGCCCGGCCGCCAGTCGAAAATCGGGAACTAAGTGCTATACGAGATAAAGTGCTATGTCATAGGCGCGGGAGTCACCTTTTGAACCTGTAGGAGCCACCTCTAGAATCCCAACGCCTATCAATGAATCCTCATATGGTTTAAGCACAACGAGGACGTCGTGCGTCTAACGGGAGGTGATTGTAACACCCAGGCCAGGAAAGCTTAAAAGAAATAATAGGTACTACTCATACCAACAAGATGCACCTTCTTTTCCGAAAGTTCATCGTTAGAAACTCCACAGTTAAGCGTGCTTGACTTGGAGCAATTCCATGATGGGTGACCCACTATGAAGTTTTCTCGAGGAACGTGCGAGTGAGGACAAAGCATGCTGAAAAGACTCATGTTGGTACAGTGGGGACGATACATCGTCATCTAACGGTCGAGAAAGCCCGTTAAGTAGGACTCAGGTCGTTACAATAGCGGTGACGACGACGGTAGGGATTTGGTGGTGGTAAGGCAGTAAAGTGGTTATGGTGGAATTTGAGTGTCTGTGTCCAATAATTGACCTAAATAAATTGTGACCAATTAAATTGATTTGTAATCTTTGACCTAAATAAATTTGTGATTAGTAACCAAGAAATAGATTGTGATCATTTAATTCGATAATCTGTGACCAAAAGATGAGTCGTGACTGATGCGTGTCGTAATGTACCAAAATATAATTAATTCCTTATTCGCCAAATATCAATTAATAATGTAGTAGCGAGAGTAAGGGTTGAACTCATAAGGAACAGTGAACCTAATTAGTTGCTCGATGAATTAGAATAGAATGGGGGAGGTTTGTTGTTTGGAATTGCTTACATGAGAACTATGCATAAAAATAGCAAATAATCAACAAAGTCTGATTATCTCAATTCTTACTTATGTAAATTAAATCAAAACAAGTTCTTGGATTCAATTCTAGCCAATGGGTAATTCTAAACAAGCTCTTAGAATTTAATGCAAGGCTAGTGTGAAATGTGAGAAGAAATAGATTGAGTTGGATTATCAATTTCACAAGCTTGAATTAATAAATCCAAGTCGAATTATTACTAAAATTGCACCAGATTTATTTGCTACTATGAGTCTAGATCTAATGGCAATTACGGATCAAAATATTTACACATAACATATACATAAGTTTAGAGACTAAACAATTCAATTAGTCGAATCAAATATATTAATCAAATAAACTCAATAGCATTCAAAATATAATAATTCAACAATTGAAAGGAACGAGATAGATGCTACGTTACTAGTTTGTAGGAAAAGAAAATAACAAAATTGAATTGACGCAGTTTCTCCTTTGAACAAGACAAGGAATTTAGCCTAGCATAGTCATGGTGAATTATTCAAGCTGATTCATTGATGCTCTTGTGTTTGAAAATCTCCCAAGAATTCTCTATTGTAAACCCTATTTTTCAGCCCCCATTTTGTAGTGATTTTCCTCTTTTTATACCTCCAATCTCGTGCCCTAGGGTTCCCAAGAGAATATACCAAAGATAGACTCCTAAATCAATTAGGAAAATATTTCGCAAAAAAGTTACGACCGTAATTTGATTAGTTAACGCCGTAAGTGAACTTTTGCCAATTTTATGTTGGAGCCCGAGAGAGACTTACAGTTGTAAGTCTAGAGCTTACGGTCGTAACTTATTTGCAGCCTTGGTCCCCAGTTTTCATTTTCAGGACTTTTTGGCCCTTTTCTCTTTCTTTTCGCCCTTTGTGATCCTACACAACACAATATATAAAAATGTATTAAACGATACTTCAAACAAAAAATAAGACAACGGGTGAACTAAATAAGTGCTGTTAAAGCACTTATTAAATCCCCCCATACTTGAACCGTTGTTCTCCCTCGAACAATGATGTAAAAGACAAGAAACATGACTCAACCAAAAGATAGACCCATAATTCGGAAAGTCAAGGTCACAACCCACTTTTCTTTAGCATGAAAATTCAATTGCATAACCGGGGTGTGTTAGTGTGTGCATGAGATGCATCTTCCAATACTTTCTGAACATAAATGAAAATCAATGCCCCCCGGCCCAATTCATCACCAAATGCAGCTTGTGTCCTCCCACCTCTCGTGAGTTCTCTCTTAGCATATATCAATATATTACGAGAAGGGTGTTAGACTTTCCTAACTCTAGCAAAAGCCACCAAATCAGGGTGGGTTGTTCATGGTGAGAATCTTGTCAACACAAGCCCCTTAACCCCAAATCAAAACCATAGAACATAGAACAAGAAATTCAAATCACCCATAAGTACATGTAATGGGAGTTAACACCCTCACCCGATGTTTTCTCTCTTCGCACAAAAGTCTGCATGGATAATTCATTATCATAGACTGCTCAAATGTCATAACCGGAACCTACAATAACACAAGTGCAAAGTAAAGGTCTTTACTTGGTTGTAATGGGGCTTTTCCGGGTATGATAAAAGGAAAACATTTAGTCTCTGTTCAGAGGAGAATTCACAAGCTGAATTAATTCAACATGAACATTTCGTCCTCCACCTTCACTGTGATTTTCATAGTTTCCTACTATCCAACTGCTTCAACACTTGATTTTGGTTTTGTGCAACTTGAAGTTTTGTTCTCCTCACCGAGAAATTTTCTTGATTCGATAAATTGAGAATTTGACTGAACTCTCCTTCTCTCTCTCTCGGTGGTTCTCTAAATAAATCATTTGACTTTTCTCTTTTGGCCACACTACCACACAATCCTTGGTCAACATAAGATGAAATTTCCAATTTTGAAACTTAGTCAGCCAAACAATTCTCAACCAACGCAGGCTTGTGAATCTCTTACAGGTTCAAGATAGAGATTGCATGAAAGAAGGGGTAATTATAGCTTGTAGTATGACATCAAAATTTCAATGAAAGGCTAAGTCTCAAACGGACTTCTATTGGTAATTTCATTATGGTAAGCGTTTAGAGAGTCAAAGTTGGCTTAACCTATAGCGACCCAGAATTTTTACGCAATTTTATAATTATTTTAATATTTAGAAAAATTGTGTCGCTACTATTTCACTCATTGTTTTGAAATTAACACCGCGACGGATTCGTCTAGCCAAGTCAAGAAATATCGAATTTGTTCGATTTTAAATTAAAATCCGAATTTCTAAAATTATGTTATTTTAATTATTTATTCAAAGTATTATTTTCAAAAATCATTTTGAATTCCAAATTTATTAAAATATCTCAATTTTTCTTATTTAAATTATTTCAAGTCCAAATACGTAATTCAATTTTTATCTCAATATTTATTGATTTTCAAATTTATTTTCAGTCCAAAACATATCTGTTTCAAATAATATTTGATTGAAGTTAGTCAAATTTTAGTTAATTATTCTAAACTAATCTTATTTAATCTAAAGCTAATCACATTCACGTTTTTTTTCTTCACATTTACAACTAATATTCCCCAAACATCATCATCCTCATATTCCCCAAACATCATCATCCTCAGCACCATTTATCTTTAGCCGAAAGCTACCTTCACCTTCATTGCTGGACCACCAATTCCACCACTCTCCATTATCAGCACAACACAAAATTATTCATAATACCTCTCTGCAGAATTCTTGGTAAGCATCACCTATATAATAACCACATCCCTGCCTCCATCATCAGTCACCACTGTTTCATCAATCTGTTTCATCAATGTCAAAACCACCACTATCCATTTCCACCTTCATCACCTGCAACTCACAATCAGACACCTCCACATCCACACAATCACAGTCCAGATCACCACGAACCCACACTGCCACTACCAAGCTGAACCAGAATCACCACCCACACTGATTCATCTCCCTCATGCAGTTAACCTCACATAACCATCTCAACATCACACAATTCTCAATTCCATCAAGTTTTCAGAAATCATTCTCATTATCAATAACCTCACCACTACAAATCACCATTTATCATCATCACCAAATTGGCAAGCCATAACCAAGATCCACAGCCTGCATACACAATAACCAAATACAACCAATGCCACCTTCAACACCATTTCAGTATTATCTGCACCACCGGTAGCATCACCAGCCCTTTCACTGTCACCACCCCTGCCAGGTTGAACTCCAAACCAACCAGCACCACCACCACCAATCAATCAAGAACCGCCACTGCCTGAAACTCTGTTTTCCACAAACTAAATTCACAACGTTCAGTTGAACCCAATTTCTCAACCTCTCCAAATCACCATCGATCAGACCAAAAACTCAATGATAAATAAACCCAGTTACCTACCTCAACTGTGGAACCACTTCGCCGGAGCTATCACCGGAAACCGCAACCTTCGACCTAGGTTACACTTCGATTTCGCACCTAACCTCGCACCTGAAACCAAATCAGAACTCCCACTCTTTTTCCGTCGCTCGCCACACCTTACGCCTACGGTTCGCCGGCGTTCCACCGGCTGTAGCCCGGACTTCACCCTCCGTCGCCAGTTTCATCTCCCCTCTCGCTTGTCTCTCTCTCTGATCGAATTTGAAAATAGAGAGAGAAGTAAAGATCTGAATATATTATTAATTTTCGGAATTTGCACTTTGGTCCCTGACGTTTTAAATTGTTTCAAATCAGCCTCTTTCACTTTAAAGTTATTTCAAATCAGTCCCTATGTTTTAAAAAAAAAGGTTTTATTTCAGTCCTTTCAACTTTTAAACTTATCAATTTCAACCCTTAAGTTTTAAATGAGTTTTAATCAGCCCCTATTGTTTTAAAATATATTATTTCAACCCTATTGTTTTGAGTTTCTGACTTAACTGTCAAAAGTATTCATTTTAGTTCCTCAACTTTCAAAACATCAATTTTAGTCCTCAAATTATAATTTATCATTTTGAGCTATATATTCGATAGACTAAAGTGACTTATTGGCTAAGACGAAGCGTACGGAGAATTTAAAGAAATTGAAGTCATTCCCGCTCAACTTTGCACTCGTCGGATTTGAGGTAGACTCGCACTTATTAATTGATTTAAATTATGATTTCATATAAATGTCATGTGACTTGTGAAAGTCAATTTTTATGAAAAGTAAGTATGTTTTTATGAAAGGTAAATATACCTTATGTTTTTATGAAAAGAAAGTATGTTTTTATGACAAGTAAGTATGTTTTTATGAAAGGTAAATATACCTTATGTTTTTATGAAAAGTAAGTATGTTTTTATGAAAAGAAAATATACTTTATGTTTTTACGAAAAGTAAGTATACCCTATGCTTCACGAAAATATTTTTTTGGATCATTGCTATGAAATCAATCTACCAAGATTGTTATGGGTCCCATATGATAAGTTATGATATGTTAAGGGGACCAGAGTTTTAGTAGCGCTACACATAAGAATTCTTGCCACGAAGTTCGGTAACATTCTTGTGTCTCCTATGTTTATGAGGATTTGCCACGAAGTTCGGTAAAATTCCTATGTTTCCATATGTTTATGAGGATTTGCCACATAAGTTCGGTAAAATTCCTGTCGCATATGTTTATGAGGATTTCGATCCTATCTTATGTTATGATGCAATTGATCCCTATGAATTTCAAAAATTATGCTTGGTATACTTACTACATAAGAATTCTTGCCACCGAAGTTCGGTAAAATTCTTATGTTTATGAGGATTTCGATCTTATCTTATGTTATGATGGAAATGATCCCTATGAATTTCAAGAATTATGTTTTGGTATACTTACTGTTATTATGATTTTACTGCATAAGAATTCTTGCCACCTAAGTTCGGTAAAGTTCTTGTGTCTCCTTAAGTTTATGAGGATTTCAATCCTATCTTATGTTATGCTTTCAAAAGAAATTATGCTTGGCATAATTAAAATGTTTTATAAGTATATGGTTTTCAAAGAGCTGTTTTCAAAGAGCTATTTTCAAAGAGCCTATGATTTGCAAAATATGTCCCGTGCTGTAATGCACAATATGAGTTTTATCAAGAGCCGTTTTATAAAGAAGCTCTATCAATGCCCGTTTTATAAAGAGCCGGGATTTATGTGTTTAATCATCTTATAAATTAAATTAATTTGCGATGAGTCTACTGAGTATTTCCCCCATGAAATACTCACCCTACTTTTTAACAGTTTTGCAGATTTCGGAGACGGTGGCGAACGATGAATGATGGTGGCAATAATCGTTAAACGGTTGAAAGTTTGACGTTAATGATTTCCGTATTTTTCCAAACAATCGAATAATTTAGAGAAGTTCATTTATTTGAGAAATTATGACATTGTCAATTTCTTTACAAAATTAATGGTTCGATTTACTATTTCAAATGGTTTCATAAATGTTTCAATTTTATCGGCCATTACAGTTTATTTAATGTTGCCAAAAATGAATTTCAATTATTTCTTCCGCAAAAATATTATTCGAAAAATTTAGACAGAAAATGACGTAGTGAATCGGGTATACGGAACTCGGGGCGCTACATAACCTAATGCCTTTACTATATTTTGCACTTGAGCGAAGAAGCTACAACAGCATGCACATGAAAGCACATCCAAGAACAAACCAACCATGCAGGACACATATCAAAGAAGTAAGAGCTTAATATAAAGAGTAAAAGCAGCTCATAGGCTCAAAAGCTCACAAATGATGGTTTATGTGTGTTGCTCCCATCCAATTATGAGTATAGGTCATTGCTCAATCTTGGTCCTGAATTCAAAATCTAGTTGTTAAGGGTATTTTCCTTTGAAATTCAAACCACAACTACTCACACAAGCCTGATAACATCTGCTAGAATTTGGTCGCTCAAGGTATTCTATCAAATCTACTCTAGTTTGACTTGATTAGGTTGCAAAACATTTCAATTTATTCACCATTTTCAAATCTGTTCAGAACTTATTGGGAAAAAAACCATCTCATAGTGCTCATTCTTGTCCGATTATGCAATTTAGGAAGTTGTTGATTCAAAATTATCATAAGTGAGGTTGTTTCCTATTAAACCGAGATGTGAGTATGAACAAATCAAAAGCTAAATAAACGGGACAAAAGCTGAATAAATAGAATAGAAAGAAACATAGCAAAAGAAAAAAGACAATCATTGCCCCCCCCCCACACTTGAATTCCACATTGTCCTCAATGTGGAAGTTGACAATACAAAACAAACGAGGGGTGTGGATGAAATCATAAGAGGGAGATGGGATTTTAAAAGTGTACGAAACCTACAGCTGTGAAGGACATGGTTGCAACCGTAACTCAAGTTCTGATAAAAATCAAGATAAGTGAGTTACGACCATAATTGACATGGTTACGGACGAAATTTAACTTCTGTCCCAATTTCTTTTTTTCCCGAAATTCAAGTAGGGAAAAGAAATAAAATAAAAAATAACAAAGAATGGGAGAGTAGAGAAACTCCCGTCTTGGGTTGCCTCCCGAGCAGCGCCTGTTTTTACTGTCGTTGGCTTGACTTATTGCTTTCTAGTTCAACCGAGATTGGGGTCCTGCAAAACAGGGGATAGATGATTCTCATCAGAAACTAATAATGCGATATACAAGATGTTACCTGACTATGGAAACGTTGGACAATCATTAAACATAGCAACAGTGTCCTGCAAATCAGTACTCAAGGTTATCTTATCATTCTCTTTCGCAAAATGCTTGCTACTGGAGAATTTCAGACCATCCTGTCCACCAAGTTCGAAAACTTCATATACTGAAGAATCAATCACATCAATAGAGTGAACAGGGTTAGCATCATCAAGATCTTTCATGTTGTCATAAATATTGAATTGAATAATTTCATTATCAAATTCCATGGTGAGTGTGCCACTACTAACATCTGTTTTAGTCTTAGATGTCTTTAAGAATGGTTTGCCTAAAAAAATAGGTGTAGAGTTGGGAGGCTGATCGTCATTCATGTCCAACACATAAAAATCCATAGGAAATACTTACCGCCCCCACTTGAACTAGAACATCTTCAACTACCCCGTCTGGATAAGCATTAGAACGATCAACCAGTTGAATGATAACACTAGCTTCAGTCAGTTTGGCAAGTTTTAATGAAGCATAGGTAGATCTAGGCATTACGTTAATGAATGCTCCTAAGTCTATCAAGGCACGATCTTAATATTACCTATTTGACATGATATGGTAAACATACCTGAATCCTTGCACTTGGGAGGTAATTTCCTTTGAAAAAGTGCATATACAGATTCTCCTATTCTTACCTTCTCATTCCTCTTCAGCTTCCTCTTGTTGGTGCATAGATCTTTTAAGAACTTTGCATAGCGTGGGACTTTCTTGATTGCATCCAATATGGGGATGTTCACTTCAACTTTTCTAAATGTCTCTAGCATTTCCCTTTCCTTGATCTCCTTGTTTGTCTTCTTTAACATTCTAGGAAAAGGGGGTGGGGGTTAATTTAGTATTTACAGTAGAGTCAATTTTTACCTGGGGTTTTGTGAAGTGGCCTCCTCCCTCTCAATTTCCTTCTCTCTTTCTTCTTCATTTACTTGGGGTTGCTTTCGCGAACCTTCAATCTCTTTTCCTCTCCGCAGGGTTATGGCACTCGCGTTTCTTGGATTAACTTCAGGTTGAGGTGGTAATTTGCCTCTGGATTGTGCCTCTAATCTGTTGATGGCTGTAGCCATTTGGCTCAGCTGGATCTCTAAATTTTGAATACTGGACTTGGTATCCTGTTGAAACTGAAGTATGTTAAAAGCCAAAGTCTTAACCATGTCAGAAATACCTAAGTTTTAGGGTCTTTGTTGATACTGCCCTTGAGGTTGGAAATTTCCTTATTGTTGAAATTGCCCTTAAGGTTTGTTGAAGACAAAACTCGGGGGCTTGTTATTTCCATAGCTTAGATTGGGGTGATCTCTCCATCCAGGGTTGTAGGTAATAAAGTACGGGTTGCACTGCTGTCTCTAGAATAGGAAACTCTCTACAACATTCATCTGTTCACTATTTTCCTCTTGCAACACCGGAAAAGTGTTCGTTTGATGTCCGAAGTTCGCACATATCCCACAAGCTTTGACTTGTTGTACCTTCCCTACAATAAGTTGTTTCACAAGATTTGTTAGTTCTGATAATTGATGTTCTATGTTAGAACCACTTATCTCATTCATGCGGCAGACTTGCATATCCCTATTCGAATTGAATTTCTTAGTGTTCTTATCCATATTAGAGATCAGGGCCCGTGCTTGTTCCGGTGTTTTGTCCATTAGTGCACCTCCATTTGCTGTGTCTGTCATGCTCCTGTCCATCGGTGACAGTCCTTAATAGAAGTATTGTACCAAGAGTTTCTCACCGATCCCATGATGGGGCTAGCTTGAGATAAGCTTTTTGAAACACTCCCAATATTCATAGTGTTTTGCCATTGTTTTGGCGCACCCCACAGATTTACTTCTGAATGGTTCTAGCTCTAGATGCAAGGAAGTACTTCTCTACGAAAAGTCTCTACATGTCGTTCCAGGTGGTGACTGTTCCGAATGTTAAACAATACAACCAATCAATAGCAACATCTTTCAGTGAGAAAGAGAAAGCTCTCATTTTGATTTGCTCCTCGGTATTTCCCGTTGGTCTCATATTGTCGTACACCACGTGAAATTCCTCTAGATGACTGTATGGATCCTCGTCAGGATGTCCTCGAAAAGTTGGCAATAGATGAATAAGACCAGATTTGAGCTCAAAGTTTTTCCTTCATTTACTATTGGAAAAGTGATGCACAGCGGCTGCTGAGCAACATCCGGGGTAGCTAATTGTTTGAGAGTTATGTTGTTGATGTTGTTAGCTGCCATTAGTTGTTGTGTTGTCCTTCTTCGCTATCGAAAAGTTCTCTCGATCTCTAGATCAAAATCAAAATATTCAATATTAGTTAATCGAATCTTACGCATGCAAGCAAAGAAATAGGCAAACAATATTTAGTGAAAAATAGAGAAAAAAAATAAAAAAAATAAATGTAGGAAAATAAAATTCTAATTAATTAAACAACTAAGTTGGTTAACCATTCCCCGGTAACAACGCCAAAAATTTGATGCGTGTCGTGATGCACCAAAATTTAATAAATTTCTCACTCGCCAAATATCAATTAATAATATAGCAGCGAGAGTAAGGGTCGAACCGACAAGGAACGGTGAACCTAATTAGTTGCCCAATCAATTAGAATAAAATTGGGGGGGGGGGGTTGTTGTTGTTGAGTTTTGCATAAGTAAAAACTATGCATAAAAATAACAAGTAAAAGTGTTTGATGAATAAATACGAGAGACAATCTTGTTTGCTGGTTCGATTGTGTCCTCAATTATTGTTATACTTTTCCTTGCAATGCATTTCTATCCCTAATTCAATTTATCAATCGTAAATAATCAACAAGTTCTGATTATCTCGATTCTCCCTTATGTAAATTAAATCAAAACAAGCTCTTTGAATTATAACCAATGGGTAATCCTAAACAAGCTCTTAGAATTTAATGCAAGGCTAGTGTGAAAAGAAAGAAGAAATAGATTAAATTGGATTATCAATTTCACAAGCTCGAATTAATAAATCCAAGTTGAATTATTACTAAACCTACACGAGATTTATTTGCTACTATAAGTCTAGATCTAATGACATTTACTGATCAAAAGATTTAAACATAGCATATACATGAGTTTAGAGACTAAACAATTCAATTGGTCAAATCAAATTTATTAATCAAATAAACTCAATAATATTCAAAACATAATAATTCAACAATTGAAAGGAAATGGATAGATGCTACGTTTCTAATTTGTAGGAAAAGAAAATAACAAAATTGAATTGACACAACTTCCCCCTTGAACAAGACAAGGAATTTAGCTTGGCATAGTCATGGTGAATTCTTCAAGTTGATTCATGAATTCACTTTGTTGTTGATGCTCTTGTATTTGAAAATCTCCCAAGAATTCTCTGTTGTAAATCCTATTTTTCCAGCCCCATTCTGTAGTGATTTTCCTCTTTTTATACCTCCAATCTCATGCCCCTAGGGTTCCCAAGAGAATAAACTAAAGATAGACTCCTAAATCAATTAGAAAAATATTTCGCGGAAAAGTTACGGTCGTAACTTGATCAGTTACGGCTGTAAATTGCTTGCTGGACTTTTTTGAGATTTGAAAGTTACGGCCATAAGTGAACTTCTCTTAATTTTATGTTTGAACTCAAGAGAGATTTATGGCCGTAAGTCTCGAGCTTACGGTCGTAACTTATTTGCAGCCTTGGTCCTTATGTTTCATTTTTCAGCACTTTTTGACCCTTTTCTCTTTCTTTTCGCCCTTTGTGATCCTATACAACACAATATATAAAAATGCATTAAATGATACTTCAATAGAATTAAATCGACAACAAAATACAACAATAGGTGAACTAAATAAGTACTGATAAAACACTTATCAGTGACCAAATAATTTGATAAATTGTGAGTGTGAAACAAACTATAACATATAATGTTTGTGATATGTGACCTAGAAAACTTATGTTTTGTGAAAATTGTGATCTAAAAAATTTGTGGTTTGTGCCAGAGAAAAAATTGTGACCTGTGAAATTTGTGATTTGTGACCAGTAATGAATTTGTGACTCATAATTTGTTAAGTTGTGATCAATTTACTCGGGATTTGCAACCGAGAAAAAATTGTGACCTATAAAATTCGAGATATGTGACCGATAAATAAGTTGTAACTTAAAAAAGTTATCATAAATTAATATTATTGTGATCTCAATATATTTACAAAATAAAACGTATTTAATTAATAATTAATTATGACATGATTTTTGAATTAAAAACTTAAAGTTTGTTAAATTTGAAAATGTTTATTTTAAAAACTTCAGTTATGCATTAATTACAGTGCCGATCCCCCAAGGGATGGCGTGTGGGGCGTGGGGGATTCCCATTTGTGACTTTAATTATATATATATATATATACACACACACACATTTTAAATCAGTTAAATGGTCTAAACGGTCACCTATGGTAATCGTTTAATTATATATTTTTATGCTTTAAATATTTTTTTTTGTTATGCTTTTTTTCAATTTCAAGAGCAATTTTTTTTCTATATATATGTTTATTTTCTACTCAACATTCACACCAAAAAATTTCATATTGTTCTAAGATTTTTCATATTCTCCACAATTTCAATAAAATTATTTCTTCTTCTTCTTCTTCTTTGTTTCAAAATCCGACAAATAAATGGATAACGAAAGTAGCGTGTTTGTGCCACAAGTAGCTATTCATTTTTTTAATTATTTGAATTAAAAATTGCTTGCATCAATATAAAAGGTACCGATGATAATTAATAATTTATTGAAACTAAAACAAATTATTATGTCATCACATAGATATAAATTTGAAGGGTATTATGAAAACCGTTTTGCATAGTGAAAGATTATTTAATAATTATTTTAAATTAATTAATTAAATTAATGTTATGAATGACGTGTTGACTGCATTTGGCCCTTTTTTGAGACCCATTATTTGGAATAAAGTGGTTTTGAATAGGAAGTGTTGACCACAAAATTCGGTTGGATCTTGGACCAACACGTCTCAGCTCCTCCCTCTTGAACACGTGTATTTCCTGCGCACTGTGACAAACAATCAGTTTACAAAGGGAGCCGAGGTGGCTTCCATTTGCACTCCGATGCCAAAGTCAGTGCTCATTTCAAGCAAATATAAATTGGGTGCGGAAAATATGAGTGCGTAAAAGAGAGAAAGGGGAGTGAGGGGAAAATATTTTGTTAAGAGAGTAAAAATGCTAATCCCTTACATGGCGGGAGGAGGCTTCCATTTATAGAAGGATTCGTTGTGTTGGATTGTGACACATGGCGGACTTTACACGTGTATTCACCATAGCTCTTGGAGGGGACAACCTTGCTTTTTGACCGTAATCATTGCTACATTTTGTAGAAGATGGGCGCCTGTCACATCTTGGTAAAGGCGGTGTCACATCTCTGACTTCATCCCTTGTCCCATCTTTACATCCGAGGTGCCACCAAAAGCACTTCAGCTAAGCATAAAGCGCGTCTGCTAGACACGAATCAGTTCGGCCAGAGGAGCTCGTGTGCTTTTCTACCTCGGCCATTGGCTTAGGGCGATATCCTAAACTTTAATCATGGGCTAAAGTCCATTGGGCCGTCATTGGGCCGTCATTGGTGGCCCATCGTGCCACATTTTGGGTACGATCTCAACACTAGTCCCTCAAATCCGATGTGATCATTTATGGGCAAGTAGGATTTGTTGTATGTTCAAGGCACTGACTTTCTTTTGATGGCCTTCTGTAATTGTGTAGCTACTGGATTACGATCTGGCTCAAACTTTGTTACCTGTTACATCCAATATATATATATATATATATATATATATATATATATATATATATATATATATATATATATATATATATATATATATATATTTATTTATATTTTATTATTCTGCCCTCTTTCGACTGGGAATTATCGTATGGCGCTACAAGCTTGAAGCTCGGAGCGACATTCCTTGGTGGGAGCTCGGATTTAAAGTAATGCCGGCCTTCTAATCCCGTTCTACCGTTTAAGTGAAAATTGGAATTACACCAACATGTCTTTTAGATGGCACATTTAACATAAAGGGGGACTACTAATATCGGTTCCCAAGGAGTAGGAAAGGAATGATAGGTGACATCTCTCCACGTGTGGCGCCCACTATGGTAACTGAAATGTTTTCTCCCTTCATTTGACAGTTGGAAACTTGATTAATCCATCCCCCAAGGGATGTTGGTTACCCGTATTAATTATGTGGCTCGCAAACCAAGGGCTCTAGCTCGTTGGGTTGCCTATAAAGCCTCCTTCTGCTCATTGTTTTCCCTTTACCGTTTTCTCAGAATTTTTCTTGTAGCCACATTCTCGCAAGAAGTTGCAGCGTCTCTCTTGTTACAGTAATTCTTTCAATATTTCTTCAAGGGCTTTCCATATAGAAACTCATCCCTGTCGCTATACACTCTTTATTGGCGCATTCTTCATCCCGAGTATACAATCTTGGACTTCCATTTCTGAAGGTAAATTTATTTTCCTTTGTAAGTGTAAAGAAAACCTTTTTATTTCTAGTCGTCAAGCATGGGTTTGAAAATTTTGTTTTGCCCTTTGTTTTTTCTTTCGGTGAGTCTGGATATTTTTTTAAGAATAAATGGAAAGAGTTGGGGGAACGGGTTCACTGGAAATGTTAGCAATGGCGATTCCTGTCAGAGGTTTCTGCCCCATATCTTTGTCGGTTTTTAGCTCCCGCTTCTTTAGGGAGCAGATTAAGAGGAGGAATAGGAAAATTAGTGGAATAATTTATTTGAGTGATTCTGACAGGGAAGAAGAAAAAGATCAGAACTACATGGCTCACCTATCATCCGAGGAGGAGGCATCTTTGAGAGAGCTTCGAAGCAAGCGGGACAAGGATTTGGGAAGAGAAGAGGCAGTAGGCTCTTCTTCCGGCCACCATGACCTCGGTTTGATTGTTAGGGCACATAGGGAAGAGCTGGAGCTTTCGGAGGAGGAGATAACCCAGGTCGAAGGTTGGGTAGACATGGTAAATAAAGTGTCTGGGTATCATGTTGACCCTGATCCAAACCCAGAATCGTGGGAGAGCAGCGATATTGCCACTGAAATTCGAGGGGTTGATTTGGCTGGAGTCTCGAAAAAATTCAGGATGCCAGAGGGGGTTCGATTAGTGCAGCCTACACCTTCTTACCGACCTTGTAGCCCTCCCCCAGGTCAAGTGGCCACATGTTATGATGCTCTATCCTGCGGGATGAGGCTACCACTACACCCCTTCTTCAGGGCGTTGCTTAGGAGCTACAACCTGTGCCCCTACCAGCTGGCCCCCAACTTCTGGACACAGGCCGTGGGTACTTGGTTAGTGTGGCAAGAGGTCAACCCTGACTATCCCATCTCACTGCACATCATCCATACCCTGTATACTTTGAAGAAATCAGTTAGAAGGGAAAAAGACGTGAGGTCGGACGTCAAAGATTGGTATTACTTGTCTCCCACCGGTTATCCCACTTCGATAAAGAACTGGAGGAACCAATGGTTCTGGGTCATCGGGGAGTGGCAGAGCTCTCCTGTGGACCCTAGTCCAGAAATTACAGTTTCCCGAACTCTTTCCCTACCTAGTGAATCTTGTACTTGCTTTAGTGTCTTTAAGTGTCATGTGTCATTTGCTTTTTAATTTCTATTCACTTTTCTTGAATGGTTCCTAACATGTTATTGGTTTATGGCAGGGGACACTTTTGCCCGCCTCCTCCCGACACAGATTTAGCGGCAGTAAGGCGCTTGTTTGCTTAGAATGGCACTTTTCAAGGGGTCATTCAACAAAATAAATTATTTGTTAAGTACGGTCTTATGCGAGCAATGAGTAAGTTTGTTTCCTTATTGCCTTTATATCTTATGCCCTTCTGTTCATAACCCCATTTTCCTTCTTTTCTTGTTAGGTTCCAATGACTTTCCGAAGATTTCCTTGAAGGGTCTCATGGCTAAAAAGATCCCTCCTGCCCTTCGCCACGGTAGTGAAATTGAAAAGAGGCAGAAAGCAGTACTTGCTAACCTGCAAGTTCGGGTGGCAAAGGAGGTGTCTGAGGCGTCCACAGCCCAACTTCAGGGTCCTCTTCCCGCCCTACTGCCACCACCCAACCTGTTGCCAGTGGGTCCTCAACAGCCCATCATAGAAAAGGAGGTTGATCCTAGAAGGGTTACCGCAAAGGGGAAAGGGAAAAGGTTAGATAGGGGTGGCTCTAAGAGGGAAAGAGAGGCTAAGGATGTCTCTGCGCCATCCTCATTCTCCAATGATATTTCCGAGCGTGTGTCCGAGGAGGATCTCGCCCCCTTGAAGAGGCTCAGAATGGGAAAGGACAAGGAATCCACCTCCGCACCTCTGCCACCAGAGATTCAGGACTTGGAGGACGAGAAATCTGTGTCTGTCCCAGATTTGGCTTACGAAGTGACACCTGAGGGGGCAGAAGAGCTCAAGCGCATTAAAACCAGTGTTCTCCCCAAAGATGTTACCTTCAGTCCTTCCCTATTTGACTCCCCCAGCTCTCCTCCCGCCAGGGCCGCATTAATTACTGAACAATTTTGGACGTAGGACTGGTCTGCCTTTTCTTCCAGAGCCAGTCCTTCTCGGAAGCTGCTCGCTGCTAAGGCTATGAACGCTAGGTCGCTGGCCCTTATTGACGAGGTGGAATCTTTCGTGGAGGAGGCGCAGCGGGATAGGAAAGATGCTGAGACTGCCCTCCGCCATGCAGAAAACATGCTAAAGGACATTAATGACCTCAAAACTCAGTTGTCCATAGCCCGTAAATCTTCCTTCGAGGAAAGGGCTAACGCTAAGCACCTCTAGGAAGATAATGATAAATTGAAGCATGACCTCCAAGCCTCTGAGTCAGACCTGGCGACTCTGTGCAAGAAACTAGATGACTCCAACCGTGCACAGTCTATCACATCTGAAGCTTTGGCCGCGGCTAACGCAGCCAAGTCTAAGCTGGAGGCTGAAGTGGCAGCAACCAACGAAAAATTGGGGAGGGAGATGGAGGCTAAGGCAAAAGCGGAGGAGGACCTTGCCTCTTTAGAACGGCACATGCAAACTAGGATCACAGAAGTTCTGGAGCAGACCGTCATGATACGGGTGGAGAACGCTCTAAGTGCCGAAGTGTCTGAGGCTATCCAGAATTTTAAAGACACTTTTGAAGAGACCCCAGAATATGAGGCCATGCAGAGGGTCTTCGGGAACATAGGGACCATGATGGCATTGGGGGACGTGAAGGAAGCTTTCCCAACCCTGGACTTATCCTCCATTGAAGCCATATACCCCGAACCTCAAGACAATTCTCCTAACGACCCTGCAGATCCTTTGGGTGCACCTGGAAAGGGATCTTCAGAGGATGTCCCTCCACAATGATCCTCTTTTGTGTTTGTTGTTTTTTTTTGTAAGTGCAATGGCACCTTATATTGTAAATGTAACAATATCCAAATTGTAAATACTTTGATTTTATGAATGCAATGATTTATTTATATTTAGTTCAATGTCTTAGTTTGTATGACCTTATCCTTTTAAGCGTGAACGCTTCCAGACACAAACGCCTTGTAAATGCATCATATGAAGATATGTGTATAGTCCCTCAGATCTAAGTAGCTCAAGGCATTCATGTTTGCTGGTTAGATCTGATTTTGACCAATTTTTGAACATTTTTGTCTTATACTCTGTAACACCTATGTTTATAAATTTGTATGAACTCCTATTAATGGTGTTAACACTTTCAACCCATACGCGGTGGTCGTAGTGTAGGCTTATAAGAGTCCCTTGTTTTTAACAAATTTCATGCACGGCGTAGATGTATGATCTTATAACCAAAACAATCTAAGAATTTGTGTTTATCCATTATGTTTGTCTAATCCGTACTTGGTATAATCCTCAACGTAACTCACTCAGGATTTTATAAAATTATATGGTAATGCTGTAACCACTGAAGAGGAATTTGATTTATTGAAAATAACGACGAAGGTGATCTGTGTTCCAAGGATTACATAAAGGTATCCCAGATAAGTTCTCGATCATGTACGTTCCAGGTACCACCTCGGCAGAGACTTTGTAAGGGCCTTCCCAGTTAGGACCTAAAGTCCCTACTCCTGGTTCTTGAGTTGAGGGAAGAACCTTTTTGAGGACTAAGTCCCCAACATTAAAGTGCCAACCCTTAACCCTTTTATTGTAATAACGGGTCATTTTCTCATGGTACCTGGTCATTACCACTTGAGAATCATTCCATTTTTCCAGGAGGAAATCCAAATTGGCCATTTGTGTTTCTTCGTTTCCCACTTAGTCATAATGGATTTGACGAAGAGAAGGGACCCCAATTTTGACTGGACATACCGCCTCGGATCCATATTCCAAGGAGAAAGGCGTTTCACCAGTGGCAGTGTGCGAGGTGGTTCGAAGTGCCCATAATACTTGTGGGAGTTCATCTACCCATGCTCCCTTTTTGGACTCCAGCTTCCTTTTCAGGGTGTTTTTTATGGTCTTGTTCACAGCTTCAACCTGTCCGTTAGCTTGTGGGTGATGTGGAGATGAAAATAATTTCTTAATTCCCAAATTGTCACACAATTCATCAATGCTTTTGTTTTTGAACTGTTTGCATTCTCACTAACCAGCGAGTGTGGTATTCCGAATCGACATATGGCATTCTTCCAGATGAACTTTGTGGTGTTGGCCTCGGTAATCCTCATCAGGGGTTCCGGCTCGACCCACTTGGTGAAGTAGTCAATTGCTACTATTGCAAAACAATTATTACCAGCACCCCTAGGCATAGGACCAATAATATCAACCCCCCACTTCGCAAAAGGTCAAGGGCTAGTCACCACAGTTAGCTTGTGATGCGGCTGATGCGGTATGGTTGCATGCCTTTGGCATTTATCGCATTTGTGCACGAAGTCATGGGAGTCTTTTCGCATAGTTGGCCAAAAATATCCCTGTTTAAGGGCTTTCCGAGCTAGTGATAACGCCCCGGCGTGGTTGCCACATATGCCCTCATGGATTTCTTTCATTACATATCGTCTTTCCTCGGCCCCACACATCTCAGCAAATGGGAGGTATAGCTCCGTTTATAGAGCAGGTCATCTAAGAGTACGAAATTTGTGGCGTATCTTTGCAACTTTCGAGCTGTTTCAGGCTCGTCTGGTACTATCTGATGCTTCAAGTATGCTAGTATAGGATTCATCTAGGATTCTTCTTCTTCTATTGCCAAAATCTCCGTCCCTGGCTCAATAGAAGAGGTCAACAAGTGCTCAATTGGGATCAGATTATGGAGCTCTGAATCATTGCTGCTTGCTAGTTTGGATAATGCATCGGCGTTGGAATTCTCAGTTCTGGGAATGTGCCGTAATTCCATTTTTCCGAAGTGCACAGCCAAATCTCTTACTTTTCTCAAGTAAGCGACATAGCTGGTTCTTTGGCAGAAAATTATCCATTAAACTGACTCACAACGAGCTGCGAATCACTATTTGCCACTACGGACTTAATCTTCAAAGCTTTCGCAAGTCTCAACCCAGCTAATAGCGCCTCGTATTCAGCAACATTGTTTGAGGCTTTAAAGTCAAAGCGGATCGCACTGTGCAGTTTGAATCCTTCTGAGCTTATTTGCAATATTCCCGCACCGGATCGTCCCTCAGCTGAGTACCCATCAACGAAAAATTTCCACTCTGGCTTGTCATCCGTGTTATCAACCATCTCAACCTCCGGCGGATGTGTGAACTCAACTATGAAATTCGCTAGTGCTTGACCCTTTATAGCGGTCTGAGGCTCATAATGTAGGTCGAACTGGCTAATTTCAATCGCCCACTTCATTAACCTTCTAGATACATATGGTTTCTGCAACACCTATCTCATAGGAAAGTTGGTGAACACGTGTACGGAGTGCGACTGAAAGTAGTGATGGAGCTTGTGAGATGCTGTGATCAATGAGAGAGCAAGTTTTTCCATATCTGGGTAACGTGTTTCAGCATCCAACATGGCTTTGCTTACATAATACACTGGAAACTGATTCCCATCCTCCTCTCTGACCAATACTGAGCTAACAGCCTCTTTTGATACGGCTAAATACAAGTAGAGAAGTTCGCCAGCCTTTGGTTTTGATAGTAATGGGGCCTGTCCCAAGAATGCTTTCAGGTCGGCAAAAGTCTGCTCACATTTCGGCGTCCATTGATGTAATATCATCTCTCAATTTATGTGTTTTCTTGATTTTTCGCAATGTTTAGGTTAATGTCGCTCTAAATTATTGGAATATAATTATTGTTGTTTGAAGTTTGATTTATTTTGCAGTGGAAGGACTTGGATGCCGCCCCAATAAATGTACTAATTAGAAAGTTTATACATTGTTTCATACTTTAATTGTTAAGATTTTGATTTCAATTTTTATTAAATTGCATGTGACCTAATTTGTATTTATTAAAATTGGGGAAAAAGTTTAGTGACATTTTTGGGAGTTAATTGAAAGTTACTAACATAATTAAACAAAGGAGGAGACTTGGGGGACAAATTTGCAAATTTCGAAAGATTAGATTCACAATCCTAACCTAAACCCTCATACCCGATGTTTTCGCTCGGTTCTATCTCACTCTCGGCCTCTCTGTCTCTCACGCCGCTCACGCTCGGTCCCTCGTCTCCCTCTCACCTCACACACTCGACCGCCGTCGCTCAGCCCTTCCGCCGGCGTCGTCGCCTGCACCACCACCGCGGTAATGCTTCCCTTCCCTCCTTCCTTCTCCTCGGCAGCGCACTCACCCGACACAAAACACACAGGGCACGCCAAACATGAACACAATAGTTCACGCACACACACATTTGGGGATAAAGATGTATATATATATTGATTTTTGTGCATATATGTATGTATATATCAGTATGTATATGTGGTTACATGGGCAATTATAATTTTCGATTCAGAACTTTTAATTGAATTTCACATGTTAAATGTTAATTTGAAATTGAGAATCTTATGTGTGTGTGTGTGTGTGTGAGAGAGAGAGAGAGAGAGAGAGAGAGAGAGAGAGAGAGAGAGAGAGAGAGAGAGAGAGAGTGTGTGTGTGTGTGTGTGTGTGTGTGTGTGTGTGTGTATTCTACGTGGGTGTGGGTGTGGGTGTGGGTGTGGGTGTAAACTTTCAGATTTTATAAATTTCAAATTTATCATTTTAATTGACTTTTTATAGCTAAATTTGAATTACAATAGTTATAATTCTGACTCAAAGCAAGATTTAATTTTGTTATAGTTTTGACGAAAAGTTTGAACTGTAAATGTGAATAATAGTTTCAGATTTCGAAATGTAGGAATTTAGTACTATAACTTATATGTATGGCTTATTTTCAGAGTTTAGATTTGAAAGGATTATGGAATTTGGGAATTTAATTAGCTTACTTGTAATTTTAGTGTGAACGTGAGTAATAATTTTAATTTCTAAATCTTTTGGGAAAAGTGCAAAGGCATGTACGTTCTTTCAAACCTTGGTTTTGATTTATGTACCTTAATAGTTAAGCTTACAACGTTGTGTCGAATGGTTTAATCTTTTGCTTTCGAGTTTGGTATGGATGTGGATTTTCAGGTTTTGATAAAGTATAAATTAAAATTTTTAGTTAACTATTTGTGCTTAATTATGAGTTGAAATTTGTAAAGTTCCAATTTGGAGAATTTGATGAATGTTTGGAGTTGTTTTTTTTAATATTTTGTACATTTTTTGTTTAAGTTAGATATAATTATTTGAGTTAAAATTCAAAAGGGTGAGAAAGGTTTCTAACTCTCAATGAAAGTGAATTTTGTGTTTAAGGTGCGGCATGCGAAGTGTTTGACAAAACTTTAAACCTCATTTGGATCAAATGGAAGTTTTAACTTTGGTTAGGGGTATTGTTGGTTCAAAAAGGTAAATGGTTGTGTTTTAACCTAAAAGTTTTGTCTTATTTATGAATGGATATAATTAGGATTTTTGGTACATTGACGTCAGGGGAATCCGAAATTCTTCCACCTGTAAACCCAGAAACGGTAAATATTAAAAGGCAACAAGTAAGTAAACTTCCCCTAGTTTCATAGAAGTTAAATGTAAATGTGAAATGTGAAAATGACTGTTTGCAACTTAATTGCTTTAATGAATTTCATTTACTTTATGAAAGTATATGTTATTGAGAAGAATGTTCAAGCATGCACATTATCATGTCATTGCATCATCAAGCATGCAATGGCATCGAAATTGGGAAGTAAAATGTTTTTAAATGAAAGAAATGTGTCAAGGTGCAAGTTTGTTCAAAAGTTATGTATCCCAAGTTTTTAAAAAAGAATGATTGTACTTCTAGTTCATGAAAGATGCGAGTGGGAAATGGGGCGCGGGGGACCGGCGTACCAGAATTAAGTCGCTTTACGACAGAATGTTCAACCGTTTTACGGTGGACTGTTAAACCGCTTTGCGGTGGGAAAGTGAAAGTTAAACCGCTTTGCGGTGGGAAAGTGAATGTTAAAACCGCTTTGCGGTGCAAATGTGAATGTTAATCTGGTTCCAAATAAGAATTGCCCACTATTATCTGATTGACTAGAAAATACACCAAGTGAGCTCACGATGAAAATGAAGTGAAAGTTTTGAAATGTTAAGTGAAAGTTTGAAAAGTTTGAAAGTGCTAGAAAGTAAAGTAAATGGGGATACATATATTGAATTTTTAAAGCATTTCATGTCATAAGCATGTATTACATGCATAAAGTTTACTTACTGAGCTTTAGCTCACCCCAATCCCTTCCCAACATTTCAGGTGATGAAAGTTAGGTGATTCGAGGAGAGCGCTCGGGGGCAGACTCAGACAGTACCCAGTGTCATCCTTATTAAATAAAGTTAAATTTATTTAAGACATCATTTAAATTATTTCTTATTCATTTTATTAATCATGGTTTGATTGAAGTTAGCTTCGAATGAAGAATGGTGTCGCATTAATGATTTAACTACTTACTATTTCAATTGTCAATGTCTATTGTTTTTGGAAATTTTATGTTGAGGAGTTTGGGGATTGAATGAATTGGTTTTGGCGATGATGAATGTGGTTGAGATGTGGTTGATCTTGTTTAAATTTTTATGTCAGTTATGTTGTCTCTCTACAGGTTGGTTAAGTCCAACTTATAGAGGAGATTCTGCCGAAATTTCTGTAAAAATTTATAATAGATAAATGAAAAATCTAATGTGTAAATGATTTATTTCCGCATATAATGTGAATGAAAGTTAACACACCTAGGTTTTAAGCTTTTAAACTTGGGGTGTTACAATTGAAATCGCTTCCCTCCCTTCAAGACCTTAAAGAATGGCAAGCATTTTTCAGTGGACTTGGAAACGAATCGATTTAAGGCCACAATTCTCCCCGTCAAGCTTTGCACTTCTTTTGGATTCCAAGGTGATTGCATGCTTAACAAAGCATTGATTTTGTCGGGATTGACTTCGATCCCTCTCCTATTCCCCATGGATCCAAGAAATTTTCCGGACGCTACCCCAAAAGCGCACTTCGCTGGGTTGAGCTTCATACGATATTTCCTCAGAACATCGAAGGCCTCTGAAAAATGGCGGATATGCTCTGTGGCGACCATGCTTTTGACCAGCATGTCATCGACAGATACCTCCATGGTGTGACGCGATCCCAGTCGGGGAATCTCGTCGAACGCGCGGAATAACGAAAATATAAAAACCTAGGAAAGATCTAAATCAGATCGACAGAAGACAAACAACGAAAAATAAGGATAGAACGACGGTAAAGCCTTGACCCGACAATCACGACGCAATTTATGGCGATGCGGATTGAAGAACCAAGATTGGTGAACGCCACAAGGACTTGTCAATTTCCTTGATAAGTATCGAATTTGGAAACGCCACAAATATTCTTGCGAATATTTGATAAGTTTGCTGGAAGAACGCCACAAAGATCGAATCTTTGATAAGTTCAAGAAAAAGGGAATAAACTCAACCTCTCAATTTTGGAGAATTCTCTCACAAATTTTATTAATCAACTCAAACTTGTCTTTTGTTTACAATGATGAAAAGAAATATAAATAAGCAAGAAAACCTAGCATCTAATTACTCAAAATAGAATTCTAATTATGCTAAAATTCTAAAATAGGAAAATAACCTAAAATACTAAAAGGAAATAAATTAATTGAGAAATCCGGAAAATCTGGAAATCTTGAGTTACGGCCGTGAATATCTAGTTTACGGCCGTAACTAATATTCTGCCTCAAATTCTAAATCAGATGTTACGGCCGTGATCAATATGTTACGGCCGCGATCAATTTCAATTCCATTTTTACGGCCGTGAGGAATATCTTTACGGTCGTGAATCACTTTCTGCACAATTTCTTGATTATTTGCCTCGGCTTGATCCTTTCGCCTTCTCGGCTTGACTCCAATACGGAACTTGCTCCGTTTTGCACGTAGATCATTGTCATATTGCCGATGGCTCAACTTCGCCCCTCGATGCCTCGATGCCTGGTCCGGATCACATCATACTCCCTCTCTTGAAAAGGATTCGACCTCGAATCCGTTTTTGGTCGGCTTTTCAAGCTCCTCCTGCTTTCCTGGACTCGATGATCATTTTTAAGCGTCATGCAATCCTTTAGACCCTTGGGCTGCTTATTTTGGCCAGTAACTTTCCTTCCCGTTTTACGTTCATGTTTTGATTTATGTCCCTGCAAAACAGATTTAGTAGAACTGGGGAGGGATTTGTTAGCTCGGTTAAGTGCAAGGCGTGGATCCCTGTACACCAACCTATGTGCAAATAAACTCAATTTGGGGGTGGACTCTCTTTTCTTTTTGCACTCATTCTCTCCTTTTTCTGAGGTCGTGGCCTCAACTCTCTTGTTTACAGCTTTCACACCCTCTCCTTTTTCTGAGGTCGTGGCCTCAACACTCTTATTTCTTTTTTCAAACTCACTTTTGATTTTCAATTGATCCTGTTGAGCTTCTTTTGGAGATAACGGAACAAGTGTAAATTTCTTCCCACCCTTCGCAGATGAATATTGATTCTTAAACCCATCATGCACTACCCTCCTATCATGTTGTCAGGGTCTCCCCAACAATATATGACCAACATGCATAGGTACCACGTCACAGACCACCTCATCCTTATAACCCCCGATGGAAAAATTGACCCTAGCCTGCTTATTTACCTTAATTTCCCCCGACTCGGTCAGCCATTGCAATTTATAAGGGTTTGGATGTTTCATCAAGCTTAAGCCCAATTTATTAATCAACATTGTACTAACCACATTTGTACAACTTCCCCCGTCAATCACCATACCACAAGCCTTTTTGCCCACCAAGCACCTAGTATGAAAAAGATTATCCCTTTGCTCGCCAATTTCATCCACCCTAGCCCTAGCACTAAGGACACGTCGATTAACAAATGATTCTTTTTAAGGATAGGCCAATCCTTCCTCATCACTACTACTAGCCCCAACATCCACTAATTTAGGCATTCCCTTAAATTCATCCTCGGAACTAATTTCACCATTATCACGTAAGACCATTAGTTTCTTATTTGGACACTGGGATGCTATATGACCCCTACCCAAGCACTTAAAGCATTTAACATTTCTATCCCGAGTAGTTTGAGAATCAGAAATATTTTTACCTCTCGTTGTAGGCTCCTCCTTCCCTTTCGGGTTATGTTCATCGTTGGATTCCTGCTTAGGTTGTGATGTAGGATAAGATGGTGAGTGTCTTGCTGCCCCCTTTCGCCTTAGCTGTCTTTCCACCTTCATGGCCATGTGCACCATGTCCTCTAACTCCACGTAATGTTGCAGCTCAATGACATTGGCTATATCTCTATTTAGCCCACTTAAAGACCTAGCCATCGTAGCTTCCCGATCCTCCACCACATTAGCCCTAATCATCGCTACCTCCATATCCTTGTGATAATCCTCTACACTCCTCGATCCCTGAGTCATACCCTGCAGCCTATGGTAAATATCCCTATAATAATGAGTCGGCACAAACCTCTTCCTCATTATAGTTTTTAATTCACCCCAAGTCTCCACCGGCTCCTCAAGGTTCCTCCTCCTACCCGTAACTAGTTGATCCCACCAAATATTTGCGTAGTCGATGAATTCAATCACGGCTAATTTCACCTTCTTCTTTTCCGAATAATGATTACAATCAAAAAGCCGTTCGACCTTTGTCTCCCAATCCAAGTATGCCTCCGGATCACTCCTACCCTGGAACGATGGTATTTTCACTTTAATTTTCATTTTCCCAAGGTCGTCATCAACATCACCTCTACCCCCACGATGCCTCCTAGCATCCCGACGCTCCCTATCATGCCTTCTTTCGTGCCTATCTCCTCTATCCCTCCTTCGCATGATTCCCAACGATACACTTCCACTTTCACTACCCATGCCTTCATCATCCATACCAACCTCACGCCTATTATTTCTCCTAACCCGAGAACCATCATGAGATTGATCCCGCTCGGCACCCTGATTTTCCATCTGTGCCATAAGCCTCTCAAACTGAGCCCTCATTGCTGTCATATCATTGTTACCCTGTTCATTCCTTCTGTTCACACCCCTGTGCGGTTTTCTGTTTCCAATAGAAGATGAAGATGTGGAAACCTCTCTATCAGACATTTTAAGACACGAACAAGGAAATTCGGAATATTTGGGGAATATTTTGGGAATTTTCGATTTTTTTATAATCTGCCAAAGAATTGGACTACGAGTATGGCAGAAAAAATGGAACTGAATTTGGACGAAAAACGAAGAAAAAAAACACTTTTGAATTTTTGGGACTGACTCTTATGGATCAAACTGGAAAAATTTATGACTGACACGAAGAACGCGAAGAACACAAAAAAATTCAAGAAACGCAAGAATCTGAAATAGATCCAAGCTCTGATACCAGATGACGCGATCCCAGTCGGGGACTCTCGTCGAACGTGCGGAATAACAAAAATATAAAAACCTAGGAAAGATCTAAATCAGATCGACACAAGACAAACAATGAAAAATAAGGATAGAACGACGGTAAAGCCTTGACCCGACAATCACGACGCAATTTATGGCGATGCGGATTGAAGAACCAAGATTGGTGAACGCCACAAGAACTTGTCAATTTCCTTGATAAGTATCGAATTTGGAAACGCCACAAATATTCTTGCGAATATTTGATAAGTTTGCTGGAAGAACGCCACAAAGATCGGATCTTTGACAAGTTCAAGAAAAGGGAATAAACTCAACCTCTCAATTTTGGAGAATCCTCTCACAAATTTTATTAATCAACTCAAACTTGTCTTTTGTTTACAATGATGAAAAGAAATATAAATAAGCAAGAAAACCTAGCATCTAATTACTCAAAATAGAATTCTAATTATGTTAAAATTCTAAAATAGGAAAATAACCTAAAATACTAAAAGGAAATAAATTAATTCAGAAATCCGGAAAATCTGGAAATCTTGAGTTACGGCCGTGAATATCTAGTTTACGGCCGTAACTAATATTCTGCCTCAAATTCTAAATCGGATATTACGGGCGTGATCAATATGTTATGGCCATGATCAATTTCAATTCCATTTTTACGGCCGTGAATCACTTTCTGCACAATTTCTTGATTATTTGCCTCGGCTTGATCCTTTCGCCTTCTCGGCTTGATTCCAACACGAAACTTGCTCCGTTTTGCACGTAGATCATTGTCATATTGCCGATGGCTCGACTTCGCCCCTCGATGCCTGGTCCGGATCACATCATGGTGTTTCCTAATTGTTCTGAAAACATACGATTTACCAACCTTTGATAGGTAGCTCCAGCATTTTTTAAGCCAAATGGCATAGCTTTGTAACAATAGAGTCCCCTATCTGTAATAAACGAAGTGTGCTCCTCATCTGATTCATACAGGGGGATTTGATTGTACTCGGAGTATGCATCCATAAAGCTCAGCATCTCATGTCCCGCTGTGAAGTCAACTAACTGATCAATCGGAGGTAGTGGAAAACTGTCTTTGGGACATGCTTGGTTCAAATTTGAAAAATCAATACATATTCTCAGCTTCCCATTATGTTTTGGTACGAAAACAGGGTTTGATACCCACTTCGGATACCGGGATTCTCTGATAAAGCCATTTTTCAACAGCTTTGCAACCTCTTCTTTCAAGGCCTCATACTTATATGAACTCATAGGTCTTCTCTTTTTCCTGTGCCCAGGGCTCTTGGGATCAAGCTGGAGTCTGTGACAAGCCACTTTAGGATCGATCCCAACCATGTCGTCATGTTTCCATGCGAATACATCGAGGTTCACAAGTAAGAAGCTTTTCAGCTGATCTTTGTATTCAACCGGTGAATCAAATCCAATCTGCAACTCCTTGACTGGGTCAAGTGGATCTACACCGAAGCATTTCAACCTTTCAGCTGGAGTAGAGCAATTACCTCCTGCCATTCTTGGGTCCAGATCTATCAGATCTTCTTCCAGCGTCATTGTAACATCCTCATTTCCTGAAGGTCCTCCGCCCAGTCTTTCAGGGTCTGGAGCAGCCTCGGCCATTGCTACATCGCTAATCATGTTCAAGCTTCGGTCTTGAAATTTTCGGATTGCATTTGTGTAACAGGCCCGTGATTCAGTTTGGCTCCCCCTTACATTTGCAACACCATGCTCCGTGGGGAATTTCATGCAAATGTATTTTGTATGAGTTGCAGCTCCCAAGTCAATGAGGTCTGGCCTCTCAATTGAGCCATGATAAGAGGAGATTTTGTCCACAACCAAGAGTTCCATGGGGATTCTGGAAAGAGTTGGTGATTGCCCTACCACAGTCATGAGGGTTATGGATCCTCTGGGAGTTATGCTGTCCCCAGTGAATCCATAAATTGGATCCGGGACAGGAATGAGTGGAGTGCTGATCCCCATCTTATCAAAGGTTACCCCGTAAATCACATTTACCGAGGCACCATCATCCACCATCATTCGTGACAACCCATTCCGAGCCACTACTACCCTGATAACCAATGCATCATTATGTGAAAAGCGTACTCCAATAGCATCGTCTTTGGTAAAGGTGATAGATTCTGTCCGAGGCATCCCAACAGGATGTGAATGGATATGGTAATTCATGCTGGCGGGCTGCTTGGCTTCTCTAATATATCTCTTTTGGGATTTGTTTATACTTCCACCTGGGTGGGGACCTGCCAATATTGTGTTGATTTCACGAATAGGAGGGTCGGCCACAGGCGTAGGTGGTTCTCTTGTATCTTTAGCGTGTGCCGAGGAGGTATCCTGGCCCTTGTTCCTATCTCTTTGACGATTGTCAATCCTCTCTTTGGTCGAGTTCTTCCACGGAGCTCTCCTATCAACTCGGTTGAACTTTTGGCCACCTGGTTTTTGAGTTCTCCCCTTGTCATGGGAGAAATCACCTCCCCTTCTTCCATGCGCGTTTTGGTCCGCTAACATGTGGATTTCCCTGCAATCTTCTGTTGCGTGACCGTAATATCCGTGGTAGGCGCAGTAAGCCCCAATCATGGGTTGTTTTCCACTTCGGCTACTTTCCATTCTTCCTTGAGCCATGGGAGGATTCTGAGAAGGACCGTTGGAGTGCAAGTTGGGGATAGCTTCCGTGATCTCTGCTGCGTAGCTGGACCTTGTCCCCGAAAATGGATGCGACGCTCCACTCCGGTTACTTCCGAATCTATCCTTGTTACCTCCTTTCTTGAGGTTTGCTTCATTAGAATATCCAAGATTGTATCTCCCTTGAGGATGGTTGTCTCTGCCCTAGCCATTTCTTCTGATACGATCTCCTCCTTCATGAGGTCTACTAGGGCGTTGTAATCCCTCGGTTTCCTGCTTCAGACATCCCTCCAAAACATGCTCGTCATATCTAGCCCTCCTTTCAATGCGGAAAACATCTCCACCTCGGTGATGTTTTCACAAATGTGCATCTCTTTAGTAAACCGAGCTAGGTACCTTTTCAGAGATTCATCCCTTCCTTGCCTTAGATCCTGAAGGCGTTGGAGTGGGAGCTGGTCAGGCCTGGAGGAAACAAAGTCATTTTGAAAGGCAGCTTTCATGTCTCTCCAACTATGGATGGTACCAGGAGGGAGCTTTTTGTACCATTGTATCGCACTTCCCTCAAGGGTCAAATCAAAGCTTTGCACTTCAGTGCCAGAGTAGCTCCGGCTATTTCCATACTAGCGCGGTAGTTTAACAAGTGATCGTTAGGGTCACCTCGGCCAGAATACTTTGTTATTTCTAGCATTTCGAAGTCATGAGGCACTGGGCACCTACGGATGCCCTCCATGAAGGGACTTATTTCCTCTTCGTCATCCAGCTCGTATGAGGGTAGTTCACTGTTCTCGTCATGACCGGAATACATTGGGTCATGGTATTGGTCGTAGGGCGGTGGAGCGTACTCGTGCCTTTGTGGTGGCAAAACTTGGCCGTAGTTTGGCCTTTCATAGGTTGGAAAATCATTAGGAGATTTGGTCCGAGCTGCTTCTGCTCTCCTTTCCTGCCTATCCCTAGGCTCATGCGTGGGGGCCAACTTTTCTGCTCCCGTACCATGCTGGTCCCTATGCATTTGACCCTGCGACTAGGCTCGGATGCATTGTGCCGACCTTGATCATTTCGAACCCCTCGCTTGCCTCTGAATAGCCCTCCTATCCGGCTGAAGACACTGCCAAATTTTGCGGGCGAAACCTCCCGGTATCTAGCTGGGAGTTGGTCTTGTTCTTCAGGCGCTTCATGTTCCGGGCCTTCTACGTAGAGGGGCGCGGATTCCACTTCGGCATATGCCTGTGGATCTTGATAATAATAGGAGGCAGTAGCCGCCTCAGATGGTGAGTAATGTGGCTGTGAATATTGTGGGGGCATCGTGGGCTCGTTGATAACATACCCTCTAGCCATGTAGGCATTCATCGCAGTAGTTTGTTCTATCTGTTGTTTCTGCATTTCTAGCATTTGGACTGCCACGAGAGTCATGTCTCGCAGCTTGCGGAGATTTCGGTGCCGGCGCGGAGAATTAGGTTGGGCCACCCCCTCATTTGTGTTCTCACGAGGCCTCTGGGAGTCTCCTTCTCGCTGAGCTGGTCATTTCTACTCCTACAAGAGTTAATATCATTGTCACTTTCATTCATATTCAGAGCAATTTTTTGGTTTTATCTTCTCTTTCAAAGATAGGTGAACTTTTATCTCAAAGCTCTAAGCCTTTTTCAAGGTTATTAAACTTGTATTTCAAAGTTCCACGCCTTTTTCAAGGTTAACAAACTTGCATTTCAAAGTTCCACGCCTTTTTCAAGGTTATCAAACTTATGTTTCAAAATTCTTATGCCTTTTTCAAGGTGAACAAACTTATATTTCAGAGTTCTTATGGCTCTTTGCTCTTTTGTAAGAGGTCGCTCCCCCCCCCCTTTTCAAGGTTTCCTTTCGCGCGTGTAGCTTTTTACCATGAGTTTTCGTGGTTGGCAGTATGGTTGCCCACAGACGGCGCCAAAATGTTGACCACAAAATCCAGCTGGACCTTGGACCAACACGTCTCAGCTCCTCCCTCTTGAACACGTGTATCTCCTGCGCACTGTGACAAACAATCAGTTTACAAAGGGGTCGAGGTGGATCCCGTTTGCACTCCGATGTCAAAGTCAGTGCTCATTTCAAGCAAATATAAATTGGGTGCGGGAAATATTAGTGCGTAAATGAGAGAAAGGGGAGTGAGGGAAAAATATTTTGTTAAGAGAGTAAAAATGCTAACCCCTTACATGGCGGGAGGAGGCTTCTATTTATAGAAGGATTCGTTGTGTTGGATTGTGACCCATGGCGGACTTTACACGTGTATTCACCCTAGCTCTTGGAGGGGACAACCTTGCTTTTTGAGCGTAATCATTGCTACATTTCATAGGAGATGGGTGTCTGTCACATCTTGGTAAAGGCAGTGTCACATCTCCGACTTCATCCCTTGTCCCATCTTCACATCCGAGACGCCACCGTAAGCACCTCGGCTAAGCATAAAGCGCGTCTGCTAGACACGAATCAATTCGGCCAGAGGAGCTCGTGTGCTTTTCTACCTCGGCCATTGGCTTAGGTCGATATCCTAAACTTTAATCATGGGCTAAAGTTCATTGGGCCCTCATTGGACCTTCACTGGTGGCCCATCATGCCACATTTTGGGTACTATCTCAACAGTAAGTTTTGGAAAATGTGCAGTTAAAAAATGGAGAATCTTTTGGGATTTATAAGTAAATTATTTTATTGGTATAATAAGTGATTAAAAATCAGTTTTAAAAAATGGGGTTTAGAAATAATGGGTACCAAACAGGGGCTTTATGACGTATTTAGTGCAATGATAAATGAAATTGAAATTATTAAGGATAATTAATTTTAATACTTAACAATTGTCTATTTAACTAAATTTCGAGTTCTGGTAAAAAAAAAAAAGTGAACGACGGATCATGGAAATGAATAATTGAACTTTACTTATATTGTTTTCATTTCGCAATATTGTAATGTAAGCTTGTCTCAAATCAAGTGAAATTTCGTCATTCAAATAGAACTAATGAAAATGAAAGAAATAAGGAATAGAGAAAAAAAAAATTAAGCCCCTGTTTGGTGGAGATTAAAATTAGATTTTTAGTAGATTTTGATAAAAGTTGATAAGATGTGTGGTTGAAAAGTTGTAGGTCCCACGAAATTTGTGGTTTAAATTGATTATTAACTTTGACTTAGATTAAAATCTAGATTTTAATTTCTACCAAACAAGGGCTAATTAACCACGTGGATATTCCGTGGGTTAAGCGCTGATCATTTTCGGTATTAATTATTCCCAAACATCAAACCTGTTCCCAGCCACTTGCGTCGAAATGACTCACCACCCGCATGTGGCGGGTTGTTGTTAGTTGACAATGGGTGTGAGCCCCTCCATATGGTATTTGGTGGGTGCGGGCCCAAAAGTTAGTATCAAAATAACATTTTCGCTGCCAAAATTGGAATCTGATTCACTTCTAATCTTCCTCGTTGGAATCTAGATCTCTGCCCTTTTTAATCTCCGAAAGGACCGACTTTTTCTTATCTTCTTGTGTGTACGTTGTAACCGTAACCCCTCGCTTGTAACTTGCAAGTGTATTTTCCTTCTTGTAAAGTCTCTTCTCAATAGAACGAGTTCCGATTGATTCTCTAAGTTTTTTTCAATTGTGATTTTCCTATTTTTCCTTTCCTGTCAAATTAAGATATTTCGGAAGATTTCTCTGTCTATTCTCAAACTTTCGGTTGATTTTCTCGTTTTATGTTCTTATTTTCTGTCCTGTAATGACTTTTAAATCCCTGTCTATCTTTGATTTGCTAGACCTTTTACCTCAGTCATAGAGCACATACCAAGAAATTCACTTTCAGCTGTCGCAAGCTTCATCTGTCATTTTGATGCTTGATAATAAGTAAAAAATGCTAAATGAACAACACACTCCATCTCATGTGAGAGTGTTATTGATTTTGTTGTTCCAAAGTATTATTCATGTAGCATAATTTTTACATTGCATCTGTTTGGTAAAAGAATTTTTTTTTTTTTTTATAAACATGTTTATAAAAAATACAATTTTCCAAACTACTTTTTAACCACACACATTCTCTCTCCAATTTTCAACCATTACTTTTTACTTCAAAATCATAAATAAATAAGTTTATAAATCAAACAGTATTACCGAACGGAGGCGGCAATCCTTTTAAGTTATGTCTGACTTCGGCAGGACAACGTCTGGCGCTTGCTGCCGGAGGTGGATGTAGTCAGTGGCTGGAGGTTTTTGGGCTGCCAGCCATTATAGTCATTCTTCTTGACTATAAGTTATTCAAGCACCATCCTTATATGTGATGCTTGATACTGAGGGTGTTTTTGATGAAAGATGGAAAAAAAAAAAGGGAATTATTTTTTCTTTCCTACTTTTATTTTCTTACATTAAGTAAGAGAAAATATTTGGAAGGAAATGGACTAAAATATATTTTATTTGCTTGTACCTAGAAAATATTTAGTATGAAAAATTAGTCAATTAAACAAGAAATAAAGAAAATATATTTCTTGATTAGGCATTTTCATGAAAAATATGTACAATCAAAGGCACCCTAGCTAAGTTATCCAACCAAAGATGCATGTTATTCCTTCGCCAGTCCTATTTTTTTCCAATTTTTTTATACATTTGATCTTATTTCTAGTTTGGCAGCAATATAATGTGATTTAATTGTTTTTTTTTTTTTTTTTAAAGACATTTGAAGACAAGGGTTCAAGGTCAGGTTTTCAACAACGTTTTGGAATCTAAATTACCAGTTGACGTCTCTAAAATACTCAGATGCCAATATTTCAGCCAATTCATCTTGATGTATCTAATTTTCTTAATGGTATGACTTGTTGTGGGAGTGAGATGGGAAAAAAGGATCGAAGGTGAATGTCATTAATATACAATTTTTATGCTAAACTGTTAAATATTGAAATATTTGCTCACGATGTTTTGAAGAATTTGAGCACAAATTTGTTAATTGATATTTACTTTTATGATTCTTGATTTTTTTTTTTATCTCCATTTTGACAATAAATGGCTCAATTCATCACATTTCTTGTATGCTTGCTCACAATTTGTTTAATTTGAACATTACAGAACCGCCGGAGGTGGAGAAAAAAATAAGTAAGTTGCACTTTGATTAATTCTTGATTTTGTTAATCTGTATGTATTTTGACAATAAAGAGCTCAATTCATCTCTTTCATGTATACTTGCTCATAATTTGTTTTAATTTGAACATTACAGGACTACTGAAGGTGGAGAAAAGAAGTAAGCTACAATACTATGATTCTTTTTTTTCTTTTTTTTTTTAACTGTATTTGGGCAATAAATAGTTCAATTCATTCCTTTCCTATATAGTTGCTTACAATTTATTTTAATTTGAGCATCACAGGACGACTGGCGGTGGAGGAAAGAAGAAGTGAGCTGCTGCACTTAGATATTCTTGATTTTTTTTTTTTTTTTAATTTGTATTTTGGCAATATATAGCTCCATTCATCCATTTCCTGTATACTCACAATTTGTTTTAATTTGAACATTACAGGACTACTGGAGGTGGAGAAAAGAAGAAGTAAGTTGCTTAATTCACTTTGGTTCTTGGTTTTTTTATTCGTATTTCGGCAATAAATAGTTCAATTCATCCCTTTCATATATACTTGCTTACAAATTGTATTAATTTGAACATTACAGGACTGGTGGAGGTGGAGAAAAGAAGAAGTAAGCTTCTCCACTTTGATTCTTGATTTTTTTTTTTATCTGTATTTAGGTAACAAATAGCTCAATTCATCCCTTAAATGTATACTTGCTCACAGTTTGTTTTAATTTTAACATAATAGGAATGCTGGAGGTGGAGAAAAGAAGAAGTAAGCTGCTGCACTATGATTATTGATTTTTTTAATCTATATTTTGGTAATAAAGAGCCCAATTCATCTCTTTTTATGTATACTTGCTCACAATTTGTTTTAATATGAACATTACAGGACTGTTGGAGGGGGAGAAAAGAAGAAGTAAGTTGCTGCACTTAGATATTCTTGATTTTTTTTTTTTAAATCTGTATTTTGGCAATAAATAGTTCCATTCATCCATTTCATGTATACTTGCTCACAATTTATTTTAATTTTTATATTACAGGACAGCTAGAGGTGGAGAAAAGAAGAAGTAATCTGCTACACTTTGATTCTTGATTTTTTTTCTTATCGGTATTTCGGTAATCAACAGCGCAATTCATCTCTTACATGTATACTTGCTCACAATTTGTTTAAATTTGAACATCACAGGACTGCTGGAGGTGGAGAAAATAAGAAGTAATCTACTGTACTATGATTCTTGATTTTATTTTTTATTTTTTATTTTTTAATTTGTATTTTGGCAATGAATAGCTCCTTTAATCTCTTTCATGTATACTTGCTCACAATTTATTTAAATTTGAACATTACAGGAGTACTGTAGGTGGAGAAAAGAAAAAGTAAGCTACTCGACTGTGATTTTTTTTTTTTAACTGTATTTTGGGCAATAAATGGCTCAATTCATCCATTTCGTGTATACTTGCTCACAAGTTATTTTAATTTGAGCATCATCAGGACTGTTGAAGGTGGAGAAAAGAAGAAGTAAGCTGCTATACTTTGATTCTTATTTTCTTATCTGTATTTTGGTAATAAATAGCTCAATCCATCCCTTTCTTGTATACTTGCTCATATTTGTTTTAATTTGAAAATCTCAGGGATGCTGGAGGTGGAGAAAAAAAGCAGTAAGCTGCTGCACTTTAATTCTTGAATATTTTTCTCTGTATTTCTGCAATAAATAGCTCAATTCATTCATTTCAAGTATACTTGCTCACAATTTATTTTAATTTAAACATTACAGGACTGTTAGAGGTGGATCTTTCTTGATTCTTTTCAATATGCATTTTAGCAATAAGTAGCTCAATTCATCCCTTTCCTATATACTTTTCACAGTTTGTTTTAATTTGAAATTTAAATGCAACATTAAGGTACTTTCTTGTTTTCAACTTTATCAGTACAAATATTATTTATTTTTAAATCCTTATTCATCTATAAGTAAACATTTTAAGCTTATCCAATTAGGAACCACTGCAAAACGCAATGCATGTGTATATCCAATTTGAATTAAAGTCCTTTACTAATTCATATCATTGAGAAAAAATTTCTAGAATCAATGCACCAATAAATCTAGGCTTGAGCGTGATTCCATATGTTCTGGTTCTCAGGGAATCAGACAGAACTAAGAACATATGATTTTATATAAAAAAAAAAAAACATTGATTCTTTTTGTAAGATAAGAACTGTCTTGTTCAGTTCTGATTTGGTTTGATTTGGTTCGATTCCATAAACTAAAATTTTCAAAGTAAATTTTTAATGCTAACATAAGTTATATCACTACTTAACCTACATTCAAAATGGATACAATAAACATCATTCAATGTTCCAGGGAAGGAACAACAAAAGGATAAGTTCAAATGTAATTATCTCAAACATCACCAATTTTCTGCCTAGTATAAATAATTTTATTCACACCCCTTTATTTCAAGGTAAAATGGAGCATATCTCTAGTCAACGTTCTAGGGAAGGAACAACAAAATGATGATTTTTTTTTTTTTTTGGTAAATTTGTATTTTTTTTTTAAAAAAATAAATATTTTGTTTGATTCTACTAGTTTCGATTCTTGATTCTAGTTCCAATTCTAAACATAGAACCAAAAGCAGAAGCGAACTATGTTTTATTTTCAGAACCAGAACGGAACTAAAACCAAACCTAACCACTGGTTTGCCCAGCTCTAAGTGAATCTTATCAATATTCACCTAAAAAATTCAAATAGTGAAAACAAACTCTAATGCTTGAAGAAAGTGGACCTCCAGGTCAGCTGGAGCACATCACGTATGATAAGGGTTCATATCACTGACTTGTGATGCAAGTAACTTATCAAAGTTATTCTAATCAGGGACGGATTTTATTCACGCCCAGGAGGGTCCTTGGCCCACACTGACATTTGAAGAATTTTTGGGTTTAAAATGGACCGTCCACGTGAATTAATTTTGGCCCAAAACAAAATTGAAAAGTTCAAAACCAGCCTATTTGCAATTGCTCCAGTCTGCCTTCAACCGAGAATTCATTTCCCAAATCCAAATCGAAATTTCTCCAGCCTGAGCAATCTCCACGCAGTGACACAGCCCCGCTCCTGGCGCTCCCCGCTCCGTCGCTCCCGCACTGCGTCTGCAACCGTCGAGTCGTCGACCAGACTCAGACTCAGTCCCTCCATCGACGCCTAGCTCCCTGCGCTGCCTGTGTTGTGTGCGTCCTTCCCTCATTCCCTGTGCCGCTGCGGCGCTACCTCACATCAACCGCCGTCGCCCGTCGCCGTCTGTCCCCACCCCCAGTCGGCAGTCAATCACCAATCAGAGACTCAGAGGCTGAGAGGCAGAGGAGCAATTGCTGTTTGCTAGGTTGAACCTATTGGCCGGTTGGGTGAAATTTTCCAATTTCAAATCAAATTACCAGGTAATTTTTAAATTTTAATGAATTGATTATGAGATGTTGATTATTTCTTTTTCTTGACATCAATTACATCTTGTATTCAGTATTCTTGTTCAATTGTTTCATGTATCATGTTTGTCTTGTTAATTTTAACTTTTAATGAACTGATTATGACTTCTGTCTAAGAGTCTTGGGGTTAAAATTTTTGGTTTATTGCTTTCGAAGTTTGAATTGATTATTCATTATTGATGGATGTATTGTCAATTTGTCATATTCCAGATTAATAGATTATGGAGAGATATTTATTAAAAAAACCTCGTCAAGAAAATGTTGTTGAGAAGAGTTCAAATAGTGTTGAGAAGGATTCAAATACATTTGTAGGAATAGGAAGTTCAAAAACGGTTGATAGGAGCTCAAGTTTGATTGAGGAATTTGATGTTGCACAACTTCCCTCTGACCCTGGATTAAGAATTCCAATTTCGAATTATGCTCCTAAGATTAGAGATCAAGTTCGAAGAACATATTTATTGAAAGGTCCTTGTCAACCATTGAATCATTCATTTCCAAAACGAAAGTTTGGAGAAAAAACATTTAGAAGATTTAACTCTTCTTGGTTTAGTGACTTTGACGATTGGTTGGAGTATAGCATATCTAAAGATGCCGCCTTTTGTCTCTACTTTTATCTATTCAAAACTGCCAAAGGAAAACAATTAGGGAGTGATGTATTTGTTGTTGAGGAATTTAATCATTGGAAACACAATGAGAGGCTTAAAGTTCATGTTGGGAAGCATGATAGTGAACTCAATGGAGCTCGAATGAAGTGCGAAGCATTAATGAATCAAGATCTCCATATTGAAACAGTGTTGCACAAAACTTCAAAACAAATTAAAGATGATTATCACATTCGACTTAATGCTTCAATTGATTGTATTCGACTTTGTTTGAGACAAGGACTACCTTTCGGGGTAATGACAAATCAGAGAATTCTCTTAATCTAGGTACCTTTTTGAAAATTGATAATGAAACTATTGTAAAGCGTTTTCAGAGTATAAAAACGTGTAAAGAAAATTGTAAGCAACTTTATTCGTGTTTGTCTTTATTATTGAACTTTTTTACAATCTGAGTTTTCGAAATTTGTGGCCCCCACTCATGTAAAATCCTGGCTCCGTCCCTGATTCTAATCGCTATACTAATTATCAATAATATAAGATAAATTGACAAGCTTATGTTGAAGAAGATGAACAAAAGATGGGCTGAATTTTATTGTAGAAATTAGGGAATTTACAGGTTTTGATATATGGAAAGAATTATGAGAACATGGGAGCGTGGATGCATGGGGGAATTTTTTTTGGACTATTCTTGTTGTACCGCAGGGGCGGTACCGCCTAGGGTACCGCCCCTCACATACATGGGGGTGGGGCCCCTTTTTTTGGGCCCCATCACCTTTTTTCTCTCTCTGGTCGGTACCCCCTGCAGTACAGCAGGGGGTACAACCAGTATTATTCATTTTTTTTCCCTACTCAAAAGAGTGAGTTTGAAAGAGTGTTCCCAAGGATCACTTGGGAACAGACTGATTGAATATCTCGAAACCACTCTGTAAATGCTTGAAAGTTGCCCTTGAAGGAATAGCTGATGAATTTTTACTTCCTTTACAGTATGAAAAATTGTCGAATTTCTGCTTTCGATATGGAATTATTGAGCATAAGATCAATGAAAGCAGTATGGTATTGACTGATGCAGCTTATGGTACAATAAACATCATTCAATGTTCCAGGGAAGGAACAACAAAAGGATAAGTTCAAATGTAATTGTCTCAAACATCACCAATCTTCTGCCTAGTATAAATAATTTTATTCACACCCCTTTATTTCAAGGTAAAATGGAGCATATCTCTAGTCAACGTTCTAGGGAAGGAACAACAAAATGATGACTTTTTTTTTTTTGGTAAATTTGTATTTTTTTAAAAAAAATAAATATTTTGTTTGATTCTACTAGTTTCGATTCTTGGTTCTAGTTCCAATTCTGAACATAGAACCAAAATCAGAAGCGAACTATGTTTTATTTTCAGAACCAGAACGGAACTAAAACCAAACCTAACCACTGGTTTGCCCAGCTCTAAGTGAATCTTATCAATATTCACCTAAAAAATTCAAATAGTGAAAACAAACTCTAATGCTTGAAGAAAGTGGACCTCCAGGTCAGCTGGAGCACATCACGTATGATGAGGGTTCATATCACTGACTTGTGATGCAAGTAACTTATCAAAGTTATTCTAATCGCTATACTAATTATCAATAATATAAGATAAATTGACAAGCTTATGTTGAAGAAGATGAACAAAAGATGGGCTGAATTTTATTGTAGAAATTAATAGGGAATTTACAGGTTTTGATATATGGAAAGAATTATGAGAACATGGGAGCGTGGATGCATGGGGGAATTTTTTTTCCCTACTCAAAAGAGTGAGTTTGAAAGAGTGTTCCCAAGGATCACTTGGGAACAGACTGATTGAATATCTCGAAACCACTCTGTAAATGCTTGAAAGTTGCCCTTGAAGGAATAGCTGATGAATTTTTACTTCCTTTACAGTATGAAAAATTGTCGAATTTCTGCTTTCGATATGGAATTATTGAGCATAAGATCAATGAAAGCAGTATGGTATTGACTGATGCAGCTTATGGAACGGTCGAATATCTCTACAATGACTCCCTTCGTGCAACAGTGACATTTTCTAAAGGCCAAAACTCAAGGACATTAGTGAACATGTCTAGGAGTCCAGTGAAAAAGTGATAGCCTAGGTTGCACCGACATTCTTTCGAGAGTCAGCGTGTCATGTCCGACACGTGTCGGGACTACACTATATGCATCAAAATGAAAAGGGGAAGGGGTGATGCACTTGTAATTAAAAAAATGATAAGTTTGACTTACAATTTTGTTTTTATTTAATATTCTCATTTTGATGCAATAATTATATAATGTATTGTTTGTATATAAGATTAAAATAATAATAAATTAAAAAATAATAATTTGCGTGTCCCAACGTGTCGTGTCCTAACTTTTTAAAAAAATCACGTGTCGAAAGTGTTCACAAGACCCGTGTATTCTCCCAAGATAAGGGTGTCAAGTCTGATTTTTCTGTAGCTTCTTTTTCGCAACCCTCTACTGCAACCGAAATTGCCATGCAATCTGAAGAAACTCAGATTTCTAGCAAATCAAGCATGCGCGGATCTCTTGAATTGTTAATTACTTGTTCAGAATTCAGATCAATAGTCACCCTGAAGCGGCGAAACAAAATTCCCCTCTAATGCTAGGCTCTTTAGAAATGAACGAACCAGAGAAGGCGCTTGTTGATGTAGCTGTGATGGAGCAGGATCCTTCTATTAGCAAAGGCTCAAAAAGAACTTGGCATAGGAACAACACTTCGGAGCAAAAGGCTCTTGCATTATCTAATAAAACCTGACAACTCTCCAACGAAGACCAGGAAACGAAAATTAATAATCCAATTTCCTTAAAATAAACCTTGCCAAAAATGTGAGAGATGAGTCACGGTTGAGGATTATATCTCCATGTCATATCTAGCACATATATCGGCGAGCCGACTCAACATTGTGTTGGTTTTCTCTAGAATGCTCTATTTTTTCAGTCATTGTAGCCTCCTTAATTTCTTCCATTCGTCTCTTCGTAGGGTTCTTCCTTGTTGCCCAAAACGGACGGGACTACCAGGCCAGAAAGAAACATTCCGATATATGGGTGTTCTGCCTCGGGTCTTCTGCCTCCTCTCTTTTTTATGTCTACTCCATGTCAATTGGGTTTTGCATATACAATTATTCAGTTGTGGGTTGACAAAAAAAAAAAAAAAAAAAAAAAGGAAGGATGATGCGGCCATTTGGAATGCCAAGTAATTCTTCTCTCTGTGGGTATAGACTTTGCTCTATCTAATCTTTAATTTGGTTCCCGTCGTTTTGTGTAGTGATATTTCAGTTTGAAGAATCTGGTAATGATATAAATATATATTTATAGTTTCTTTTAATAATTTGGAAATTTAAGGGGATTTATTTGATTTCGAAACTCAGTTAAAGCTTTTTTTAATGGACTTTTTTAATAGATTTCATTAGATTTTATTAACTTTTATGGATTTGTATAGACTTTCAAAGATTTTTGTGGACATATTTATTTAAAAGACTTTTGTTGATTGATTTAAAAAACTTTCATAGATTTTCAAAGACTTTTACAGGTTTTTATTGTTTGATTGAAAATTTTGAACACTAATAGATTAAATTTTGAGTGGTGTGAATGTGAATTGTTAATAATACTTATATGTCAAGTGAAAAAAAAAAAAAAAAAGGCATGAGAGATAAATAGTTTTAAGACAAAGAAATATTTGTTATTTAAAAAATGGGGAAAAAATAAAAATACTTCTTATATCGACATAAAAATATACTATGTTCATAAATTTATTTGAATATACATATTTTCATATATTTCGATTGACTTTTAATTAATATTTTTGAGTCTACAAATTCCTCTACAGAAAATTCAAGAATCACTTTACTTAAAGAAATCTTACAAAATTTTAGTTGAATTTATTTTCATAGAAAAATTGGAAAAAAAAAACGATGAAAAAGAAGAGAGCTAAAATATAAAGAAGAATATTAAAAAGAAAAAGAATATAACAAGTTGAAGAGAAGAAAAATAATGATTTCGAAAATTAACATGAAAGTATAGAAGAAACAAAATTACAATTAAAAGATTATTACTTTTTTTTTTTAAAGTCTTTAAAAATCTTGGAGGTTAATGAGATTTCAATTAAGAAATTTTGTAGTTGTACTTTCTGTTTAGAAGTTAGTACATAGAGGATTTCGTATGAGTTTTTAAAAGTTATTGACATTTTGAATAATATATGACTTTTAAAAGTCTTTATATAATACATCATGACTTTTATGGACTTTTAGAATGTCAATTAAAGTCTATATTAAATACCTCAAAATTTTTATGAAGTCTCTAAAGTTTAAATTGAATACACCCAAACTTTTCAAATCCTTTAAAATTTTTAAAAGTTTCAAAATTTACATTGAATTTTTTAAAAGTTTCAAAATTTACATTAAAATTTTTAAAAGTTTCAAAATTTTTCTCCGTGAGTTTATGGACCGTGTTGTCCTATGTAAAGAAGGAAAGAAAGATCTATGAGTTATGCTTGCAGTTGTAAAGATTTTTCTTTGTGCCTTCAATCCTATAATTTCATTACGTCAATTTATTTTTGGAGTCAAATGCTAAAATAGAAATGAGAGTTCAGTACTCTGATATTGCCTTTGTTGGTAAGGGGTTCGACATATATTAACTTGAAATCACTATACGGCCTCAAGCAATCACCTAGGGCATGGTTTGATAGATTCACCAGAGTAATAAGAGGATAAGGATACCAACAGGGACATTCAGATCACACTATTTTCTTCTGACAAGCCATCTACCAATGGTGGTTTTAAGTCATCAACAAAGCAACTTATGCTTTTAGTGGATTTGACTATGTGTCCTAATCTCCAACTAGAAAAGAAAGTGAAACTTGATCTTGAGATGTCCCTGTCGAGATACCACAGGCTCAGATGGAGGGAAGGTGAGGCAGTGTGATTGATTGCTTTCAAAGAGCTCTGAAAGAGATGCACCGCTTTTGGTCCCAAATCTTTGGGGTTGCTTTTTCCAATAAACGTTGCTTATATTTCTTTATGTTATTTGTACTAGTAATCTGTTTATGAATGGGTGCTCTTGGAGTAGTCGGTCTGGCCTTGAACCTATTCGCCTATGACTTCGTTTCTTAGGAAATTCATGTAGCTTTGCCCTTAGAGATGGCTTTTAGATGGAGGTGTATAACTAATAGGGGGTCTAGATCAAAGTAATGCGGAGAATCCTAGGTAATTAAGTGATCTAATTTTGATTCCCGTCAAATAGAATCTTTTCCTAACATCGATTTTTTAATTCGAGGGGTCTTTCTCTATTTTCAGACGAAGAAGAATGAAGAATAGATTCAAAAAAAAGGAACAAAATATTTGAAATATTTTATAAATAGAATTTTAATTGATACTAATGTTCAAATAAATTAGTAGAAAATCGATTAGAATAAAAGAAATCAGTAAAAAAGTGCCTCGAGGAACGTATCACGAATCCACTGATTTTTGCCGCTTCTGTTATTGCTGTTGAATTGGCCATAGGTCTTGCTTCTATTGAACCTGGAGTTGGTCAAGGGACTGCTATGAGTCAAGCTGTAGAGGGTATCGAGAGACAGCCAGAGGATGCACATATCCTCCGGGGGAGGATTAGGACGAGGGCATAAGGATATTTATGACACAATCAATAATTCGCTTCATTTTCAATTAGGCCTTGCTCTAGCTTCTTTAGGGGTTATAGCTGTTTTGGTTATGTTCTTCCTATTAGTGAGGGTGAAGCTATTTTAGATTACATAGTGCAGCATTTGTGCTGCTTTGCCTAGCAGCACGACGCAATATTGCTTTCCCGAAATCCCGTTTTCACGGTTTAGGCTACTCCCATGCGGTTGGGTTAAGATTAAGAGTTATTAAAAAATACCCTTATTTTTTTAATAAGAAAGTACAGCACTTCCTACAAGATCTCAGTTTGTTTTCACCAGATACCTCTTGTCTTAACGAAAAAGAGCTTTTTTTGTCGGTTCAGGTCCTCCCGTGTCATGTCTGTCCTTTGTAGGTGGCTTGGCTATTCCCGAGAAAAATTTTCAGAGGTTTGGCATCTACACAAGAAAAGGTTATCACCCATAGCATGTAAGGTGTTGAAAATAAGACCCGTTAATGCCTCTTAAGCAAGTATATTTGGATCCATAACCATGGGTTCCAATCCACGACATCTTGTAGCACTTATAGTTACGGCCGCCATTCACCGGGGCTTCAGTCGCATGCTCCCCTGTCATCAGGTCACCAACTTTCTTGACCTTCCGGTACTGGGAAGGCATCAGCCCCCATACATGGTCTTATGACTTTGCGGATACCTATGTTTTTGGTAAATAGTAGCCCAGGACAAGTCACTACGACCCCTTTGTGAGGAGGCACCCCTTCTCTCGAAGTTACGGGACTATTTTGCCGATTTCCTATTAGAACATCAATTTGGAAGAGATGATGGAGGCATGAGTTCATTTTGGCCATGGTACTAGGAAATGGAATCCTAAAATGGCACCTTATAGAAGACCCCTTCCAACGATCGTTGTCTTCCACAAAGCGATACTCGAGTTCCTTATGAAACTATTATGGAGGCATAACAAATCAAAGGCTAGATTCTCCTCCCCTACCCATATCCATAAGTGAACTCCTGCCTCAAACAAGGAAAAGAGATTCTCACTACAAAAAGGGGTAGCACATAAATCAAGTTATGATTTTATCAATCGCATAGAAGAATAATATATGATTTTATTGAACTAATTATCCTATTATGGTTGCGTTGAATCAAAGTAAGTTTCGACCTGAGAATAATATATCCACCTCTTCGCAGCTTAAGAGATTATCAAAGAACATATATCATCCGACAAACAAATATGCAAAATAAAGTGACTCAATTATGCTTTAATGGGTGAAGACTAATTTTGACTTGAATTGTCCTTCTGATTATGCCAGGTCAAATCTCGACCCATGAGCATAAAAGCATTTGACAAATTGACCTATTTGAAGTTAAGTTCCTCACAGTGAGCATAGGCCTTAATATTTTAATTAGAACCGAACCTCCGGCATCTAAATAGAACAAAAATTGGATTGAAAAATTAAATTAAAAATTAGAACTGATAACCGAATCAGTACCGAAATGTAATCGATTACAATTGCAGGCTGATGATAAAAATACAAAACCTACTAATTTGTCTGAAACTCTCGCCTCATATCATATTGAGCATTTCAAGGGTTAGTACATCTTAATCTTTGTAATTTGGATTTTCTAAGAATCAAAAAGTCCAAGGTAAGGACGATATAAGTTGATGAATTAAATACAATTCTACCATTTATTTTCTTGCGTTGTGCTTAAGTGTTTTTTATTTTTTAGAACGTTTTCACTATTTTGAGTTATTTAGTTAGATTTCTTAGCATAAATATTGCTAGGTAGTTAGATTTCTCAATTAGATTTTCTCCCTTGTGTAAGGTTTCGGGTCATACATGTACAACAAAATTTAAAAGACTCTCCGATCGACCTTGCACCCAGATAGAATATGTGTTAAGAATTGTACTTTTGATAAATCTCGTGGATCTGAAATCTAGCACAGGATGTAAGAATTTTGTCACTATCAGTTGTCCAATTGTCCAGCCTCTAAATAGAAATCCACACAGCGAGTTGAATCTGGAACTCCATCAATCTCTAACAGTTGGAATGGATTCGAGAGAATATTGATTTTTCTCTTTGTGCTAGCAAAAAAAAAAAAAAAAAAAACTCTGCACTAGAATAAATGCAACTCTCTTTTCTCTACAATAGTGCACTTATTTATATGTCCACCTACAACCCCAACCATAGTCACAATAGGGCTATTAACGAGCATTGATTAATTAATCATATATTAATTAATTTAATTGTAAAGTCCGGCCCAACTAATTGGGCTTGTACATTAATTCTAACAATCCCCCACTTGGACAAGTTCCAATTCTAAATACTCAATTCTCGCCTTTTGTATGTGAGCCATTAGGTCTCATTCACGATGGCAAACGCCGTGTTATTATTATTCCAATATGATTGGAATAAGATGAATTGGAATCTATATTTCTAATTCATCCTCGACTCACCAAGATCGATTAATTCACGTCGTCGTTCAAGATTGACATATAGAAAAGTGTCAGGGCAACCCATGCAAAAAGAAAAGACTTGTTTATGTGAGGTTACCGTGGAAATATAATCTCTTCATCAATATAACCTAATTGGTTAAGAGATATGGACCGCATCAATCTCATTTCAATCAATTATGTTATTCATCTCTTATCTTAGTTGATCTTATTATGACTGAAAATACCTTTTCAACTCATAACTTTACCCCTGCCGAGGATTTACATCAACTTAAGTGGACGAAATACAGGTTATAATATCCTATTACCTAGGAGTGAATATTGGACATACACAACCTTCATACGACTCTCACTATACCCATACGACGTCATTTCGATGACTCCCTCTCAAGAGCTAACATCAACGCTCGCCAAAGTATAACAATTCTCATATAAGATTCTATGACGTCTTCAAGTCAAATGACCAAATCCACAACTGCGCATTAGAGATTCACCACGACGCTTGGATAGTTATCCATATGGACTCTTTAACTTGTGAGATAAGATACTTTCTTCATAAGAAAGAAATGCAACATGCATAGTGTGCACTATTGCTGTCATCTCCTTCTCTTGAACCACTCCTTCGGAAGATACTCAGAGAATGTCATCGGTTGAGGAATTTGTTGCTCCCTGAAGGCTGGCTTTCAATCTGGAAAGTCAGAATATCGATCTCGTCCTGGAGACGCTCATGCTTTATATAGAGATAGAGATGGTGATAGCTTTGTAATGAGATCCGCTATCTTAGCTGTCAACAAGCTTACTGGCATCACAACACCTTGTGACTTATAAGTTAATTAAACTTACTCTATAGACTCTATTATTCAAATGATGAGTTAAACTAAATGTAATAATAGATCTGCCTTTACTGAGATAATGGTAATATATATCTTATGCTATCTCAACGATTAGATTTAGAGCATAACATTGATATTCTCCCACTAGATCCAACAGCTTATGTATCCTATACATAAATTTTTATATGACAATCATATTCCTTTTGGGATAGTGGTTTTACAGGTGGATCTTTGATATGTGACTCTTCACATATTCAACTTTCTCAAGGTTAGTTAGCATAAATTCTATTTTTCTACAATCTTTGAATAAGATAGTAACCCCTAAACACACACTCAGATCATCGATGAGACTCAGTTCTCTAGCTTCCACGATGGCTCCATTATCGTCATAGTACTCATTATTAGAGCTACAATGTAAGGAACAATCATAGTTCACTAATAAACTAAACGACCGAGATTGCTTCGCAAGCACGTATGCATTTGGTCTCGGTTGTATAGTTAGCTGTCTTCCTTGTTTGAACCATTTCTAATTGACCACGCCACTACTATGAGTTAATTCACAATCAGATTGAATATTTCTTTCATCCTTTCCCGGACTGAAGGATGGTCTGTCTAAACCCAAAGATTGTAAGTCCACGTTTCTCCTAGTGTATATTATATTCTTAGTGCTTCTCAAGTACTCAATAATACACAATATGTCGTGCATAGTGTCGCATTTAAGAAGATCTTATTGTTAAAAAATCAAGTATCTTCACATCATTCATTCTCAATAGGTGTTCTAAACACCATTTTGAGAAATTAACCCAAAACTTTTGGGATAGAATCATATATTGGATTCATTCTAACCCCATTAGCATTTTATCTATATACATTTAAGAAATCAAAACAACCTTCCAGATTTATCTCTACAGATTCTGGTTCCTAAAGTGAAGGTCTTATTTCTCATCCATCATAGAGAAATTTTAAATAATTGCACTTTCACTTTCAAGGTTAGAGATTCAACTTTTGATCAATAATATGTCATCTCCACATAATATCAGAAATATTGAACATTCTCACTAACCTTTTACATGCACAAATGATTTATCTACAATTTTTGATAAAATCAAATATTTTGATTATCTCATCAAAATTAAGATTCCAGCTCCGTGAGGCTTGCTTTAATCCATAATTATATCATTGTAGCAAGTATACTATGTTTGGATATTTAAGGATTCAAAACATTTGGATTGTGTCATACAAATCTCTTGTCAAGATTCTCTTCAAGGAATACGATTTGACATCCATTTCAAAAATCTCATAATTACAGCATGTTGCTACTGCAAGCAGAATCCGAATTGATTTAGAGTAAACGCATCAAAACATTTGGATTGTGTCATACAAATCTCTTGTCAAGATTCTCTTCAAGGAATACGATTTGACATCCATTTCAAAAATCTCATAATTACAGCATGTTGTTACTGCAAGCAGAATCCGAATTGATTTAGAGTAAACGCATTTACAGCCTATGGACCTTACCAATTTCAGCTTCATGCCATCATTTGACTTAGCTATGTAAATATAGGCTAATTATCCTTGATGACTAATACAATATCCGCAATCAGGAATGTGTAACTCAATGGAATATACATGATCCTAATATCTTTACATAGAACTAGTGCATTCTCAATCGTCACTAAGTCTTAAGTAACATGCATGTTCCAAGCATTAATTTGTACCTCATCCAATGCATGCGCAGATTCTAGCTTAAAGAATTGATTAAATATATATGTGATACAATTAACTATTTCTCCAAGATAGATTTTCTCGATAGGAACGTAGAAATAATATCAAATCATCTTTTGGATATTCCCACAAACATATATTAGAGTTAGGGCTATTGCTTATCAAAATTTAATATTGAGATCTTAAATCTTAACGCGAGGAAGATTAGACATTTGAAATCCAATCTTATATGGACTTTCATCAACCGATTATCATGGAACCCAAAAAAATGTGTAACATAAAATGTTCTGTGCAAAGCTCCAAATTTTTTTTGAAGATTTTGCGTAACTTCATCAATGATTGCAATATTTGTCCTTTCAGATTCGCCATTATGCCGAGGCGTATGTGAAAGAGCTATGCGAAAATATGTTCTAATAACATAATCTTGAAGTCAATCAATTTAAAATATTCTTCACATTGATCAAATCTAAGTGCTTAAAATATTTTTCTCATTTTGATCTTTTAATTTATATATATTTATATTATTTGAACTTTTCAAATTCCAGATTTAAATTTCATTATAAATAACAATGACTATCAAGGTTATCTAATTATAAAAGACCACTCTGACATATACCCAATTACATTCGAATGTAACAAACTCAATGAATCAACCATTCAACTTTTCCAAGAAAAATTGACAAGTCAATTTACCTCTAAGGTTAGATGTAGACTATTTTTTTATTTACCTCACTTTCATGGTATCTCATCTAAGTTAACAAATAACTATTATTTTTAATTAAAGATGATAATCACTTCATGTTAGTGTCGTTCTTCATAAGAACTGTTGTTGATAGGTAATCCAGTCTGGGTGGCGATGTGACTTAACTGACAAAGCTCGGCCCAGGTTGGTCGGAATGACATGTAATGTCTCCAACCTGATTATGTCAGGTTGGATATTATTACACCATATTTTGAAGACTGTAGAGGGATCCCTCAACGTGAATTCGACATGGCCCAGCAAGGTCAGATTAACCGAAGATCACTCCGACGTGGCCCAGCAAGGTCGGATTAACTGAAGATCTCTCCGATGTGGATCAACAAGATCGGATTAACTGAAGATCACTCCGACGTGGCCCCGCAAGGTTGGATTAACTGAAGATCACTCCGACATGGACCAGCAAGGTCGGATTAACTAAAGATCACTCTGACGTGGACCAGTAAGGTCGAATTAACTGAAAATTACTCCGATGTGGTCTAGTAAGGTCAGCTATTACTCAAAGACAAAACAAGACCAACTACTTTCTTACACGATAGTTACAACAGTTATTCCGACATATAATTAGTTAGGACACAAAAGTCAACTACTTTGTACTACGTAGAAACTCAAGTAGTTCAGTTATGTGCTTATGTTAGAAAATCAGGTTGTAATAAGCCAGCTCACCTCATTCTTCCTATAAATATAGGAGAGGGTAGCTCACAAAAGGGGGACAACTTTGGCTATTCAAAGCCAATACTATATTTATACAAGAAATCATATGTGGAGTCCAGGTCATTCACACGATCTGGGATCCACCTCTTACAAACCATCTTTTATTACCTACGTGGAGTCCGGGTCATCCATTACGACCTGAGGTCCAGCTCTTTCACATATAATTTTCGATTACATAACTAACATCCACTTATTTCTTGCCGACTTAGAATATTTCATATTTCAACCGTCAACAATTGGTGCTAGAAGGAGGGCCTTGTGATAGAATAGCAGTCCATTCCACCAGTTCATCCAAATACTTTGCAACCCTTGTCTCTCCTTAGATAACATGGATGAACAAGGTTCAGGAAGCAACCATGGAAAGAATCCGGAGGTGCAGGGGGGTACAGGGATGGAGGTCGACCCGGAAATCAGGTCTTACCCCGACCCCCAAATGGTTGAGGTAATGCGTCAATTGCGGAATTTGACGCAAGCAGTTGAAAAGATGCAACATCAGCCACCGGGGAACACTCAGGCCCCCTATACTATTCCGGGACCACCTCATCACCCCCCCCGGTAACCAACGAGTCCGCCGAAAACTCAACTATGTGCCCGACAAGTCTGAAAGTTCTACTGGAGAGAGCAATTCCCGCTCTCCTCGTAGGGGATCGCCTAAAAGGACTTGTTGTGTGTTTAGTAGATTAGGCCCAGATCGCACGGCCCCCGCAAGGGAGGACTTGACACTGGGAATGAACAGAAAACCTGCAACTTCGAACCGCTCGGAAAGATCTGCATGAAGTCCATATTATGAGCCCACACAGACTCGAGGTAGGAACTTCAAAGCTCCTACCAAGGACGCGCCAACTTTGAATCTCAGTGATCCACCCTATGATAGAAGAGGAAGCTCGGAAGAACTCAACGCGTTGAGGAAACAACTCAGAGATCTGGAAGGCCAGCAGAGAAAGGACGACCTAGCTGACAAGTATACTACCTCCAGGACTTCCCCGTTTTCAAAAGAAATCCTGAAAGAGACGTTACCTAGAAGATCAAGGTTCCGTAAGTACCAAGATACGATGGGACGACTGATCCAGTAGCCCATATAGACCAATATGTTTCCTGGATGGAGTTACAAGGTGTGAGCGATGCCATCATGTGTAGGACATTTCCCCTCACTCTAGGGGACAGGGCTCAGAGGTGGTTACGTACTCTACCAGACCACTCCATAACAAATTGGAAAGATCTGTCGTCTCAGTTCCTCTATAACTTCATGGCTGCAAAAACAAGGACGACCCCCAAGGAACAACTGGTAACCATCAAGCAGGGAAGGACTGAGTCGCTGAAGAGTTATCTGGACCAGTTCAACAAACAAATTATGGATACGGACAAAGTGTCAGACGATGCACTCCTAATGGCGGTAACATCAGGCCTATGGCCGGAATCCCGGTTCTGGTGGACTGTGCACGAAGAGGGGCCAAAGACCTTTCGAGAATTTCTCAGAAGAGCAGACAGAGCCATTGGAGCTAAAGAGGCGAAATCCAGTAGGATGGAAGACAAAGGAGAAGCAAAAGATCAAGATAGATCTAAATGGAAGGAAAAGGAAACACAGAAGAGTGACATGTTCAGCCAAGAAAAGAAACGGGACTTTCGGGGACCAGGGAGTTTTCGACCCCATTCATCAACTTGTACGCCAGTAGACCTCCTGAAAGCCAGACCTCAGACCATATTCATGAGCATTAAGGATCGGAATCTGTTACCCCGGCCCCGGCCTTTAAGGACAGGCTCATCCGAATTGAATCAGTCTAGGTACTGTAGGTACCACCGATCAACGGGCCATGACACGGATTACTGTAAGGACTTGAGGATAGAACTTGAAAAATTGATTAAGGCCAATCTGAAAGAGTATGCAGAAAAACCTCAATTGGATCAAGAGAAGCAAGGCCAAGTGAAAATCGGGGACACACCTACAGCTGAGATCCGCATGCTGGTAGGCTAAAGTCAAAGCCAAGAAGGATCCAAAAGGCAAAGGCGTCAGCACATCAGGGATGCTCGGAATAGCTATCAGATTCTATCGGCGAGGGCTCCGGTTCTTGTCAAAAAAGATGAATCCTTCAGTTTTGATGAAAGAGATGCTGAAGGAGTCCTTCAACCACACGCGGATGCTTTGATCATAACCATGTCAGTGTTGGGACTGAAGATCCATCGTACTCTAGTGGATAACGGGAGTGCCGTGAACATCTTATACTGGAAGACCTACCTCCAAATTGGAGTGGAAGAACGACATCTAAGCCCTTACACAACGAAATTACAAGGTTTCACTGGAGATTACGTCACAGCGCTGGGTCAAATTGCACTCATGGTAGAACTCGGGAATCCTCCATGCACCAGGCGAGTAATAGCGAATTTTTTCGTAGTAAACATACCGTCCAACTATAACGCAATCCTAGGAAGGCCTATTTTACATGAACTGAAGACGACCACCTCAATATACCACTATGTGATGAAGTTTCCCACTTCCCGTGGGGTAGGAGTAGTGAAGGGAGATCAGAGGATGGCCCGAGAATGCAATCTTAGTTTCTGCCCTTGCCAGGCACATCAAGTGAAGGCCAGATGAAAGACCAGGTTGAAGAGATCCAAACGTTTGATCCCCGCCTGTACCAAAATGAAACCAAGACTGGACCAGTGGTGGCCCTGACATTGATAACTTTGACCCAGACAAGCCTGATTTGCAGTTAAAAATTGGGAAAAACCTTCAAGAGCCAGAAAGGTCTGAACTTGTAGACTTTTTTGAGAGAAAATAGAGATGTTTTAGCCTGGACTCATGCTGACATGGAAGGAATACTAGCGCATCTGGCCTGTCACAAGCTCAACATTGATCATGCAGCGAAACCGAAAAGACAGAAGCGTCGTCCATTAAATGGGGAGAGGTAGCAAATGAGATCTTGAAGTTATTGGGGAATGGATTCATACGGGAGGCTAGGTGTCCAGAGTGGGTGTCCAATCCAGTTCTCGTGCGAAAGAACAATAAATCCTGGAGGCTCTGTATTGATTTCACATACCTGAACAGAGCTTGCCCCAAAGATAGCTTTCCACTTCCACGCATAGATCAAATGGTAGACGCCACGGCTGGGCATGAGCTATTGAGCTTCATGGATGCATACTCAGGCTACAACCAGATTCCCATGTATGGCCCAGATGAAGAGCACACATCATTCATCACAGACAGGGGGTTATATTGTTACAAGATGATGCCATTCGGGTTGAAGAATGCAGGGGCAACCTACCAGAGAGGTCAACAGAATGTTCGTAAAGCAGATAGGTAAAACTATGGAAGTATACATGGATGACATGCTGGTAAAGAGCATCAAATCATCAGACCATGTCCAGCACCTGTCTGAAATGTTCATCATTCTTAGACAATACAAAATGAAGATGAATCCACAAAAGTGTTCTTTTAGAGTAGGATTCGGGAAGTTTTTGGGATACATGGTACATCAAAGAGGAATCGAAGCCAACCCGGAAAAAAATCAAAGCCCTGATTGACATGAAAGCCCCAACCAACATAAGGGAAATCCAGAGTTTGACAGGAAGAATAGCAGCTTTGAACCGATTCGTCTCAAAATCGACAGATAAGTGTAGACCTTTCTTCGAAGCGCTAAAAATGGGAAAGAACTTCCAGTGGAGGGAGTAATGTAAGAAAGCTTTCGAAGACCTAAAAAAGCAACTCGCCTCACCACTTATACTCTCCAAGCCAATAGCAGGAGAAGTGTTGGAATTATACCTAGCAGTGTCAAAGAGGTCTATCAGTTCAGTTCTGATCAGGACAGATCATGGTGTTCAGCACCCCGTTTACTATGTCAGTCAGGTCTTGAAAGATGCAGAGTTGAGATATCTGCCTATGGAGAAATTAGTGCTGGCTTTAATTATGAGTTCGAGGAAATTGAGACCTTACTTCCTGGAGCATTCACTGGAGGTGCTAACCAACTATCCACTACGACAAACCTTACAGAAGCCGGACACTTCGGGAAGATTGATGAAGTGGGCAGTAGAATTGGGACAATTCGACATCACTTACAAACCAAGGACTGCAATTAAGGGACAAGCATTGGCTAATTTCATAGCAGAATTCCACATGGACATAGACCCACCCGACCGTGATGAACTCTAGTCCCTGTATGTGGATGGGTCGTCAAATAAGAATTGCGCAGGAGCTGGAGTTGTTCTAGTCAGCCCCGAGAAATTACTATATTGCCAGTCCCTCCGCTTTGAGTTCCCAGCAACTAACAATGAGGCAGAATATGAAGCCCTCATTGCAGGTCTAAAAATGGCAAGAGGTATGGGAATAGCCAGAGTGACTGTACACAGTGATTCCCAGTCCAAGGAATCTATAACACGAAAGAAGAGAAAATGGCATCTTATCACAAGGTGGCCAAGAAAGAACTGGAGAAGTTCATCCATGTGGATATCATACAGATACCAAGAACCCAAAATAGTCAGGCAGATGCTCTCGTTAGGCTAGCCACTAGCGAAGGAGCTGAGACTTTGGACAGTGTGCCTATTGAAAGGGTCCAAAACTCAGCCCTAGGGAAGCGGAAGTGCTAACGATGGCAATTGACACAAATAAGAGCTGGATGGATGAAATCATCCATCACTTAAAGGAGGGAGTAGTGCCCCCAAGCAAGGACGACGCTCGGAAGCTCAAAATCAGGTCCGCCAGATATACTCTGATAGACGATGTGTTATACAAACGAGGTTTTTCCCTCCCACTACTTAGATGCTTGAATGAAGAGGAAGCCCTATATGGTATGAAAGAAATACATGAAGGAATGTGTGGCAACCATACTGGAGGACAATCCCTAGCATTCAAGATCTCAAGACAAGGATACTTCTGGCCGTCCATCAAGAGAGATGCCATGGAATTCGTGAAGAAATGTGATAAGTGTCAGAGATTTGCCCCAATGACCAGATCTACCCCGGAAGACCTGACTTCTGTGATGGCACCATGGCCATTCGCAAAATGGGGCATTGATTTAATTGGACCGTTTCCAACGGGAAGAGGATCAACAAAATATGCAGTAGTGGCAGTAGACTATTTCACAAAATGGGTTGAAGCAGAGGCCTCTGCGAAGATCACTGAACAAAAGAAAACGGACTTCATATGGAAGTCAATCATCTGCAGGTTTGGTATTCCTCATTCGATCACTGATAACGGGAGACAATTTGACAATGCAAAGTTCAGGTCATTCTGTGAAGAACTGAAGATTAAGAATCACTACTCTACCCCGTGCCACCCACAAGCAAACGGGCAAGTGGAAGCAATTAATAAAATCATCAAACACACACTGAAGACCAGATTGGATGAGCTGAAAGGGGCATGGGCTGATGAACTACCTGCAGTGCTATGGTCTTACAGGACGACATGCAGGACAGCAACAGGAGAAACTCCTTTTGCCCTCACCTTCGGATCTGAAGCTGTGATCCCTGTTGAGGTGGGAATCCCCTCAAACCGAATTCAATATTTTGAGGAGAAGAGGTTAAACTCAGATCTCAAGAACGAGTCCTACAAATAGAGAAGCACCAGATACTATAATTCTAAAGTCGGGAGCAGAAAGTTCCACGCTGGAGATTTGGTACTCAGGAAATTGTTCTTAGCCACAAGGGAAGCTCAATCTGGCTCACTTGGCCCATCTTGGGAAGGACCTTACAGAATTAGGAAAACCTTGCAAAACGGGGCATATGAACTAGAAGCTTTAGAAGGAAAAACTTTACAACATCCATGGAATGCAGAACATTTGAAAAAGTACTATCAGTAATCGTTTCACTAGAAGATATGTAATGACCAACGTGTCTTAAAGATATTTCGTTGAATAAATTCCTTTTTACAAAATTTGCAAGTGTTCTTGATAAAATAGGCCACGTGCTCATCAGGTCTGCCACGATGGAATTTACGAATTCCCTAGGACCTCAAGCTAAAAGCTCATCAGGTCTGCCACGATGGGATTTACGAATTCCTTAGGACCTCAAGCTAAAAGCTCATCAGGTCTGTCACAACGAAATTTACGAATTCCTTAGGACCTCAAACTAAAAGCTCATCCGGTCTGCCACAACGGAATTTACGAATTCCTTAGGACCTCAAGCTAAAAGCTCATCAAGTCTGTCACAACGGAATTTACGAATTCCTTAGGACCTCAAACTAAAAGCTCATCCGGTCTGCCACAACGGAATTTACGAATTCCTTAGGACCTCAAAGCTAAAAGCTCATCAGGTCTGTCACAACGGAATTTACGAATTCCTTAGGACCTCAAACTAAAAGCTCATCCGGTCTGCCACAGCGGAATTTACAAATTCCTTAGGACCTCAAACTAAAAGCTCATCAGATCTGCCATGGCAGAATGCACAAATTCGTAACGGATCGAGTTAGGACATAAGCTTAATTTAGGTTCGCCCGGTGGACCTACCATACCTAACTACTCCAGATCGGAAACAAGTTAAAAGCCTTATGGCGTTCAAGATAGAAGTTCAACTTAACAAGCCCGGTTAGTTCTAAACGAAGAACTATAGTTATGCTACAAATTTATATTACAGCACCAAATTAAACTGATACGATCAGATTTGATTATGGAGAAAAAGTTCGGCAAAAGAGATAAGTTATTTCATTAATCAAAAACTGGGCCGGACTAGCCCTACAGACGACCAAGACCTAAAACACTTTACAAATTAAAACACTTTACAAATTTATTCACTCAGCCGCTGGGCCCTCACTCCTATCTAGTTCAGCCATGGCCACGACCTGCTCCCTCCTTAGCTTCTCCAGCTCTGCATTCAACTGGTCTGCATTGAATTCAGGATGGAGCTCTTGAAACCTCTTCACGGCGTCTTCCAATGCCATAATGTAGGTATCGGTATGATCCACCTCGTATTCCTTAGACTCCTTGTACGCAGCAACAGCAGAAGTTAAGTCCGTTCTGGCCTGCGCGAGATCCTTCTTGACCAAATCAAGCTCTGCAACTGCCCCCTCTTTAGCCCGCTGGTCCACCGCTGCTTTAGCCCTTAATTTAGCATTTTCCTGTTGTATCTTCTCCAGCTTAGACAGAAGCAGACCACTTCTCTGTTCCAAGCTCTCGTACTTCAGCTTGAGCTCTTTCTTCGCCCCATCTAATTTGTCCCTCTCCAGCCCAAGTGCATGGTTCTGATCTTTCACCACAATACTTTGGCGCATTAACTCATCATGAAGCTCAGTCTACGCATGGGCTTTAGCTCAAACATGGGATATGTAGTTTTGTGCTAGTTCGAGGAAGGCAGATGTAGCATGGGCAGCGTTTAGTAGGTCCATCTCGGCGGCCATGACTTCCTTCTTCTTGTCCCAGGTCCGCACCACTATGTCAACAGAATTGTGGACACAGCTGGGAAGGACCTTCAAAAGAGTTTGACCCCGGACATTTATGGGACCGAATATCCCTTAGTGCTTTAGGGAGCTTACCCTTTAATTTGGCCATCTCCATAGCTCGGGCCTTATGGATGCCGAAGTAGGAGAAATCCGCAAGGTCAGTAGCTGCAGACACAGGGAGTGGAAGATCTGATGCAGCGCGCGGGCCGCTCTGAGCTGCATTCTCATATGATCCTTGGTTGTCTGAAACTATTATCGGATCAGAAGACTGGGGTGGTGGAGCTACCGGATCCTCTTCGCCCAGCTTCCTTTTGCCATGGGAAGATCTGGAGGGACTCGGAATGGAAGTCGGAATCCCACTGGATTGACCAGACCTGGGAGTGGGGCCCATGTAGTAGGTCTCCTCTTCTTGTTTCCAACAAAGACACTTCTGTCGAAAGGAGGCATGGCTCTCCTTTTTGACTTAGTCGGTTCTGCAAAGTAAAAAAGTAATTAGTAGTAAACTTAAGAAAGATATGAGTTCGAGATGACAATTACTTACGACGTGGAGGAGGTAGGAAGGTAGTAGCTGGATGTACAATAGTGAGCCCGGCCTTAAACAGGTTCTCTTCAGTGATTAACTCTCTAAAGTCCCTGTCACGACGATCAAGGTTACGTGCTCTTTGTAACTGCTCTTCAAAGGCTAAGGATCTGGAGGGATTGGACGGACTTGAAATAGAAAAGAGATAATTAATATTAGAAGAGGCAGTTCCAAAATGGAAAACAAGGTTTGAAACATACAGTAAGGTTTGTAATGGGTAGGAACAATGTAGTCCAGGTCTTCAATTCGCTCCAAGGTTTGCCACCCGCCACCTACATAAAACCACTGGTCCCTCCACCCCTTAATCGAATCTGGAAGCTCTTCTATTAAATTCCCATTAGATCGGGGTCGGACCATTATATAATACCAGCCAGAGTCCTTCCCATCAGATCGGAGTTGGTAAACAGAACCAAACTCACTAGCACGGGGTGGAGGTAACCTTAGTTTGCTCCAGATAACTAAGAAACCTATTATCACTCTCCACCCATTAGGGGTGATCTGGGAAGGGGCCAGACCCCAATATAGGAGGTAATTGGTTACAGTGCGGGATAAATGGAACCAAAGACCTACATCCAACATCATCTTGTCCACCGCCACACAACCCTCAGGAGGTTCATCAACTCACTCATCACTTCTAGGTAGAAAAAATAATACGGAGTCTGGGATCCTAAACCTATAAGGTCATTCATCCAGGTCAGACTCAGAAACAACAGAAGGGTGAAAGCCGGCCTGCCAGAACGTCGAAGTGGAACTGGACAGCCCCGCTCTACCAGAATTCATTTGTGTAGGTGGAATAGGTCGAGGAACGAAGGAAGGGTTAGCAAATCGAAGTGGTTGCACCCCTCTAGCTACGTCTCTCAAGTTCGATACACTCGCATCTGACCCGCTCGACCTAGAATCTAAATCAGGACACTCCTCATTCCCCCCACCCCAAGAATCAATCCTAGTAGCCTCACTATCGCTGCCGGAGTTACTCATGATTTTTTAGGGATAAGAAGAAATACCTGGAGAATAAAATAGATCTGGACGTTGGTTCGTATATTAGACAAGCCGAACAAAAGGTCACTTCGGAAAATAGTCGGAAGTGTACAGAGTAGTGTGAAGAAGTTATGAAGAAGAAAAACGTACAAGGGTCCCTTATATATAAAGACGTCATTAACTATCAGTACAGAATCTGAGAAGACTCATTGAGCCCATCAATGGAAAAGACGGCTGACGACGTTTTCCTGACATTGTCAGACCTAAGCCACTGGGAATTATGACACGTGGCAACGCTATAATTACTCGTGCTTTATTACTACTTATCCAGAAACATAGGTATGAGCGGATCAGAAATCCTTTCAGTCTCACTCCTATGGGCAATTGTTGATAGGTAATCCAGTCTGCGTGACGATGTGAATTAACCGACAAAGCTCGGCCCAGGTTGGTCGGAATGACCTGTAATGTCGTCCGACCTGATTATGTCAAGTTGGATATTATTACACCATATTTGTTCAGACTGCAGAGGGATCCCTCAACGCGGATTCGACGTGGCCCACCAAGGTCGGATTAACTGAAGATCACTTCGAGGTGGACCAGCAAGGTCGAATTAACTGAAGATCACTCCGACGTGGCCCAGCAAGGTTGAAATTAACTGAAGATCACTCCGACGTGGACCAGCAAGGTCGGATTTACTGAAGATCACTCCGACGTGGACCAGCAAGGTCGGATTAACTGAAGATTACTCCGATGTGATCTAGTAAGGTCAGCTATTACTCACAGACAAAACAAGACCAACTACTTTCTTACACGGTAGTTACGGCAGTTATTCCGACATATAATTTTCGATTACATAACTAACATCCACTTATTTCTTGCTGACTTGGAGTATTTTATATTTCAACCGTCAACAACTGTAATTAACAATTATCTAAGGAAGTCTTGCAATTATAAATTTATTGTCCTATTATTGGCATGTTCGAGAAGAGTATTCTCGATCATATCGTGTTTGAGATCAATTCTCAAAGGACGACGCCAATTCAAGGATTTCAGTACGATGAACTTACTCCGTGTCAATTACACTGTATAAGTTCACGTAATAACTCAAATTTTAAAACTCATACAACAACAATAATAATAAATTAGAAATAGAATCACGTATTATCATGCATAAATCAATCTTAGTCTTTTATTAAATAGATTACTCCCATTATTTTACAGGAATTAATGACCTTCAATTCTATTAGAACCTTGAGTGACTCAACAAGTCCTAATAAAACATTCAAGTAGATACTGGAATTAATGACCCTCAATTCTATTAGTAGCTTGAATGACTCAACAAGCCCTAATAAAATATCCAAGTAAGATACTCCTATCAATCACATATCTATGTAACTCCTAAATCATCAAGTAGACAATTGTTTGTCGCACACATCTTATGTGTTTACTTGACCATGCCTTTAAAATCTCATCTCCTTGATTGACTCATCAAAAGATAAACAAAAAGATAGATTTCGGTTAAATTCTACCCATGGTTCAGAAACATCTTATGTTTTATAGTGATAAACCAGAATTTGCCCTTGATGTCAGCTTGTTAAGTCACTAAAGGCTGCAAGTGGGAAGGAAATCATATTTTAATCAAATATCAAATTAGACTCTAAATCCAAAAAGAGAAAAAAAATTAGTCATTAATTAATCAATCAAATTAATCAATTACTTTAATTTGTGGGTTTATTTAATTAAAATCAAATTTCAATCAAATACCAAATTAGAGATTTTAACTCCAATTTCAAGATTTTAGGGCTAATCGAATTTAGGATAATACTCCTAAATAAAATCAAATTCAATTTGTGGTCAAAATTATGAATTTAGTTAAAACCCAATTTAAAAATCAATTTATAAATCGTGAATTTTAAAATAAAATTTTGAATTGGGTCATAAATAAAATTCTGGTGAAAGTTCAAAATTGGATCAAACCCTTAGAATTGCACCTTGGCCCCTTTTCATAATTGCAGACAGGGGCCTATAACTTCGAAAATTGCAGTGATGCCCCTGTCCTAAATCACAACCGAAACCCTAGAATCCCTTCCCTATCCTTGGCTGCAGACGTTGGTGATTGTCTCCCTCCCGCGGGTAGTGCGAACTTGATGACAGTCTCCTAACGCAACGCCACTACTGCGTCGGCGGTGGTGGATGCCGCCAATCATGTGGCGATTGACATTGTCGTCGAGTCCTTTCCAATTGTTTTTTGACCAAAATTAATTTTCTTTTCTAAATCAAATTTAGAAAAAGAAAAATAATTAGAAAACAAGAAAACAACTTCAATCATATTGAATTCACCAAAGAATTAATTAAATTCTAACAACAATGTAGAATCTAATACCACTACAAGGTTTTAAGTCATGCACAGCGGAAATTAAAAGACTTGAAACTAAGTCCGGATCAACCTTGCATTTAGACAAAATCTGTGTTAAGAATTGTACCTTTGATGAATCTCATGGATCTGAAATCTGGCACAGGATGTAAGAATCTTGTCACCACCAGCTATCCAATTGTCTAACCTCTAACAGAAATTCACACAGAAAATTGAATCTGGAACTCCATTAATCTCCAACAGTTGGAATGGATTCAAGAGAATATCGCTAGCAAGAGAAAAACAAACTCTAGAATATATGCGACTCTATCTTTTCTCTACAATAAATAGTACACTTATTTATATGTCCACCTACAACCATAACCCTAGTCATATTAATTAATCTAATTGTAAAGTCCGGCTCAACTAATTGAGTTTGTACATTAATTCTAACACCTTGCATAATAAATATCGTTTGTTGAATAATATGTTGTGTGTTAGGTATGCCCATTGACATGGCCTACACGGAAATGTTTATTAACTTATATATAAAAAAAAATTGAGTTACTATATGTCGCATGCTTGGTTCCAATAATTATAAGAACCTGAATGGTTTCATTTACCTTGATTTGTAGTTCAATAATATGCTCAAACGAGGTCGAAAATCCCTTAAACTCGACTGAACCTTTAGAAAGATTTAAATTAAAGTTCAATCACCATCACATAAGCTTGAGTCCGGTCAAAGACTTGCTTGAATTTGATTGAGCCTTTAATGCTCTCGAACGAGGTTGAAATTATCTTATACTCTAATTGACCCTTAGGATTATTTATTCTCATACCAGATCGACAATTAGGCTCTAGTGGACTCGAACAAGGCCAAGACTTCCATGATTTTGACTCAACCTTCAAAGGATTTGTGCTCGAACAAGGTCAATATACAATGGTAATTATGCTCAAAATTGGTAAAGACTCTTTTAGGATCCAATCGATCATTTCAAACTCAAAACATTTAAGAAATGGTATTCAAATGAGAATGAAACTCACTATGGGCTCAACTCGAATTATGCTCAAAGGGCAAGGCTTGCGTTGGCTCGACTCAATCCTTAACTATTATTGATTACTTGAGACTTTCTCAGGCAATACTCTTCCTGTAAGATAACTTATGGATGGATTGATCTCTATAATTATAGCAATCAAGGTTTTGATGCATTTGGGCCCATTTTCCTTGCGATCAACTATGATGAGGTCGAGACTTAGACTTGACTTTGCCCTTAAAAAGATTTGTGCTCAAAATGATCGGAACAAACTTAGGCTCAGACTCGGTCCTTAGGTGGAATTATACTCAATAGAAATCAATATTTGCTGCTACTTGACTCGGCCTATGGATAATTACTTTCGCACGAGGCTATCACAGCATAGCTTTGAAAATAGGCAAAAGCAATTAAATCATGCACAGTACGACAATTTTAAAAGTTTGCAAACTTAGAAGTGATAAAAGACACTAACTATGAAATATAGTTGCAAAAGGTTGCCAATTTGATCCAAAAAACTCAATGAGAACATCTAACTTAGAAGTGATCCTTTTGGTAGGTCCCTGCTTAGCAATAGACTCTACATTTATGCTTTGATCTAATTTGCTAAATATATGAATAATGACTTATCACATCATTTGGTGGAGACTAACCACTTTTGTGACTTCACGAAACCAGTCCAAAACAAGCTTAATTAGAATTTCAAGAACATTTGTAGAATGAAATTAGAAGATGTGAAATTCACGATTATTTATCAAGTTACCATGAAATGGAAAGAGACTGACTAATTACTAAACAATTTACGACGAAAAATTAAAAATAAAAATAAAGGATAGCAAATTGATGAGAAAGATAACATGTGACTTCAAGATAAACATTGTTGTTTGCGGCAGTTGCTATCATCACAACTTGTGCAAACAAACCACGAAACTATGCATATATAATATTAGTATTGGGTCATATGAAGGTATATATAAAACTGGGAAAGTACCCTTCTATTTCTTCAATGCTTCAGAGAAATGGATTCTCCAGTGAAGCAGCCAATACTCTCTCTCCTGCACCATTCACAAGCAACAGCTAGACTCAACCTCATTCGATCATAATTTCCTCTAAAGATCGAGTAAAACCTAAGTTAGTCTTGATTTCAATCGACCATAATTTAGCTTAAAGAGCCAAGTTGAGACTAGGTAACTCATGACCTTGTTCGAGCGTAATTTCCGCTAAGGATCGAGTCTTGATCTCAATTGACAATAATTAAGAGCCAAGTTGAGACTACGTAAATCATGACCTCACTCAAGCATAATTCTCCTCCAAAATCCTAAGTTGAGCCCAATAGACTATGGTTTACCATTAGGGCTGACTTGAAACTCAACCTTGATCGAGCCCGAACCTCGGCCTCATCGGAGAATGTTTCATCTTATGAGTTGAGAGTATATAATCCTAGGCAAGTCCAAGTAAGTCTCAATCCTATTCAAGTGTGATGGACTCTCGAACTTGTTCAAGTACCTAAATCTTGAACATCATCTTAGAATAATTTATCCTAGAGATAATCTAATTCATATGCTTAAAATGAACATCCTAAAGAGAGCTGTGGGAGAAGAATTATTGTGATAGAAAAAATATCAAACCTGGAGCAAAGATAATCTTCCATGCACGTTGAAATGTTTAATTCTGATCTTAAACATTTGGTTTTTAGACAAAATTAATTAACGAAGTATTATGAGCAAAATCAAAGGAGGTGGTATGGTAGAACATGATGATGATGATGATGATTATGAGCAAAAATAACAATATAGCACCAGATTGGGCTCATTGTAATTCTTGTGAAAAGAGTAGTAGCATGATACCTAATAGTTTGTCTTCCCCCATGACATTCAGGAGAAACAGCAAATAGCAGCAACCTTCCAGCTGCTACTTTCCACTAATCCACATGCTGGACCCTAAATTAATTTGAAGGAAATGAGCTCAATCAGAATTCAGTTTCGAGATGAATGATTCTGGCTATGAATCCTCACTGTAAAAGGGAAGGGAATACTGGAACTTCAGAATTAGACTTGTGCATAAATAACTTTTTAGATGCTGCAATGCAACCTGCAACTTTTGGACAAAGAAATCTTAGCACTCTGAATCGACAGCAAGTTGATTTTCATGACAGAAATAGCATCAATTAGCTCAATAAACATGGCTACCATTATCACCAAAATCACTCAATGCTTTTGTCAAAAAGGAAAACCATTTTCAGTGGCACCCGAGACCGGAAGCCCATTATTCTTCCCTGCATAGTAATGGATATCCAAGATTCAATTGAATAAAAATGGATGACAGCTGTGAATCTCAAAATAATCACTTGATTGAAAATGAAACACGCTTATGGTGATTCAAATTAAATATTAAAGGCACAAATTCCATCAAAGATCAGCACAAACCCATAGAGGGTTCAAAGAACAACTCTAATTGTGTTCACAGAAATAACTCCAACGAAACCCAGAAAAGATCCTTCTATATTCTCCCCCAATACAAAGAATTTAATCATAAAGATGAAATATTAGAAACAAAGAGAACTCTAAGAACATTACATTAAATGGAAAAGTAACCACAACGAAAACACAAAAAACACAATCAACACATGGAAAATTCTCAAAAACAAATCCAATGAAACCCATTATTAATCATCACTTCAAAGAACAAAATCAAGAAAAGAGATCCTTCAAATTCATCCAAATGCACCAATACAAAGAATGTAATCATAAAGATGAAATTATAGAAAAAGAGAGGACTTCAAGAACATAATTGCTGCAATAACCAAAATGAAATGGAAGAGACCCACAAACATAAAACAAAAAGCACAGGTAGACCACAAAACACTTGCAAAAATAAATTCAATGAAACCAATTATTAATCACCACTCCAAAGAATCTCAAAATAATCACTTGATTGAAAATGAAACACGCTTATGGTGATTCAAATTGAATATTAAAGGCACAAATTCCATCAAATATCAACAAAAACCCATAGAGGGTTCAAGGAACAACTCTAATTGTGTTCACGGAAATAACTCCAACGAAACCCAGAAAAGAACCTTCTATATTCTCCCCCAATACAAAGAATTTAGTCATAAAGATGAAATATTAGAAACAAAGAGAACTCTAAGAACATTACATTAAATGGAAAAGTAACCACAACGAAAACACAAAAAACACAATCAACACATGGAAAATTCTCAAAAACAAATCCAATGAAACCCATTATTAATCATCACTCCAAAGAAATAAATCAAGAAAAGAGATCCTTCAAATTCATCCAAATGCACCAATACAAAGAATGTAATCATAATGATGAAATTATAGAAAAAGGGAGGACTTTAAGAACATAATTGCTGCAATAACCAAAATATAATGGAAGAGGAACCACAAACATAAAACAAAACGCACAGATAGAACACAAAAAACTCGCAGAAATATATTCAACGAAACCCATTATTAATCACCACTCCAAAGAATCTCAAAATAATCACTTGATTGAAAACAAAACATGCTTATGGTGATTCAAATTGAATATTAAAGGCAAAAATTCCATCAAATATCAACAAAAACCCATAGAGGGTTCAAGGAACAACTCTAAATTGTGTTCATGGAAATAACTCCAAGTAAACCCAGAAAAGATCCTTCTATATTCTCCTAATACAAAGAATTTAATTATAAAGATGAAATATTAGAAACAAAGAGAACTCTAAGAATATTACATTAAATGGAAAAGTAACCACAACGATAACACAAAAAACATAGTCAACACACGGAAAATTCACATAAACAAATCCAATGAAACCCATTATTGATCATCACTCCAAAGAACAAAATCAAGAAAAGAGATCCTTCAAATTCATCCAAATGCACCAATACAAAGAATGTGATTACCACTCCAAAGAACAATATCAAGAAAAAAGATCCTTCAAATTCATCTAAATGAACCAACAAGTATACAAAGACCGTGGATAGTAGAAACAAAGATAAAATTTTCACTGTCAGAACATAACTCTAAAAGAGAAAATTGTCATCGTAAACACAATCAATCCCACAGAAATTATAATTGAAATAAATCTATGAAACTCAATATTAATAATTATCACTCCAAATAACAACAACAATATCATGAAAAAAGATCATTCGAATTCATCCAAATGCACCAACAAATAAATATATAAAGACCATGGAATTATAGAACCAAAGAGAAATATTGTCACTGTAAGAACATAAATCTAAAATGACAATACATATAATGAAAAAGGTCCATAAACTAAACACAAAAGGCACAAATTACATTAAAGGTTCAACCCACAGAAAATTTACATAAACAAATTCAATGAAATCCAAGTGATCATCATCCAAATAACTTACAGAAGATCCTTCAATATTCATCCAAATGCACCAAAAAGAATATAATTATGACGACAAAGAAATTACATAAACAAATAAAACATTATCACAATGAGAAATATAACTGTTGAAAGAAATGTACATAAAATGAAAAATGAAAAAAAAAAAAAAAAAAAAATTTAAAAAATCCCATGACTTATCAATATTTGATTAAAGATTTTCCAATAAACAAATTCAATTAAAGATTTATCCGTTCACAGAACATATTTAAATTGGGCAAAACCCAGAATTAAATATCAATATTAAGGAACATCCATCAAAAATTCAAAATGAAAAGAGAACAACAAAACGACCATAAATCATCAAGCTCTGCTTTCAGATTTCATAATTCTTTGACTCCTGATAAGTGAAATGCTCAATTCATGTTGATAAGAAAACTCATTCTCAGTGTAATACACAAAATGAAATGGAAAGAGAATTAACAAATTTGATCATCACTTTGACCCATAAATAATCCCTCAAGATTCATCCTGAAGAACTAACAAAGAACATAATAATAAAGATATAGAAATTATTGAAAAGACCGAGAAAATTATCACCCAGAGAACAGAGTTTCTGAATTAACTAGACGTAAATTGAATGAAAACCCTGGAAGAATTCACAAAAACCAATCCAGTGAAACCCAAATTATAGTGACGACGGAGAAAAATCTCACCCAGAGAAGTAGAGAACAGAATTTCTTAATCAACCACACGTTAAATAAGTGCAAACCCTGGAAGAATTCACAAAAATAAATCCAGTGAAACCCAAATTGATCATCTGTTGGACCAAAGAACAAAATCGTGAAACTATCCTTCATGATTCCTTCTGTGCATATTTTAAAGAACATGATAATTATATAAATAAAGAAATTATAAAATTATCGCACTGGAAGAGCAACCCAGAAAAACCTCTGCTCTAGCTCTTCTTGACGGGAAAACCCCCAATACTCATCGCTCAAAACGCTGATTGAAAAGGCCAAGATCACTTTGAATAACCAATTGTTATTTATAGGTTCCCAGTAACGGTCACATTTTCATCAATTGCACACCGTTGGATTAAGAATGAACAAACGGTTCAGGTTTTAGAGAGCGTCCAAGGTGTAAATTACAAGCCCATTGCGAAATTTTACCGATGGTTTAAAATATTGTCTTGTTGAGAAAATAAAAAAATTTAGTCCGTTGTTCTTCTTTATTTTGTGTCATTATGCATAGCCTATTTTGTTTGTTTAGTTTAAAATAAATAAATTTTCCAATAAGATTTATTGAAATTTGACGTTGAAAACGAAAGTCCAATTTTATCCTACATGAAAAATTTTAAAAGTTGTTTCAACACTTTAGGTGAATCTTAATTAGTTGGAATTATTAAATATGCTCTTTTTTATTTTCTCCATGTTACTTTCGACTATTAATTTAAAATTAGTATTTCACCCGTGCGATGTACGAAATTTATTATTCACAATATCAATTTCAATAAGTATTCGTAAAATTTTAGTACTTATGCATAATCAACACATATATAAATGCATAAAAAAGAATTCTCTATTACAATAATTACTAGAATTTAAAAAATAACATAAGTAATTCAAATTATTAAAAATCTCTTTGAATAGTAAACATCAATTTATATATTTAAATAATAAATTATTATTCATTTCAATAATTATTATTTATAAATTATTAATAACTTCATTGAAAATGTAAATTTAGTAGTTTTTTAATGGTATATTATATTTGATGTAATATTATGTGCACGAATATTGATGCATGTGAAAGGTATTACCATATTTCTCATAAATACTACATTTACCTCTTGTATTTAACATATTTTTTAATTTTCATTCAAAAACATTAATCACAATAATTAAAAAAAGATATAGTTAAAATATTTGAATTTAACCAATAAAACTTTATTTACAAAAATAAGTAGTCAAAATAATAAATTTGAAAATATCGCGATTATCATGATACGACAACCGAGTAAAGTTGAAGATTACAAAATTATACTGAAAATTATACCTATTGTTGAGATTGTTGAGATCGTACCCAAAATGCGGCACATTGGACCACCAGCGAAGGCCCATGAGGGCCCAATGGGCTCTAGCCCATGGTTAAAGCTTAGAATATTACCTTGGGTCAACTGCCGAGGTGGAATATCACGCGAACCTCTTTGGCCGAACTGATTTGTGTCTGGCCGATGTGCTTTATGCTTAGCCGATGTGCTTTACAGTGACGCATAGAAGAGGGATGTGACAAGGGATGGAGTCAGAGATGTGACACCACCTTTACCATGAAGTGACAGTCGTCCATCCCCTACAAAATATAGTAATGATTAATATCGAAAGGCAATATCTCCTTTTTTAGAAGTTAGGGTAAATACAAGTGTAAAGTACGCCACGTGTCACGATCCGAAACAACGAGTTCCTCTATAAATAGAGTACTCCTCCCGCTTTGTAAGAGATTAGCAATTTCATACTCTTAACTTAATATTTTACTCTCACTCCCTTTTCTCTCTTTTACACATTTATATTTCTCGCACACAATTTATATCTGCTTGAAATGAGCACTGACTTTGACATCGGAGTGCAAATGGAAGTCACCCCGGCCCCCTTTGCAAACTGATCGTTAGTCACAGTGCGCAGGAGATCCACGTGTTCAAGAGGGAGGAGCTGAGACGTGTTGGTCTAAGGTCCAGCCGAGTTTTGTGGTCAACATTTTGACGCCGTCTGTGGGAACTCATACTGCTAACCACGAAAACTCATGGTGAAAAGCTATACGCGCAAAAGGAAGCCTTGAAAAAGGGGCGAGCGACCTCTTGCAAAAGAGCAACGAACCACAAGAACTTTGAAACATAAGTTAATTAACCCTGAAAAAGGCAAGAATTTTGAAACATAAGTTTATTAACCTTGAAAAGGGCAAGAATTTTGAAACATAAGTTTATTAACCTTGAAAAAGGCGTGGAACTTTGAAATACAAGTTTAATAACCTTGAAGAAAGCTTAGAGTTTTGAGATAAAAGTTCACCTATCTTTGAAAGAGAAGATAAAATCAAAAAATTGTTCTGAACATGAATGAAAGTGACGAAGATATTAACCCTCGTAGGAGTAGAAATGACCAGCTCAGCGAGGAGGAGGCTCCTCAGAGGCCTCGTGAGAAAACAAACGAGGGGGTGGCCCAACCTAACCCTCTGCGTCGGCACCAAAATCACCGCATGCTGCGAGACATGACTTGCATGGCAGCCCAAATGCTGGAAATGCAGAAACAACAGATAGAACAAACTGCTGCGATGAATGCTTACATGGCTAGAGGGTATGTTATGAATGAGGCCATTATAGCCCCGCAATATTCACAGCCACATTACTCACCATTCGATGCGGCCACTGCCTCCTATTATTATCAAGATCCACAGGCATATGTCGAGGTGGAATCCGTGCCCCTCTACGAAGAAGGCCCGGAGCATGAAACACCTGAAGAACAAGACCAACTCCCAACTAGACACAGGGAGGCTTCGCCCGCAAAATCTGGAAGTGTCTTCAGCCGGATAGGAGGGCTATTCAGAGGCAAGCGATGGGGTCGAACTGATCAAGGTCTGCACAATGCGGCTGAGCCTAGAAATAGGCGGGAGCGACGCGCTGAAGAAGCCTTGTCGTGGAGTCAAATGCATAGGGATCAGCACGGTACGGGAGTAGAAAAGTTGGCCCCCACGCATGAGCCTAGGAATAGTCAGGAAAGGTGAGCCGAAACAGCTGTGACCAAATCTCGTAATAATTTACCTACCCATGAAAGGCCAAACTACTGCCGAGTTTTTGCCACCACAAAAGCAGGAGTACGCTTCACCGCCCTACGACGAATACCATGACCAAATGTATTCCAGTCATGACGAGAACAGTGAACTACCCTCATACGAGCTGGATGACGAAGAGGAAATAAGTCCCTTCACGAAGGGCATCCGTAGGTGCCCAGTGCCTCATGATTTCGAAATGCCAGAAATAACAAAGTATTCTGGCCGAGGTGACCCTGACAATCACCTGCTAAACTACCGCGCTAGTATGGAAATAGCCGGAGCTACTCCGGCATTGAAGTGCAAAGCTTTTGCTTTAACCCTTGAGGGAAGTGCGATACGATGGTTCAAAAAGTTCCCTCCTGGTAGCATCCACAGTTGGAGAGTTCTGAAACAGGCTTTAAAAATGGCTTTGTTTCCTCCAGGCCTGGCCAGCTCCCACTCCAACGCCTTCAGGACCTAAGGCAAGTAAGGGATGAATCTCTGAAAAGTTACCTAGCTTGGTTTACTGAAGAGATGCACATTTGTGAAAACATCACAGAGGCGGAGATGTTTTCCGCATTGAAAGGAGGGCTAGATATGACGAGCATGTTTTGGAGCATGTCCGAAGCAGGAAATCGAGGGATTACAACTCCCTAGTAGACCTGATGAAGGAGGAGATCGTATCAGAAGAAATGGCTAGGGCCAGAGACAACCATCCTCAAGGGATATACAATCTTGGGTATTCTAATGAAGCAAACCTCAAGAAAGGAGGTAACAAGCATAGGTTCGGCAGTAACCGAAGTGGAGCGCCGCGTCCATTTCCGGGGACAGGGTCCAGCTATGCAGCAGAGATCACGGAAGCTATCCCCAACTTGCACTCCAACGCTCCTTCTCAGAATCCTCCCATGGCTCAAGGAAGAATGGAAAGTAGCCGAAGTGGAAAACAACCCATGATTGGGGCTTACTGCGCCTACCACAGGTATTACGGTCACGCAACAGAAGATTGCAAGAAAATCCACATGTTAGCGGACCAAAAGGCGCATGGAAGAAGGGGAAGTGATTTCTCCCCTGACAAGGGGAGAACTCAAAAACCAGGTGGCCAGAAGTTCAACCGAGCTGACAGGAGAGCTCCGTGGAAGAACTCGACCAAAGAGAGGATTGACAATTGTCAAAGAGACAGGAACAAGGGCCAGGACACCTCCTCGGCACATGCTAAAGATACAAGAGAACCACCTACGCCTGTAGCCGACCCTCCTATTCGTGAAATCGACACAATATTGGGAGCTCCCCACCCAGGTGGGAGTACAAACAACTCCTAAAAGAGATACATCAGAGAAGCCAAGCAGCCTGCCAACGTGAATTACCATATCCATTCACATCCTGTTGGGATGCCTCAGACAGAATCTATCACCTTTACCCAAGACGATGCTATTGGAGTACACTTTACACACAATGATGCATTGGTTATCAGGGTAGTAGTGGCTTGGAATGGGTTGTCACGAATGATGGTGGATGATGGTGCCTCAGTAAATGTGATTTACGGGGTAACTTTTGATAAGATGGGGATCAACATTCCAATCATTCCACTCCCGGATCCAATATATGGATTCACTGGGGACAACATAACTCCCAGAGGATCCATAACCCTTATGACTGAGGTAGGGCAAGCACCAACTCTTTCCACAATCCCCATGAAATTCTTGGTTGTGGACAAAATCTCCTCCTATCATGGCTCAATTGGGAGGCCAGGCCTCATTGACTTGGGAGCTGCAACTCATACAAAATACATTTACATAAAATTCCCCACGGAGCATGGTGTTGCGACTGTAAGGGGGAGCCAAACTGAATCACATGCCTGTTACACAAACGCAATCCGAAAATTTCAAGACCGGAGCTTGAACATGATTAGCGATGTAGCAATGGCCGAGGCTGCTCCAGACCCTGAAAGACTAGGTGGAGGACCCTCAGGAAATGAGGATGTTACAATGACGCTGGAAGAAGATCTGGCAGATCTGGACCCAAGAATGGCAGGAGCTAATTGCTCTACCCCAGCTGAAAGGTTGGAATGCTTCGGTGTAGATCCACTTAACCCAATCAAGGAGTTGCAGATTGGATTGGATTCACCGGTTGAATACAAAGATCAGCTGAAAAGCTTCTTACTTGAAAACCTCGATGTATTCGCATGGAAACATGATGGCATGGTTGAGATCGATCCTAAAGTGGCCTGTCACAGACTCCAGCTTGATCCCAGAAGCCCTGGGCACAGCCAAAAGAGAAGACCTATGAGTTCTGATAAGTATGAGGCCTTGAAAGAAGAGGTTACGAAGCTGTTGAAAAATGGCTTTATCAGAGAATCCCGGTATCCGAAGTGGCTATCAAACCCTGTTTTGGTACCAAAACATAATGGGAAGCTGAGAGTATGTATTGATTTTTCAAATTTGAACTAGGCATGTCCCAAAGACAGTTTTCCATTACCTCGGATTGATCAGTAAGTTGACTCTACAGCGGGACATGAGATGCTGAGCTTTATGGATGCATACTTCGGATACAATCAAATCCCCATGTATGAATCAGATGAGGAGCATACTTCGTTTATTATAGATAGGGGACTCTATTGTTACAAAGCTATGCCATTTGACTTAAAAAATGCTGGAGCTACTTATCAAAGGTTGGTAAATCGCATGTTTTCAGAACAATTAGGAAACACCATGGAGGTATATGTTGATGACATGCTGGTCAAAAGCATGGTCGCCACAGAGCATATCCGTCAATTGTCAGAGGCCTTCGATGTTTTGAGGAAATGTCGAATGAAGTTCAACCCAGCGAAGTGCGCTTTTGGGGTAGCGTCCGGAAAATTTCTTGGATTCATGGTGAATAGGAGAGGGATCGAAGTCAATCCCAATAAAATCAATGCTTTGTTAAACATGTGATCACCTCGGAATCTAAAAGAAGTACAAAGCTTGACGGGGAGAATTGCGGCCTTAAATCGATTCGTTTCCAAGTCCACTGACAAATGCTTGCCATTCTTTAAGGTCTTGAAGGGAGGGAAGCGATTTCAATGGACGTCGGAATTTGAGCAAGCTTTTGCCGACCTGAAAGCATTCTTGGGACAAGCCCCATTACTATCAAAACCAAAGGCTGGCGAACTTCTCTACTTATATTTAACCGTATCAAAAGAGGCTGTTAGCTCCGTATTGGTCAGAGAGGAGGATGGGAATCAGTTCCCGGTGTATTAGGTAAGAAAAGCCATGATGGATGCTAAAACACGTTACCCAAATATGGAAAAACTTGCTTTCTCGTTGATCACGGCATCTCGCAAGCTCCGTCCCTACGTTTAGTCGCACTTCATACATGTGCTCACCAACTTTCCTATGAGACAGGTGTTGGAGAAACCAGATGTATATGGAAGGTTAATGAAGTGGGCGATTGAAATTAGTCAGTTCGACCTACATTATGAGCCTCGGACCGCTGTGAAGGGTCAAGCATTAGCGGATTTCGTAGTTGAGTTCACACATCTGTCGGAGGTTGAGATGGTTGATAACACGAATGACAGTCGAGAGTGGAAATTGTTCGTTGATGGGTCCTCGGCTGAGGGACGATCAGGTGCGGGAATATTGCTAATAAGCCTAGAAGAATTCAAACTGCACAATGCGATCCATTTTGACTTTAAAGCCTCAAACAATGTTGCTAAATACGAGGCGCGTAGTGGCGAATAGTGATTCGCAGCTCGTTGTGAGTCAGTTTAATGGACAATTTTCTGCCAAAGAACCAGCAATGATTCCTTACTTGAAAAAAGTAAGAGATTTGGCTGTGCACTTCGGAAAAATGGAGTTACGGTACATTCCCAGAACTGAGAATTCCAACGCCGATACTTTATCCAAACTAGCAAGCAGCAATGACTCAGAGTTCCATAATCTGATCCCAATTGAGCACTTATTGACCTCTTCTATTGAGCCAGGGATGGAGATTTTGGCAATAGAAGAAGAAGGATCATGGATGAATCCTATACTAGCATACTTGAAGCATCAGACAGTGTAAGACGAGCCTGAAACAACTCGAAAGTTGCAAATATATGCCGCAAATTTCGTACTTTTGGATGACTTGCTCTATAAACGGAGCTATACCTCCCCTTTGCTGAGATGTGTGGGGCCGGAGGAAGGACGGTATGTGATGAAAGAAATCCATGAGGGCATATGTGGCAACCACGCCGGGGCATTATCACTAGCTCGGAAAGCCCTTAAATAGGGATATTTTTGGCCGACTATGCGAAAGGACTCCCATGACTTTGTGCGCAAATGCGATAAATGTCAAAGGCATGCAACCATACCGCATCAACCACATCACAAGCTAACTGTGGTGACTAGCCCTTGGCCTTTTGCGAAGTGGGGGGGTTGATATTATTGGTCCTATGCCTAGGGGCGCTGGTAATAATTGCTTTGCAATAGTGGCAATTGACTACTTCACCAAGTGGGTCGAGGCGGAACCCCTGATGAGGATTACCGAGGCCAACACCACAAAGTTCATCTGGAAGAATGTCATAATGCAAAACAATTCAAAAATAGAAGCATAGATGAATTGTGCGACGATTTGGGAATTAAGAAATTATCTCCACATCACCCACAAGCTAACGGACAGGTTGAAGCTGTGAACAAGATCATAAAGAATACCCTGAAAACGAAGCTGGAGTCCAAAAAGGGCGCATGAGTAGATGAACTCCCACAAGTATTATGGGCACTTCAAACCACCTCGCACACTGCCACTGGTGAAACGCCTTTCTCCTTGGCATATGGATCCGAGGTGGTATGTCCAGTCGAAATTGGGGTCCCTTCTCTTCGTCAAATCCATTATGATGAAGTGGGAAACGAAGAAATACAAAGGGCTAATTTGGATTTCCTCCTGGAAAAACGGAATGATTCTCAAGTGGTAATGACCAGGTACCATGAGAAAATGGCCCGCTATTACAACAAAAGGGTTAAGAGTTGGCACTTTAATGTTGGGGACTTAGTCTTCAAAAAGGTTCTTCCCTCAACTCAAGAACCAGGAGTAGGGACTTTAGGTCCTAACTGGGAAGACCCTTACAAAGTCTCTGCCGAGGTGGTACCCGGAACATACATGATCAAGGACTTATCTGGGGTACCTTTATGTAATCCTTGGAACACGGATCACCTTCGTCGTTATTTTCAATAAATCAAATTCCTCTTCAGTGATTACAGCATTACCATATGATTTTATAAAATCCTAAGTGAGTTACATTGAGGAGTATACCAAGTACTGATTAGACAAACATAATGGATAAATACAAATTCCTTGATTATTTTGGCTATAAGACCATACGTCTACGCCATGCATGAAATTTGTTAAAAACAAGAGACCCTTATAAGCCTACACTGCGACCACTACGTATGGGTTGAAAGTGTTAACACCATCAATAGGAGTTCATACAAATTTATAAACATAGGTGTTACAGAGTATAAGACAAAAATGTTCAAAAATTGGTCAAAATCAGATCTAACCAGCAAACATGAATGCCTTGAGCTACTTAGATCTGAGGGACTATATACATATCTTCGTACGATGCGTTTACAAGACGTTTGTGTCTGGAAGCCTTCACGCTTAAACAGATAAGGTCGTACAAACTAAGACATTGAACTAAATATAAATAAATCATTGCATTCATAAAATCAAAGTATTTACAATTTGAATGTTGTTACATTTACAATATAAGGCGCCACTACACTTATAAAAAAAAATAACAAGGCAAATACAAAAGAGGATCATTGCGGGGGGACATCCTCTGAAGAGCCCTTGCCAGGTGCATCCAAAGGATCTGCAGGATCATCGAGGGAATCATCTTGAGGCTCGGGGTACAGGGCTTCAATGGAGGATAGGTCTAGGGATGTGAAGGCTTCCTTCACGTCCCCCAAAGCCATCCTGGTCCCAATGTTCGCAAAGACCTTCTGCATGACCTCATATTCTGGTGTCTCTTCAAAAGTGTCTTTGAAATTCTGGATTGCCTTAGACACCTTGGCACTTAGAGCTTTCTCCACTCGTGATGCAACGGTCTGCTCCAGAACTTCCGTGATCCTAGTTTGCATATGTCGTTCCAGAGAGGCAAGGTCCTCCTCTGCTTTCCTCCTAGCCTTCACCTCTCTCCCCAATTTCTCAGAGGCTGCTGCCACCTCAGCCTCTAGCTTAACCTTGGCCGCATTGGCTGCTGTCAGGGCCTCAGAAGTTATGGACTGAGCCCGTTTGGAATTGTCAATTTTTTTACAAAGGGACGCCACGTCTGCCTCGGAAGCCAGAAGGTCGTGCCTTAACTTTTCATTGTCCTCGTGAAGGCGTTTGGCTGTCACCCTATCTTCTGAGGAGGCCTTGCGAGTAATGGACAGATACTCCTTAAGGTCCTTAATCTCTCTAAGCATATTGTCTTCATGGCGAAGGGCAATCTCAGCGTCCTTCTTGTCCCGTTGGGCCTCCTCCACAGAAGACTCCACCTCGTCAATAAGGGCCAGAGCCCTAGCATTTATAGCCTTGGTAGGAAGCAGCTTCCGGGATGGAGTGGCACTAGAGGAGAAGGTAGACCGCCCTATGTCCAAAATTTCTCAGTGACTAAAGCAGCCTTGGCAGGAGGAGAACTGGGGAAGTCGAACAAAGAGGGACTGAAGGTAACATCTCTAGGGAGAACACTGGCTCTAATGTGCTTGAGCTCTTCTGCCCCCTCAGGTGTCACTTCGTAAGCCAAATCTGGGATAGACACAGATGGCTCGTCCTCCAAATCCTGAATCTCTAGTGGAGGAGGTGCGGAGGTTTTTTCCTTGCCCCTTTTAAGCCTCTTTAATGGGGCAGGCTCCTCCTCGGATACGTGTTCAGAAATATCCTCGGACAAGGGAGATTGCACAGAAACGCTCTTAGACTCCCTCTCCCTCTTGTAGTTGCCCCTGCCCGACCTTTTTCCTTTCCCAATGTAGCAACCCTCTTAGGTTCAGCCCCTTTTTCTGAGCTAGGCTGTTGGGGACCAACCGATAGCAGACTGGATGAAGGCAGCAGTGCAGTAAGAGGACCCTGAAGTTGGGTTGTGGAAGCCTCAGATACCTCTTTTGCCAGCCCTACTTACAGGTTAGAAAGTACTGCTTTCTGCCTCTTCTCGATTTCGCTGTCGTGGCGAAGAGCAGGAGGGATCTTTTTGGCCATGAAACCCTTCAAAGGAATCTTTGGAAAATCCTTGGAACCTAGCGAGAAAAGAAGGGGAATGAAGTTATGAACAAATGAGGTATAAGTCATGAAGGCAATAAGGAAACAAACTTACTCATGGCTCGCAGAAGGCCGTGCTTAACAAATAATTTATTTTGTTGAATGACCCCCTGAAAAGTGCCCTTGTAAGCAAACAAGCACCTTACTGCCACTAAGTCTGCGTCAGAGAGAAGGCAGGAAAAAGTGTCCCCTGCCATGAACCAATAGCATGTTAGGAACTAGTAAAGAAAGGTGAATAGAAAATAAAAAATGAAAGATGCATGACACTCAAGGACACTAAAGCAAATAGAAGACTCACTAGGTGGGGAAAGAGTTCGGGGAACTATAATTTCTGGACTAGGGTCCACAGGAGAGCTCTACCACTCCCCCGCAACCCGGAACCATTGGTTCCTCCAGTTCTTTATCGAAGTAGGATGACCAGTAATAACGGGAGGGTATGAGCCTCTAGAAGACAAGTAATACCAGTCTTTGATGTCCGACCTCACGTCTTTTTCCCTTCTAACTGATTTCTTCAAAGTATACAAGGTATGGATGATGTGTAGTGAGATGGGATAGTCAGGGTTGACCTCTTGTCACACTAGCCAAATACCCACGGCTTGCGTCCAGAAGTTGGGAGCCAGCTGGTAGGGGCATAGGTTGTAGCTCCTGAGCAATGCCCTGAAGAAGGGGTGCAGGGGTAGCCTCATCCCGCATGATAGAGCATCATAACATATGGACACTTAACCTGGGGGAGGGCTGCAAGGTCGGCAAGAAGGTGTAGGGTGCACTAGTCGAACCCCTTCTGGCATCCTGAATTTCGCCGAGGCTCCAGCCAAATCAACCCCTCGAATTTCAGTGGCGATCTCGTTGCTTTCCCACGACTCTGGGTTCAGATCGGGGTCTATATGATACCCTGATACTTTATTCACCAGGTCTACCCAACCTTCAACATGGGATATTTCCTCCTCAGAAAGCCGCAACTCTTCCCTATGTGCCTTAAATGGGGCCCTAACAATTAATCCGAGGTCCTGGTGACTAGAAGAAGAGCCCACAGCATCTCCTCTTCCCAAATTCCTGTCCCGCTTGCTTCGGAGCTCTCTCAAAGAATCCTCCTCCTCGGATGATAGATGAGCCATGTAGTTCTGGTCTTTTTCTTCTTCACTGTCAGAATCACTCAAATAAATTATACCACTGATTTTCCTATTCCTCCTTTTAATCTGCTCCATAAAGAAGCGGGAACTAAAAATCGACAAAGATATTGGACAGAAACCTCTGACAGGAATCGCCATTGCTAACATTTCCTGTGAACCCGTTCCCCCAACTCTTTCCATTTATGCTTAAAAAAGAGCCAGACTCACCGAAAGATAAACAAAAGGCAAAACAAAATTTTCAAACCCACGCTTGAAGATTAGAAGTAAAAAGGTTTTCTTTACACTTACAAAGGAAAAGAAATTTACCTTCAGAAACGGAAGTCCAAGGTTGTATACTCGGAGCGAAGAACGCGTCAATGAAGAGTGTAGAGCGACAGGGATGAGTTGTTACGTAAAAAACCCTTGAAGAGATATAAAAAACTTGCAAATACAGAAGGGGCACTGCAACTTCTTGCGGAGATACTACTGCAAAAAATTCTGAGGATACGGTAAAGGAGAAACAATGAGGAGAAGAAGGCTTTATAGAGAACTCAACAAACTAAAACCCTTGGTTTGCGAGCCACATAATTAACACTGGTAACCAACATCCCTTGGGGAAGGATTAATCAAGGTGCCAACTGTCAAACGAAGGGAGAAAACCGTTCAGTTACCCTAGTGGGCGCCACGCGCGGAGAGATGTCACCTATCATTCCTTTCCTGTTCCTTGGGAACCGATATTAGTAGCCCCCTTTACGTTAAATGCGCCGTCTAAAAGACATGTTGGTGTAACTCCAATTTTCACTTGAAAAGTAGAACGGGAATAGAAGGTCGGCTTTACTTTCGATCCAAGCTCTCACTAAGGAATGTCATTCCAAGCTTTAAGCCTGCAGCGTCATACGATAATTCCCAGCCAATAGAGGGCTGAATAATAAAATATAAATATATATATATTGGATGTAACAGATAAACAAAGTTCGAGCAAGATAGTAATCCCGTAGCTACATGACTACAGAAGGCCATCAAAACAAAGTTAGTGCATCGAATATACAACAAATCCTACCCGCCCATGAATGACCACATCGGATTTGAGGGACTAGTGTTGAGATTGTTGAGATCGTACCCAAAATGCGGTACATTGGACCACCAGCGAAGGCCCAATGAGGGCCCAATGGACTCTAGCCCATGGTTAAAACTTAGAATATCACCTTGGGTCAACTGCCGAGGTGGAATATCACGCGAACCTCTTTGGCCGAACTGATTTGTGTCTGGACGATGTGCTTTATGCTTAGCCGAGGTGCTTTACAGTGACGTATAGAAAAGGGATGGGACAAGGGATGGAGTCAGAGATGTGACACCACCTTTACCATGAAGTGACATGCGCCCATCCCCTACAAAGTATAATAATGATTAATATCAAAAGGCAAGATCTCCTTTTTTAAAAGCTAGGATAAATACAAGTGTAAAGTACGTCACGTGTCACGATCCAAAACAACGAGTTCTTCTATAAATAGAGCACTCCTCCTGCTTTGTAAGAGGTTAGCAATTTCATACTCTTAACTTAATATTTTACTCTCACTCCCTTTTCTCTCTTTTACACATTTATATTTCCCGCACCCAATTTATATTTGCTTGAAATGAGCACTGACTTCGGCACCGGAGTGCAAATGAGAGACACCCCGACCCCCTTTGCAAACTGATCGTTTGTCACAGTGCGCAGGAGATCCACGTGTTCAAGAGGGAGGAGCTGAGACGTGTTAATTCAAGGTCCAGTCGGATTTTGTGGTCAACACCTATAATCTTTAAAAATTTATTAAAATTAAGAATGATTAAAAAATATTAATCATTCAATCAATATTATTAACTAAAAAGAAATCAAAGCATTAACTCTTCAATATTAACCTATGTTCAATAACTTTTTCTATAAATTATTTATAAGCAGCACATTTTTTAACCCATTTTTTAACAACATATTTTTTCAAAACTATTTTCAACCATATATTTTATCTCGAAATAGTTACTGAACATAGGCTTAATTTATTAAAATATTTAATAATAACATATATAATATATATTTAGAAAATATGATTTGTAATATTAAAGATGACAAATGATTTGACCATTAATAATTAAAACACAATTTAATTATTGGTGGATACACATTGGATTTATAATATTAAGAACAACAAATAAATAAAAAATCAATAATTAAATAATAATTTTAATACTGATAACTAAAAATATTGATTGAACTCATTCAATATTAATGTTAATAATAATAAAAATAATTATAACCAAAATATATAAATAACAATAACATCATATTAATTATTTACTATAATACTAAAGTATAAAGAATTTAAGAATTAAATTCTGTCAAACTATTCTACTTTTATATATAGTATATATTTCTACCAGTGCAATGAACTGAAATTGCTATCCGCAATATAGATAAGTATTCATAAAATTTAATGATTATATATAATCAACACAAATATAAAAGATACAAAAATAATTTTTTATTACAAAAATTATTAAAATTTTAAAATAACATAAATAATCCAAATTATCAAAAACTTCATTGAATGATAAATTCAAATTCTGTAGTTTTTCAATTGTATATCATGTTAGATGTAATATTATAAGTACAATATTGATGCTTGTTCAATATATAAATATATTTATTATAATTTCTACATTTGCCTCACATATTTAATTTTTTTCTCAATTTTCGTTCAAAAATCACAATAAACTATAAATATGTGTTTAATCTTAACTCATCAAATATACGATTGATATACTCACACGTTGAGATTTAACATTATTTTTCAAATAGGTCAAAAAAATTGGAAATCACCTATAGTTGATGATTTTTACATTCAAAAGTTGAACTTATAAATACACGGGGTGAAAATATTGTTAAATTTTATATCAATCGTGGAAGTTTATTTGATTTTAAAATAGTTAGCTTGCTATTTAATATATATCAATTACGTCATGTGATTAGTTCCAATTGGGCGACTTAACAACCAATCTATAACTCAGGGACGAATTCAAGATCGTAGTTGAGCTAGAGCAATCTTTGACCTTTGACCGATGACTGTCAAAGTTTGTAATAGCGAAAATTTTATAATTATGTAATTAAAAAATATTAAAAATTCCCCTATCAACATATAAACGTTAAAAAAATGTAATTATTATGTAATTGAAAATATAATCCAAGGACATTTCTCTAATTATGTCATCCTAACATCATCTATAATATTAGAATCATATGACTTGATAGAAGACGTTCCCTGGATCACTCACAAGATCATCCATTTTGAATTGAGCCCGAAATTTCTCTTTGTGTTATCAAAGGATACCAATTGGTGTACTTGACTAGAAATATTAGCGGGAATAGATGTACCACTAGAATTGGAGCATTAGGTTGAGACTCTCGTTTAGATTGAAAAATCATTTCGTTATAATCTGCACATTACCTAAGAAATTGACACATAAATCATATATTCGATTCACACTTCATATCATAACAAATAAGAAATCGTAAGAAATTAGTATTTAAGAATTATGAAAAACCTGTAATTACTCAACAGTGATTAAGCTACCATTCACCAATCACCAATAATTGCAATCAATTTGTGAAAAATTATTGAAAGTACAAAGCAATAAATGGGAATTTAGGTTCACATAGGAACAACAAGAATTAACTCAAATTACAAATTTCTTTGACCTAGAGCTAAAGGAAGCATTTTACTAACATGTGAAGAGTGAAAATGGAGAAGTGAAAGCAATGTACAATAAAGGGGAAGTTATGTTCGTCACTAGGGTGGAGAATCGGAGATGTAGACTGCAAATCGCAATGTCGGAAAGTATGGAGTTGGAATTGGAAGTTTGATTTTGGGTACCATTTACCAATTTAATTAGGGTAAATTACAACCATTCATACTTTTAGATTTAAAACTTTTAAAACCAGGTATATGTGAAATAATTATGCAAATCAGGTATTATCAAATTGAGAACGTAAATGTGGCGTTGAGTGAGTCCACTGTGAGAGTTGGTCAGTCCACTTGTGAGAGGTGCAATCCAGAGGATCCAATCGTGGAGGTGAGCTGGGAGGAAATAGATGGCTCAATTAAGACATTCGCAAAATCTGATTGTTGAATTAAAGAAGCGAATTGATGGTGGTAAGATAATCGAAGACTCAATGACGGTGAGAAGAAACCAAATCTCCGCCTCTACAATTTCGGTGCGGCCTAGTTCGAAATGTCCTCAACATCTCTAAATTTTAACCCAATTTTAAAAACCTGAAATTGATTAAATATCTTTGTTTGATGTATTCCACCCCAGTATTTCAAATTGATTACTTATCTTTGTTTGAAGGTGGCTTTGGGCCGGGATCAGTAGTTGAAGTGATCAAAAATTTGTGTGTCAGAATATGTTTTGAAATCCCTCGAAAGTGAAGATGAAGATAAAATATTATATATGGAGTACTTAGCCATGGAATTTTTTACGGGAATGCAGAAACAGATTTTAAGAAGATCAATGGAAGAAGAAGAAAGAAGCAAGAGAGGGTACGCTTGAAGTTTTGCAGTTGAATTGTGGAGAAGAGAAAAATAAAAATAAAGGTACACATGAAAGAAAAGTTTATAAGATTTTGATGGAATATTTCTCCTCGCTTCCATGTCGATCCTTTCAAGTTTTTAATTGCAAAACATGAAGTAAAGATTATAATGTAATTAATTACAAAACCTAAAATAAATTTAAAATTGTAACTAATTCAATTAATTTTATCAAAAAGAAATCTGTCGTATTTTTTAAATTCATTAATTACAATTGTAATTAATTGCAAATTTCAAATAAAGTTACATTTTTAATTAATTACAATTTGTGATTCTTAACAAAATATAACTAAATTGTAATTAATTACATTTTGTAACCAATTTAATTAATTTTAAAATAATAAAAATTTCGAGTGACTTGTAATATACAATTAAATTATGATTAAGTAACAATTTTCGTTTTAATTAAGGTGGTTGTAACAAATTTAATTAATTTTAAAAAATTGAAATGTTTTACAAATTCATTAATTGCAATTGTAATTAAGTTACAATTGTTATTAATTACAATTTGTAACATTACAATTTAAAACTAATTCAATTAATTTTAAAAAAAAAATGAAATTTCGAGTGATTCGTAATATATAATAAAGTTATAATAGTAATTAATTAGTTACAGTTATAATTAATTGTAAAATTGAAATTAAATTACAATTGCAATTATGAAATTAAGTTTCAATTGTAATTAATTACAAACTACAAATCTGTAATTCATTAAAAAATGCAATTAAATTACGATTGTAATTAATTACAACTTGTAACCAATTCAAATAATTTTAAAATAAAAATGAAATTTGGAGTGACTTGTAATATACAATTAAATTACAATAAAAATTAATTAGAAACATTTGTAATTGATTACAAAATTGAAATTAAATTACAATAATAACAAACTATAATTTACATTGTAGAGACTTCTTGTTGTTAAAGAGATCGATTTCAGAATGTTGATCGACTTAGAATAGAAGTATATTATTAACTTTGATTTTCAATTGTGATTTTAACTTGGTTCATGCTTGAAATTATCAACCTCAAAAGAATCAGATCCTTCATATGAAGATGTATGCATCGTTCTCCCAAGATCTGTCACAAGGTATGGAAGATGAGATCTCTCACCCTCATAATCTAACAACAATTCATCCAGAAACCTCCTGCATATTCCAAAGATTGATTATAAGAATGCTCGTGGTCATTTTCATTCGCACCACATGAGATACCACAGTTCGATTTCTCGCCAAATGAGGAAAAATGAATGATATTTGAATTATTAATCAAATCAAATCAAGTTACCAAGAATTTCAACAAAAAAGAAAGATCCTACGACAATTTTTTTATGTGAGAAAACTAGATTGGCATGACAATGCCTTAAAATAGGAAAAATCATTGGCCAACAAATACTAATGCTTAAAACATTTCAACTACAGGCAATTTGCAAGACGGTAAAAAATATCGCGAAACCGATTATTGCTGAGAAAATTCCAAAATATAAAATTGAATCTGTTGAATTTGAAGACCTGACTCTGGGTTCTCTGCCACCAACTTTTCAAGGTAAGTCAGTTATATAGGAGACCATTGCTTGAGAATGCAAGGAATAGGTATTTAAGAAGAAAGCCTAAAAGAAAGAAAATATAATTTTAAATGGAGAAATGAATCAAACTGAAAGGACTTGCCTTGGCTATGGTGATTCGTGTGTCTCCTAAAGGCTTGAGATTTGCAGAACTTGGGGGACCAAAAAACCTACACTCATGGACCTTACTGGAATTATCTTCCGGTCCTAATTAGCGCCGCTATTTTTTTTTCTCTGTAGCTTGCAGCTGCAAAAATGTTAATTAAAGCAATTTTGACGACCTAAATTCAAACCCTAATTGCCCGGATCATAAATGAATATTCCTTGAGCTTGTAATCAGATAATCCTTCTTCATCCATGAATAATACCTGATTTTGGAAATATGTTTTGTTTTGTTAAAATATGTTTTTATATACCTGACATTTAAAATATAGGTCCTTAAAGTTTTGTATTTGTATACTTAACCCATTTAATTATAGTTAAATTATTGGGCTTTAACTAGATTTAGTTTTGGGCTTTGTATTTACTAAATTAAAACAGGGAAAATTACACAATATCATACATTTAGATTTGAGATTTTTTAAAATCAAGTATTTATAAACTATTTTATTAAATCATCTCCAATTCTAAATCCTTAATAGAAATCTCATTTTCAAGAACTGGAACAACAACGCCAAGAGCGCCTCCTGCGTCGTGCGTATGGCATCGCGCCCTTTGTCCGTCGCAGTCATACTCGGTGGCGCTTATACTGCAGTTGAGATGGAACAGTCGTCGACCGTAGTGGCAAACCTAGCTGTTTAATCAAATTTGTAGCAAAATTGCATGGTAGGTCCTTGTGCTATTTGAAGAAGATGAAGATTAGTGGTTGCAATGATGCAGACCATCTTTTGAAACGATGGTGGTGGTCATTGGCGGTGATTTGTGGTTATTGATGGCGGCTGGTGGTGATACTCCAATAGTCATGGCTGTAGGTGGTTGTGATGGTGATTAGTTACAATTGCAAATTGAAATAAAGTTACAGTTGTGTATATCTGATGGTGGTCCGATGACAGTGGTTGTAGCGGTGCTGATTACAAATTTCCAACCCTAAATGTTTGTAATTATGAACTTAACCCTTTAAAAAAACGAAAGGACGAAAGAATCTCATCTTATTCAACCTATAGGCTGCCAACTGAAATTGAAATGAAACTGAACCTGTGTAGACTCTGACAGATTGCAGTCTCCTCTGGCGGATCCAGCAAGGGCGACAACTGGATCTCACCGGTGTTGGATCTGCCATTGCTACAACCAACGTTCATATATTTTTATCAACAGATTTTTAAATAATTCAAATTGAGAATAGACATGTCGCAATATCGTCCAATTATATCATATATTTCTACTAATGATGAATGAATACGTAAAAGATTTTAAATTGTAAAGTGTACACATTTTAGAATGAAATCTAGTTTTAGTCATCTATAAATTTGATTTTGGTTAATTATGATCATAATATAAGATCATATAAATTATAATATTTGTGTTCTTGAGAAAAGAAAGTGAAAAGTCAAAATAAAAAGTGTTGTTGGCGGTTAGAGTGCATAAAAATTAATTTTACTCTCTATCATGCATAAGATGAGAGCTATTTTTAAATAAAGAAAAGAGACTATGGAGATGATAAAAAATGCTAAATTTTTTTGTAGTAACAAGTAGTGATATTATCTTTAATTTTTATTATTCATTAAAATTTTTATATCAACTAACATTTTTTCCGTGCGATGCACGAAATTTCTATCCATGATAATGATTTAGAATTAATGAAAATATGTTAATTATACAATCATATCAAATAAAAATATAGTACAAATAATATTTTATTACAAAATATTAACGAATTAAAAAAAAAAATCAAAATAGGAAAAGAAACAATACCCACGCATCTTAAAATTTGGCGCTTAATTAAATTTTTTGTATTAAATTTATTTTAATTTTATTTGTATTCATCACCAATTTAATCCAAATAATATTTTATTACAAAATATTATTGAATTCAAAATTCAAAAAAAAAAAGACAAAAATAATCAAAATAGGAAAAGAAACAATACCCACGCGTCTTAAAATTTGGCACTTAATTAAATTTATTTTAATTTTATTTGTATTCATCGCCAATTTTCTTTTTAATATATTGATTACATATATTTTTTAAAAACTTTAATACACACACACACATACATTAAAGAAATGATAAAAATTGCATGGTGATCAAGACATTTAATGTCTATTTTTTAATTGAAAATAAATGTTTACACGATGCTCAAAACATGTAATGCCTTTATTTTTATTTATTTTTTTTGCTTGTTTTTTGCAAGAAAGTTTTCCGATTTAGAAAGTAAATTTGGACGGGAAACTATTTGCGTAAAATTGTGACATGATGAGTGTATTTTATACACTTATTTATCTGTCAAAATTAGAATATTATAATATTTTTCTTGAATAAATTCTACTTAGTTGTTACTATTGGTCATTATTTCAGGTTTTATCCCAAGAGTCGAGAAGATGAAAGAATTGAAGCAAATTCATGACAATTGAACGAACATTGAGATAAAACGAAGAAAAATGACTAGAGTATACACGCCCAAAAGTTGAAGACTGAATGTGCAATTAACTCAAGGACCAACTTATTTTATTTGGAAGAATTGTGATCCTAAAACATAAAAATTAAAGTATGAATTAATTGGACTTTTCTTTTAGGGCTGATTTGACGATTATGTGTGTATATACATTGCTGGGGAGGAAGGTTAAGCAGCCGAGAATAGAGAGGAGAGAGCTGTGGGAAAAATAGGGCACGCAGCTTTGAAATTAAAAGATACACGGCAGCTGAGAGTTTAATTTGGAAGACAGTTTGGCCATGTGAGTTGGAAGAAAAAGTCGCCTGGGAGAAAAATAAGGCTGCTGCTGGAGAATATATACACAAACACGGCTGATTGGTGGAAACTTAATGGGGAGGAGTTGCTTGGAATAAAAGGAAGAAGTGTGGACTGCTGGGAGTTAATTTGACTGGGAAAATAGAGTGGGGGCGCCGACCATAGGTATTAATTATCTTTATATACTTCCTTCATTCCAAAAGATAAAAGCAGCCGGGTGAGAATTAATTGGGAGAGAGGTTGGTAGCAAGCTTTGGTGTGGAGATACAAAGATATACATACACGGCTGGCTGCGGGGAGAAAAATAGTGGTCCTCTGTAATACAAAGTATGAGGTTGTAATTGGGAGCTTGCATTGGAGATACTCGGCTGGTGGAGCTTGGAATCAAAAGTCAGGCAGTGCTGGGCGATAAAAAATGGGAATCACACGACTCGGCTGTGGAAAAAGAAAAAAGGCATACGGCTGGTTTATTTTGGTGGTGCTAAGCGATGTCAATTTTTCAACTCTTCAAAATTTGGATTTTACTTTTATTATTTATTGTTTTTTATTCCAAAAATATGAGTAACACTGTAAATTTAATGTTTTTAGTTTAATTTTAATTCTCAAATTGGTTCCTTTATTTTCTTGTATTGATTTTATTATTGCGTTTAATGCTTCAATTGCTTAATCACCAATTCATGATTAAATGATTATTTTCATAATTCGAGAGGTGAGTTAACAATTAGATCACGCAATAAAATTCAGCAATTTCAACAAAAAGATAAAGATATAAATTTGTAGTTACTAATTGTGGTCACTTATGAATTCCTGGGAGATTTTATGCATTAAATTTAATGTTTTTAGTTTAATTTTAATTCTCAAATTGGTGCCTTTATTTTCATGTATTGATTTTATTATTGCGTTTAATGCTTGAATTGCTTGATCACCAATTCATGATTAAATGAATATTTTCATAATTCGAGATGTGAGTTAACAATTAGATCATGCAATAAAATCCGACAATTTCAACAAAAAAATAGAGATATGAATTTGTAGTTGCTAATTGTGGTCAATTATGAATTCCTAGGAGATTTTATGCATTTAGCTAAGGAGAACTCTGACCCTCTGTAGAGATACATGGTTGACTTAGTTAAATAGGTCTAATTTGAACTCGAGATAGGTAAATTAGATATATGCGTGAATTCGACCGAATACAATTTTAGAAAACAACTTGAGATGAGAAATTAAGTTAGAACATTACTTCGAATAAAAATTTTTAAAAAATGAAACACTAATCAAAATAAGAAAAAAATATCCACGTGTCTTAAAATTTGGAGTTTAATTAAATTTTTTGTATTAAATTTGTTTTAATTTTATTTGTATTCATCACCAATTTTCTTTTTAATGTATTTTAATTTTTGATTAAGTTTAATTTTTAATGTATTGACTACATATATTTTATAAAAACTTCAATATATACACACAAACACACATATATACATATTAAATAAATGATAATGTTTTGTACGGTACTCAAGATCTTTTTTTTTTTTTTTTAATTCATGAAAATATGTTGATTATACAATCATATCAAATAAAAAATATAGTACAAATAATATTTTATTACAATATATTATCGAATTCGAAATTTTAAAAAAGACAACACTAATCAAAGTAGAAAAAATACACACGTCTTAAAATCTGGCGCTTAATTAAATTTTTTGTATTAAATCCGTTTTAATTTTATTTGTATTTATCACCAATTTTCTTTTTAATGTATTTTAATTTTTGATTAAGTTTAATTTTTAATGTATTGATTACATATATTTTTAATATTTATTAATTACATTTAATACTTTTTTTTTTTTTTGCAAAAGTTTCCTAATTTAAAAAGAATTTTGGGCGAAAATGTGTGTAAAAATGGTGACGTTTATCTTATTATGCTAAAATAATTGACCTCAATTCTTACGAATGATCATAGCATAGACACAATCAGCTAAAGCTATCTTCTTTTGAACTTAAAAGGTAACGCATGTAACGTAGTCAATGACATCCTTGAGATAAATACTTTGTTCCCTACATTGATTATAAACATGATTCTAGCTTCAAAAACACGATGACCAAGCTTTTCAATGATTACCCTTGTTCCATCATACAAACCTACAACATTGTCAATGTTTCTTATAAGCATAATCGAAACACAGACCTCTAGCATCAAATAAAATGAATTATAATTATAATACCCCATCCCACTTGGCACTGCTGAATCATCAACTATGGGCCCACAAATTGGATGAATGCATTATTATAATTAACTGGATTTATCACCCGTGCGATGCACGATATTAGATATATACACAAAATATTTAAATGTAAAAAAATAAACTTACAAATTATAATAACTTCTTTCAATAGTAAAAGACAATTTATATATTTAAATAATAAATTACTGTTATTTGCATAATTTTAATATTGATAGTTACACATATGATCTACAATATTAAGAACAAACAAAAATACTATTTTAACTATATAATTTAGGTTATGCTTTTTCAAATTTTTGTGTTTAAAAATATATTTTTTTTTTATATTTTCGAGGTAAGATGTGTTGTTCAAAAATTGAGAGAGAAAATATGCGTGTTTAAAAATTGATTTGAAGAATTGTATTGTTTAAAAATTTTTTTTTTTGAGTTTGCCAAACAGAGGCTTAATAGAAAAGTTGGTGATGAGGAGGACAAAATTTTCAATGAAAAAACGTAAATTAAAAGTCGAAACAAATCTAATACAAAGAAAGGCCTAATTTACTGGATTGTATATGTAGCATTTCCTATTTTCATTACTTTTGTCATTTTTTTAATTCGATAACATTTTTGTTATAAATAAAATAAAATGTTATTAAAGAAGGATAATTGCACAACTTTCCCACCCCAAATTCGCCTTTAAAAATCCTGCCCAGTTTGGTAGCCTCAATTTTTGATTTTTTTTTCTCACTTCGTTCACTATTTATGCATTAGAACAACGGCTTGAAGTACATCATTCCGAATGTGTAAACAACAGATAAAAATTCATTAGAAAAATATAATATTATATTACAAATGTGTTAGAAACATTTGAGCAATCCTGTTCAAGTTTTTATTATAATATATGTGATTCTATAAATTTATTTTGTTTGAAGATTATTTTAGGCCGTTCGTTTACTTTTATGATTCCAAATTATAAAGTGTACAATTTTCCAAACCATTTTTTAACCACATATTTTCGCTCTTAAATTTTTAACCACATATCTAACCTAGAAAACCCAAATAATACATACTATAAATCAAATACAATTTATTTCAGCCGCCAAACGAAGCCTAATATATTTTAACTTTTGATTAAGCTTATTTTTTAATATATTACTTACATATATTTTATTTGAAACTCAGTATATATTTATATATATAATATTTTTTTTTCTTTTTTTGTTTGTAGACAAAAATATAACACCCACTTAATATATTAAGAATGCTTAATAATAATAAAATATATTTTCGAAGAATATAATTTATAATATTAAGGGTGATAAAGATTTTTATTGTTAATAGTGTAAAAGGTAATTTTAATTGATAGTAAATCACGATTTCGATCAAAATATTAAGCAAGTATTTGGTAAATAGTTTATATATCACTATTTTTCAAACCACTTTTAATTACACATATTTTCTCTCTTTAAACCGCTACAAAATCAATTCATAAACCGCTACAAAATCAACCTTTTTGTTGTACAACAACCTTTAATTAAAAATTGACAATAATACCCTCAACATGTAATTTTATGAATTAAGTATTAAGTCATTAGAGGAGCATACATGTTAATTGCTGTGGGAGTGATTAAAATGCGCAGACATATGATTTCATTTATTTAATCTCAAAATATATGAATTCAATTTTTTCATTTCTAAATAAATAAATAAATTTATAAATTACATTTTACCTCAAAAATATTAATAAACAAATTTATAAATCACATTCTTTTACCAAACAATGGCAAAAAATTTACAACTTCCCTGTGTTAGGCAACTTATTAAATCAAATTAAATTGATTATTTGTGTTTTATAGGAAAAATGTGTTTTTAAAAATTTGAGAGAAAAAAAATATATGTGATTAAAAAGTGATTTAAAAATTTGTATAATTATAAATTACAATATTTACAATCCATAATCATTATTACTTTTCTACAACATTTTTAAGACTTTTAAACCAAAAAACGTGGGACCAACGTAAATCCATGGGGAAAAAACTGCGGCTACAGTGATATTCAGACCTTGCATTTTCCATATTCTTTGGACCTGTATTTCCGAGCGAGATTTGTGGGACAATTTTGAGCGGAAATTTTTTGGGCACTTAGCTCCTTTAATATATAAAAATATAATAAATAAAAAAAATAATAATAATAATACTAAGATAAGATAAGATAATCATCCCAATTACTCACAGTTTTGTACGTAACCTAATCCCGACCTGCTACTCTTTAATAACAGACAACCACCCCCAACCCAAGACTCCCTCCCTCCCTCTCCATTGAAGACCAAAAATAACCAGAAATTTCTACTTCTTGGTGGATATTGGTTAATAAATCGAGAATTGAAAATCGATTAAAGTGACTTCGTGTCGACTTCGGCCAAATACTCAAAAGCTCGGCTCAATCCGTTTAGACAAAATTGTTTGCCGCTTCGGGGCGTACAAACGGGGATTGACCTGCCCGGTCAGGTCGCGGGGGTCGTGGGGGCTCGGGGGCAACGCCCCCGAAAGAGAATTTTGATTTCTCTGTATGTATTGAAGGATATATTTGACAATTCGAAAACCAATATCGGATGAATGAGAAATTACGGAAAATGACGAAAATCAAGTCAAAATATTTGACCGTGCGGCGCATGGTTCGTAAATCGTGCGACCACACGTCAATTTATTTTTTGGATTTTTGAGTAAGACCGTGCGACCACACGGTCTATAACCGTGCGGCCGCACGGTTGTCCGGCCAAGTGACACCTTTTCAAAAAGGTGCATTGTTTGGAAATGGTGCATGGTTTGGTCTCAAACCATTTCGTCCACACCCTTTGATGATCTATATATAGGACCCTTTGGATGTCCTATTCCTCATTTTTTTTTGATATGCAAAACATCTCAACATCCTCACTTCTCTCCAAAATCAAATCATTTCATTTGTTTTGATTTTCTTCATTGCATCCTTGGAGTACGTAAGCCTATAATTGGTTCGTTGTACTTGTGTTTTGGAGTGCTACAAACACAAGTGAAGTCGTTGTATCTTGGGAGTCGATGGCCGAAATCCGTAGGCACCGTTGCGGGGCAAATTCGACTTAAGGACAAAGAGTTCAACTCTTGCCTCGACTTTGTCTTTATTCTTCTTCTTCTTCTTATTTGTGTTTTTCTTTGCCGTTACTCTGTCTAAATTTCGCCTTGGATTTACAAACTTTCAATATTTGGCGTCACTATTCACAAATCCACCCAACACTTCTTTCCCTTTTCATTTTATCCGCTCCTTCATTCTTTGAAACGTTTGAAAACTCACAAGATTTGGTTGGAGTGATTTATTGCCAACAAATTCCAACTGAAGGGATTATTTACAAAAAAAAAAAAAAATGTACAAACCCTCTAAAGAATTCCTAAAGCATTGCAATTCTTAAGCTAATTTTTCTATCATCATACCTTTGCATGGTTGATATTACCAGATTAGACCTAGACCTCATCTTGTCACACAAATTTATACATATCCCAAGAATTATAGTAGCAGAGGCTGTAAAAATCAATACCTGGATGCATGCAAGATCAGAAACTGATAATTGAGGAAAAGTTCAGACAACATTTCTCTAAAAAAAATGTATGAAGTTTCGATGTACTGATTCTTTATCATGTTCAAATCCATCAAAAACCACACATACACTACAAAGTTCACAAGGTTATGTTATTTAGTTTGATTCCAATTCAAACATTCTCAATGTCTCAAAAAGGGTGAAGCAAGGACATAAGAAGTAACCTAGAGACCATCCCAAACACAAAGAAATTCATAAAAGATGCATGCTCAAAGTGAATGTGGTTTATTTATGTGTCTGAAACAATTTATAATATTTAGTACACATTATACCTCCGACGCAATATAATTTGGAATTCTGCAAGTTGTATGAAGAAGTTCAACTCCCTGCAAATAACAAGGAAAATAATAAAAATACATAATTAATGACAATTGTGTTCCTGAAAGCAACACCATGGGACGGAGATCAAGGAATAACTTGCATTATGGAGATTTGCACAAAAATATATGATGGAGAAAATCAAGGAATCATTGAGACAAATTGATCAAGATGGGCTTAATTTTGGGAATTGTTATTCATTTTTACATATTTATTAGTTTATTGAGTTTTACTATATATAGATGATTTCTCAATGAATAAAATTACAACTCTCATTTCTATTATATCTAGAATTTCTTCTTAGTATCAGAGTAGGTTGCAAGCTTTTGTTTCAGGCGAGCGGCCTAGTGCCGCTCATCTGACCAACTTTTTAATTTTCTTTTCTTCTAGTTTTTTTCTAAAGTGCTCGTTCATCAATTTCTTTCCCTTATCATTAATTTGTTCTTTTGGAAAACCATGAATTCCGTTAGCTGCATTCTTAGAAATGCTAGCTCTTGCTGGTGTTGTAAATTCATTATCAACACAAAAATCTCCCATCATGGTCATTAATGCTTTTATCTGAATCATCATGATTTCACTATCTTACACATAACAATTTGATTTTCAGTCATCTCAAGTGAACTTTCACCATATATATATATATATATATCATACTAGATAAAGACAAGACAAGATAAGACAATACAATACAAATTAATATCCTACCCGTACCAAATTCAAACAACACAACAACAACAAGAATTCATACAAAAAATCAACGTGTGAATCCATTTCCTATCAAAAGTCTGAATCATTGGAACATTCTCTGAACAAATTCTTAGAGAAACAACCCATGCAAATACACAAGATTATAAAAAAAAAAAAGTGAATTCACACCACCACAACGGGTGACATATCTTCACAATGATGAAGATTAAAAAAATGATAATTTTTTTTTTTTTCACAAAATTAGTATCCAAAACAACTTTCATTTCATTTTTTTTTTTTTTTTTTTGGCAACAAACTTTTCTTCCAACCCGGGCAAAGTTTGAGGAAGGGTATTAGCATCAACAAATCTCGACATCAATAGCAGTGGTGAAAATAAGGAAGGGGAATGTTAAGAGAATAAATCAAGGGATGGTCATGAATAACTTGCATTATGGCGATTTGCACAAAAAAATATGATGGAAGAAATCAAGGAATTATTGAAACAAATTGATCAAGATGATTGATGATTATGATGATGGGCGTTCTTTTGGGGATTGTCTATGTAGGTTCACATGTACATTGAACAATCTATTGATTTGCTGGTATTGATCTTGGCTGAAGGCCATCTTCCCTTGCTAACCTAATATTTGAAAGGATTGCCTCTGTTTGTAATACTCTTTAATTTATGAATTGGTTTATTTATGATTTTGAGGTAAAAAGTAGCAGTTGAAAATTGAAGAGAGAAAACGTTTGTTGTTAAAAAGTGTTATGGAAAATTGTGTAGTTTATAAACATGTTAATAAACCGTTTATTCTTATTTACCGAACGCATGCCAACAAGGCAAGTAGTCTACGTGTTAATATGGTTCCTTATTGGGGGTTGATATCCATTTCCTAATGGGTCGTCTGTCTAGGCCGGTCAAGGTACCGACCTCGGGAGTTGAGACCATGGACAAGAATTCTTGAACAATGAACAACCAGTTCAGATATTCATGACCAAGAAGTGAAAGCTAGAGGTGGTAGCATTCATTGGGTTGACATTGGACATTGGACAAAGCCTTTTTTCCTTGCCATGATTACCATTTGACTTGATGAATCAATAGCTTCACACCCTTTTTCCCTATTTCTTTTCAGCTAAAAGACTAAGGATAAAGGTGGGGTGTAACTAAACTTGCTCGATACTGAGAGTACTATGACCCCAACTCTGTTTACCTATCCCTTTCCCGACTCAATTCACTGATACCATACGTTTAAACCATACTCCAATCACTGCCAGCACTCTCTTATGGCAGCACTACTCCTAGATGCCAATATCGGATTAGTTAGGCGAGTATGGTGGCAGCGATCACTACAGAAAACCGAATACTGGAAGGCCATGTAAACACCGATGCAGCATGGTTTCATAGTGTAGGATGGCTCTTACCCAATTGCTCTTTTTAGTGGGGAGGAATAGTGCGGGCGCTAGTTGAGTTAGGAGTTTCAAGCTCTAAGTCCTTTCCTTCGGGAAGTCATTCCGGGAATGAAAGCATTCTATCAAAGATCCTTCCATGGCCAGAGACAAGAGACAGTCATTTCCACTTTCACTCATATCCTTGTTTTTCTATCAATCTCCAATTCTGATCAACAAAATGCCGATATACACATATCCATTGCATTTTGTCAACTTATCTTTTGTGAATGGGTTCCTTATTGGATATGCATAAAATGTTTATTTACACATAAACAAGGAAGTTTGAAAATAAATAATATTTGTATTGATCGAAGTTGAAAACAAGAAAGCTCCTTAATGTAAAATACTTTGAAAATTAATAACTTTTTAAATTTAAAATAGGGTAAGAAGTAACTTGATCAAATATTTGTGCAAATTAAAATTTAGTAGATAAATAACTTTTGCTCATTAAAGGTTATCCAAAAATTGATTCACCTTCCTTAATCGAATTTTTGACTCCATATTTAGCGATATTAAGAATAATTGAATCACTTTTTTACTTAAGAATATAATGTAATTTTTTATAATAATCCTTAACCTATTGCAGCAAAAGTATGATAAGCCTTTCACCTTTCCACGATCTAAAATTCAGTTCTAAACATCAAATTTTATGCCAAAATTAGCCTTATTCTTCTGCCTTTAAATTGTTTCTACTTCCATGGATACTTATAGTATAAACGGTCCCATACATTAATCTCAACCCAGCACATATTAATGGGAGAACGAAGAGTTATTCATTTGTATATGCACAAGACACATCCTCAATTTTCAAGAAGAGAGTGCCAACTGATTTGATCAGATTGATCTCAATATTGAGATAAATAGAATTATTCTTTATGTTGTGGTACATTCAAACCAATAACATTCAGTTACAAAAACTTTAAAAAAATAAAAAAAAAGCATTAATCATTGTTCCATGTCACGGTGATGTCCAATTAAATTAATCAACAATAATTCAAAAGCAAGTCTCGTAAACAAACTTCTCCAAATGGTTGTAGGAATATTTTGTGTATAGTGATGCCAAAGAAATATACTAATTATATGAAATCTGTGCCGATAGAGTAACGGCAAAGAAACAAGAAAAAAAATAAGAAAGGAGAAGGAAAGAGACAAAGTCAAGGCAAGTGTTGAACACTTTGTCCTTAAGTCGAATTTGCCCCTCAACGGTATCTACGATTTATGGCACTCAACTCCTAAGATACAACGACTCCTACTTGTGTTAATTTTTAGCACTCTAAATCACAAGCACAACAAACCAAATTGTGGCTTTGTAGTCCAAATTGACAATGAAGAAGAAGAAGAAGAATCAAGCAAGAATTTTGTTAGAGAGAAGAGGAGAGAATGATATTATGATTGCATATAATTGGTGTGAGGAATAGGACACCCCAAAGGTCCTATTTATAGATATGAAGGGTTGTGAACGAAGTGGTGTGAAGTCAAACCATGCAACCCTTCCAAAGGACACAACTGTTCAGACAATCATGCGATCGCATGATTATAAGTCGTGCAATCTCAAGGCTGTACACGAAACATAAAATAATAAGTTGATGTGTGATCCATGGTTTTATAACCATGCAATCACATGGGCAAGGTTTTAACTCGATTTTCGTCCTTTTTCGTAAATTCTAATTCATTGATATTGGTTTCTAAATGTCAATATACCCTTCAATACATACAGAGAAATCTAAATTATCTTTCGGGGGCGTTGCCCCCACAACCCCCATAACATAATCGGTTAGGTCAATCCCCATTTCTACACTCCGAAGCGGCGAAATGGCAAACTATTTTGCCTAAACGAATTGGGTCAGGTTTGAATATTTGGCTGAAGTTGATACAAAATCACTTTAGTCGATTTTCAACACTCAATCAATTTCTCGAATTATTAAACCAATATCCAACAATGGTCAAATAAAAATTAGGGTTAAGTACGCATATACACAACATCAAAGGACCTATTTTTAAATCTCATGTATTTTAAAACATATTTCAACATTACAAAATATATTATCAAAATCAGGTAAAAATCTACCCTATGAAAACGGATTCTTAGATGGATCTCTTCACCACTCCGGGACCACCGTCGTCGACCACCATGTTGCAGCAGCTCTGTTGCCATAGGTAAGTGGCTGTGATACCGAGGCTGTATCCATTTTTTTTATACAGTAGCAATGTGCCCCTTTCTCGAAGTCGCTGCTACTGCAAGAAACGAGAGGGCCGTCGCCTATAGCGGCGGAGGTGCCACTTCTGCCCGCAAATCACTGTAGCAACAAGTGCCACCACTTAAGGATTCCAGTTGTCCTCTCTTCCTTCCATTCTTGATACCATTGCGATTTTACAACACACATCCTCAAAGAATTAAGATGGTGAAGTTCAGTCCTTGTCCCTTGAAGCGGATTTTGCAACTTAAGTCCCCAGGTCAAAATTGCAGTCCTAGTCCCCCTTTTTTAAATTTGTAAAACACATCCTCTGTTTGATAAAAAAAAAAAAAAAATCACAACAACAACTTATAATTGACTGAATTAATGACATTCATCTTAATTACAACTAAAATTGCATCTTAATTACATTATGTAATGATTTACAATTTAAAAAAATTAATAGCAATTGTAACTTTACTTCAATTTTGTATTTAATTACAATTGTAGTTGTACTCCAACTTTGTAATCAATTACAATTGTAACAAATGACTTCGTAAAATGTTACAATTTACTTTCAATAATGAATTACAATTTTAACCTAATTATTAATGAATTTCAATTTGTTATTAATTACAATTCTAACTTAATTATATATTACAAGTCACTCGAATTTTCAATTTTCTTTTAATATTAATTGAATTAGTCACAAATTATAATGAATTATAGTTGTAATTTAATTTCAATTTTGTAATCAATTGCTACTATAACTAATTAATTAATATTGTAACTTAATTGTATATTATAAGTCACTTGAAATTTCATTTTTCTTTTAAAATCAATTGAATTACTAATAAATTGTAATGAATTACAGTTTGTAATTAATTACAGTTATAACTTAATTTCAATTTTTTTAATCAATTACAAATATAACTAATTAGTTACTACTATTGTAATTTAATTGCATATTACAAGTCACTCGAAATTTCTTTTTCATTTAAAATCAATTGAATTAGTTACAAATTGTAATGAATTACCGTTCGTAATTAATTAAAATTACAACTTAATTACATTCTGTAAAGAATTACAATTTGTAATTAATAACAATTATAATTTAATTTCAATTTTCAATTAATTACAATTGTAACTAACACATTTGTAAAACATGACAAATGTTTTACTAAAATTAATTGAATTAGTTAAAGGTTTTATAATTAATTACATTTCTTCCTCCACATGAGTCTTGATTCTTGACTCGAGTGATGGCTCCTTTCTTCCTCCAATCAATAGACTTGGGAAAAATAGCAAAATCTGTGTACTCAAATTCTTGAGGAGATTGATTTCTATTAGGCAAATGATGAGCCTTGAGTCCCAAATACATTTCCTTGAACTCTTCATAGCTCATATCAGCAAACTCATTCAATCCAAGCCAGTAGCTAGAAACAACCTTATTCCTCTCATCAATGTGCATCAAATTCTCTTTGAAAATCTCAAACCTGTGCAGCTTCTCTTCGAGGCTCTTGTACCCCTTGCTATGTTTTTCGATCCATGATTTGAAGAGATTAATAAGTCTATCACTACAACAAAAACTGTCTTTTGCAATATTTTTTGAGTGTTGCCGTAGACCAATATCTTTTTGCAGCGTTTTTTAAGTATTGCGGTAGACCTTTTGTAATTTTTTTTAAGTGTTGTCGTGGATCTTTTACAACATTTTTTTAGTGTTACCTTATACCTTTTGCAATGTTTTTTGAGTATTACCGTAGACCATTTTGCAACGTTTTTTGATTGTTGCCGTAGACTATTTTGTAACTTTATATACAATTTATATTTTTTTAAAAATTATTGAATATTTATTTATAATACTTATATTTCCTCATTAATTTATTAAAATTACAATTTGTACAAACGATAAACGACAAAAGTTATAATTTACAAATTTTCTAATCCATACAAAATAAATAGCATTTAATGTTTAATAAATTCACAAAAGAACTACATAACCAATATACAAAATAAATGATGTTAATAATGTTTAACAAATCAATTATAACACTGTTTTATTATTTCATGATAAGCAACCAGCCTCTTCTTTTCTTCTTAGATGACGGCATTTTTCTTCTCTGATCCGGAAATTATTCTCTCAAGGGCATTAGTTATCTCGTCTTTGCTTATTTCCTTAAGATCACGGCGCGCTACAAGGATGGCTGCTTCATTCATCAAATTTTGCAAATCTGCTCCACTGAAGTTAGGTGTTCTCCTTGTATCTCGACATCTTTTGGTAACAGAATCTCAGAATCACAGTGTAAGAACAAAATTAACAAAATCTTGCAAGGAATCATTTTATAGAAATTTAGAAAATAATTAAAGGGAACAATGGGAACAAATAATTCTGTTCTTGTTACATATCAAAAACCATAAAATTGAATTATACATCAACTAATTGGCTCCCCCATGAAATTAAACTTGCCATTTTAACAACGTAAGCAATTATTATATTGAAATTCAAAAGTAAATCAATTTATGAGAAATAAAGTACAGAATGTAAGAATTAAAAAGAATCTTCAAAGTGGTTCAAGAGCAATTTTCATGCTAGCTGTTGACTTCATTAAAATGCAACTACTATAGAGGTGCGAAAAATGAAAGGAGATTAAAAATCTTAGTTGGATAAAATCATACATCTAGGATAAAAGTTTCTCCAAATACAAGCTATGAATATTAAATTGTGGAATCGATTTGTCAATAACTGAGAAGTTATGGCTGCAATAAATTAAGCCATTCACCGATAGATAACGTTAGGCTCAGAGTGAAGCTATTTCATTTCCCCTGAAGATAAACATGCCAAGTTTGAATGTGTTGGGAATTTCGATACGTCGATTCCCACTTTACTTTTCCCACAGGATATTTCGATGTTCAAAATAAAATAAGCAAACAAGAAAATAAATACGAACACAGAAATTTACGTGGTTCAGCAAAATGCCTACGTCCACGGACCCTCGCCAAAGCTTTTCACTATATATTAAATTGTTACAAATATATAGACTTTCACTCACCAACACAATCCCACAGACCACAGAGAAAATACAACAAACGAGCTTTACCACATATAATTTCTACCCTTTGACTTACACTACAAAGAGTTACAAGAAACTTCACAATATGCTAGGCTCACAATTTTCTCTCTTTGATCACAATATGACACTAATTAACACTCTCTAATATGTTTGTGGTGATGTATTTCTTCCTTGAATTCCTTCTCTATTTATAGAGAGAATTCTACATAAAATTCTCTTAACACCAAAACATCATGATTAGTCAAAACTAATCATCATTCCAAGACATCATAATTAGTCAAGACTAATCATCATTCAAAGACATCATAATTAGTCAAAACTAATTATCATTCAAAGACATCATAATTAGTCAAGACTAATTATCATTCAAAGACATCATAATTAGTCAAGACTAATTATCATTCAAATACCATAATTAGCTCCACCATCCTTTGTTTCAACTAGGCACTCATTATGTTTCACTAGGCACTTGATTAATTTTGGTCAAATACCCAACAATCTCCACCTTGACACAAATTCGTCCAAGCCAAAACCAAATTCAAATATTGGGTAACAGGCAAGCATTTTTCCACTTTGACAGTCCCATACTCCACCATATGAGTATAATCACTCAGAATTATCAACGAACTCTGAGAATTTCATCGGCCCATGTCGAAACAAAATTGCTGAAATTTATGGTGCAACTCCCATGTTTGGTTCTCCTTGGAAGTTCATCAGCCATCGACATAAAATAAACCACATACCTTGCATCTAAACCAAATCAATGCTGTATGCGAACACAGTACCCGTGCCAGTAAGAACACATCCTCTATCATGGCAACTGGCATCATGCCATGAGGATGTCCCATCTTACTCAGAGTACATCATCACCACCCTCCACCAGGAGAGTCGCATTGTCCTTCGAGCAGTTCGCCGTATCCGCTCCACCTTTTGGACAATTTCTTCTCACGTGCCCGGATTGACCACAGTTCCAAGATGTCACCTTCTTCTTCATGGAGTTCCCTCTCTTCCACTTTTCAGTAACAAGCAAATTATTATTAGATGAATTATCGTCTCCACCTAATCGCCGCTCTTCAGAGATCAATTTACTTGTAACTTCAGCAAAATCCACCGTTTCTTTCCCGTACATCAAAATCGGTTTGATATGCTCAAACGTGGATGGAAGAGACCAGATGAGCCTCAATGCTTTATCCTCATCTTCAACTTTGACTCCAATAGATTCCAGTTCAGAAACAATCCCGTTAAGAACACTAAGATGGTCGGAGATTTTTGTACCTGCGCTCATTCTCAATGAATGAAACTGTTCCTTCAGATACAAGCGATTTGACAAGTTCTTCGTTTGATACAACTCTTCCAGTTTCTCCCAAAGTTCCTTAGCAGCAGATATCCCATGAATATTTGCAAGAACATTCTTGGCCAAACAAAGTCGTATTGTACTAGCAGCTTTCAAATCCAAATCTTCCCAATCTTCATCAGTCTTGCTGGATTCAATTTCTTTGTCAGAACTCTCAGTTGGTTTTCCCTTCAAAGCTTTGTGCAGACCCGCCTGAATCAAGACATCCTTGACTTGTACTTGCCACAAGTCAAAGTTGATTCTCCCGTCAAATTTCTCCACATCGTACTTGACAGACATATTTTCTTTTGCTTCAAATTATTTGAACCACCTGTAGCTCTGATACCACTTGTTGGGAATTTCGATACGTCGATTCCCACTTTACTTTTCCCACAGGATATTTCGATGTTCAAAATAAAATAAGCAAACAAGAAAATAAATACGAACACAGAAATTTACGTGGTTCAGCAAAATGCCTACGTCCACGGACCCTCGCCAAAGCTTTTCACTATATATTAAATTGTTACAAATATATAGACTTTCACTCACCAACACAATCCCACAGACCACAGAGAAAATACAACAAACGAGCTTTACCACATATAATTTCTACCCTTTGACTTACACTACAAAGAGTTACAAGAAACTTCACAATATGCTAGGCTCACAATTTTCTCTCTTTGATCACAATATGGCACTAATTAGCACTCTCTAATATGTTTGTGGTGGTGTATTTCTTCCTTGAATTCCTTCTCTATTTATAGAGAGAATTCTACATAAAATTCTCTTAACACCAAAACATCATGATTAGTCAAAACTAATCATCATTCCAAGACATCATAATTAGTCAAGACTAATCATCATTCAAAGACATCATAATTAGTCAAAACTAATTATCATTCAAAGACATCATAATTAGTCAAGACTAATTATCATTCAAAGACATCATAATTAGTCAAGACTAATTATCATTCAAATACCATAATTAGCTCCACCATCCTTTGTTTCAACTAGGCACTCATTATGTTTCACTAGGCACTTGATTAATTTTGGTCAAATACCCAACAGAATGAATAATTGAGATCGTTAAATAAATGAGCTAAACCTGAACATATTTCCATTCACTTTACTTGTTTGTGAAAACTATGCACTGATCTTTAATAAATTGGATTCCACGTAAATTCATGCATCTGAATGAACCATCTAACTGAAACAACTTTCTCACTGTCATAAGCATCCGTCAATAATTCTTGTATTTTACATATCATTCAATAGCTTATTTATTAACTGACTTCTATATCTGTTAAATTGATTCGATTCCACTCACTTTTCATTGATATCTAGTCTAACCCAGTTTATCAAACACGCCCTTAGAATTCAGACCAAGGACGAGTAATGTGACCCAATCTTGAGCCTTCAGAATAAAAATAAACACTAATAAGGAAAAAAACTCACAAGTGGGGCTTTGCTGAGGTAGCTGAGAATGGTATCCACAGGGTGGAAAGAGTCGACATTGACCTGCAAATATATTCAATAGTCAGTATAAATGATTTAATCAAAAGCCACTTAAAACAGAAACAGAGTGGGCAAAAAACAAACCTCTGCCAAGTGCTAAGTTCAGCAAGAAGCACCAAATCCAAGATGATTGTGTTGGGAACCCGGGTTGCTCTAATCACAAAAATTGATTTCTTGTGATAGATCATCCGGTTACAGGATTTTCTGTTCTATGTATTTAACTTGGAATAAATAATTTTGCACACAAAAAATGATTTTGAGAAGATTACCTTTGTAGCGTGCTTTACAATAATCTTCATCAACTGCTTCTTGATTCCACCAAAGCTTCAAACCCTCAAGCTTTCCCCGGTGTTCTCCAATGGCAGTTGTGCAGGTGTGTGGTCACCTTTCTCAAGACCTAGATTAAACTAGGATTAGGGTTTCTTTGTAAAGAGGAAACACACACTACACACTTTAGTGTGTGTCTCGCCAATTTTTCAATTAGGTTAAGAAAAATAGTCTTAGGAGACTATTTGTAACCTCTTTACATTCCAAAACCCTACCAGGCCTAGTACCATAACCCAGACCCATTTCTGCACAACCCAATACAGGTAATAAGCCTGTATAAACCCATTATAGTGAAGCCACCGAGGGAACCTGATCGGACCCAATTAAACTAAGCTCCAATAAATTAATTATGACCCAATCAACTCTTGATCAGTTAAAATTAATTTATTAATCACGTTCTATTCCACTAAAAGAACGAGATTGCACTCTTAGTAAAATTGAAATTACTGAAACAATTAATCAATAATTATATCCTCTGACTTATCGTTCTTACATGTTACCCCCGTCGATCAACTCGAATATTCAGAGCAAGTTACAATGACCAAAATGCCCTTCTCTGAATATTCATAAATTCTCAACTCTCATCTTCTATCTGACAGTTCGATGTGATCACATCACATCATAGAATTCAACAGTCACTGTCGAATTACTGAGCTCAGATTCAACTGTCCACTAGAAGAACCAGTGAGATTATGATCATACCTAAAAGGTGACGGATTCCATAATGCGAATATATGTTCCTCGTTAGTTCACTTTAATTCCCAAAATACCGAGATATTGATCAGCAATTTGATCTCACCCATTGATACCTCAAAGAACTTCAAGTTAGTAATCGAAGTCCATTATCCTATTAGGATTAAGGTCCCACGTACGATAGTCAAGTGAAATTAAATCTGTATGGTCAACGTCACAAATTAATTTCACGTGGTCCCGTCCAATACGTTCCAAACGTACTCTCAATTTTATTACCAAAGTCAAAGATAGACTTTAATAAAATCGAGACGATCTTATCAAAATAAATTTTCCATATTTATTTACTGATCGTGAACATTAATTTTAGATCGAATCACAAATTGAATCTTTCTGTGTTTAACAACTTAAACACTCAATTTGTAATATCAAATCGACCCGTGGACAAACACAACATCATATTAATACAATCAATTAATATTTTACTTTTAAATGTCTTGAATTATACTCTATGGGCATATATAATTCCAACAATCTCCCACTTGCCCTTAGAGTATACATGAAACATCGAATCATCCATCTTGTCAACATCATCATTACACTAATGATTATGTTCTCAACCAAGATAGTAACTCCTTTCGATGTAAGTCACGGTTGTATAACAAACAATCCAAGATTGTGTTATTCCCAACCAATTAACCACATTATCTCCCAGTTATATTCCAATTTTGACGACTCTCGAGAGTCCTAGTCAAATCAGATCTTAATTAGTTTTAATCCATCAGATCACCAACTGAATAGATAAGCAAATATTTACTCGTTTTTCGAAAACGCTTCAGTATATGTTGTACCTCTATTCAATGATCTGATCCTGGATCAAACTAATAATCACCAACAATATCCCCAGCATAAGATATGACCTATCTAGTGCAAAGTAAGGCTTCCTATAGCCGGAGCATAATGAACCTTCTCTATCTTACCATGAGTCTTAGGAGAATACTCATAAGATAGATAAAGTCCACAAAGAACATTATTCCTTTCAAGACTTCAATATTGCAAATGTAGATAGTATCTTATTATTACATGAAACTTGAGACTGTTCTATTTCATTTTTCTCCCACTCCGAAAAGTACGGATGTCTAGAAAAAATAGACAGTCATCTACAAGCCCTTCAAGTCTAATTGCTGGTACCAACTACTATTTAATGAAAATACTCTCACACATAAGTAGAGTGTCATCCAAATAAATAGTCGCGAAAACTGTCTCATCTTTCTGTATACACGAGTATACTTAAGATATTTCAAGATTTTGATCAAGAACATGTATCACAATGGTTCTATCAAATTCTATATTCCATATCTTGAACAATCACCCAAATCCAAAGTTGGAAACTTGTAAGTCATGAATTTTACTTTCATGGTCTTTAATATGAACTCATCAGATTACGCTTTGTAAATGATTTCCTCAAGATGCATTCAAGAAACAACATCTTGAAATCCATTTGTCATACCTCATTTTCACAATGAACGACAATGGATAAAAGATCTAGGTAAACTTTTGCATGGCTATTGGTGAGAAGGGTTTCACAAACCCACAACCATAAGCCTTGCACTAAAGGTGCCAACCTTTCCATCTACCATTCTTTTATCATCTTAAAAATCATCACACCCTATAGGTTTGACCTCATTGGGTGCGTCTACAAATATCCAAACTTTAGTGTAGTACAAGGAATCCAATTCCGAGTTCTCATTCACCTTCCATGATTTCAATTCCATAACTTCTACCACTTCCCTAAATGAGGAGTCCTTCTCTTATTTCAGTAGAGACTGTCTAAAAAGACTCTCTATAGAATAAATGTTAAGAAGGTGGTCTTACAACCCTCCCACTCCAATTAGTCTCCAGAAGTGTATTTCCATTATGTCCAAACAGAGTTGCTTCATCTTCTCCCACTACTTGGTTATATCCCTAATTGGGATCAACCTCTCCACTACCTCTTTATGAACATAAAGAAGAGGCAGAACAGTGAGAACAACTTCGACTACAACCTTCGGTTTTCCCGTGTCCATTGGGATCACCAGGCAAGAATAGTGGTTAAACCACTTGCCCATTCTCCCACTAGGATCAGCAACCATCGGTTCCGTAGGAAGTTCCAAATCATCAAGATTAATTCTATGCGGAAATCTGGAATCAAGTTGTTTGAACCACGTTCTAACATCTCATCCAATAGAATTTTACTTGTTGATTTGTATTCTTCTATAGGCCTTATCCTCTAAGAAAGCTACATTTGTACTCAACAAATACTTTCTTGACCAAAGGACTATAGAAGAAATAATTTCTAGTTTCATTGTATGCCTTATAATCAAACCTTCATTATTGCCTACATCTCGTCAATCCTTGCTTTCAGCTAGTGTGCCAAAATTCCCCAAATCTGAATGTGGTGTAGACTGGGCTGCACCCATGCCACAACTCTAGGGGTATTTCAGGAAACGAATCAATGCTACTAGGCTATGAAGGAACCTGACTATCTCCGGTATACATTCCCAAATGAAACTAGTAACGAGGATAACTCATCATTGATTTGGTATTACCTTGTTCTCCTTTTCCGATAAATGGTTCCTAAACTCATATGAGAGATACACAAACCTCGATCAAATCGAAGTATCTCGATTCTCTTAATTACTTCTCAACTTCTGTCCAAAATTCTAGAAATTCTTCAACATTTCAGATCAATGAGATATTAAGTATAGAATCGAGATCTAGAATGATCATCAATAAAAGTGATGAATTACTCGTACTCTCTCGTATCTTGAGCACCAAAGAATCCACACATATCGAAGTGTATTAATTCCCAAACTCTTAAGTCCATTTAAAGTATAAGGACTCTTGGTTATATAATCCTCTAAACAAGATTCAGAAAACAGTATAGATTCCACCTCAGATCCTTTTGAGGTCCATCCCATACCAGTATTAGAATCGAGTTTTGGATAAGTGTAACCAAGCCTAAGATCTTAATCATTTTACCCTCTAAATAAAATTCAAAAGCCACATAGATTCCACCTCCAAAATACTTAGAGGCTATCTTTACTAGTCTTTCAATCTTATTTAGATAAATATGATTATCTTAAGATCTTATCAAAGAGTTCATTAATACAAGGAATCATCTATCCCTTATCACTTGTAGTAATATTACACTTAGAACCATTTACAAGGCTTTGAGATTGTTAATCATTTGTCTCGCAATAATAAGAGCATTATTTAACTTAATTCCAACTAATAACTGGAGATTAAGTGCTAAATAATTCTGCTCAAATAATAAAGAGACGAAATAACAATCAAATTGTTTCGCAAACATAAAAGCCTAACGGCTCTTTCCATATTACCGTACCCATGCTTATCCTTATAGTATACTCTATCTCATTGTGTCATTTGGTCACCTAGGACCATATTGCAACAATTGCAATAGTGATTAGTTACTCTAGAATCTATAGTCAAGATAGACTCAATTACTAACCATAACACAATGAATAGAATCTTACTCCATTATAGAGTTTCCTGGAAAGGCTACTTCCTCATTAATCCTATCTTTACTCAAAAGCAAAAAGGTTAGAGGGCCTACCATACTATCCGTTGCTTTAAAATAATCTCTTCTCTATGAATAGCTTACATTGAACCTTTTAGGGACACGTTCATCTTGGTGAATATAGTCCACACTGAACCGCAAGAGATCATCTTAAAAGATTTCTCAAGCATTATGTCACATGAATCAATGTTTGCAAGTGGAACCTCCACCACGTTAAAGTGACCAATCATGTTTTACCAAATGGTCTCTTGCAAAAACGTGATCGGTTCATAAGTAGAGATATATTATAGCTTGATAGCATATTTTGTATAATTAAAATGTTCAAATTATTATAAATACCCTTCCATCGAGAAAAATAAATATGGTATCCCATTTTGATGTTTTTATTGCGAAGTACTTGATATGAGAATCAAAACTATGCAATAAACCATCTCATCAAAATAAAACCATTTTCATTGAAAGATTTATAATTATTTTGAACAAGGATCTTCTAGCACGAACAAATGTCACAAGTGGAAAGAATTATAACGAGACATGTTACAGTTTTCGTAAATTAGTTGGTGATGTCTAAATATATAACTAGTTGTGGAAATACGACATTCAAATAAAATAAATGTATTAAACACGAGTTGTATAAATGATGAATACTTTCATATATGATGCATGAATAAAAAATTATGCACAAGTAGACCCAAAACTACTATAATATGACGACAACCTAAAACCTCAAAATCTTAAATACATTTCTCTATAGGAGAAATAAATGTGATTTATGGCTAGGTTGGGACCCTCCCACTAAATTAAATATATCTAGCATCTCATGCAATATTTAATTTATAGTCGTTAAAATTTGGCCATCATTGACATGGTTTGGATATTCTATAGGAAGTCCCCACGATGTCATTGATTTAAGTGTCTAACCCCTATATTAATAATATTTCAAGTACCAAATTAATTATGTTACCTATAGGGTAATCATGATTAATTCACACTTAAAAAATCATCACCTAATTGGGCCCAATCCAGTAACCAAAACAGTGCAGCCCTCCTATAGGGAGACTAATTAGATTAGCACGAGGCATACAACAATTTTTACTAATGGACTAATAGGGGAGGCCGTGGGTTCAAAATATTTTGCACCCTCACTCACTTAATATTTTGAACTGTTGGGTTTTAATTTAATAATTTCCAATCAATTTTAACTCTTAAAATCGATTTAATTATTAATAAATATATTTATTTATTTTCTATTCTAACATTTAGAAAAGAAAATAAAATATAAAACAATGCATGACAGTATAGTACCTAGAGCGGTGTATATGCGATCTACATGACATGTTATTAAATGACATTCATTCACAATTTAATTAAAGCATAAAATAAATGCGATAATAAAATAAATATGAACATAATTTATGGCCAAACCTAGACACAAAAATTACAAATTAATTAAAGATTCAATTGAGCCACAAGCCGACCCAATTCTTCAATTCCCATTTGCAAGTGTCCAGCCCATTACTTGAACTCTTCAAATAATATTTCTCAGCCCATCATCAAACTGGTCCAATCTGCAAAGTTATAATCTTCAGCCCAAATGCCAAATTTCAAATGCAGTGATCCAATTAAATATTCCAGCCCATTGTAAAATCTAGTCCACATTGCACTGGCCAAACTAAACGATTTAGTCCACATTGCAATTAATTAAAATGGATAATTTTACAATTTCTAGGCCATATTTAATTTCACCCAAATCTGACCCAAGTTTAATTAATCCCATAAAACCGGCCCAACTGGAATAATACCACAAAATAAGCCCAATTGGAATTAATGGCCCAACACTGTGAATCCCTTGGCCAAGACTTCTGTGAATCATATAGGATTCCTCATCAAGTTTACTTAACCCAAATATACAATCTCTTTATAGATAAAGTCACACAACTGGTCATCTCAGGTTTTCCATCATTGTAGTAAAACATCTTACTCACATCAAAAGTACAACTGATAACAAGAAATCGAAACTGCATAACCAAAATCTTAAATAAATCTTTATATCTTATGACTCAAAATGAAGATTCTCAATCGTAGGTAATATTTCACCATAATGCAATAACCCATCAAAATGAGATCAATTGACTCCATATATTCACACAATCCTTCGAGGGATAACCATAACATCTATTACCCGTCTAGTCACCATATCTTGTAGTAATCATGTAACATGTCACTTATCGTCGCATCATATGACCTCAAATAATCATAACAATCTCTCTAAGATTTCAATATAATAACCATCATATCTATCACGTGAACCTTGTACGTCAATCTGCTCACTAAGATTATATATCAATCTCTTAAACTAAATAAATCTTGGATTCTGTCATTGCCGCTCCTTCTGCACACTACTCCGTAATAAGTCATTACTGTGAAGGCTGATCCTCATTTCCACAAATTCTATCCATAAGGACAAATACATAAAATTTCATTTCTTATTTTCGAACCAAAATACCATTAGTAACTCTTTCCAAAAATTTCAAGGTAGGATCTTATCATAAACTTTCCTCCGTTCCAATGCATTACTTCTGCAATACTTGAGCAAATTTAGGACCTGATAAAATTTCTGTCATCACTTTCATCAAACAATTTTCTCTCATGATCTTCTAATATCATAAATGAAAACTTAATGTACATCTGTGAATCATTCACATTACGAGGAAAGCCTGATTCATTTCCATGACTGTGACTCATCTTCCCTCGAATTCTACTTAGAACCAAATATAGCATAACTGATTCATGAAAAGTCAACTTACTTCATAATCTCAATACATCGCCACCTTCAGTTCTCATCATCACATTACTCCTTATAATCATCTATTGCACCCTTAATATTCAAACGACCTTATGACCATTATCATAATCTCACATAGTCCCAATCATTCGATCATATGTCTCCAAATTCTCACTATAATAAATCTCGATACTTTAAGGGCGTCATACTGTAAAATACTTCCAATGTCTCTCATTCATGATAACTGACTTTTCCAAATAATCTTATTACTTGTAAACAACCAAATCTTACGCATCATCTACCAATCAACTTCCAAAACAAATCAACAGTATTATCATATATCCTCATCATTTATAATATTCTCCAATACCAGTGATCATCTCCAACTAGTACTCAATTCGTTCTCAAAATAATCAAGATTCTTCTCAATAACACCCTAATATTTATCTTCACTCATCTTTCAAAATGTACCTTGACATCCCAGTAGTTGTATACACCATCTTGTTTTGAAATTGTGCAACAAGGAGATCATTTCAATATAATTATCTCCAATACAAAATGATTATGCTTCGAAGAAGCCAAAAATATCTCAAGAGTCATTATCCCTTTAAATCACTTACTAAATCTTGCTTGCGGTGTAAATGAACTTGCAAGTCTAACCTCAATTCTCTTAGTTGGTTGCTTTACCATACCATGCTCTTAACTCAAACTGATAAAATTCCGGACAGAGTCTCCCTTGTAATATGGACTTATCCAACCTGTAGGTATACTTCATAACCAACAATAACAACCTGTAGTTATATTCCACATCTGACCACCACGATTAAATATTGGCAACAATTCCAACATACTTCAATACTACCAAAATATCCCAGAAAATTAATTCATCATTCCTCAACATAACGATCTCAAATCATAGTTTCCAATATCACGATATCACTTCTTCAATACATTAATTGGCTCAAATGACCACTCATTCATCATACTTATAAAATATATACCACAAATCAATATTTCCAAAATTTCTTCACAAGGTCAAACTTCATAATAAATTTCTCTTCAACATAGAGGAGTAATTCACTTACTCAAACACAATATCAATTCTTAATTCCCAATAATTTAGAATCAAAACTTTAAATCTCGAATTTCATAATTCTTCTCATACAAGTCTCAATAAAATCATATTACTCATAATCTCAACATCTTATCACATCTTCATAAAATTGGCTTGCTATCTCTCGTTGATATATTCCGAAAATATAGTCTAATCCTTTCTTTTGACTTCTCGTAAATGGTGTCATGTCTAAAATAAATTATGCAAAGTCCAGTTAGGGTTCATCATTTCTAAGTTCGAGGACAAAATTATTATAAAATCATTCTTAAGTCATATTATTCTCATTATGCTCAACACTCGTTCTCTTTCTTTTCTTTTCTTTCTGAAAAAAAAATTTCTCGTTATGCTTCAAAACTCTTTTTTTTTTTTTTTTTTTTTTTTTTTTTGTGCAGATAAAATCTCTTTCTCTTTAGTAACGAGCCGGCTCCCTCGCTGGGGCCTTATCCGAGTCGTACTCATAGTCTTTACTTCTTTCTCATGCGTTTAAGCAAGTAAGTTTTGACAAGCATAACGACATCATAAATCTTCTTTCTCTTTCTCATAAATCATAAGTATCGAAATACTCTTCATTCTTTCTCACAAATCAGTAAAATAAGTATTCGAAATACTGAAATAACTCTAAACATCTTATACTTCTTTACCTCGGAGTCGGTGGAACGAATGATGGCAGTGGCAATCTTCATTAATAATTACATAACGGAAAAAGTTTTCTTGAAATTTTTTTTTTTTTTTGAAAACTTACCAGTCTACAGAAACGCAGACTGGCTCTGATACCAAGCTGTAACGCCCCGAGTTCCGAGGAGCCGGGAACGTCACTTTTCTAAATTCTTGAATAAAACTTTTGTTGCGGAAAATGATTAAATATTAAATATCGCATTTATTGAATAAAAGTTTAGCGATAATTCAAATGGAATAGGTAAATTCGTACAAATTTATAAAAATGACAATTCTTGATAAAATGAAATAATTATTTCAAAGCTCACGACTTTTAAAAATATCAATTTGTAATTTTCCGTCATTGCCCATCACTCGCCACCGTCTCCGAAATCTGTAAAAGATTTTTAAAAACGGGTTGAGCATTTCATAGAAATACTCAGTAGACTCGCGCATAATAATCATTTAACGTTATAAATTAAAACACATAATCATGATATTCAAGTCTCAGGTGTCTAACGATCACCAGTATTCTCATGAACATAAAGTTCAAGTTCTCATGCATTTAAGCAAGTAATTCTCATGAACATAAAGTTCAAGTTCTCATGCATTTAAGCAAGTAATTCTCATGAACATAAAGTTCAAGTTCTCATGCATTTAAGCAAGTAATTCTCATGAACACAATCATACATGCTAAACTTATAAACCAAATAATTATTGATGCGCACTTTTGAAAAACGTAAATTTGTAGATAAGAGTCTACCTTAAATCTGACGAGTGTAAAGTTGAGCGGGAAACGACTTAACTCCTTTAAAATCTCCGTACGCTTCGTCTAGCCAATTAGAAGATCAAGTCGAATTAGTCTTTTGAAATCTATAGTTTAAAATGATATATTACAATTTGGGGACTTAAATTGATGATTTGAAAGTTGATGGACTAAAATGAATAATTTGAAAGTTCAAGGACTAAAATGAATACTTTTGAAAGTTGAGGGACTACAATGTAAATTTTCCAAAAGTTGGGTCGAAGCTCAAATAAATATTACTATAAGGCTGAAATAATAGATTTTAAAAATGAAGGGGCGGGTTAAAATCGTTTCGAAACTTAGGGGCTGAAATTATAAGTTTTAAAAACTATAGGGACCGATTTGAAACACTTTAAAACTTTGAGGTACTGAAATAGAAACTTGTAAAACTTGAACTTAAAATCAAATGAATTAAATCTACAGGGACTGAAATGAGTTTGATACTTAGGGTTAAAATAATAACTTTTGAAACTTTAAAGTAAGATTTAAAAATATTTAAACTATAGGGGCTGTTTTAGATTATTTTTAAAACTTGGGGACTGAAATGAATAACTTTAAAAGTTAGGGACCAAAAAGCAAATTCTGGAAATTTAATATATACAAATTCATATCCATTCTCTCTGTCTCTTACCGTGCGAAGAGAGAGAGAGACGAAGACAGAGAGTAGAGACGGGGAGCAAGGGAGAAATCCGGCGATGGTGGTTCAGACGCCGGCGATGCTACGACGCTATCATCGCCGCCTCGTAGCGGCGACAAAGAGGAGGCATTGGTAGCGAAAAAAAAGGTACGATTGGTTGCTGATTGGGTGCGAGAACCGACGCGAAGTCGTGGCCTGATTCGAGATTTTCCGGAGAATAGGTCGGTGGTAGAGGTAAGTTTCTGGGTTTATTTGATTCTTGGGGTTTTGATTTGGTTTTTCTTTGGGTTCGATTGATGGGGATCGGTGGCTGGGTGGCGATGATGATGCCGGTGGTGATGGTGGAAATGGGTGGTGCATTGGGTGCGAAGATGGAGGTGGTGGCTGCGTGTGTGTGTGGTTCGTTGCTGGTTGGTGGTGCTGCTGCTGCAGGGGGTGGTGGTTCTTGGTCTGATGGTGGTGATGATGATTGGCCGGTTGTATTTGGTGGTTGGAGTTGGGGAAAGGTTGTATTTGGTGGTGATGATGATTGGCCGGGTTGATATTGGATAATGGTGGGTGTTTTGGTTTGGATTGTGCGGTTGGTGGTGGTTGTACGGTGGTGGAGGTGCCGTGGTGATGATGAAGATGATGGCGGTCCTAGGTGTGTGCTGGAAGTGGTGATGAAGTAGGAAATGAACGTTACCTCTGCTGACTTGGGAGACCGGGATGGTGATGGTGATGCTGAAATGGTGCTGCACAGGGGCGGTTTGGAGTTGGTTGCAGTGGGGGTAGGTTGATTGCTGAAAATGGTGGTGTTGGGGGCAGTGGTGATTGGGGTTTGGGTTGGAATTGGTGGAGGTATGGGTTGGTGGAATATGTTGGGAAATTTCATGGGGTTTTGATACACAAGAACGGGAATCGAGAAATAATATGCGCGAAACAACTAGGTTGGGAAATGGATCTGATAAAATGATCTAAACATGATTTGGGCTTTAAAACAAGTTTGAAAGAAATAAAATAAATAAATAAATAAAAATGATATAATTTTAGAAATTCAGAATTTATTTAAAATTGAATTAATTCGATATTTCTCGACTTGGCTAGACGAACGCGTCGTGACGTTAACTTAAAATGAGTGAGATTGCAGCGGCACAATTTTCAAGACTTTAAATATAAATATTAAATTGCGTAGAAATTCTTGGTCGCTACAACCTTACCCCCTTAAAATAATTTCGTCCTCGAAATTAAACTTTCTTGATCTATTCTTTCTGGATACTTGGCTAGGATCTCTTCTTCATTTCCCAAGTAACTTCATCATTATTGTGTCTACCCCACTGGACTTTGACTAAAGGAATCTCTTTGCTTCTTAAGACATGGACTTCTTCTCTCTACTATGCATATAGGTGCCTCTCTATAAGTCAAATCTTTCTGAACTGCAAGAGACTGATAATTCACCACATGACTAGAATTATGAACATACTTTCTCAACAGAGAAACATGAAAAATATCGTGAACAAATGCAAGTTCTGGTGGCAAAGCCAACAATAAGCCACATTATCCACTTCTCTAGTATTTCAAATGGTCCGACAAAACAAGACCTAAACTTCTCTTCCTTGCCGAAGCAAAAGTACCCTTCATAGGAGTTACTTTCAAGGACACTTTCTCTCTGATCTCAAACATTAAGTCTCTTCTTTGATCGGCATAACTATCTGTCTATCTTGGGCAGCTTTAATTCGTACTCTGATATTCTCGATAGTATCAACTGTTCTTCTCAATTAATTCTGAACCCAATGATTTCTTCTCATTAACTTCATCCCACTCGATTGGCGATCAACATCGCCGTCCATACAAAGCTTCATAGGGTGCCATACCAATGGTAGCTCGAAAATTATTTGTTGTAGGCAATCTCTACTGATAGAAAATGTATCTCTCAATTACCATTTGAGTCTAGAACACATGCCATAAGCATATCTTTCAATGTCTGAATCTGGAGATGGTATAATTTAGTACCCACTGCCACATGTAAACTGTTCCAAATCTCGAAGTAAAACTCGAATCTCTATCCGAAAAATGAACACTAACAATACATGAAATCGGACAACCTCTCTAACATATATCTGTACCTCATACGAAGCTATGCGAAAATACGCTCGATAGCTATTGAGTAGAACTAAATCAATCATCCGTCATTATCCAACTTATTAACTCATTCATTAACCTTCTACTCCCAAACTTTCCAGAATCTATACTGATATCGAATCCACGATATAAACATCAATTATTCAAATGCTTAAACTAGAAATCCAAGAAGATTGATCAAGAATAATACCTTATCACCCAAAACATAGAAACGTGGTATCAATTCCAAAACATTTGGGTACAAACTCAAACTTGGCAGAATCTTTCTGAAGAGATTTACAAACGAAATCATTTCTAAACTCGACTGAAACTTCCCTTTCAAGATGAAGGAATTCAAACTTAAATCCTTTAGTCCATACTTTTAAATCATGTATCAAGTATCTGATATCACATACTCATTCTAGCTGAGGGCAAAGGTACTTACTTAAAGTATCATCACAAGAATCAAATCTGATATTCTGAACTTAAGAAACCTCACTAACTTTCCAATCTGAAGTTCAAGATTCAATTTCCCTGTTCTCCCAAAACTTCACTTCATGTTACCATTTGAACAATACTCTGATTAAGTCTATCACCATTGGCCAAGACTTCTGTGAATCATATAGGATTCCTCATCAAGTTTACTTAACCCAAATATACAATCTCTTTATAGATAAAGTCACACAACTGGTCATCTCAGGTTTTCCATCATTGTAGTAAAACATCTTACTCACATCAAAAGTACAACTGATAACAAGAAATCGAAACTGCATAACCAAAATCTTAAATAAATCTTTATATCTTATGACTCAAAATGAAGATTCTCAATCGTAGGTAATATTTCACCATAATGCAATAACCCATCAAAATGAGATCAATTGACTCCATATATTCACACAATCCTTCGAGGGATAACCATAACATCTATTACCCGTCTAGTCACCATATCTTGTAGTAATCATGTAACATGTCACTTATCGTCGCATCATATGACCTCAAATAATCATAACAATCTCTCTAAGATTTCAATATAATAACCATCATATCTATCACGTGAACCTTGTACGTCAATCTGCTCACTAAGATTATATATCAATCTCTTAAACTAAATAAATCTTGGATTCTGTCATTGCCGCTCCTTCTGCACACTACTCCGTAATAAGTCATTACTGTGAAGGCTGATCCTCATTTCCACAAATTCTATCCATAAGGACAAATACATAAAATTTCATTTCTTATTTTCGAACCAAAATACCATTAGTAACTCTTTCCAAAAATTTCAAGGTAGGATCTTATCATAAACTTTCCTCCGTTCCAATGCATTACTTCTGCAATACTTGAGCAAATTTAGGACCTGATAAAATTTCTGTCATCACTTTCATCAAACAATTTTCTCTCATGATCTTCTAATATCATAAATGAAAACTTAATGTACATCTGTGAATCATTCACATTACGAGGAAAGCCTGATTCATTTCCATGACTGTGACTCATCTTCCCTCGAATTCTACTTAGAACCAAATATAGCATAACTGATTCATGAAAAGTCAACTTACTTCATAATCTCAATACATCGCCACCTTCAGTTCTCATCATCACATTACTCCTTATAATCATCTATTGCACCCTTAATATTCAAACGACCTTATGACCATTATCATAATCTCACATAGTCCCAATCATTCGATCATATGTCTCCAAATTCTCACTATAATAAATCTCGATACTTTAAGGGCGTCATACTGTAAAATACTTCCAATGTCTCTCATTCATGATAACTGACTTTTCCAAATAATCTTATTACTTGTAAACAACCAAATCTTACGCATCATCTACCAATCAACTTCCAAAACAAATCAACAGTATTATCATATATCCTCATCATTTATAATATTCTCCAATACCAGTGATCATCTCCAACTAGTACTCAATTCGTTCTCAAAATAATCAAGATTCTTCTCAATAACACCCTAATATTTATCTTCACTCATCTTTCAAAATGTACCTTGACATCCCAGTAGTTGTATACACCATCTTGTTTTGAAATTGTGCAACAAGGAGATCATTTCAATATAATTATCTCCAATACAAAATGATTATGCTTCGAAGAAGCCAAAAATATCTCAAGAGTCATTATCCCTTTAAATCACTTACTAAATCTTGCTTGCGGTGTAAATGAACTTGCAAGTCTAACCTCAATTCTCTTAGTTGGTTGCTTTACCATACCATGCTCTTAACTCAAACTGATAAAATTCCGGACAGAGTCTCCCTTGTAATATGGACTTATCCAACCTGTAGGTATACTTCATAACCAACAATAACAACCTGTAGTTATATTCCACATCTGACCACCACGATTAAATATTGGCAACAATTCCAACATACTTCAATACTACCAAAATATCCCAGAAAATTAATTCATCATTCCTCAACATAACGATCTCAAATCATAGTTTCCAATATCACGATATCACTTCTTCAATACATTAATTGGCTCAAATGACCACTCATTCATCATACTTATAAAATATATACCACAAATCAATATTTCCAAAATTTCTTCACAAGGTCAAACTTCATAATAAATTTCTCTTCAACATAGAGGAATAATTCACTTACTCAAACACAATATCAATTCTTAATTCCCAATAATTTAGAATCAAAACTTTAAATCTCGAATTTCATAATTCTTCTCATACAAGTCTCAATAAAATCATATTACTCATAATCTCAACATCTTATCACATCTTCATAAAATTGGCTTGCTATCTCTCGTTGATATATTCCGAAAATATAGTCTAATCCTTTCTTTTGACTTCTCGTAAATGGTGTCATGTCTAAAATAAATTATGCAAAGTCCAGTTAGGGTTCATCATTTCTAAGTTCGAGGACAAAATTATTATAAAATCATTCTTAAGTCATATTATTCTCATTATGCTCAACACTCGTTCTCTTTCTTTTCTTTTCTTTCTGAAAAAAAAATTTCTCGTTATGCTTCAAAACTCTTTTTTTTTTTTTTTTTTTTTTTTTTTTTTTGTGCAGATAAAATCTCTTTCTCTTTAGTAACGAGCCGGCTCCCTCGCTGGGGCCTTATCCGAGTCGTACTCATAGTCTTTACTTCTTTCTCATGCGTTTAAGCAAGTAAGTTTTGACAAGCATAACGACATCATAAATCTTCTTTCTCTTTCTCATAAATCATAAGTATCGAAATACTCTTCATTCTTTCTCACAAATCAGTAAAATAAGTATTCGAAATACTGAAATAACTCTAAACATCTTATACTTCTTTACCTCGGAGTCGGTGGAACGAATGATGGCAGTGGCAATCTTCATTAATAATTACATAACGGAAAAAGTTTTCTTGAAATTTTTTTTTTTTTTGAAAACTTACCAGTCTACAGAAACGCAGACTGGCTCTGATACCAAGCTGTAACGCCCCGAGTTCCGAGGAGCCGGGAACGTCACTTTTCTAAATTCTTGAATAAAACTTTTGTTGCGGAAAATGATTAAATATTAAATATCGCATTTATTGAATAAAAGTTTAGCGATAATTCAAATGGAATAGGTAAATTCGTACAAATTTATAAAAATGACAATTCTTGATAAAATGAAATAATTATTTCAAAGCTCACGACTTTTAAAAATATCAATTTGTAATTTTCCGTCATTGCCCATCACTCGCCACCGTCTCCGAAATCTGTAAAAGATTTTTAAAAACGGGTTGAGCATTTCATAGAAATACTCAGTAGACTCGCGCATAATAATCATTTAACGTTATAAATTAAAACACATAATCATGATATTCAAGTCTCAGGTGTCTAACGATCACCAGTATTCTCATGAACATAAAGTTCAAGTTCTCATGCATTTAAGCAAGTAATTCTCATGAACATAAAGTTCAAGTTCTCATGCATTTAAGCAAGTAATTCTCATGAACATAAAGTTCAAGTTCTCATGCATTTAAGCAAGTAATTCTCATGAACACAATCATACATGCTAAACTTATAAACCAAATAATTATTGATGCGCACTTTTGAAAAACGTAAATTTGTAGATAAGAGTCTACCTTAAATCTGACGAGTGTAAAGTTGAGCGGGAAACGACTTAACTCCTTTAAAATCTCCGTACGCTTCGTCTAGCCAATTAGAAGATCAAGTCGAATTAGTCTTTTGAAATCTATAGTTTAAAATGATATATTACAATTTGGGGACTTAAATTGATGATTTGAAAGTTGATGGACTAAAATGAATAATTTGAAAGTTCAAGGACTAAAATGAATACTTTTGAAAGTTGAGGGACTACAATGTAAATTTTCCAAAAGTTGGGTCGAAGCTCAAATAAATATTACTATAAGGCTGAAATAATAGATTTTAAAAATGAAGGGGCGGGTTAAAATCGTTTCGAAACTTAGGGGCTGAAATTATAAGTTTTAAAAACTATAGGGACCGATTTGAAACACTTTAAAACTTTGAGGTACTGAAATAGAAACTTGTAAAACTTGAACTTAAAATCAAATGAATTAAATCTACAGGGACTGAAATGAGTTTGATACTTAGGGTTAAAATAATAACTTTTGAAACTTTAAAGTAAGATTTAAAAATATTTAAACTATAGGGGCTGTTTTAGATTATTTTTAAAACTTGGGGACTGAAATGAATAACTTTAAAAGTTAGGGACCAAAAAGCAAATTCTGGAAATTTAATATATACAAATTCATATCCATTCTCTCTGTCTCTTACCGTGCGAAGAGAGAGAGAGACGAAGACAGAGAGTAGAGACGGGGAGCAAGGGAGAAATCCGGCGATGGTGGTTCAGACGCCGGCGATGCTACGACGCTATCATCGCCGCCTCGTAGCGGCGACAAAGAGGAGGCATTGGTAGCGAAAAAAAAGGTACGATTGGTTGCTGATTGGGTGCGAGAACCGACGCGAAGTCGTGGCCTGATTCGAGATTTTCCGGAGAATAGGTCGGTGGTAGAGGTAAGTTTCTGGGTTTATTTGATTCTTGGGGTTTTGATTTGGTTTTTCTTTGGGTTCGATTGATGGGGATCGGTGGCTGGGTGGCGATGATGATGCCGGTGGTGATGGTGGAAATGGGTGGTGCATTGGGTGCGAAGATGGAGGTGGTGGCTGCGTGTGTGTGTGGTTCGTTGCTGGTTGGTGGTGCTGCTGCTGCAGGGGGTGGTGGTTCTTGGTCTGATGGTGGTGATGATGATTGGCCGGTTGTATTTGGTGGTTGGAGTTGGGGAAAGGTTGTATTTGGTGGTGATGATGATTGGCCGGGTTGATATTGGATAATGGTGGGTGTTTTGGTTTGGATTGTGCGGTTGGTGGTGGTTGTACGGTGGTGGAGGTGCCGTGGTGATGATGAAGATGATGGCGGTCCTAGGTGTGTGCTGGAAGTGGTGATGAAGTAGGAAATGAACGTTACCTCTGCTGACTTGGGAGACCGGGATGGTGATGGTGATGCTGAAATGGTGCTGCACAGGGGCGGTTTGGAGTTGGTTGCAGTGGGGGTAGGTTGATTGCTGAAAATGGTGGTGTTGGGGGCAGTGGTGATTGGGGTTTGGGTTGGAATTGGTGGAGGTATGGGTTGGTGGAATATGTTGGGAAATTTCATGGGGTTTTGATACACAAGAACGGGAATCGAGAAATAATATGCGCGAAACAACTAGGTTGGGAAATGGATCTGATAAAATGATCTAAACATGATTTGGGCTTTAAAACAAGTTTGAAAGAAATAAAATAAATAAATAAATAAAAATGATATAATTTTAGAAATTCAGAATTTATTTAAAATTGAATTAATTCGATATTTCTCGACTTGGCTAGACGAACGCGTCGTGACGTTAACTTAAAATGAGTGAGATTGCAGCGGCACAATTTTCAAGACTTTAAATATAAATATTAAATTGCGTAGAAATTCTTGGTCGCTACAGCTGCCGCTCGACCACCACCGCATCACTCACGGGCGCGATGCCAAAAACGCAGCAGCGCTGTGGCCCTCTGCCTCGCCTTCTTCGTCACTCGCCGGAAATGACTAAGAGAAAAACGCGAGGAAGTCGCCAACTGCCTCCTCCGTCGTCGCGCAGCGTAGCCGCGACAAGCACAACGCGCCATGCACAGGCGGCTGAACCTCGACCGAAAACGTAACATTGACTGCGTTCCCTTACCGCTGCTATCAAGGGTAGATCAAGGTACCAAATGTGCCACTCTAGTCACCGAAAGCAGCGGCAGTCCTCACAGGCGCTGCCATCATTCGTTGCCTGTCTCCAACCTGGTTTGTTTTGGTTTTTGGTGATTTTGCAGTGAAGTTCCTCCGAGTTCTGAAGAATGGTGAAGTTTAGCCCAGCCACCGAAATTTGCAGGCCAGGTCCTCCGAAATTGCCAAAGCAGTCCCCTAATTAGAAAATGTAAAATTTGTCCCCTTCAAACTGAAAAACGCAGATCTAGTCCTTCCAATTTTACAATTACAATAGAAATTATACAAACCCTAATTCTATTGCAAAAATAAAAAAATCAAAAGGGAAATCATGGAGTCGTAATCCACCCCTTTTGTTACAAAACTCGATAATACAAATACAAGAATTTACAATGAAAATTCTAAGGCCATAAACTTGTTCAATCAAACATCATTCATCCAATAACAATCAAATCACATAAAACCTAACACCGCTCAACTAACACATGCATAACAAAATTATTTAATCCTAAATACATGAAACAGTATAAAAAACCTGACGCTCTGATACCAATTGTTGGGAACCCGGGTTGCTCTAATCACAAAAATTGATTTCTTGTGATAGATCATCCGGTTACAGGATTTTCTGTTCTATGTATTTAACTTGGAATAAATAATTTTGCACACAAAAAATGATTTTGAGAAGATTACCTTTGTAGCGTGCTTTACAATAATCTTCATCAACTGCTTCTTGATTCCACCAAAGCTTCAAACCCTCAAGCTTTCCCCGGTGTTCTCCAATGGCAGTTGTGCAGGTGTGTGGTCACCTTTCTCAAGACCTAGATTAAACTAGGATTAGGGTTTCTTTGTAAAGAGGAAACACACACTACACACTTTAGTGTGTGTCTCGCCAATTTTTCAATTAGGTTAAGAAAAATAGTCTTAGGAGACTATTTGTAACCTCTTTACATTCCAAAACCCTACCAGGCCTAGTACCATAACCCAGGCCCATTTCTGCACAACCCAATACAGGTAATAAGCCTGTATAAACCCATTATAGTGAAGCCACCGAGGGAACCTGATCGGACCCAATTAAACTAAGCTCCAATAAATTAATTATGACCCAATCAACTCTTGATCAGTTAAAATTAATTTATTAATCACGTTCTATTCCACTAAAAGAACGAGATTGCACTCTTAGTAAAATTGAAATTACTGAAACAATTAATCAATAATTATATCCTCTGACTTATCGTTCTTACATGTTACCCCCGTCGATCAACTCGAATATTCAGAGCAAGTTACAATGACCAAAATGCCCTTCTCTGAATATTCATAAATTCTCAACTCTCATCTTCTATCTGACAGTTCGATGTGATCACATCACATCATAGAATTCAACAGTCACTGTCGAATTACTGAGCTCAGATTCAACTGTCCACTAGAAGAACCAGTGAGATTATGATCATACCTAAAAGGTGACGGATTCCATAATGCGAATATATGTTCCTCGTTAGTTCACTTTAATTCCCAAAATACCGAGATATTGATCAGCAATTTGATCTCACCCATTGATACCTCAAAGAACTTCAAGTTAGTAATCGAAGTCCATTATCCTATTAGGATTAAGGTCCCACGTACGATAGTCAAGTGAAATTAAATCTGTATGGTCAACGTCACAAATTAATTTCACGTGGTCCCGTCCAATACGTTCCAAACGTACTCTCAATTTTATTACCAAAGTCAAAGATAGACTTTAATAAAATCGAGACGATCTTATCAAAATAAATTTTCCATATTTATTTACTGATCGTGAACATTAATTTTAGATCGAATCACAAATTGAATCTTTCTGTGTTTAACAACTTAAACACTCAATTTGTAATATCAAATCGACCCGTGGACAAACACAACATCATATTAATACAATCAATTAATATTTTACTTTTAAATGTCTTGAATTATACTCTATGGGCATATATAATTCCAACAGATTGGAGCAGCAAGAAGAGAGTCCACACGTGTTGTGCAACATCTTCTTGCTATAACATCAAAACCATACTAGTTAAAGGCAATTTCATTTAAATGCTAACTGATACTATGAAGTAGTGTGCTTGTCTTAGAATAATCTATACAAAAAACTAGAGATGTTCTTGACTTTTTAGACAGCCTATACAACAAAACACTTTGTAAGATGTCCAGTTCCCTTACTCTCCTGAAGAATGCCACTCAAATCCAAGCTACCCAACAAATGTGTCACCTGCAACACCATAAGTCCAATCAATACAACCACAAAACCAGAAGTAAATTTATATTAAAAACTTCAAATAATCGATACAAATAATATCATTTACTATAAATGCCTCAAATACCCAAGCCAACAAATACAAGTTTGCAAGTTGCAAATGTGAAGACATTTAGCAGTAGATTCACAAGACTGCAATTTTTCACTTAAAGCCGAAAGATAAAAAGAAATTAGATGCTCAGCCTTTAAACAGTTTCTTAGTTCAGCACTAGCCAAATATACTTACAAAACTTTTGGTTAATCGAAAGCAAGTACACATTTAGTTATAATCAAGATCTAAGGTAAATCACATTCTCCAACATTAAAAATCAAACAAATCTGAACATAATGAACATTAGAACACAGAACACTCCACAGATTGTAGACCACAGTCAAAATATCGAAAATAAATTAGGATTTAGGGCTAGCCAGCAACCTCTCACAAGCTGGTCGTGGATGATCAGTGGAGTTCCCGCAAGGCGCAACCGACGACAGCATTAGCGTCGAGGCTGGAGGCACGACTGCGATTGCTTTGACTCGGAGATACTGGTTTCGTGAACAAAGGGTCGGAGCTTGGCTGTCGACTATGTGCAGTGTGCGTGAGAGTTGAGGAGCCACGGAGAACTGGTCATTGGAGCAGGTTGTTGGTCTGGATATTGGAGGAGAATGTAGATTTGTTATATTGCAAGTGATTTCGACTTGAGGTTAGGATTTGAGTTATAAGATTAACGCTAAATTGTTATTTTTTTTCCTTCTACCTTTTTGTCTTTTGCAACGTTTAATAAACGTTGCAAAACGGTAATTTTTTGTTAAAACGTTACAAAAGAGTAGTTTTTACATTAAACGTTGCAAAAGACAAAAAGGTAGAGGGAAAAAAGTTTGACCATTTTGCAACGTTTTAGCAAATGTTGCAAAAGATTACCCATTGCAACATTCGTTAAAACGTTGAAAAATGGTCAAACTTTTTTGCAACATTTATTAAACGTTGTAAAAGAGTCTTTTAGCAACATTCACTTGCTGAATGTTGCTAAATCTCAATTATTAATACAAATCTCAACATTCACTTGTCGGAATGTTGCGATAGGCCCCTTTAGCAACATTTAATTATTGAATGTTGCCTTTTAAGTGTTGCAAAAACTCATTTTTGTTGTAGTGTATCTATGCACGTTAAACCCTTTGGCGAATAACCCATGATTGAGAAATCTTGAACAGTAACTGATTAAAGAAACAAGATTAGTATGATGGAGCTTCGAAAGTGTTCTGATCTCTGTCCAAAACTCAATCTCTCCTTGCTTGAAATCCCGACAAAACCCTCATTTTGAAACCGGAAAACAACAATCAATAACAGCATACTTCATCAATTTCAAAACTTCTTAATCTTTATCATCCCCGACCATTCTCACAGTAACAACCCAAATCTTCGAATTCTAGATCGAATAAATTAAAAAAACATCAACCCTACCAGATAACTTAATCGGCACCCATGATTGACCTTAAATACATTCCAAGACTTACTTTCACCAAATTCCAATTCTCCATGATTAGAAACAGCTCTAATTCTACTAAACATGTCGTTGTGTTTCCACGGGAGATAGAATCGAAAGAGGGTATCAATCGAGGGGATGAGATGTGGAAGAAAGTTTCGATGAATTAGATGCTTGGAGGTGGAAAAGGTAGCGGAAGAGGTAGAAGGAGGGACTACAATCTGGAACGTGGGGAGAATAGAGGAGAGAGAGTTTGAGAGAAATAGGATGATTCCTTTTTAAGACAGTTAATGATACCTGATTTTGAAAATTACTTCTTAAATACTGATTTTAAAACTTTTAAATATAATAGTATGAATGAATGGGTGTAATTTTCCCTAAAACTCTATTTCAACTAAATTGATGGGCTTAAAATCTCAAAAAAAATTCTCTAATTTGTTGTATGCTGCGACTCTCCTTAAAAAAAATTAGAGAAAATGTTGAACGGGAGTTTTTTAAAATAAAAATTAAAGAAAACGTTGTTTTTTAAGGAAAGTCGTAGCTTATTCAGATAGAATCACGAGTAAGATTAATCTAACTTCTAAACTCGTCATTTACTTATGTCATTTAAGTAGAAATGGTAATGGGTAGGGTATGGGTCGGCTTTGAAAAATCCATACCATACTCACTAGAGATTTATAATATCCATACCCTACCCATATACCCACTTAAGAGTGGAGGGTCAGGTGAGGGTAGGATGCGGGTATACTTTTATACCCATTTAAAACTCATTACGTATTTTAATTTTAATAATTATTATTTTATTTTTTTGGCATTGGTAATATGTGTGTATATATCAAAATGAAGTAAAAGTATAACAACATCCATTATCTAAAAATAAATAGACCCCAATTGTCCAAAAAAAAAAATATATCAAAGAGTCTACTTGTCCAAAATTATATACTGTTAAAATTTAAATAAAATAACTTTTTTTAAAAAAAAATTAATGGGTATATGGGTTGGGTATGAGTTTTTTTACAATACACATACCCTATCATTCCCATGTCGAATTTCTAAATCTACACTCATACACTCAGCACAAGCCATTGGGTCTTGTAATTTCAACCTATGTATTATTGACATCCCTATATTTAAGATAATGCCCAACTCGCTTGCTTTTATTTACAATTCACGTTCAAACGTTCGTACAAAAAACACAGATTAATCCAGCTCCTAAACTCGTCAATTCATGAAATTTATAATTCATCTTCATCAAAGTCTGCCTTGAGGAAATAAAAAGTAATAACTCACCGTATAGAAAATAATGCTTTGTTCACAAACCTAACATGAGATGAGAGATGCAAAAAAAAAAAAAAAAAAAAAAAACTAACTTCTGGGTCCCACTTCAACATCTATTTTTCATCTCTCTTCCAGTTTTTCTCACTATTCTCTCCACTTCTTATACAAATTCACACTCTATCCCAAATCTTCCACTATTTTTTTATTCATTTATTTGAAATTGTATCTATCTCCCTCTTCTTTTTTACTTTTCTCACTCATTTTTTCTCCACGTCCTACTTCAAACCTTACACTTACAATAATATATATATATATATATATATATATATATCTTTCTTTCTCGCTCCTCCAATCCACATCACAAGGGGATTAAGACAGATTTTAGGTCAATCCACCACCAATAGTCCAATACTGTAATTGTACATTTTTAAAATGGAGAACACATGTGGAAGGTGGGTCTGCATTGTAATAAGAACCCGTTGGAAATTTATTTAATCATGCACGGCAGAATTCAAAAATATTTTCAATTCGCAAACAAATAATTTGCTTTGTGCTTAGAGTAACAAGAAACAATACCTCTTGAGCTTCTTGCAGAAGGATCCGAGAATTTTGATTCCTTCAATATACTTGCACACCACAGCTATCCAATTATTCAGCCTCCAAAGGTGATCCAGACGAGAGAACAATAATGAGACATTAAGGTTTTTCTCTTCTTGTGCTAGTAAGAGAATAATGAATTAGAGTTACCTTTTTCCAAACCGTAGTTGTAGATTAATAGATGTTAAAATGGACTTGATCAATCACTTAAACATCACCAGGTCAATATAATTTAATTAATCCAATTAATTAAGCTTGTGATATTAATTAATCAATTAACTCAAGCCTGTTAATAAACAACATAATTAATTAATTCTATAAATGTCAAACATTTGTTAATTATTTAATTAATCTAATTATATTCTTATAGTTCTCTCATTGTGTATGACCCTCTAGGTGCCCGACCATGATATCGAACAATGTGAATTATTATTTTGATCTAATCAAAATAAGATTAATTAAAACTCTATTGTCAATTAATCATTAATTCTCCTAGATTAATTAATTCACATAGATTAATTAATTCACACTGGTTGTCCCAAATTGACATCTAACAATGTGCCAAGGCAATACACATGACGAGAAATGTTACGTGGTGTGACAAAACCAAACTTGTTCGTTTAAAAATAAACTATAATCCCTTCGTCAATATGATCCGATCAATTACGAGATATGAGAATGTATCAATCTCGTTTATTGATCATATTTTTTATTCGCTCTTACATCAATAAACGTTGAAATTATTCTCGACTTTATGAATTCACCTTGACCAAGGATTTCGATATCGACTTAACCAAATAAAACGTAGACCATAATCTCTTAATATTTAAGAGTGACGAATCCTATATTGATCATTCAAAACCTTCATATGATTCTTGATATTGTTGAATGACATTGTATTAGCATTCCCTTCAGAGCAACATTCGACATTGCCAAAGTATAACTATCCTCATATAAGGTACCGTGATGACTTCAAATTAAAGGATCAATTCCACTAATGAACGTTAGAGATTAACCATTGATACTCATATAGTTATCCATGTGGAATCTCTGTTGCAGGTCTTCAATGTTTTGTTCTTTTAACAAAAACGTGTTTATTTAGATGTCTCTATATCTTAGCTTGTGAGATCAGCTACATACTTCTAAGTGGGAAATGACACACATGTTGGTCTATCCATAATAAAAATATTTTTATCTTGATATTACTTTACGACCAAGGATATTTAAGATTCAATTATAACGTAAATCTCACAATCACAACTCATTGTGATTAACAAATTATCAACATTTGAATCTACGGAATCTATTGATTTATTTGAAAGAATTATTATAAATCAATTAAATAATAGATTAGTCATTTATTAAATGCACCAAATATATTAGTAAGTGTATGGTCAAACGATTGGGCCTAGGGTATAACACTTAAAAACTCCCACTTGCACTAGATTCAATCACTTATGTATTTAATATCATAAGAGTCTACATGACGATCATGTTTATTCTGCGACAGCTCTTTTTCAGTGGTTCTATAATGTCTTACATTTGTGGGAAATTGTTCATTCCTTTTTGTCATTTCTTTGTGTTACCTCTTGATGAGATAATACCTCCTTAACACATGTTTGAGTCATTGATGAGACCTTAGTTCCTTCACTTTGCGTGATGGCTCAATTGTTATCAATATACGGAGTATATGATCAATAATGTTAGGAATTACTCTAAGTTCATTAATGAACTTATTCATCCAGACCACAACCTTTGTTGCTTCTGAAACAGCAATGTATTAGGCTTCTTTTATTGAATCAGCAGTTGTTTCTCGTTTGAAACATTTCCAACTAACCATTCCATAGAGAATAAACATATATTGAGATTTATTATCTTCCTAGTCTAACTAGAAGTTAACATCAGTATATTCATGAACTTTTAGTTCACTTTCTTCATTTAAAATCTTCTTAAGATTTTATCTATGCATTTAGATTAGGATATGTGAAGTAATCTTTTAGTTCTATTTCTATAGAAAGATCTCTAAGATACAAGTTTCTTATCTCATATCTTGCAAAAGAAAATATTTTACAACCATAATTTTATCGAAAAATTACAGGGATATCGTTTTAATTAATAATATGATGTCTACATATAATATTGAGAGTACGATATTGCTCCCACTTGCCTTTTTTAAACATACCATTCCTATTCATTTTTTATTAATCAAAATGAATATTCCAGTTCATAGATGCTTGTTTCTATCCATATATGGATCAGTCAAGTTTGCATACATCATTAGCATTTTGAATTCAAAACTTTTCGGTCGTGTCATGTACACTTCCCATTGCATATTCCATCTCAGGAATTGAGTTTTGATATCCTTCTGCTATATCTCGTAAACATGATATGTAGTTATTTACAAGCAAAATTGGAATGGACTTAAGCATGGCTGCATATGAAAAGGTTTTAGCACATTCAACTCATTGCTTTTGTTTGTAACCTTTCACTATTAGCCTTGCTTTGTATGGATGTTTTCATCCATGATCCATGTCGACCTTCTTCTTGTAAACTGATTTAAAACCTATGGGGTTTATTCTATCAAGTGGGTAGACCAAGATTCATACCTTGTTCACATAAATCAAGTCCATCTTGGATTCCATGTTGTTGTGTAAAAATATCGCAAGTGTATGATATCATTAACAAGTAATATAGTGGACTTTTGAGTCCAGGTTGTCGATCCCACAAGACTAGTTAATTCGTTATCAATTTAATTTGATCAAGATTCCCTAGACTAAGGCAATAACTAACTAAGAAAATAAAATTGCAAAAGATATCCAAAAAAACAATAAGTTTAGAAATTAAAGAAATAAACAATTCCAATAACTAAGAAATAAAAAAAAAATTAAACTAAAAGCGACTAAATTAAAATATAAAAGCGAGAAATTGAACGAAGAGTTTTTTTAACAATAAAGAACTATCGAGACTAACGATTTCGAAATAATATTCTAACTTAATTTCGCATCTCAAGTTGTTTTCTAAAATTGTATGTGATTGAATTTACGTATTTATCTAATTTACCTCTCTCGAGTTCAAATTAGGTCTATTTAATTAAGTCAATCGTGTATCTCCACAGAGGGTCATAATTCTTCCTTAACTAAATGCATTAAATCACCAAGGAATTCAAAATTGATCACATGCAACCACAAATTTATATCTCTATCTTTTTGTTGAAATTGCCAGATTTTACTATTTTTTCTAGTTGTTAACTCAACTCTCAGATTATGAAAAACCACAAATTGCATGAACTAGAGGTTAATTAATTCATGTATGAAAAGCAATAATAAAATCAATACATCCACAGTATAAACCCAACTTGAGGATTAAAACCAAACTAGAAAAATTAAATCCACATCATCAATCTCAACATTAAATATAGCTACTCATGTTCTTGGAATTAAAAACAACATAAAACAATGAAAATAAAACTCGAAATGTGAAGAATTGAAGATTAAGCATCATTTTGCACCAAGAACCCACCAAATCCGTGTGTGCTCTTCCGAATCCTTACTTTTTCCCCCTTTGAATTTGATGTTTTTAGAGAGTATTTTGGGTGAGAAGAGGCTAATTTTTAGGTCCATGGTTCGTGCCTCTAAGTTATGTCCCAAGATTAGGAAGTAAACTAGGTTAACTCGAGAATTTTGGATGAAAAATCGGGTTTTCAGGCCCAGTTTAGCTAGCCGGACACTTGGGCGGCTGCGCAGTAGAACTTCATGTGGCCGCGCAGTAGACCAATTTTGCTTTCTGCCATTTAATCGAGCTTCGTACGGCCTTGCAATTATAGGTTTGGAGGCCATACAGTTCAAGCGTTTGAGGCAATTTTCAACTTTCCTCTTTCGTTTAAGTTGGTCTTCTTCTTTTATTTGCTCTTCAAGTTCCCAACTTCTGATTGGAGTGATTTAGTCCCCGAATTTTCTTTTCTCTTCAATTAACTAATTTCTTCCCTGGTTTTCTTCAATTTGGTCATCAAACTTCTTCCTTCTTCTACTTTTGCACCTCAATTGACTTCATCAACTCCTTTCGCGTGATTTTAGCTTCACTTGATATCTAATTTCTCATAATTTCCATCAATTGCTCATTTCACTTGATTCTGGAATATTTTCTGAAATACAAATAAATAAACACAAATTGAGTAGAAATTATTCATGAGAAGGCATTATAATATTCTAATTTTGACAAATAAAGTAAGTATAAATTACACTTATCAAACCCCTGCAAACTAGAGATTATTTCGTCCTCGAACAAACCAAAACTAAAATAAAAGTTTGTCAAAATAACTTAATAACAAGCCTTTTGTTATAACTATTAATTCATTTACCATATTGCCTTAGGTTTATATAAAAAAATGTATTTTAGAAAAGAGAACTGAACAACATAGAAATTATTTTCACTTATCTTATGCTCGAATTTCCAAGTGTGTGTGACTAGTCAAAATCAAATGCATACTTGCACAAAAACATACCTAGCATATTGTAACTCAACATTCACAAGCAAGCCCAAATCCCATGTGGTCAATTAATGATTTCTTTTGATTTCCTTACTCCTTTCATGGATTATCATAACCTTATATTTTTTTCTCATATCCAGAGGTTCCTTTTATTCATGTGATTTTTAATATTTATTAATAGCATTTTTCCACTCAAAGGCAGTCAGAACTAGATACAAGCATGCATAACAGATTTATGGTAATTAGTTCCCAATTTCACACCTCCAATTTCCAAATTATGGTCTCATAGTTTATACCGAGCACTTTATTATAAATGAAAGACTTTTTCTTTTTACGCCCATATCTTTTACCCATCTTTGTGCAATAATTTTCTTATTAGCTTTCTATGTAACCCCTGTAGTGAGTTTTGGGTCAGTGATCCCAAGCCAGATGACTTTAAAGCACCATGTTCAGAGAACCCTTAAAGACTTAATTACCCAAGTCACAAAGATGACAAAGAAAAGTTAAAGATGTTTTAGCATCTTATGTGTAAATCTTCTATCCCTTAAGCTTTCTATGTTACCCATGTAACGAGCTTTGGACTGATAACTCCCAACTCAGATGAATTTAGGGTACTGGGTTTGAAAGACCCTTAAAAGCTTACTTGCTCTAGTCACGAAAGCTACTAAGAGAAGAATACCATTTTTTTGTGATGGCTTACTTATTGACAAAAAACCCTTCAATCAAACATACAAAACAATGAACTTCAAACCCTCAACCCATCCATGCATACTTATACTAGCTTTTTCACCCTCCAAACTGCTTGGTTCTAATTTAAGGGTGTGATCTAATAGCTTAAGGTTATGGATAAAGTCATTCCAAATTCAAATTACATGATATTGCCCTACATATACCAAGTGTAATCCACACAAGCATTAGTTCAATTTGGCTATGCGCTCAATTTTAGTCAAGTCTAACATGTCAGTAGTTTTAGGTAATTGAAAATGAAAAAGAAAAAAGAAACAAAACAAAAAACTATTGTACCTTTGTAGCCTCTAGTTCCGGTTTTTTGTGTTTTTCAATAAAATGTGAGTTGTCCGATAAACGACTTACAGAAAATATTGGATCTCCTTCATTGACATTTCTATCTTTGACGTCAACTACAAAAAGGAGGAGACGTCCGACCAATTTTTCCAAAACCTCAGGCCTGCCTGATCTATACACGTTATAATCATTTGTGTTATGAGTCTTCGATCCACCAAAAATTAATTCCTGCTAAAATGAATTTCATTAGCAAACATAAATGTGAAGATTGCAAATAATAATAATTGCAAAATAATAATAATAAAAAAAAAATTAAAATTAAAAATACTTCTGCTATTTGATCTCGTATATCGAGTGAGTTTTGCCTAGCAGAATTTCGCAAACCCCGTCCCAAAGTGTAAATGTTGAGTCATGTGTTCCATCCACAACATTAACTTTGACTTTGTATTGGGGTTGCATTGTTTGCTCGAAGATTGCAAGGTTCACAATAAAATCCTCTCGGTGAATCACTAAGCTTCATTCGACACTTCTTACAACTAATATAAAATCAGTCCCCATCCGAAACAACAACTGAAATTCTTGCAACAACCCAATAGTACCCTAGCTGGATTTATATAAAATTTAAATGACATTGCATTAGAATATAATAATATTGAAATTCAATATAAAATGTGAGCAATTTTTTTTTAAAAAAAAATACCATTTTGCAGTTCACTAACTCCTCAACTGTAAAAAATTCGACATGGCCACTCTCCAATTCATCATTCACACTCGTAAGTGACGAAGAGGTTAAATTGGCTATAGGATCACTGAATTTGCTATCTACAAATTGTAGCCTTGATAAAGAAGAAAACATTAGAACTAAACAATATAACCTCAAAATACAAATTTATCAAAAGTGAAATCGATAATTAGCAAATTACATTTTTTTGAAATTCTTCAATTTCAGGGATATTATCATTGATAATCAATTTAGTAGCATGGTATGTGTTGCCAAGTTGACCTTGAAATCTTTTGGCTCTACAGAGTTGAATGATTACCACCACGAGGTCATTTCTAGAACTGTCTACATAATTTTGTATTTCATAGGCATAATTTTCCCACAATGTGACTGTTATCTTGTTAGATCTAAAAGAAACAGAATATAGTAAATACACTTGTAAAAAAAATATCTTGAGTACAATGTTTAAACTTCAAAAAAATTGAAAGAAATCAGTACACTAAATCTTGTAGAACCAACTTCCATGTGTTTTGTTGATGTACCAGACGAATGTACTTTTTGATGTTGAATATCATGTTTACCAATTATTTTACCTATGAAATCTAAAAAGTAGTCACTACATGAGTTGTATGATCACAATAATTTCGAAAGCTAAATTTAAAAAAAATAATTAGAACTCCAACCAAATAATCTAGCATCATCAAGATTTTCAATTTCTGGAATAGTTTTGAAATTGCAAATTGAATTAGGAAAATTCTTATCACCAACTCCTAGTACTTCGGTTATTGGCATAAAACATAAATGAAACGTGTTAGTAGTAGTGTGAAATCCACCCACATTAACAGTAAAATTGGTTAAGTAATATAGACTTTTTCTTGTAAAAGTCCGTCAAATTTTTTAATGTGTGGAGGCATGATAGAAGCTTGAATTCTATCACCCTGCCAAAAAATAATAATAATTCAATGTTTTGAAATAGGAATAAATTTACAGCAAAAAAATGTATAAAATTAAAATCTTACATCTTTATCCACCAGCACAAGCTCTAGGCTGTGGGGCACGTTGACGTCATTATTCATCGGAACCACATATTTTCTTGCCACGCGCGCTTTGATTATCCAATTTGTTATTTTTTTCTCCAATTCTTTTAGCAATGAAGACTGCATTTTTTGTTTCTATTTGAATACAATGTAACAACATGAAATGATTTTAACCTTTGATGGAAGTGATTTTTTTGCCTACGTTTGAAGTGATTCTCATGACTGAAACTTAGTATTTATATACAAATCAATGTTAGTTACAACATGTAAAAAACCAGTAAACATATGCCAACCCACTACTGGGAAATCGCAAAAATGGCAGTTGAACGTGAAAGGCTGAATAATGGTAGTTTCAATGATGAAAAAAAGGCTGAATAATGGAAGTTACAATGATCAAAAAAAAATTAATAAATAATTACACCCGGTTTCAAGAAAAAAATGCCCAAGACAGAAAAGAAATATGCAAATAATTAATTACAACCGATTTTGAGAAGAAAAGGTACCCACGATAGCCCTTTTTTTGGTCCAATTACATTAAATTAGATTGCCACGTTGTGAAGTTGACAGTTTTAATTTAGCCATTGATTTAACTACCAATTTAATCCGTGATTATTGTTCAATATCTAGGTCCAATTATAGCAGTTTAATCCGTGATTATTGTTCAAAATCCAGGTCCAATTATAGCAGTTAATAGTTTGAATTTAGCCATTGATTTAGCTACCAATTTAATCTGTGATTATTGTTCAATATCCAGGTCCAATTATAGCAGTTTAATCTGTGATTATTGTTCAATATCGAGGTCCAATTATAGCAGTTAACAGTTTGAATTTAGCCATTGATTTAGCTACCAATTTAATCTGTGATTATTGTTCAATATCCAGGTCCAATTATAGCATTTTAATCCGTGATTATTGTTCAATATCCAGGTCCAATTATAGCAGTTAACAGTTTGAATTTAGCCATTGATTTAGCTACCAATTTAATCTGTGATTATTGTTCAATATCCAGGTCCAATTATAGCATTTTAATCCGTGATTATTGTTCAATATCCAGGTCCAATTATAGCAGTTAACAGTTTTAATTTTTTATCAAAAATTGAAATGACCGTATCACCTAATTAATCATACATTTTGCTGAAATGAACACACTTATTCCTATGGTTTCTATTTAGCAAAAATTGCGAAATACTAAACTTAGATTTATGAAATCATACCTACATTAGAATATTTAAGCGAGCGTGCCTTAACTCAACTACTAAGAGCAACAGATTCCTCTTGCAATGCGTCATTTATAATTTCACTTTTCCTCAGCTCCTAAAATGCAGAGTTGTTGACGATATCAATTATCCTAAAGATTGTTACATAATAAATACCATCCAAGATGGATTAAGAAAATCCATATGACAATCAAGTGGAATCTTAGTTCCTACATATGGTCATGCTATAGAATTAATTCCACCATGATCTAGTTAAATATACTTATCCTGAAGTATACCAATGTCATTACTCACGACTCCACTAGTCGGCGACGATTTAGATAAATCGTCTACTACAAATAGTAAGAGTAATTAAAAAATGAACCTGAATAGAATAAAGTGCCTACGTTTATTCTAGGTTCACGAGTAAATGATTTTTTATTGAAATATGATATAAATCTTTTGTACTTCAAAAAGTACTTGTCTCATATTCTCACTAAGAAATCGAAAACACTTTGTCATGGCTTGTATATAATGATAAATAGCAAATTTAAATAAACGTCAATTATCATATTAAAAATAAATAATCATTTATTACATTTCGGTCAAGTCGTAACACTTTTTGGGCACATATCCCAACATGTGCAACTTGGAGAGCTACTAAAGATTTGTTTTCTTTAATTTTTATTTTTTAAGGACCTTCTGATTATACACACACCTCGATTTATTGAAATAATGATAAAAAAAAATTTAATTACACATGATTCTATGATCTGAACATGCTCAAATTATACAAAAATACTGAAAGCCGAACAGTGAAAGAATCATAATTTGATTTTGGTATCCTTAAAATTCATAAGTTATTACTATTAACGAACTATTAAGACTAGAGAGAATCGAGATGAGGAGAATAGAGAGCAGAATTTATTCTCATTCAATTGTATCTATAATGTTACAACTCAAGCTTTTGTTTATAGAATTTGACAGGTGAAACATAGTTATTCACACATAATATAATAATATTTATAACACTCACCCTTGAATGACTATTCAAAAATTATATCAATTGATAAATGGCACAATCAATGTTTTGAATATTGGAATTCTGAAGTGTTGTCTCGTTAAAACTTTGTCAGTGAAACCTAGTGGAATAAAACTTGAATGAAGGAAAAAGAGTGCAGCATGATTCTCCCCCTAAAATATGTATATATGAATGTCTCTTTATGTATAATCGATATCACAATATTCTTCATAAGTTGACAATGACTTTCTTCATTTGTTGCTATCATTCCAGCATAATTAAAAGGTGTCAGTGTCAAATTATAGTCCGTAGGTAGCTATGATAATGTCTCAAAACATTGCTAGGAATACCCTGTAGGAAAAAACCTTAGTGATGGGAAAAAGAACACATTATTCTCATGAATACGCCACAAAAGCTGCCTCATTAAAAAACTTGCTAGGAAAACCTGTGAGACAAAATCTTAGAGAAGGAAACATAGTGCAGTGCATATTTGTTCTTCTCATGGAAACATTACAAGTATATTGATGGAATCTTGAATTCTTTAATCAAATATATCATTTATGATTCATTCACTACTGGTGAACGATTAAATGTTATTCACTTCTACTGAATATGAAACACGATTTTTATGAACAATTATGCACTTCATGTGAATACTCAAACATGATGTACATCTGGTGATCAATTAAACATATTCACTTCTTGTGAATAATTAAATAAATTCACAATAATAATATGCCCCAATTTCTATTTCAACATATTATATTATGGGGTATTTGTACCATTCATTTTATACATTAGAATCACATTTCATTCTAAATTCTATAATGATTATATTCTAGACACATTGAGTCTTTCAATGATTATACATGTATATTTCTTGCATCTTATAGACTGCAATTTCTAATGACAGGAGTATAATCAATCACTGAAATAGATATCAATCTCGATATATAATCTATAATCATTTCACTTAAAATCTCAATGTACCACGAACAATTGGTACATTAAAGAATACTCCCAAATTACCTAGATGAGAATCAAACATTTAAGCTGATGACTTAGATTATAATTTCATTATAATCGAGAATCAAACAACTATAAAATATTTTTCATTTTCCTAATAGCTTTACACTTTAAGAGTTTGGACTTCAAGTCCTATAACAATAATCTCTATAGTGAGATTTTTTATCTTTGGACTTCAAGTCCTATAACAATAATCTCTACAGTGAGATTTTTATCTTTGGCCAAAATGTTATGAATTTCCTCAAGCTCGTTTTCAAAACAAAGTTGTGTCATGCATGCCATTGACTTATTTCTCGATTCCATTTGATCTCAATGTAGATAGAACATGTAGATATTTCTTTATATTTTCTATCATCAGGTACCTTGATCTCCTTTCATGTATTTAGTTATGTCATTTTTACTCACCATGAGAATTTAGCATCAAAAGGATTATCACAGTATTCAAGAGATATTTGTCTTGGATCGATTATTATTATGGTTCAATCGTGTTTCCCCCTAACGCTATGAGATCTTGTATTATATCAATCGGATAAAAATGCTGTGCAACACATGTCATTCATAATTAGGTGTATAATCTTAATCATATATCTCAGTGCAAATTGTTCTCATATCAAATAACTAGAGGCTTTTAATCTGCTAAACCATTAGTTATATATTGTCCTATTAACCCAATTAATTCGTAAAATCATTAACGATTTTGGGATATGTTCTCACTAGAATTTTATCACTTTGCTCGTAATATCATAGCTTGAGTAAATAATCATGAATTCATTTTCATATTGAGATAATCAATTTTATTTTGAGAACAAGCATCATTGAGAAATTTGTTACCCTTAAGAATCTTCTGGTTCGTCAATAAACGTCATTCTTTGAATTCTCAACAAATCACATTATTAAACCGGAATAATCCAACCTGCCATACTAAATTATAAAAATCTTTTGGACAATTGAACTTCTGGTTCAATATAGTATTTGTTACTCTTGTACGTATTTCTATTCAGTACAAATCAGTATATCTGGATTTATTTTATTATACCTAGAAAAAGGCCTGGGGAAATATCTCAAGAAGATAATTCTTGTCCCTATATCTTTCTTTCTTTTATTATATCGAACAAAGTCGTTGGGCATTATCTCAAGAAAATAATTCTTTTCCCCATCTTTTTGATATTTTATTCCCTTATTTCTTAGTGAAAGCAGATTCACCCGGAGCCACAGTTCTATAAACATGAAATAATGCATTTAAGGAGATCATTTGGTAATAAGATTAGATTCATAAAAAAATGGATGTTATATTATCAAATATTCACAAATACTATTTTAATCTTCCAATAAATGTTTGGAAAAAAATTTACTGAGTTCGACTTGAAAGATTGAGGCTATTAATGGATCAAGGTATTCCACAAGATGTTCGTTGGTTGATCGAAGCAAATGTTCCATTAGCTGGTGAATTACTGGATTCATTTTCTGACCACACGCCTGGTCAAGAGTAATTTTGCAAAGAAAAGAATAGCAAGAAGACTAAAATGTTACTACAAATGTGCTCCATGGGCATGTGAAACCCGTTGTATATCAGCAGGATATACTTCCAAAAATCGAGATGATAAAATATATCTAGCAATGTTTAGAAAATCGGACCGGCTGATCGGTTCAACCGGGAAAATCAGGAACCGATCGAAAAATTGGTCCAGTTAAGGCTTAAAACCGCATGTTCATAAATCGGATCTAAAACCCAATTTTTTAGCCGCAAACCGGTCAACCCAGACCAGTTAAAAAAACTTGATTCTATACTTAAAATTAAAAAAAAAAAAAAAGACACAAAGGGCAAGGGCAACAATGCAAATATGCCGCCCCTTATTGCAGTTTTTTGTATAGTTATTAAGAATTACAAACTGAATCCCTATCAACTAATAGCCTTTTGCTTTTATAATGCTCTATTCAACTGCATCCATCCTCACTTTCTAATGTGAGATGTGTGTAATTGGTTTTTAACTTTTTTTTTTCTTTTTTTTATATAATTTTATTGTTTATGTTTATATTTTGCATAAAACATTAAAACTATAAATTAGTTTTTTCCTTTCCTTTTTTTCTTGATTGTTTTTTTCCCTTTTTGAAATATTTTTATTTATCATTTATTTATGTGTTAAACTTTTCTCTACCAAATAAGTTATTTCAATATTATATTCATTTATATTTTGTGGTTTAAAGTATTCTTAAATAATTTTGAATTTTGAAATAAATTATAGTATAATAAAAAAGTTAACAACCATGAATCTATATTATCTTTGAATTAGTAATTTTGAAACTAAAGATTTTTTACTTAAAAATAATTAAAATAACTTTGAAAATAGAGTTTTTTTTTTATCTAAATAAGTAAATGTTGGTTTAGTTGTTTAATAACTTATATTTTAGAGAATTTTGTGATGTTAGGAATATTTAATAAATTTTTAATTAAAATCGGTTCGATCCCGATTCGACCCGGTTCAACCTTCTAACCCTTGACCCGTTGTCTTTTTGGGTCGAACCGGCTTTCGATTTTCTGAACACTGATATTTAGTTAATGGTGGAATGAGTAAGAAGTCTTTGGATGACATTCTATTGACTCTTGAGACACACTATTGTGGGTATGTGCAGCACGAGCTACTTTTCTTATGGACTCGATTCAAAGATGAAGAAAATCATTATAGTCTCAAGAATATAATATCAAAAGATCATGTTCGCCAATCTATAACAAACATGGATGTTTTGGCTTTTCAACAATTATACAAGGTAAATCAGATACACATACATATATTTTAACAAATATTTTATGTTTCTTTTCTCGAGCATTAACAGACTGTCTTTGAACAACCGTTGAAATGTGTGTCAATTATGGAGCACTGATATGATGTTAGAGTAAGATAACCAAAAATAATGTTATTTAAAAGTAAATAGCCACTTTTTCAAAAGATGAATAGTGAAATAGTGTAAATTATCAATTTTAAAAGCAATTTGTTATCACAAATTTATGCATCCCAACATATTATTTTCTCATAAGTGTTCAGTCTTTATATCTTGTAGAGAAAATAAAAAGATAGAAGGATCAAAACTATCTGTGTATTTTATGGATCAAAAATAGGAAAGACTTTGGATATCTAGATGTAGTAATGCTTCTAGAAAAGAAGTCGGAAGAGAAAGGAAACACTCTAGTGTGGATGTTAATTGATGGATTGCGTTTCACAATCTGCTCAAACAGAGCGAAAGAAAGTAATAAGCATTGTGCATATTCCTTTGGTAGATATCTCAAGCAAAACACGAGGGTATGAACTACAGACAATATCTATCCATGAATGATTTACACGCTATATGGTTCTGATGCCTTCATAGCCCTCCCAGGAAGTTTAGGTACTTTAGAAGAAATTTTTAATATTACCTCTTGAGATCAGCTATATCTTCATACCAAACCTATTAAGCTTTTAAATATTAACAATTTCTTTGATGGTTTACTAATATTTCTTGATTATGCTGTGGAACAGATTTTCATCTCTCCATTTTATAGAAGGAACCTTATTTCTGCTCCTACTATCGAGGAGCGGCTAGAAAAATTATAATCATTTATTCCAATACAAGATCTAGCAGAAGTTAAGATACATTAGTCACAAGGAAGGGGAATCAAGCAAAAATGGAGTCTACCTAATTTAAACTTAACTTTGTGAATCTCAAAATAAATTAGGGGTGGTAGATTACAGAGTATCCTCTTGAGACACACCTCTAATTTTGAGGATTTTATTAAAGTTTCCCTTTTGTTTCCTTGTGTTTTCCATATACTCTTTTTCTTGACATGTTTTAACTTGACTCTTTTGTGCTTTTGCGAGAGCAATAATAATAATAATAATAATATCCTTCTAGTATGTTAAATACTGGATTGTACTTCTTCTGGAGTACATACGTACTTCAGATAAGTGCTTGTACGAGAATTTTTTTCAGATATTTATCAAATCTGTTTATTTCAATAATATAATATTCTTCTCATAACATTCATAAGATTATTTTTACATTATTCATATCAATGCTATCAACATGATACCATCTTATCCTACATAAATATTTTTCATTTGTCTTTTCCATACATATGATGGTAACTTTTGGTACCATCTGATAAAATGTCAACACCCAACAACTTTTGTTAATAGTAACTTCTGGTATAATTTTATAAAATATCAACATCCAACAACTTTTGGAGTGATTGTCAACAATATTTTTCATTGTATGTGTGTGTGTATCAACACAATTTTTAAAATTAACTAGCTGAAATATCGATTATGCTGGTGTCAATATAATGTAATACTAACCATACATATAGTCGAAAGATCAACTATAAAGGTGTCAATATAATACAAAGTTAACCATACATATAGCCGAAATATTGACTATGAAGGTTTCAATATAATATGAAGGATGAATATGTTTAAATTCATTCTCAAGCGAAAAATAAATATGAAAGAGTAAAATACTAACCTTTCATATGTGGATGGGTCATATCTCCAATTCCAGTCAAGTTATAAAACCAGTTCATAAAAGTCCAATTCACCACGGTATGATGATAAATTTACTACTTATACTTAGGGATGACAATAATACCCACGAACCTGAAACCGGTTGGGTACCCGACACAAATGGGCAGAAATTACCTGACCCAATGGGTTTGTAGATAGGGAATGTTTGTAGATTTAGAAATCCAACATAGGTATGGGTAGTGATCGGTACAATTTCACGATGTCTTAAGATGGGCTGGGGGTTTGAAATGTAACAGATCAGCCCATCCTAATAGTAAGACCGGCTTATGTGCCCGATCTGTTATTGCCCAATCTCATTAAGTTATTACATCAACTTATTCTTAGGTTGATATAAATGCTCGGGCTTACCCTCCCACTAAGGTCGGGTATTCCCGACCTCATCATTGTCTCATTCCTGATATGTTATATAGTCGGCCCATCCCAACCATATCACGCCTAAAAGCCCAATACAAACAGGACTCTAAGCATTCTTCGTTTATGGGCTTCATCAATAGGCCACCTTCTTGGGCCCCCAAGACAAGACGTATCCTATGAGGAAACATCCTAAGAAAGGGGAACTCTATTCTTATAAGGTTAGAACTCCTCCTAAAAGGTAAGTTTATACCAAAATGACTCCTTTAATTAAAGAAGGTTATGGACTTTTCAGCCCTATAAATAGAGCTCCTTTGATCACGTATTATTCATTCATAATTCTTTACGTATTTTCCAGTTATATATATTTTCTCTCTACTCCAAAATACTAATTCTCACACCGGAGGGGCGACGGGGAGAACCCTCCTAGCCTTTTTCCAGGTCATCTAAGGCACATCCATTCATCTTTTCCAGTAATCAAGCAACTCTAGATCTTGCCATGTCAAGGTTAGGAATTTTTACAACATCAATTCGCGCCGTCTGTGGGAAGAGATAAAATCAGCCATGGTTAATAGATGTCAAGCTCATCCCTCTGCATCCACCAGTCAACCCCTTCCGGCCAATACCTCGGCTGAAGGGGAGAATCCTCCACCTCTTGAAGATGTTGGGGAAGAACAAAATCCAGAAGTCATGCTAAATAATGAACCAATTAGTTGAGAAGATTGCAACGAGCTCCAGCAGCAGCTCCGTGAACACCGTCAGGCTCTTTAGAAACAGAATAATCATCAAGCACCACCCAACCTGAACACTCCGGGAATGATTCCCAGGGAAGATCACGGGTTAGTTAATCCTGTAGATGACAATTCCCCAGGAATTGGGGGTGCCCACCCCATGACTGAGGGATCTGCCAACTTGACACGACGGGAAATTTCAAGAATTATTCATGAAGGAATTGTAGATGGGATAAGGAAAAACACGCAAGGTCGGACCTCTTTCACGAGAAGAACCCCTTTCACCCCAGAAATAACGTCGTTCTCCTTACCAGAAATATTCAAATACCCTCGGATAAAGGAATACGATGGAACTACAGATCCTAACACCCACTTGAATACCTACACTAATGTCATGGACATGCAAAATGCCCCTGATCAAATACTATGCAAGGCCTTCTCGCAAACTTTAACAAACTCTGCTTGAGATTGATTTTCTACAATACCATCCAGATCAATCTCTTCCTTTGCTATTCTTACTGAGAAATTCACAGCCTTCTTTGCAAGTAGCAAAATGATTAAGAAAATAGCCGCTTCCCTCATTCAGTTGAGACAATGACCTAATGAAACACTGTAAGAGTTCATGACCCATTTCAATGCCGAAAGACTTCAGATTCCAAATCTTCACATCTCCTCGGCAACTCCTGCCCTGACCTTAGCCATTCGAGGTCCGAAATTCAGAATGTCCTTGTCTAAGAATCCACCAATGAACGTTACCAAACTTCTCAGAAGGGCAAAAAAATATATAAACATGGAAGAGACACTATTGTCGGTTAGGACGCAGGATCAAGTTCATGGAACAACAGTACAGTCTTCGAAACCCGTCAAATAGGGTAATAAGAGATCAATGCAAGAAGATGGAAGGAATTCTTCCCGACCCAACACAAAGGAAAGCAGTTATGGGCATCAGAATTTAACTCCATTAAATGCGCCTCGGTCTCACATTCTCATGGAAATCAAAGGTTAGGAAGATTTGCGCTGGCCAAAACCTATCAAGGAGAAGGTCGATGAAAGAAATCGCCATAAATATTGCGACTTCCAAAAAAGCCCGGGTCATACTACGGATGAGTGCAGAACACTAAAACAGGAGATAGAAGCCCTCATCAAAAGGGGCTTCCTGGGCCATTACGTAAAAAAGGAAGATAAAGATCAAGGAAAAGGAGAGGAGAAGAGTAGGTCCGCTGGCACCATAAATTTTATTGTCGGGGGGTATAGCTTCTGGAGGTGAATCAAATAACGCAAGGAAAATTTATGCCAGGGCATTGAGTGGTCAAGAGGAAAGGTCGGAAAGTCATGACCATGAAATTTCAAACAATATCAGTTTCAGTAACTCTGATATGGAAGGAATTTCGTATCCCCATGATGATTCCATTGTCATTAGTGCCACAATTGCAAATTTTGATGTAAGAAGAGTGCTTGCTGATAATTGAAGCCCAGCCAATGTTCTTTCTTTGGAAGCTTTCAACTAATGCAACTTCCCAAGGATCGACTTCATCAGGTCATTACTCTGTTAACTGACTTTAGTGGAGGAACTGTAAAACCAGAAGGTTTAATTGACCTTCCTACTTCTCTTGGATCAGAAGAAAAACTAGTGACTAGAATGACCCTGTTTCAGGTCATAAAGACCCTTATGGCTTACAACACTATCTTGGGAAGACCGTTCTTAAACAGCTTGAAAGCAATTGTGTCAACATATCACTTAGCAATCAAGTTCCCAACTCCCGCAGGCATAGCAACAGTGCAAGGAAATCAAGCAATGGCTAGAAGTTGTTACATCAGCTGCATTGGAAAGGGTAAAATAGATCTGATGTCAACTGAACTTCATACGGAAGAGCGTATGTCGCCAGTAGAAGAATTGGAAGAAGTTCCAATTTTAGAAGGAAAAAGTTTCACGATTGGGAAAGAACTCCCCAAATCAATGAAGGAAGAACTTTCGCAATGCTTGAGAAGAAACATTGACATATTTGCATGGAGTGCAGAAGATTTGTCCGGGATTGACCCCGCACTTGTTGAACATAAGCTCAACGTCATACCAGACAAGAAGTCTATAAAACAACGAAGAAGGCAGTTTGTTACTAAAAGAAGACAAATAATAAAGGAGGAAGTGGATAAGCTCTTGAAAGCTAGGTTCATCAAGGAAGTAAAATATCCAGAATGGCTAGCCAATGTCGTATTGGTCAAGAAGCCGAATGGAAAATGGCGAGTCTGCATAGAGTTTACAGATTTAAACAAAGCATGTCCGAAAGACAGTTATCCTCTTCCCCGAATTGACAGATTAGTGGACTCCACATTAGGTTCTGAACTTTACAGCTTCCTCGACGCATTCTCAGGATATGATCAAATTCGGATGGCCCAGGAAGACCAAGAGAAAACTTCCTTCATGGCTGATGAAGGGATATATTGCTACAAAGTTGTTCGCTCAAAATAGTGTACCGCAAGCGCACGGGTCGCGTACAAGTAATAAAGTGGACTTTTTGAGTCCGAGTTGTCGATCCCACGAGGAATGTATACTCTATTATACTCTAGTTAATTTAATCTTAACAAATGAAACACACAATTAAAAGTTTGTTTTGGAAAATACTAAATTAAAGAAACTAATTTTAAACCGAATTAAAATAAGGAAAATGAAAGATAAAACGTGGTTGGGATTCATGGTTTCATTTAACCGTCGCCTAATTAATTTCTCACATGCAAATTAACAAATTACTCATTTACAATGTTAGACCCGATTTTCCAAACTTAGCCAATTACCTCTCTCGAGTGAAATCAACCCTAATCAATTGGTCTAACCTACTATATCTCTATGTCGATTAAGGCCCAATCAATTGCATTAACGTTTTGTGAAAATAGCTCAATGGATCATCTAGGGTTTAAGGTATATCTCTATCCTTAACAAGAACCTAGAGCATTTGTTATTTGGTCTAAAATGCATAATATCTCTCGATTATCATACATTTCACAAAACACATATTTGGTGATCAAGCAAACACATGTAATAATCTCAATAACAAACACACATGAAATAAGCATTTAATCAAATAGCAAATATTAAAATTAATCCAAGCTAGGTTAAATTCATTCCATAAATCCCAACGCAATAAATTAGCTAAACATGATGGAAGAAAATAAAAATAACATTAAGCAGTACAAATAAAAACCCGGAGTGTGAAGATTGTAAATTTGCATCGCTGCTTCAGTTGCGTCCAGCCGCAACCTACTCATTGCAACTTCATGTTGCAACCTTGCGTCCAGCCGCAACTGAAATCAGTGCATCTCAGCTCCAGCTAGCTGCTTCTGTTTTCAAGCAGGCAGTAGCAACAACCTTCTTCTTCCAGCTTCAATCAGCCTCCAGCAGTCCACTTAATGTCCTTGGCAGCAACTAATAGCAGACTCAGGTCCGGCAGTTAACCAGCACAGTCTTCTTCCTCAGCTACACCAGCAGTAGCAGCATCCAGCCCGGCTTCTATCTGCAGATCAGCACTTCCAGCAACATTACCAGCAAGCCTGCAGCTCCCTTCTATTTCAGTACCAGCTACTTCCACTTTCTGCAGCAACAGGTTCAGTTGGCAGCAACACCAGTTCACAGCCTGTTTTCCACTTCTTCTGTCACCAGCAGTGTCCACGAAGCAGCAACCTAACAGCACTTCTCCCAGCAGCAGGTTTTTGATCTACAGCACTAGCCTGCAGTGTTCACAGGCAGCAGTCAGCAGTAGCAGCAGCGTCACCAGCTGCTCCTCTGGTCCTCCCCCTTTGAGCAGCCGTCTGCACCCCAGTAGCAGCAATCCCCCTGGTCTCAGCAGCAGCAGTAGCTGCCCTTAGCAGGCTATCTCCTCTTTCCCTTCTTTCTAGCTGCTCACCAGCAGCTCCTCCAGCACCAGCAATGTAGTTTCCTATCTATCTACTCCTAACTCCAGCCGGTTGATTCCAAAGCTGCTGTCACCAGCTGAAGAATGCATCCCGGTTCCTCTCTGCCTTTCCTATATGCTCCCCCTTTCCTTCTCTCTGTTTGTGTGTATATATAGATTCAAAACATCAGCCTCTAGTCTTGCAGTTTCTGTCCAGCCTGCTTTTTCCCATGCTCTCCATCATCTGCCCATGCTGCCAGCAGTAAGCACGTTCAGCCATGCTCTCCTGTCCTTGTCTCTCTAAAATTGCACATTTGGTCCTTGAGTTTTGGAAGTTGAGCAAAATGGTCCCCAAACTCTATTTTTCTCTTCATCTATGTGCCCAGCTCAATACTTCTTTGGAAAAATATGAAATCAGATTTTAAACTGCTGCCAAGTCCCTCAACTTTGATTTTTCATCCCAAGTCCTCAACCTTTGACACTTGTGCACTTTGGTCCCCAACTTTACTTTTTGTGTGCGATTGATCCATCTTCACTCAAATTCATCAATTAAGCAATCATTTCACTTTCTATTGTGATTTTCTCCTTGAATTTGAGTAGTAAACCTTGGTTCTCAACTTTTTGGGATGTTGCAATTTAGTCCTCAAACTTTCGATTTCTTTCACTTTGGTCCTTGAACGTCAAATTTGCTCATCTTTAAGCTCAATTGCACTCCAACCTTGTCCATTTGCTTTCCAATTGAGTTTGTACCTAATTGTACAAGATAAACACAATTTATAAGTAGATATTTGCTCAATTTGTCAATTAAAGTGCTAATTTAGGAACTAAATAAGTGTGTAAAAACACACTTATCAAAAGTCATACCCGTTGGATTAAAGAATACTGGGCCTACTTACCAAAGATTGGTAAACATGGTCTTCTCCAAGCACATCGGGCTAAACATCGAAGTTTATATTGATGACATGGTCGTAAAGAGCTCAAGAAAGAAAGACAACATAGTCGACTTGAAGGACATATTCTGTACACTCAGAAAACATCGGATGAAACTAAATCTCGCCAAGTGAGTCTTCGGAGTAAGATCGGGCAAATTTTTAGGGTTCATGACCACTTAGCGGGGGCATTGAAGTTAAACCGGATAAAATTGTGGCCCTTACATCAATGGAACCTCCAAGGACCATCAGGGAAGTGTAAAAACTTACAGGTAGAGTGGCAGCATTGGACTGTTTCATGTCAAGGGCAACAGATAAATGTTTTCCCTTTTTCAAGACTCTTAGGGTCTGTTTGATAGGCTAAGATTTTCCGTGGAAAAGGAAAAATTTTTCCAGGTTCCCTACTTTACTCCCTTTGATTGCGAAAATTTTCAGCGGAAAATATTTTTCGCGGACCCCACCCACGTGCCCCTTTTCCTTGTTTTGGTGGAAAATATTTTCTTTGGATTTTGGTGGATTTTTGTTTTCCATGATAGATGGAAAATGATTTTCGGCACGTTTAATCAATTTAGTTGTTGTTAATTGACTTATTTTATTTCTAAAAAATAACATTATCATCATCAAGTACAAATATATTTTAAAAGTAAAAAAAAAAAAAAAAAAAAAAAAAAAAAAAAAAATTGATTAAAATAGCAAAAAATTACTTTATTTTCCATGAAAAACAATGTCAATCAAACAACAAAAGTTGGAAAATTCTCTACTTTTTCCACTTAGAAAATTAAACCAATCAAACACATTAAACTTCTAATTCTCAGAAATTCAATTCCCTAGAATTCATTTTCTTTCCACCCAAATTCCACCATCGTTTCCCTTAGAGGAAACAAGGAGTTCAGATGGGATGAAGAATGCAATGTCTCCTTCAAGAAACTAAAGGAATATTTGGGAACTCCTCCTATATTGGTAAAACCAAATCCTGAAGATAATATGTTCTTGTATTTAGCAATTTCAGATCATGCAGTAAGCGCCGTTTTGGTCAAAGAGGAATGGAAGATCCAGAAACCCGTATACTATGTTAGTAAGATGATGTTAGACGCTGAAACTTGATATACACTGATCGAACAGCTCGCGCTTGCTCTGGTCACAGCAGCCAAAAAGTCAAGACCTTACTTTTAAGCCCATTCTATAACAGTCCTCACAAACCATCCTTTGAAAAAAATCTTACAGAAACCGGTGTCTCTAGTCGTCTACTCAAATGGTCAATCAAGCTTGGGGAATATGACCTTGAGTTCAAGCCCCGACCTTCCATAAAGGCACAGGTTTTGGTAGACTTCATTGCAGAACTAGCTCCAAGACCTCGGGGGCCAATAGGTCATGATAGGGAAGAGGAAACATGGACTCTGCAAGTTGATGGAGCATCGAATGCAGCAGGCTCGAGGGCCGGAATCATACTAAAAAAAGATGGTGGCACAATGGAAATTCAGTGCGCAATTAGTTTCGATTTCCCGGCCACTAATAATGATGCAGAGTACGAGGCCATTATATTCGGGCTTTAGGAAGATCAACATCTAGGGGTCGAACATGTAAAAGTCTTGAGTGATTCACAGTTCGTGGTCGAGCAAGTGAAAGGAACCTTTGAAGCAAAAGATGAAAAAATGTCATCTTATAGAATGATGGTTCTGGAGTTGCAAAGGAAGTTCGAATCTTGCTACATAGATAAAATACCAAGGTCCGCTAATTACAAAGCGGATGCCCTATCAAGGCCAACTTTTTCCAATCTAGACCACTTGGAGAGAACTGTATTCATGCGAACACTTCATGAGCCCAGTATCGCACAGTAACCCGATGTCATGGATATTTCAGATCATGAGCCTAGTTGGATGGATCCAATCATTGAATATTTAACGTCGGGAAAGTTGCCAGATAGTAAGGCAGAGGCAAGAAGAGTCAAAGCAAGGGCCTTAAGGTATACCATATTACAGAATACCTTATTTCGTTGAAATTTTACACTTACCTCCGATGTCTAACTCCGAAAGAGGCAGCCCTTGCTATGGTCGAGGTTCATGAAGGAATTTGTGGAGGACACTAGGGAGCAAGAGCACTGGTTATGAAGTTAATGCGATACAGGTACTATTGGCTAACCATGAGGAAGGACACACTCATGTACATGAAAACTTGTGATAAGTGTCAATGGTTTGTAGCCCGATTGAATCAACCAACAGAATAACTATCTTCAATTATATGTCCATACCCCTTTGCACAGTAACATACTTGGGCCATTCCCCATAGCTCGTGGCCAAGTCAAGTTCCTAGCAGTGGCTGTAGAATACTTCACAAAATGGGTAGAAGCAGAACCTCTTGCCATAATTACAGAACTAAAGTTGGAGGTATTCGTTTGGAAGTCAATTATCTGTCGTTTTGGTCTTTCTAAGACATTAATCACTGGTAATGGACGTCAGTTCGAGTGCCAAGAATCTGGGAATAGAACACAGGTTAACTTCCATTTCAAATCCGCAGAGTAATGGATTAGCTGAGGTTACAAACAGGCTCATCTTGCAAGATTTGAGAACTTGTCTTGACAGTGCCAAGGGTGATTGGCCAGATCTCCTTACGAAAATACTTTGGATGAACCGAACAACATTCAAGACAGCAATAGGGGAAACGTCATTCACGTTAGCCTTTGGAATGGAAGCCGCTATTCTAGTAGAAGTGACGATTCCCAGCTTCTGCACAATGACTACAGAAACACCCGATCAACTTGAGGGGCAAAGAGAAAGTCTAGATCTTCAAGATGAAGCCAAGGAGAGTGCCGCCCTAAGAATAGCTGCTTATTAAAGGCCATGTCCAAGAAGTTTAATAACCGACTCAAACGGAGAGAGTTCGGAATGGGAGATCTTGTACTTTCTTTCAGAGTCAGTGATGGGTACTCTTTTTCCTCATCCAGATTTTTTCCCAATGGATTTTTCTGGATAAGGTTTTAATGAAGCCCATAGTTAAGTCCCCTTTAATAAAAGTATTTCTTTCGAAGAATGAGAATCAGTATATCAAGCGCTAGAATAGCTTACAAGGTCGGTCAAATGACTTTACAAGTTATTCCCCTACAATAATTTGCAATATCTCATGGCAAGACGTTACAAATAATAATTTACAATGTCTCATGGCAAGACGTTGCAAATTATTCTTCCACGAATAATTTACAATGTCTCATAGCAAGACATTACAAATTATTCATTTGCGAGTAATTTACAATGTCTCATGGCAACGCGTTACAAATTATTCCTTTGCGAATAATTTACAATGTCTCATGGTAAAACGTTACAAATTATTCTTTTACAATAGTTTACAATGTCTCGTGACAAGACGTTAAAATTTATAATATCAAACAAATTTGTAAAGTCAAGAGCTTGACCTCTTCTTTGTAAAATTATCAAACAGATCGACCTTGCTCGACCTTTCCATGATTGATATTTGACCATTTCTTTGAAGTGACTAATTAGCTAGTCTGCTATACCCGAATTGTCCAATCATTTGTCATTGATCCAGAGTTTGGCACTACAAAGAATCAAAATCCCATTCTTATTACAGAATTATAAGGTCATCCTTATATCTTTTATGACAACGAATCACAATCTACTTATTCATAAGCCTTTATAAGGACAGATTTTGTGCTCAAAATGGCAATTAAGTTGTCGCTAAAACATAAGTAAAAAGCACGAAATTTGATAAAAGATATATGAGTTCATTCGTAACAAAAATTTTTACAAGCAGTCCTCGAGGCATACCCCGGGCTTTACATCAAAATTTACTTAAATTTCTAATTGACCCTACCGCTGGATGTTGTGGTTGCTCGCTTCGATTGCCTCCCCTTCAGAGTTTGCTCTTCTTCGTCCACCTCTAAAAATGGAGTTAGATCGAGGTCTTCCGTCCCCAGGGGAAATTGGGAAAGAGGGCTAGCATCCAGGTCGGGAGCATGAAGCTAAATCCAAGCTCGGGCCTGCTTCATTTCCTGGGAGTATGAGTGTAGGGCATAATTTCCTAGAGCAAGATCATACTCCTCCGACCTCTTGAAGGCTTCCACGGCTTCGAGCTTGGCTTGAGCAATCTCTTCTCGAGCACGGCTAAGGTCTTTGACAAGTTTGGAATTTACTTCTCAAGCAAGATCTCGCTCTTGGGAGCAGTAAGTCTGACTCCACCCTAGCCAGCTTCTCTTCAGCAGCCCAGGATTTTGTAGCCTCATATTGGACAGAATGAACGAGTTGGCTTGAGGTCTCTCCTTGCTTGACGCCTTGGTTGATTAGCCCTCGGCCAATACTGATCAACTGCAGGTCGGGATAAAAACTTAGTGAAAAACTTAGTGATGTTTTAAAGTAATGTTAAGTGCAAATGTAAAGGTAGAAATATACCTTCACCGCTACATTCATGAAGTGGTCCACCCCTTGTTCGAGCGCCACTTCTCCACAATACTTCTCCAGAAGCTAGGGATGGAGACCTCCCTCCATTTTCTCTCTAAGATTAGCCAGCGTAGGGCCCTATGGGATAACTTTGGGCTCGGCTCTTCTCGAGGCGGTGGTCGTCGAGCATGTTAACCACTCTCTCTTTAGGGGGAACCTCCTCATTCCTCTTGGAGGTCTTCCCTATCCCGGACTGATTTCTAGGTCATTTTTGGTATCGGCGCCGCACAACCCCCATTGTCCTTCCTTTTTTGAGCAACATTTCGTGCCCTTTCCTCGACCACCTTTCTTAATCTATCCCCGTCAAAGCCATTCCTGCAAAATTAAAAAAAAAAGGAGGAAGAGGATGAGAAAGTGGAGCAGAAGTCAAAAAACATAAAAATTGCAAAAGAAATATATATATATATATATATTACTTAATCTTAAAGGCCAAGGCCTACCGGGCTGAAGGTCAAGACTGGCCTGACTCAAGATCTCATTTGTTGTAAGGTCAGACGCCTCTTCAGCCAAGAGGACGAAGTCACATATCCTAATAGCATTGGCCAGCAAGTCGGCCATCTCATCCTCACTTTTATTCCCCATCCTATTAAAACTATCTACGTCTGGCTTTCTAAAAGTTGAAAAAATGTTCTCCCTGTCCCATGGTTTAATGTAGAAAAATCTCTCCTTCCAATACTTCAGGGAGGAGGGAACCCAAGGGACCTCGAAGCGTCCTTTACCGCACAGGTAGACGAAGCAATTGCACCTAAGCAATAACTTCATATCCAAAAGATATTTGAACAGGTCTACAGTGGGCTCTATTCCTAAACTCCTACATAGAACAAAAAAATACACTAATATTCTCCATCCATTGGGGGCGAGCTGACCCGGGATTATGCTGGAGGTAAGGAGAAAGTCGATGAAAAAATGATGGAGGGGAAACCTGGTACGCGTTTTTACGTACCGAAATTTAATTAAATATCTTACTTGCAAATCACCAAATTTAATTGTAATAACGGAAGTAAGAGTCGATCCCACAAGGAACGGGAACTAAATTAGTGCTATGTCAATCAGAATAGATGGGGAGGTTTTTGAGTTCAAATATTATAAATGACATGAAAATAAAATAAAAACGTAAATTGGATAGAATATAAATCAATTATTGACAAATCCTAGTTCTCAGGTTCAGTTGTGTTCTATCACAATGTTATTACTTTCCAAGTAACGCGAGTTCAATTTCTTCCTTAATTTATCACCCGTAAATAGTTAATAAGCTCTAACTATTCATATTCTCCCTTAGTTACATTTAATTAGAATAAACTCTCTAATCAAACATTATCCATTGAATAACCTAAAACAAGCTCTTTAGATTTAAGACAACAACTATATAATGTTTGAGAAGAAATAGGGTGAATTAGATTATTAGTCACACAAGCTCGTGACAATTAACCTAAGTTGTAATTTTCTATGGAAATACTAAATTCCCACTTGCTACTATGATTTGAACAAAAAGACGATTACGGATCCAATCATTCAAAATAGCAAATCTCAATACAACAAATTAAATAATAAGGCCTTAATCAAATAAAGTATGGGAAAATTACACAAAAACATGTATTTGAATGATACAATTCAAATTTCTTGGGGCGCCGAAAACTTTTTTACATTTCAGGTGGTAATTAATGTTAATTAAACGTAATTTGGTCGGCCCCAAACACAAACCCACCATCTCAGCGTCTCTCAACTCCCTCCTCTTCCTCTCTCTCTCTCTCTCTCTCTCTCTCTCTCTCTCTCTCTCAAACATCGGTTGCAGCATGAGCTGACCTTGGCGGTGGAACCGGAGGTGAAAGCTAGTGGCAGCATCAGCAGTGCCACGCGATGGGTGCGCCTTCTGCGCACAACAAGAAAGCGAGTTGCACTACAGCGGTGCCTTCTGCGCACCGAAATCTCACCGGCAAGCACTTATGGTGCTCGATTTGGGTTTCACGACACACTTTGGCAGCACCTTCTGCCGACAGCGGCGCTGCGCACAGGTGAGTTGGAGGGTTTCCATCATTGAGAATTTGGGGGTAAAAATTTAAGATGTGGCAGTGTTGTTAAATCTAAAGTCCGTTATGTCTGAGTTTTGCTGGTGTTGGTGGCCAAGGTGGAGGCGGCGGTGTTGGTGGTATGGACTGTGAAGCTTTGTTGTTGGTGGTGGTGGTGCTAATCTGGTTGTGGTTGGTTGGGGTTGCAGTGAGGTGAGGTCGAGGGTGACTTGGAGGTGTGATTGTGTTGGTGACGGTGGTGGTGGAGCGGTGACTTGTGTGGTGAAGGTGACGGTGGAGGTTGTGGGGGTGGGGTGGGGTGGTTTGGGGAGAGGGCTTGGTCGGTGGGTGGTCAGGCTGAGATTAAGTGACGTTCTGATTTTGTGAGTAATAATGAGTAATTGTAACCAATTATTAAATAATTGTAATGGTTACTAAATGTGACTTGGTGTGACTTATGACAAATACGGAATGTGATCAATTACTAGGTAATTGTGTCAAGAAATATTGACTAATCGTGAAAAAGAAAATGAGTCAGTTGTAACTAATAAATAAATAATATGTGACTCATTATTAAATAATTGTGACTTTGTGCAATTTGTGACGAATATGGGATGTAATCAATTATTAAGCAAATCTGATCAAAATATTGATTAATTGTGACTTTGTGCTACCTGTGATAAGTTCAGGATGTGACCAAGAAATGAAGAAAACACGTAAGTTGTGACCAATAAATAAATAATATGTGATCAATTATGAATGATTGTGACTAATTATATTAGAGATTGTGCCCAACTGTGACTTTGTGTGACCATTGGACAATGACGTTATGTGACCTATAATTGGGTCAAATATGATTATGTGTGACCGAAATGTGACCTTGTGTCACCGAGCTGTGACCTCGTATCACCGAGCTGTGACCTCGTGTGACCGAATTGTAACTTTATGTGATTGAACTGTAACCATGTGTGACCAAATAGTGACCTTGTGTGAAACTGTGAGACCGAACTGTGACCTCGTGTGACTGAATTGTGACTTTATGTGACCGAACTATAAATGTGTGGTATTGTGTGACCAAAATGTAACTTTATGTGACCAATTGTGACTTTGTGTGATCGAACTGCGACTTTGTGAAATCGAACTGTGACCTTGTGTGACCAAATGTGACTTTGTGTGACCAACTGTGAAAAAAATCATTTTTTGTGTGATTTTTGACTGAAATATAACTTTGTGCGACCATTTGTGACTTTGCGGGTTGGCTGAGGTGGGGGTGGAAAAAAAAGAGAAAAAAAATCATTTTTAGTTTGGGTGTGATGGGATGGGATGGGATGGGATGGGATAGGGTAGGGTGGGTGGGGAACATAGAGAAAAAAATCATTTTTAGGGTGGGTAGAGGTCGGGTGGGGCTAGAAAAAATAGAAAAAAATCATTTTTTGTGGTGATGTGGGTGGGTGGGTGGATGGGGTGGGGCCTGGGATGGAAAAATAGAAGAAAATCATTTTTTTTTTGAGTGGGTGGGGGTGGGGAGGGTCGGGGTTTGAAAAGTAGAAAAAAAAAATCATTTTTTGGAGTGGGGTGGGTGGGTGGGTAGGGTGGGGTCGAGTTCAGGTTGGGGGCTTGAAAAGGTAGAAAAAAATCTTGGTGGGTGGGTGTGTGGGCGGGGCGGGGTAGGTTAGGGTAGGGGGGTTGAGATTGGGTGGTTGGGGGTGAAGTGTGAAAAAATAGAAGAAAAATCATTTTTGGATGGGGTATGGTGGGTGACGGGGTGCGTTGGGATGGGGTGTGGCAGTTGGGGGAAGTGTGAAAAAATAGAAGAAAAATCATTTTTGGGTGGGGTGGAGGTAAAAAATAAAAGAAAAATCATTTTTGGATGGGGGTATGGTGGGGTGTGTAGGTAGGATGGGGTGGAATGGTGTGAAAATATAGAAGAAAAATCATATTTGGGTGGGGTGGGGTGGGGTGGGGTGGGGTAGGGTGGGGGTGGATGGGTGTGTGGCGAGGTAGAGTAGGGTGGGGCGGGGCGGGGCGGGGGTGGGTTGTGGTGTGTGAAAAATTAGAAGAAAAAAATAATTTTGGATTTTGTGGGGTGGGGGTTAGGATGGGAGGCGGGATAGGGTCTGGACGAGTTGTGAAAAAGTAGCAAAAAAATCATTTTGAATGAGATGGGGTGGGGTAGGGTCTGGGACGAGGTTGGTAGGAGAGTGGAAAATTAGTAGAAAAAAATTAAATTTGGGTGGGGTTGGGATAGGTGGGGGGTAGGATATGGTAGGGTCTGGGCGAGTTGTGGAAAAGTAGTAAAAAAAATCATTTTTGGTGAGGTGGGGTGGGAATAGGGGTGGGTGGTTGGGTGGGTGGGTTTGGTTTGGGGTTGGGAGGAGTGGGGTGGGGTGGGATGGGACCGGGGGTGGGTGGGTGAGATTAGAAAAAAATAGAAGTAAAATCATTTTTGTGGTGGGGGTGAGGGTGAGGGTGGGGTGAGTAAGGTGGTGTCGGGGTGGGGGTGAGTGTGGAAAAATAGAAGGAAAAAAGTCATTTTTTGAGTTGAGGTGGGGTGGGGTGGGGTGGGTCGGGGTGCAGTGGGTGGGGTGGGTGAGTGCGGGGTTGGGTTGGGTTTGGATGGAGTGGTTGTGAATTAGATATTGTTTTGATTTTATTATGTAATATTATATGAGTTTTAATTTAATATATAAATGATAATTATTATAATATTATATTAATTAATTAACTAATTAACACCTGATTTTTAAAAAAAAATCTTAACTTTGTTATGTTTAAAACCTGAAAGTTTTAGTTGTATTGTTTTGTACTTTTCCCATAAAGTATTGCATCGATTGAATTAAAAACGCTTAAAAATTCAACAATCAAAGTAAAGAATTTTGAACTACGTTACTAGTTTGGAAAAGTGATGAACAAAGTAATTAAAACACAACGTCCCCTTTTGAACTAGGTGGAGAACTTAGCCGCTTAAAGCCATGAAGAATTCCGGAATTTTCCGCTCTTGATTCACCTTCTCGAGTCGCTTGATTTCTCTTTCAAGCTCTAAGCAAGCCGCTCTTCCTTTAGCAATTTTTTCACACATTTTTCTTTCATAAAATTCCCTTTTTATAGTCACAAAATCGTGCCCTAGCTTTGAGCTCAAGACATACCAAAATTATGGAAAGAATCAAAAAAAGGAAATTCTTGACGAGCAAGTTACGGCCGTGAAAAATCATTTACGGCCGTAACTTGGTTTCTGCTAATTTTTCATGTTTTGAGGTTATGGACGTAACCTTTGGGTTTGCGGCTGTAAACCAAGTTCTGGTTAATTTTTGACAATGCTATGAAAATGTTTATGGCCGTAACCTCCTTTGTTGCGGCCGTAACTTATTTGCATCCAAGGTCCTCAATCTTCAGTTTTAAGTGCATTTTGGTCATTTTTTCTTCTTTTCTCTTCCTTTATGATCCTATACAACATAAAATATAAAATGCATTAATAAAACTTAGATATGATCAAATTATTGCTAGTCCAAGGTTATAAGTGCATAAAATAAATGTTAATAAAGCACTTATCAAATCCTCCACACTCAAACAATTGTTCGTCATCGAGCAATGATAGACAGAGAAATGACTTGGACTCAAACAACAGATTACGATTTAGAGACTTGAGGTTGCAGCCCACTTTTCTTCAGCAAGAATGTTCAATTGCATGATCGGATTGTGTTAGTGTGTGCTAGAGATGCAACGCCCTCTATTTCCCATCCCAATCATGGCTGGATATGGTTTATTTCCTTTCACCTCTCGTGTTCACTCACCTCCCATCCATTTATGATTGACTACAAGGAAAATAGTTTTGCCCAACTCCGGAAGAAATCACTCGCATAAACCGAGTTGTTCATGATGTGAATTCAGTCAACACAGTATCCTCAACCACATTCATAGCACAAACCCTAGACCAAGCAATTCAAACCACTAAATGTAATGGGGTTTAACAGCCTCACATGATATTTCTCTCTTCGTACAAAGTGTATAAGGGTTAGAATTTTCGCTCAGCTCTCTGCATGGATAAGTCAGTACCACAGACTGCCTAAATGTCATAACCGGAGCCAACAATAACACAAGTGCAAAGCAAAAGTCTTTATTTTGGTTGTAACGGGGCTTCAGGTTGGGTAGGACAAAGAGATATATCTAGGCTGAGTCGAGAAGGAATTTCGCAAACCAAGTCAATTCGTAGTGACATTACTTCCTTTACTCTCCACATGAACGTCATTTCTTCTGCTACCCTACTCAGTTAACACTTGTAAATCTCTATCTCTCTTTTTTTTAAAAGTCAAGTGTTTTACTTTCTCAACTACCAATTTTCTTTACTCCATTTTCGATGCTCTTTTTTTTTAGGTGAATGAAATGACTAAATAAAATAAAATTAACCAAAAATGAAATTAAGAAAATAAAGAGTCGAGGGGGGTAAAGAAACTCCCCTCTCGGGTTGCCTCCCGAGCAGCGCCTCTGTTTATTGTCGTTGGCTCAACCTATTCCTTTCTCCTTCAACCGGGATTAGGTAGATTCCCAAAGCTCAACTTCTTCTTCATATTCTTCATTAAGATCTGCAAAACAGGGGGAAACTTCTCATCAGCGACTGGTAAGGTGGTACAAAATTTTTTACCTGGTTGTGATGGCCCTGGAAAATCGGTAATTATATCCACAGTGTCTTGTAGTCCGTCCTTTCCACTAAGTTTGGGATTTTCCTGTACTACAGAATCAAACACATCAATCGAGTGAACATGGCTAGTATCATCAAGGTAGTTCACGGGATCATAGATATTGAACTTAATCATTTCACCATCAAATTCCATGGTGAGTGTGCCACTACTGATATCTATCTTAGTCTTAGATGTCTTTAAAAATGGTCTACCTAACAATATAGGGGTAGAACTGGGTGAAGGATCATCATGCATATCTAAAACATAAAAGTCTGTCGGAAACACAAGCCCACCTACTTGCACTAACACATCCTCAACTACCCCATCCGGATAAGCATTGGAACAGTCTGCTAGCTGAATGATAACACCCGTTTCAGTCAATTTGGCAAGTTTTAGTGCGGTGTAAGTGGACTTAGGCATTACATTTATGGATGCTCCTAAGTCTATCAGTGCATGATCTATTTCTTTACCACCTATTTGACAAGGTATGGTGAACATACCTGGGTCCTTTCATTTTGGAGGTAATTTCCTTTGAAATAATGCAGAGACATTTTCTCCCATCATCACCTTTTCATTCCCCTTTAATTTCCATTTGTTGGTGCACAGCTCATTCAAAAACTTTGCATATCGGGGTACTTTCTTAATTGCATCCAACAGTGGAATGTTGACTTCCACTTTTCTGAACATCTCTAGCATCTCCTTTTCTTTGCTCTCTTCGTCTGTCTTTGCTAACCTGCTAGGAAAAGGGGGAGGAGTCAATTTTGCAATTGAATTAGAGTTGGATTTTACCTGCGGAATTTGTGAAGTGGCATCCCCCTTTTCATCTTCTTTCTCTTCTTCCCCTTCATTCTCGAAGATTTGTTTGCTTGGACCTTCAACCTCTATTCCACTCCTCAGGGTTATGGCACTCGCGTTTTTGGGGTTCACCTTGGGTTGAGATGGTAGCTTCCCTCCGGATTGTGCCTCAAGTCTGTTGATGGCAGTAGCTATTTGGCTCATCTGATTCTCCAAATTCTGAATACTGGATTTGGTATCCTGTTGAAATTGAATTGTGTTAAAAGCCAAAGTTTTAACCATGTCTTCTAGAGAGGTACCTGAGTTCTGGGGCCTTTGTTGATACTACCCCTGTGAATGGAAATTTCCTTGTTGTTGGAAATGCCCTTGAGGTTTGTTGGAGGTGAAGCCCGGGGGCTTGTTATTCCCATAACTTAGATTGGGGTGATCCCTCCAACCAGGGTTGTAGGTATTGGAGTACGGGTTGTATTGCTGTTTTTGAAATGGAAACCCTTCTACAGCCTTTACATGTTTGCCATTCTCCTCTTGCAATACCGGGCAAGCATCAGTTTGATGTCCGAAGTTCGCACATATCCCGCATGCCTTGACTTGCTGTGCATTTCCTACAGCAAGTTGTTTAATGAGAGTTGTTAGTTCAGATAGTTTACTTTCAATATTAGAATTGTTTACCTCATTCACATGGCGTACTTGTGAGTCTCGGGTTGAGTTGAATTGCTGAGTATTCTCAGCCATATTAGAGATTAAAGCCCTCGCTTGTTCCGACGTCTTGTCCATCAGTGCTCCTCCACTCGCGGCATCTATCATGTTTCTATCCATCGGTGCTAAGCCTTCATAGAAATACTGCACCAGGAGTTGCTCACTGATCTGATGGTGGGGGCAGCTCGAAATGAGTTTCTTGAAGCGCTCCCAGTACTCATATAATGTCTCGTCATTGCTTTGGCGAACCCCGCAAATCTCCTTCCAGATTGTCCCAGCCTTAGATGCAGGGAATACTTCTCTAGAAACAACCTCTTCATGTCATTCCATGTGGTGACTGATCCAGATGGTAGACAGTACAACCAGTCTGTAGCGGCATCCTTCAGCGAGAATGGGAAAGCCCTCATCTTGATTTGCTTCTCGGTAATACCCGTCGGTCTCATGCTATCACAAACCACGTGGAACTCCTTGAGATGTCTATATGGATCTTCACCGGCATGTCCCCGAAAAGTAGGTAGAAGGTGGATCAACCCGGATTTTAGCTCAAAGGTTCTTCCTTCCTCCACCGCCGGAAATGTGACGCACAATGGTTGTTGAACGACATCCGGAGAGGCTAGCTGCTTGAGAGTCAAATTGTTGTTGTTAGCTGCCATTTGTCGTCCTGCTCTCCTTTGTTGTTGAAAAGTTCTCTCGATTTCTGGGTCAAGATCAAAAAGTTCAAAATTAGTTGACCGAGTTTTAAGCATATAAGCAAAGAAGCAAAAAGAATTTTGTAACGCCCCGAATTCCGCAGAGCCCGGGACGCCACGTCGTCCTTTAAATCTGATTTTATTGCGGAAATAATAAAAAAAATTCAAACATCATATTTATTATTTGAAACCTTTGAAACAACATTTTTTCGGAAGAAATGAATTTATAAAACATCACATCTATTATTTAATATATGTAGCGGAACGTAATTCTAACAATTTCAAAAAAAAAAAAAAAAAAAACTTAAGTCTTAAGTTTTAAAGTAAAGTAACGATAAATAATTAAATTGATGACATTTATGAAACTTGACTTAAAAAGAAAATTAACATTATTTCTGATTTTTCCACCGCTGCCATTTCATTCGCCGCCATCTCCAAAATTTGCGAAATTTGTTAAAATAATGGAATGAGTATTTCGAAAAAAATACTCAGTAGACTCATCGCCAATAATTAATTTACAGAATAATTGAATACGAAATTATGTAATCATACAGTGACATCATCATCATCATATTATTGGGCTATTTTATTTTCAAAATCAAGGTTGTTAAGAACATAGGGTGTGGGTAGTCTCGTCTCGTGCACTTAAGACACATAAGTTATGCATAACATTATCATTTATCATCTTATCTCAAAAGAGATATTCTTGTCTCGTCTCATGCATCAAAGCATGTAAATCACGTAATTTCACATAAAACATGCAATTATAATTTAAATAAATTAGTGGGGGCGAGTCTACCTCAAATCACGAGTTTGAAAGTTGAGCAAGAAAGTTCACGTTGTTCTTCTAAATGTCCAAGCGCCTCGTCTAGCCAATAATAAATAAACCTTAAAGTGGTATTTGGAAATCAAACGTTTCATTTGAAAGAGTTTTAAAAGAAGAAATAAAAGTTTAGGGATTAAAATTAAAACCAAACATAGTTGGGATTGGAAATGAGTTGATACTAAAATAAAAGATTTTGAAAACTATTGGGCTAACTCATATATTTTAAATATATTGGGGATTAATTATTAAATCTAGTGAAATCTAAGGTTGAAAATAATATATTTAAAACTGCATGGACTGACTTACATGATTTTAAAACTAAGGGGACCGAATTAAATAACTCTAGAAAACGGGGGCTAAAAATAACATGTTTTAAAACTAGCGGAACTAAAATAGATACTTTTAAAAATTTGGGCACTGAAATAAATGGTTTTATAAGTGAAAGGACTGAAATGAAATTTTATTAAAATCAAACCTTCAAATAACCAATATATCACTCTCTCTATCTCAACACTCGGCCAAACAGAGAGCAAAGAGAGAGAGACTGTGACGGCGACGAGGACAAGCCGCCGGTGCCTTCACCAGTGTTCGCAGGCGGTGACGCCGCCTTCGAGGGGCGGCGACAGCGGCGGGTGTAGGGCGGAAGAACAAGGAGAGTTGGGTGATTCTGGGTGCGATTTGGGATTGAATCCGAGGCTTGGGTTTAGATTTTGGGGCGGCGGTTTCCAGCTAAACTCCAGTCGCAGCGGCCGGTGGTCGAGGTGAGTTGTTTGGTTAGTTTATTTCTTGGTTTTAGGTTTGATTTTTGGATGGAGATTGGGATTGGGCAGTGGTATTGCGGGTCCGTTGGCGGTGGTTATGGGCAGTGGTATTGCGGGTGGCATGTGGTGGTCCGTTGGCGGTGGTTATGGGAAGTGGCTCGGTGATGTTGGTGGTTTCGATTTAGCATATTAAAATGATGGTTCGAGACTTGTTCTTGGTGATATTGAGATGGGCGGTTGGATGATGGGAGAACTCGAGGATGGCAGTGGTGGTGTTTCAGCCATTTTGGTGATTACGGTGATTGCTTCGAGTGTTCTTCAATTTTGTATTCCAAATTGTTGTGGGTTCTGGAAATGTTTGTAATTGGTGATGATGGATGCGGCCTCAGATTGGTGGTGGCTGTGGGAAAATGTGGAGGTCCGATTATGGAGGTGTAGTTGGGAGATGATGGTGGTTGTGAAATTGGGTTCGGTTGGTGATGAATTGGTGGTGTTCCGGTGGTTGGGTATGGGCAGTAGGTGGTGGTTCTTGGAGTTGCGGGTGGTGGCTGAATGATGCAGATGAATGGGAATTTATTAATGTGTAAGTTGTGCTTAAATTTGGTAAATGCACGATTGCTGATGGTTGAGGGAGGTAGGATTTGATTATGGGACATAGGTATGTTATTGGGGAAAAATGTGTGGAAATTGGAGGGGGTTTTAGGGAGGATTATGCTGATGAATTGGTTGGGAGTGATCATTGGGGAGGAAATGGGGGAAGGAAATTGAGTGTCTATGTAGGGAAGAATTATGGGATAAATTTTGGGGTTCAAAATAGTTAATTGAGGGTTTTGATAGATAGGTTGGGCTTTATAATTGGTCCTAAAGAATTTGATTGGGTTACATCGGAATTGGATAATAATAATAATAATAATAATAATAATAATAATAATAATAATAATAATAATAATAATAATAATAATAATAATAATAATAGATTGAATCCACAATAAATAGAAATTGGGCTTGAATGATTGACAAATATAATTTGGGCTAAAAAGTTTGAATCCAGAATAAATTTAAAATTTGGACTTGAAGTAATTTGAATTCAATTGATTGAAAATTGGACTTTCAAAATAAATAATGGACTTGGGACATCATTTAATAAAATTTGGAATTTGACTAATATTTAATTCAAAATAAATTTAATTTCACTTAAAATAACTAGACGAAAATGTGTTTAAAAATAAATGGGCAAAGTCGTAGCGATACATTTTAAATAATATTTAAATAAGTCACGAAAAATTCTCGGTCGCTACAAAATTTTTTTTTTTTTTTTTTTTTGAAAAATTATAGAAATAATGTGAAGTAAAAGATTAAAATAAAATGTAGAAAAAATAAAATTCTAATTGATTAAATACTAAATTGGTTAACCGTCCCCGGCAACGGCGCCAAAAATTTGATGCGCGTCGGTACGCACCGAAATTTAATTAAATAACTTACTTGCAAATCACCAAATTTAATTGTAATAGCGGAAGTAAGAGTCGATCCCACAAGGAACGGGAACTAAATTAGTGCTATGTCAATCAGAATAGATGGGGAGGTTTTTGAGTTCAAATATTATAAATGACTTGAAAATAAAATAAAAACGTAAATTGGATAGAATATAAATCAATTATTGACAAATCCTAGTTCTCAGGTTCAGTTGTGTTCTATCACAATGTTATCACTTTCCAAGTAACGCGAGTTCAATTTCTTCTTTGATTTATCACACGTAAATAGTTAATAAGCTCTAACTATTCCTATTCTCCCTTAGTTACATTTAATTAGAATAAACTCTCTAATCAAACATTAGCCATTGAATAACCTAAAACAAGCTCTTTAGATTTAAGACAACAACTTATAATGTTTGAGAAGAATTAGGGTGAATTAGATTATTAGTTACACAAGCTCGTGACAATTAACCTAAGTTGGAATTTTCTATGGAAATACTAAATTCCCACTTGCTACTATGATTTGAACAAAAAGATGATTACGGATCCAATCATTCAAAATAGCAAATCTCAATACAACAAATTAAATGATAAGGCCTTAATCAAATAAAGTATTGCATCAATTGAATTAAAAATGCATAAAAATCCAACAATCAAAGTAAAGAATTTTGAACTACGTTACTAGTTTGGAAAAGTTATGAACAAAGTAATTAAAACACAACGTCCCCTTTTGAACTAGGTGGAGAACTTAGCCGCTTAAAGCCATGAAGAATTCCGGAATTTTTCGCTCTTGATTCACCTTCTCGAGTCGCTTGATTTCTCTTCGAAGGTCCAAGCAAGCCGCTCTTCCTTTAGCAATTTTTTCACACCTTTTTCTGTATTGAAATTCCCTTTTTATAGCCACAAAATCGTGCCTTAGCTTTGGGCTCAAGACATACCAAAATTATGGAAAGAATCAAAAAAAGGAAATTCTTGACGAGCAAGTTACGACCATGAAAAATCATTTACGGCCGTAACTTGGTTTCTGCTGATTTTTCATGTTTTGAGGTTACGGTCGTAACCTTTGGGTTTACAGTCGTAAACCGAGTTCTGCTTAATTTTTGACAATGCTATGAAAACGTTTACGGCCGTAACCTCCTTTGTTGCGGCCGTAACTTATTTGCATCAAAGGTCCTCAATCTTCAGTTTTAAGTGCATTTTGGTCCTTTTTTCTTCTTTTCTCTTCCTTTATGATCCTATACAACATAAAATATAAAATGCATTAATAATGCTTAGATAGGATCAAATTATTGCTAGGCCAAGGTTATAAGTGCATAAAATAAATGTTAATAAAGCACTTATCAAAACCTAAGACCGGGCACAAGGGCCTCATGGAATACTACCGTCTCCCCTTCCCGGCAATGGTACGAAACATCATCTTCTTTAGGGACTCGAGCTATATACCCGTCAGACAACCGAAATTTCCTCATGTCAACCTCGACCATGTCCTCCTTCATCCTACTATTATAAGTCGGGAGTTCAAGGTCATCCATACTCGACCCCCTATCCAAGTCTGGGATATCTTCTACACCCTCCTCATTGCTCAAGTCTTCGTCCTGAGGAGGAGGTTGGTAAAAACCGACCTCTAAAGGCTCATCAAGATCCTCTACTTTCCTAAAGTCTCCTACAGTCACTTGCCTCGCCATATTTTTCTTTGAAAAATAAATTATATAGATAAGGAGGTCGGGAAAGGTCGAGCTTTCCTAAAGTGCTATTTTTTGTTGAAGGGATAGATCGTGCAACTTGCTCGAGGAGTTCTCTAGTCTCTTGGAAAATTTCGCAAAGTAAAATGAAAGGGAGAATAGGGAACACATATATATAGGCAAAAATGGCAGGAAATTTTTGTATCACTTTGGACACATGTCTGCAATCTGATTCAACACTAGTCACCTCTTCACATTAATTGAAGAGAGAACATTTGGCAAAAATGCGTCATTACTTGTCTGAAATAAATGTGACATCTGTCAAAGGTTAAATATATTCAGGGATCTATTGCCAAACCTTAATGCACGGGGGCAAATGATCGGTACAATTTCACGACGTCTTAAGATGGGCTGGGGGTTTGAAATGTAACAGATCAGCCCATCCTGATAGTAAGTCCGTCTTATGTGCCCTATCTGTTATTGCCTGATCTCATTAGGTTATTATATCCACTTATTCTTAGGTCGATATAAATGCTCGGGCTTACCCTCCCACTAAGACCCGACCTCATCATTGTCTCATTCCTGGTATGTTATATGGTCTGCCCATCCCGTCCATATCACGCCTAAAAGCCCAATACAAACAGGACTCTAAGCATTCTTCATTTATGGGCTTCATCAATGGGCCACCTTCTTGGGCTCCCAAGACAAGACGTATCCTATGAGGAAACATCCTAAGAAAGGGGAACTCAATTCTTGTAAGGTTAGAACTCCTCCTAAAAGGTAAGTTTATACCAAAAGGACTCATTCTTTAATTAAAGAAGGTTATGAGCTTTTCAGCCCCATAAATACAGCTCATTTGATCACGTATTATTCATTCATAATTCTTTACGTATGTTTCAGTTATATATATTTTCTCTCTACTCCAAAATACTAATTTTCACACCTAAGGGGCGACTGGGAGAACCCTCCTTGCCTTTTTGCAAGTTATCCAAGGCACATCCATTCATCTTTTCCAGTTATCAAGTAACTCCAGATATTGCCATGTCAAGGTTAGGAATTTTTACAGCATCAGGTAGGGTATGGTATTGTAGAAAAACTCATACTTGACCCATGCACCTATTAATTTTTTTTTTGAAAAAAATATTGTATTTAAATTTTAACAATATATAATTTTGGACAAGTAGACTCTTTAATATTTGCTTATTTTTTGGATAATTGGAGTCTACTGATACTTCATTGTTATATTTTTACTTCATTTTGATATTTTTATGTTGCGCAAGATTCTTAATTAGTATATGACATGTGAAGTTCATGAAAAAATATGAATTAGATACTTATATTATTGTTGAACAAGTATTATATATATATACACACCCCACTCGAACCCTACTCGCACCCGACCTGTCACTCTTAAATTGGTATATGGGTAGGGTATGAGTATTATAAATCTCTAGTGGGTATGGTATGAATTAGTCAAACTCGATCCATACACTACCCATTGCCATCTCTACTTGTACTTTAAATAAGTATTTCATTTTGACTACTATTACCTTGATTAAACTGTTTGATATATTCAATTGATCACATATGAATATTAATGAGTTGATAATATATTTCTTTATTAATACTATTACTAATCAATGATCAATAATCATCTTAATATTAATCTTAATCTTATTTTAATCTTAATTTATATTTATACTATATGTAAAAGTGACAAAGTCTTGACCAATGATTGACTTCAATTCCCACCCACTTCTACCTCTTTTGCCCGCCCATTCTCAGTCTTTTTTTGCCAACACATAAATACATAATAATAATACTAATATTTTAATATATTATATATGAAAGTATAATAGTATATAGTATATATAGTATATAATATTATATATACTACATACTATTATATAATAGATAGTAGTCTACATTATATAATAATAATAATAATAATAATAATAATAATAATAATAATAATAATAATAATAATAATAGATGGTCTATATTGATTGATTTTTTCAGTACACTTGCCAGAAAGTCAGACCACTGTATCTATATATATTTTATTTATTTTTTCCTTTTATTTTATGTTTTTTGACACAGATTATTATTATATCAAACAACAAAGAGAGAGAGAGAGAGACAGAGTTTATTTTCGTTTACTTTATTATTCAGGTCAACAGCTCATTTCCGTGTATTCCAATTCTCTTCCAAAGTACCTATGTTCATTTTCCCACGTGAAAAGACTGGACAAAAAAGCTTCACAAATCAGACAACAATACAAAAAATAAAAATAAAAAAGATAAAAATAGATACACAGCTTTCAAACGAAGATACTCACTCAGTTGCTCAGCCTTCGGAGTATTTCTGTCCCCCGCTCGTATCAGTTGCCCACTCCCTACCCAGGCCACGCCCGTCGTCCATGGTTCTTCCCTGCCCAGTCACCGTCTCACGCCATGGTTGCTTTTCCCGATTTGATCGCGCCTACAACATCTCCGATTCAGGGAGTGTTCAATTTTTTTTTACCCCGATCGTGTTTTGAGCTTCACTGTACTGATTCATTCGATGTTCTTTCACTGTCATTCTCTGAGCTTCACTTTTTTTTAATTTAATCTCGAAAATGTTTTTTATTTGTTTATTTCCTGGAATTTGAATGTTGAATGGCATGTCATATTATAAGTCAGATATCAACGATGTCTTACCAACCCATTCACTTTTCCCATATAGAATCTGTGAGTTCGACGTAACAGATTACTGATCCTTGTGCCTTTTCTTACATAGTGCCTCTTGCTATGCCTATCAGGGCTCCTGTTGCTTACATTTCACAATTTTACCATATTTTCCCTTTTCAGCGTTTAAGTGAGTGTCCATGTTGTATTTCTTCTTGCTTGTATTTTTTCCTATTGCATATGTTTCAAATCTAATCTATCTATGTTCTGGAATGTTGTATCATTTGTGAAGATTCAGCATGCATCAGATGTACACTCCTTTGAGCAATATTTCTGCGGCCAAGGTTGATTGAATGTTAAAGTCCATGTTGTTCAAGCATACAGTACGGCTCTTCGTGAAGATCCTAATCAGATATTCAACCTTGAGTATGTGTTCCATGATCTCCAGGTAAGTGTCTTCATTGTGTCCAAACAATACACATATATGAGATATTCAGCCGCCATTTCATAATTTCGTTGCACTTAAGTTCATATGAAACAGTTATCATCTACTTCAGTGACATCCTTTTGTTGATATTCTCATTTATTTGATTTTGATTCTTTTGCCATTTTTATACGTTAGACACAGAAGTTGACGTGCTTGGTTTGACTTCCTTAGAAACCATGTTTTATATTAAGATGAGTGAAGAAACTAGGTTTTATATTCAGATGATTGAAGTGAGAGTGGAGTTTGATAGTGTAGTTAGCTTCACATTTTTAATCTAGCCTTTTATGCATAAATACCTCGGAGTTAGGTTCTGCTTTTCAGGTACGTAGTGCACATATAACGTTACGTAGTGCACATATATGTAAGCAGAAACAGGGATTGTGAAATGCCAATGCAAAGTATCCACTTTGCAGACCACTGCAATTCAGACAAGTTAATCAATTTTATTTAATGTATTATTTAATTCTTACTTTTATTTTTGCATTTCTTCTTATTTCGAACATTTTATGCCATTATTTTGAACATTTCAGACCATGCTTTCGATTTTCAAGTGTTCATTTGTGGTTCAAGTTTTATAGTTTTTGGCATTAACATTGGCCATGGATTACGATGTGCATCTTGAAATCATCCATAACTGTGGCTCTTTATTCTTTAAATATTAGGTTTATGTATTAGAATATATTTTCTCTTTTTTAAGTGTTTGTTTGTTGTTCAATTGAGATGAAAATGGTAATGTCACCGTGTGCAGTCATCTATACATAGTGCCTGAATGTTGTTATTATCGTCTGCTTAAGTGATAATTTAAAATATCAAATTTCCCAGTACATGAATGGATGTAGACTTTCATATAACAATTAAGGAACAATTTTACAATGGAGCAATAACCTTCCTCCACTTTGCCACAATGACAACTAAATAAATAATATAGATCCCTGTTTATGTCAATAGTCAATTGATACACCCAAATGCTGCTTGTCAGAAACTGATATCCCTGATTGAAAAGCATAATTAATTTTTACACCTAGCATTAACAAACTTAAACAGTAACTAGAAAGCAGAATGCATTAGATTCAATCTTTAGTTAACTTATACGAGCATATGATTGATGCATTAAACCGTTCATTAGATGATGGCTGGATTTGCCGGCATACCACGTGGCACACAAGTCAAAACAAGTGTCAACTTTTGCACTTGTGTGTGTACGGTGGGGAGGGGGGTAGAAGGAGAACCCGTTGCAATAATTTTCCAAGTTTCCCTATGGAAACGAAGTCACAATTAGATACTGGAGCTGGTAGCGTTTCTACCAAATTTTCAGCGATGGACCAGCTTTCAAGTCATTCCCTAATATTTTTATTCATCATGCAGTTACTTCCCTGTTTAAGTAAATCTAGCAAAAATGCACTTTTTGCAGAAGCCACTTTGACAAAATCTGCAATAGTATCTTCTGCCACATCATCATGAAATTTATTTGATTTATCCATGAGTGTTTTACATGGATTTATTGTGCATTTCCACGAAGCTTTGCAATGCAACTTTAAAGATTTTACAACCTGCATAACACATGATATTATCTCAGGTTTAGTTTTAACTTTCAAATCAAAAGAATTTTACTCAAAGTAATCTTATAATATAAAAGATAATCTTATAATATACCTAAGAGGAGTGAATGAACCAAGTTTTATATTATGAGAAGTGAAGTGAGAGTGAAGTTTGATTGTGTAGTTAGCTTCATAAAGCTATTTTTTAATTCTCAGTTAGAGGTTAGCTCTGATTTTCAAATCAAAAGGATTTTACTCAAAATAATCTTATAATAATATCAAAAGAACTTTATCTTTTAGCTGTTGCATACTACTAAAGATAAGGCTTTATTCCTAAGTTTTATATATACTTATTATCATTGTGTACCTTTTTTTTCAAAAAATAATATAAAAAAAGGAAAATAGAGTGCATTCTACTGTTAATCGAGCCAATATCAAGAAGTTCAATGACTCTATACAAGAAGGACGTACATATGCTATTCGGAATTTCATTGTTGCAAACAACAGCATGTCATTTAGAACTGCTGATAGCAAGCATAGAATTTTCTTCTGCCACAAGACAGTTGTGGTTGAGTCATTGAAGGACAATTTGCCTAAGTTTGTCTACAGGTTCAAGGCTTTCAGTGACATAGTCGAACCTAATAAGGGAGAGGCTAATGAATTGTTTGGTACATGTCAATTTCTATTGTTCAAGTTTTAATATATGCTCCTCTGCTAATGTTTTATTTTGTTCTTTTTTATATTCTTTCCCCAAAAAATACATTATTGGTGAGATTGTAGGCTATGATGGTCTGAAACTTAAGACACTACAGGGAAAGGAGATGAGTATGCTTGATATTGAGTTGCGGGATACTGAGTGAGCTTTCTTTTTCTTCTCTTTTTCTATTTACCTTTTGTTTTCGTTTTTTTACATAGTGTTTTGCTTAAAGTCAAACCTTTTTTGCAGGAAAAATATTATGCCATGTACATTATGGGGGTGTATTCTGAGCAAATGAATGCTATATTTCAGTCTGAGTATTCAAAGCCACTTGTGATGATACTCCAATTTTTTCGTGTGACCAATTTCAATGGTCTAAGAGTTTCGACGGCATTTGACGTGACAAAGCTTATTGTCAATGAGAATCTAAATGAGATCAATGAATTTAAAGCTAGGTCTAACACTGTATTGGAATTGCAAGTAGTACTCATATTAGATGTTCTTTTATCATAACTTCCCAACTGACATTTTGTAGACTTGGTGATAGAATTGATGGAGGATCGAGAAGGATTAGTTTAATCTCTACATCCGTTAAGAGTGTTACTGGTGAGATTGCAAGTGGAATGGTTGAGTTTCGAGATCTCTCTCAATTGTGTGAGAACAATGAGGTGGTATAACTACTCTATAATCCTAGCTTCATTAACTTAAATACTAATGAATAATTGATTTCTTGTGTTTGTTACTTTGTAATTTTTTTGTTATTTATTTATTTATTCAAATACTTTTGTTGATATTTAATGCAAATTCGTGAATAATGTCATAGACATCTGAATTCAGTATATTAAGATTATGACAAGTGTCAAAATTAATAAAACGAGATTACTCTTAATCATTATTTTAATGACCAACAACATAACTAATAATATTTCCATATAAATTATTAGTTCTCACTTTAAAGTTAATGTAAATTTTTTTTTTTGGCCATGTGTAAGTTTCAAAATTTTTCTTGTCATAAAAAAACACCCATTTAAGATGGAACTTTACTATGAATAAATAAATAAATAGTTATTCGAATGTTTTGTAATCATGAAAAAATTGATTCAGTATGACTGAAAAATTAGAATATAATTAAATTATAATAAAATTCGATTGCATTATCGGAGTTCAGAACTAAATGCTCAATCAAGAAGAAATTTTTTTGCTCGGTAGTATTCATTGAGAGTAAACATACGACATTCAGTGATGTGTTACTTCCTAATTAAGATAGTAGTAATAACTTTAACATCATCATTTTAATTCTTTAAAAAAGAAGAGTACAATCCCACCAGTGACATAATCATACTAAATGTATTAATCAGTGTTTGTTGAATTTTAATTTGTTAAGTTACAGTAGTCACATATGGGAGTTACAACATTAGAAAATGTGCCGTTCAATTACAGAAAAATGACACCGTTTCACTTTTTTTCCCCACTAAAAATAAGAAGTGATGAGATGTGATTTTGTAATTTTAATGTGACTTATTTTTTATGGTTTTGACAGCAATATAATGTGTTTTAATTGTTTGTTCATTTTTTTTAAAGACGTTTGTAGACAGGGGTTCAGATGTCAAGTTTTTGGCAGAGTTTTGGAGACGTCTCTAAAATACTCAGATGGCAATATTTCAGCCAATTCGTCCCCATCATAGGATATCTGTGTTTGCTAATGGTGTGCATCGTTGTGAGAGTTAGATGGGAAAAAGGAAGCGAAGTCGTCCCTTTTGGTTGAAAGCTATTTGAAAGATCAAGTGAATGCCATTAATATACAATGTTTATGCTAAACTGTTAAATATTGAAATATTTGCTCACGGTGTTTTGATGAACTTGAGCACGAATTATGTTGGTTAAATGATATTTAGTTTTATGATTCTTGATTTTTTTTATTCTGTATTTTCCCAATAGATAGCTCAATTCATCCCTTTCCTGTATTCTTGCTCACAATTTTTAATTTGAACATTACAAGATTGTTGGAGGTTGAGAAAAGAAGAAGTAAGATGCTACACTTTGATTCTTGATTTTTTTTTTTTTGTTAAATATGTATTTTGGCAGTAAATAGCTCAATTCATCCCTTTCTTGCATTCTTGCTTACAATTTATTTTAATTTGTAACATTACAAGACTGCTAGAGGTGGAGGAAAAGAAGAAGTAAGCTACGACACTTTGATTCTTGACTTATTTATTTATCTAATCTGTATTTTGGCAATAAATAGCTCAATTCATCCCTTTCCTATATACTTGCTCACGGTTTATTTTAATTCGAACAACACAAGACTGCGGGAGGTGGAGAAGAGAAGAAGTAAGATGTTGCACTTTGATGGTAGATTTTTTAGTATGTATTTTGGCAATGAGTAGCTCAATTCATCCCTTTCCTATATACTTGCTCACAATTTATTTTAATTCGAATATCACAGGGCTGCTGAAAGTGGAGAAGAGAAGAAGTAAGCTGCTACACTTTGATTCTTGATTTTTTTAAATCTGTATTATGGCAATAAATAGCTCATTTCATCCCTTTTATGTATACTTGTTCACATTTTGTTTTAATTTGAACATTACTGGACTACTAGAGCTAGAAAAAGGAAGAAGCAAGTTGCTGACCTTTGATTTCAGAGGAGAGTCATAGCTTATTACAGCAAATTAGGAAAAAAATGGACTGGATTTTTTAATTTTGATTTGACCATTTGGAGAAGTTTGTTGACGTGGCTTGCTTTTGAATTATTGTTGATTAATTTAATCGGACATCATCATATGTCAACTAACGTTGCACAATGATTTTTTTAATGTTTTGTAACTGAATGTTATTGGTTTGTTTATGTATAAAATGTACCACAATAAAATGTCCATTTTCTTCTCCTACGGGTGAGGGGTAGTATTGTTCACTGATATCTCGCGATGCGAGATATCCCCGCAAGTGCACGGGTCGTGAGAAGTAATAAAGTTGACCTAGGAGTCCGGATTATCGTCCCACGAGGACTGGTATTAATTACCGAAATATTTTAGTTTTACACTTTATTTGAACGAACAAATGAATTTGATGTTTTAAATTAAAACTAAGAAGATGAATTAAATAATTAAATTGTGAAATTGTTTTGTTTTAAAAGATGATTGTAAAGTGGTTGGGATTCACGATTTCACCTAGCCAATTAAATTAATTCTAATTCCATATTTTATTTTCTAAATATGTAATCGATCGAATTCACTTATTCAAATTGAGATTCCTCTCTCGAGTTTAAATCAATCCTACCTAAATAAGTCAACCTTGTATCTCTACAAATGGTCCGAATATTCCTTATCTAGATGCATTACACATAAGAATTCACACACGACCGCAATAATTACAAGAGTATATCTCTATCTCTCGTTCAATTACCGGATTTATTACCTAGATCTATGTTATTAACTCACCTCTCGGATTATGGAAATAACACATAAAATCATGAATAAGTGACCAGTTCATTCACGCATTAAACGCAATAATAAATCAACACATGCATCAAAGCGTTAAAACAAGGAATATGGAATTAAAATAATATGACTAGGCTACATCGTTCATCCCAACGTTAAAATTAGTTACACGTCATGATTGTAGAACAAAAACAATAAAATATAACGTTCATTGAAAATAACAAAGAAGAATGGAAAGATTGCACCAATTATCAATTCTTCAAGTATCTTCAATTCACGCCCCTCTGCGATGCTTGAATCTCCAAGAATTTTTAATTAAAATCTCTGTTGTGGCTCGTTCTATGGAGAGGCAAAGGTCCTATTTTCGTGCCTCTTATGTTGTATATATAGGTTTTGGAGAAAACCTAGGTAAAAAAGCCCAAAGCCTGTTAAAAATCGCGAGAAAAATCTAATCTGCGGCCCAATCGGACAACTGCGCGATCGCGCAGGCATATTTCCGGCGATCGCGTGGTAATGCTGTTTTAACCTCGGGTTATGATTTAACACCTTATCGCGATCGCTTGGTATGCAACCATCGATCGCGACTTCGCTCTTTTCTCGGATGTACAAGTTAGTCCCTGACTTTTAATTGCACCTTCAGTCCTCAACTTCCAATTATTGCAATTTAGTCCCCAAACTTTATCTTCTTCTCGATTTGACCATTCAAGCTCTCAATTCCTTCAACTGGATCCTCCAACTTCTTATTCCTTTACTTTGGCACATTGCATCTTTCCGGTTGACGTCACAAACTCCTCACTTGTCCAATTTAGCTCTAATTAACATCCAATCGTGTCATTTTTCCATTAATTGCTTCATTCTACTTCAATTGGGACATTTTCTGAAAAGTAAACAAATAAACATAAATTAAATAGAAAATATTCCCAAACGACAATAATTAATCCTAATTTAGACATACAAATAAGTGTATAAAATACGCTTATCAAGTATCATCAAATGCAAAAAGAATAAGGCTAATTTTGGCATAAAATCTGATGTTTAGAACTGAATTTTAGGGATGGCAATGGGGTAGGGAATCCTTGAATCCGACGAGTACATGACTCGAACGGATAGTGAATTCCCAATAAAGGAGGGAAAGGGATGAGGATGCGGATAAAAACTAAAAAGTACCCCGAAAATGAGGATGGGGTGAGGACGAGGATGATGGTCCCCGTTCCTGACTCATTCTCGATTTAAAAGTCCGATTAAAAAAAAAAACTCAAACAAATTAAAAACATTTAAGTCCAATAAAAAAAATTGATCAATTACTCATCTCAAATGCCGAATTGTTTTCTATAAACTATATGAAACAAGAAATTTTTTTTATTCAATTATACCTCAACGACTTAAATCAATGAAACAAACAGATCAAACATCATTTTGCTACAAGAAATGAATTCATATTAATTAGGAGAAGATTGTACTACAAATGAATTCCCAGATTGGAGTTATATTTATTGTAGTTATAAAATGTTACTGAGTTTGAAAGTCGAATTGAGGATATCTATTGCATCTCCATTACTTCATTACATGATTTTGTAGACTCCAATTGACTGATGTTCGTTTTGCGTAAGAATGAAATAGAGCTCATTTTGGCTATTTTGTGCAAGTAAGAGTTATATCAATATGTTAGAAAAGGCAAGAAATAACTATCTGGGGTCAAGAATTGATTTCTATTACTTCATATATTGAACTAGTATTTCACCCGTGCTATGCACGAAAGTTATCGTATGCAATATCGATTTCAATAAGTATTTGTAAAACTTTAGTGCTTATACATAATCAACACACATATAAATGCATAAAAAAGAATTCTCTATTGCAATAATTATTAGAATTTAAAAAATAACATAAGTAATTAAAATTATTAAAAAATTATTTGAATGGTAAACGTTAATTTATATATTTAAATAATAAATTATTATTGATTTCAATAATTTTTATGAATTATTATAACTTCATTTAAAATATAAATTTCGTAGTTTTTTAACGGTATATCATATTTGGATTAAAGAATGCTGGGGCTACTTATCAAAGATTGGTAAACATGGTCTTTTTCAGACACATCGGGCTTAACATTGAGGTCTACGTTGATGACATGGTCGTAAAAAGCTCAAGAAAGAAAGACCACATTGCTGACCTTGAGGACATATTCAGTATACTTAGAGAACATCGGATGAAACTGAATCTCGTAAAGTGAGCCTTCGGAGTAGGCTCAAGAAAGTTTTTGGGATTCATGATCACTCAGAGAGGTATCGAAGTCAATCCAGATAAAATTTCAGCCCTAGCATCAATGGAACATCCCCGAAATATCAGGGAAGTGCAGAAGCTGACAGGGAGAGTAGCAGCATTGGGCCGATTTACGTCAAGGGCAGCAGACAAATGTTTCCCTTTCTTCAAAACTCTTCGAGGAAACAAAGACGTCAGATGGGACGATAAATGCGAGGTCTCCTTCAGGAAGTTGAAAGAATACTTGGGTACTACTCCGATATTGATAAAGCCAAATCTAGGGGACAATTTGTTCTTGTATCTAGCAGTGTCTGATCATGCTGTGAGCGCCGTTTTGGTTAAAGAGGAAGAGAAGGCTCAAAAATCGGTATATTACGTCAGTAAGATGATGTTGGACGCAGAAACTCGATATACATTGGCTAAGCAGCTCGCACTTGCCTTGGTTACGGCCGCAAGAAAGTTAAGACCATATTTTCAAGCCCATGCCATAACTGTGCTCACAAATCAGCACTTGAAGCAAATCTTGCAGAAACCGGACGTATCTGGCTGTCTACTCAAATGGTCAATCGAGCTTGGGGAATATAACATTGAGTTTAAATCTCGACCTTCCATCAAAGCTCAGGTCTTGGCCGACTTCATCGCCGAACTCGCCACAAGACCTCGAGGGCCAACAGGTCATGACAGGGAAGAGGCCACATGGACCTTGGAAGTAGATGGAGCATCGAATACCGCAGGCTCGGGGGCCGGAATCATATTAAAGAAAGATGATGGCACGATGAAAATTCAGTGTGCAATACGGTTTGACTTCCCAGCAACTAATAATGATGCAGAGTATGAGGCCGTAATTGCTGGACTTCAAGCGCCTCAACATCTAGGGGTCGAGCATATCAAGGTCCTGAGTGATTCACAATTGGTGGTAGAACAGGTAAACGGCACTTTTGAAGCAAAAGATGAGAAAATGTCATCTTATAAGATGATGGTCTTGGACTTGCAAAGAAAGTTCAAGTCTTACTGCATAGACAAAATTTCGAGGTCCGTCAATCACAAGGCAGATGCTTTATCAAGACTTACTTTTTCCAATCTAGGTCACTTGGAAAGGACCGTGTTCGTACGAACTCTTCATGAACCTAGTATCACACAACAACCCGAGGTTATGGATATTTCAAAGCGAGAGCCCAGTTGGATGGATCCTATAATTGAATACCTAATGACAGGGAAGTTTCCAGATGACAAAGTAGAGGCAAGAAGAATCAAAGCAAGGGCCCCGAGGTATACCTTGCTGCAGAATACTTTTTTCGTCGAAGTTTCACAGTTCCTTACCTATGATGCCTAACTCCGAAAGAAGTAGCCCTTGTTATAGCTGAGGTTCATGAAGGAATCTATGGGGGACACCAGGGAGCGAGAGCTTTAGTATTGAAGTTGATACGATATGGATACTATTGGCCAACCATGAAGAAGGACACGCTGAATTACATAAAAACTTGTGACAAGTGCCAAAGATTCGCAGCTCGGTTACATCAACCTGCGGAAGAGCTAACCTCGATTATGTGCCCATATCCTTTCGCTCAATGGGGAATCGACATACTAGGACCTTTCCCCATAGCCCGGGGTCAGGTCAAATTCTTGGCAGTTGCTGTGGAATACTTCACTAAGTGGGTGGAAGCCGAACCGCTAGCTGTAATCACAGAACAAAAGTTGGAAGCATTTGTGTGGAAATCAATAGTCAGCCGTTTTGGCCTTCCTAAGACATTGATAACAGATAATGGGTGTCAATTCGCAATTCTACAAGAATCTGGGGATAGAACACAGGTTGACTTTCGTTTCACACCCACAGAGTAATAGGTTAGCCGAAGTCACAAACAGACTCATCTTGCAAGACTTGAGGACTCGCCTCGATAGGACCAAGGGTGATTGGCTCGATCTCCTTCTAGAAATACTTTGGACCAACCGAACCACATTCAAAACTGCAACAGGGGAGACTCCTTTCATGCTTGCCTTCGGAATGGAAGCTGTTGTCCCAGTAGAAGTTGTTGACCTATGGTCAACTTGACCTTATTGTTTTGATCATAACAAACAAGAATATATTGTGTTGCTAACAAGTGTGCTTCAAGTGTTTCATATAATTCAAAGCATTTAATGTTCAAATCGTATATCAAAGATATAAATCAAAACTATGTGATCAAGCACATGAGACACAAAGAAGATCAAGAAAGAATCGAAGATATTCAAGATCAAATTTCAAGTCGGAAAGCATGAAGACCAATCAATGAAGCCTAAAAAGAATTGAGCATTTACAAATTGCTTTTCAATCTTATGTAAGGTTAATGCATCAATTGTTGGCAATGCACTTCATAAAGCTCAGGTAACTTTTTTAAAGTCATTAAAATATCTTTTTCAAAATCAACTTTGATCAGAAAACCTTGAAAAATCAAAATTTTGAAATCCTGATTTTTGAGGTCGACCGCAAATATATGAGGTCGATTGCAAATTTTTTCGGGTCGACCGCACTGCCTATTTTTGAACTCCAACGGCTATTTTCTCACAACGACTTTATTGAGGTCGACCGCATGGCAGGATAGGTCGACCGCAAAAGACAGTATTTGCGAAATTTGCTCTATAAATAGCATTCTCTCTTGCATTCATTTTCAACAACTAAGATGAGATTTTAGAGAAGCTTTCTTGTGAAAAATTCATTGTTCTTACTTGATTTATATTTATCTATCTTTATTAGAATACTTTGATTGATCCAACTTTGTTTTATCAAAATTCATCAAAGTTTTTAGAAGAAAGTTTTGTGAAGATTCTTGGTTTTATATTGTTTAAACTTCTTCAACATCTTCACACCATATTGGAATTGAAGTGTAAGTCTCTCTTTATTCTAAACTTGTGTTAATCTTTTAAAAGAGAGAAATTCCAATTAAGGAACTTTGATTATTTGTGCTACATTTTTCATTATCATTTGATTAATCAAATTTCCATTGGCTAAACACTTTGAGCTTAACTTATTGTTAATTATTCAAGTGTGGCATCTCTTGGTACTTAATTTGATTCAATATTTTAACAAGAGATTATTTGAAAAACTTTGTTTGATTGCATTGAACTTTTCATTATCATTTGCATCAAAGTTTTTCTTTAACACTCGAGCTTAATTCATTGCTATCTATTGAAGTGTTAGCCTAACTCTCTCGGTACTTAATTTGAGTTTATCATTTGTCAAGAGAGTTATTTCAATTGTAAATTCAATTTATTATATCTTGCGGTTTCGAGAGCCTTGTGAAAACTCGATTGTTGGTTAAGGGTAGGTGCTCCTTGTTGTAAGTCACCTAAGGATAAGTGCTCCTTGTTGTAAGTCACCTAAGGATTTGGTACTCCTTGTTGTAAGTTACCAATATAGTAGATTTGGCCTTGCTCGTGACAGAGAGCTCGGTAGTGGGGGACATAGATCACGTTGGTTGATTGAACCTTCTTAAATCGCGTTTGCATTCTCTTATCCCATTTACTTACTTACATTGTACTTACTCTATTCTATCAATTTATATTGTGCAACACTATATCTAAGTGCTATACTTGCTTTATCAATTAAGTTTACACATTTATAGCACACTACATTGATAGTTAAGTTACTTGCAACACTAAGTGCTCATACTTATACCCATTGATTTTTAAGTTTGATATTATTTATCGAAAAAGTTTTATAAACCATTTCACCCCCCTCTTGGTTAGTTTATCTTGGGCTAACAGAAGTAACAATCCCGAGTTTTTGTACTATGTCCATGGGATCACCCGACCATGTTGGGGGACAAAGAGAAAGTCTAGATCTTCTGGAAGAAGTCAGAGAAAATGCATCATTGAGAATAGCAGCTTATCAGCAAGCCATGTCTAAGAAGTTCAATGTCCGAGTAAAAAAGAGGGAATTCAGAATGGGAGATCTTGTTCTTCGCCGAAGCGAAGCTGGTGGACATCAGCTAGGGAAGCTTGGACCTATTTGGAAAGAACCATATGAAGTCATCCGAAAGGTGGGAAAGAGCTCATACAGCCTCCGCAGAATGGATGCAAAGCCTCTTCCTCGGCCATGGAATTTGGAGAACTTGAAGTCATACTACAAGTAGTGGCGTCTCTTTCTTAATATTAAAGTCGTCTAGTCGTGTTCGGGTCGGGTCTTCGCGCCCCTTGTTCTTTTCATTTTTCATCAATGATTATTCGGGCCTGCGTGTCCATTGTTCAGGTCGGGCCTGCGTGCCCATTGTTCTTTCTTTCAGCGTCCGGGACGGGTACTCTTTTTCCTTATCTAGATTTTTTCCCACTGGGTTTTTCTGGGTAAGGTTTTAACGAGGCCCATCGTTCAGTCCACTTCAATAAAAGTACTTCTTCTAAAGAATGAGCAATACAAAGATCAGATTTTGAAGTAACTTACAAGGTCATTCACATGGCTTTACAAGTTATTTCCCATCAAATAATTTACAATGTCTCATGGTAAGACTTTACAAGTTATTCTTCCACGAATAATTTACAAGGTCTCATGGCAAGACGTTACAAATTATTTCCCATCAAATAATTTACAATGTCTCATGGTAAGACTTTACAAGTTATTCTTCCACGAATAATTTACAAGGTCTCATGGCAAGACGTTACAAATTATTTCCCATAAAATAATTTACAATGTCTCATGATAAGACTTTACAAGTTATTCTTCCACGAATAATTTACAAGGTCTCATGGCAAGACGTTACAAATTATTTCCCATCAAATAATTTACAATGTCTCATGGTATGACTTTACAAGTTATTCTTCCACGAATAATTTACAAGGTCTCATGGCAAGACGTTACAAATTATTTCCATTCAAATAATTTACAATGTCTCATGGTAAGACTTTACAAGTTATTCTTCCACGAATAATTTACAAGGTCTCATGGCAAGACGTTACAAATTATTTACAATGTCTCATGGCATGACATTGCTGCTTTAAATCGGCATTACCCGACCCTTATACAAATCCGCGTACATTTTACCAAATTTTGGACTCGACTCCATCTTGAAGAACGAATCCCAAAGGCCGGTATAACCCGGTCTTGTCAGACAATCCTCGCAATTTCGCCAAGTAAAAAGCTCGATCCCATCTAAAATCGACAAAAAGGGGTCGAACAAACCCGGGCTTCCCAATCAATTATCTGAAGCTGAATCTTGGTAATGCGAAAAGATAGACCCGTTCTTATAACTATGATACGACCATGTATTTGTCAAAGCACGGAATCAAGAAAACTTAACAATTGTAGGCAACATTATTCCTACTTACTCTACGGGTTGTTGAAAAGATCGGTCATCCCCGACCTTGGTTAACCAACACATAAATAAACACACAAGCATTTAACAAAATATTTTCATTAAGACAAAAGTTGGTTACACAAGGACCTCGGGGCATACCCTGGACTTTACATCAAAAAATTATCCTATTCACATTTAGGGATCCTGATTACCGGCATCCTCATCAGAGCTGACCTCAACTTCAACGTCCTCCTCCAAGAATGGGGTAAGGTCAAGGCCTTCAGTCCCCAGGAGGAATTGAGAAAGAGGGCTGGTATCGAGCTCGGGCACATGCAACTTAATCCAGGCTCGAGCCTATTTCATCTCTTGAGAATACGACTCCAAGGCGTAGTTGCCTAGAGCCAAGTCGTACTCCTCGGATTTCTTATAGGCTTCAACAGCCTCGACCTTGGCAGCCTCAATTTCTTCCTGTGCCCGACGAAGCTCCTCTACAAGTTTTGCGTTTTCCTCCCGGGTAAGGTCTCGATCTTGGGTCATCAATCCCAGGTCAGACTCCACGCGAGCCAGTTTTTCCTTTGCAGCCCGAGCCTTGGTTGCCTCATATTGGACGGAGTGAAGAAGCTGGCTTGAGGTCTCCCCTCGCTTGACACCCTGATTAATGAGGCCTCGACCAATGCTAGCAAGCTGCAGGTCAAGACAAAAACTTCAATAATAATCAAAGGAAAATCAATGTCCGGGACGTAAGGAGGGATCGTACCTTCACCGCTGCATTCAGGAAGTGGTCTGTTCCGTTCTCAATAGACACTTCCTCTTTGTACTTCTCCAGAAGGCCTGGATGAAGGCTTTCCTCCAACTTGGCCCTACGGTCGGCCAAAGTGGGCCCTTCAGGCGCCACCTCAGGTGCCGGAGACACATGCCCGGGGTGATCACGAGGAGATGGGTGGCATGTTTCTCTACCACTTTGAAGAGCGACCTCTGCACCCCTCCTCGAGGTCTCTCCTACCCCGGAGGTATCTTTTCGGGGCCTCTTCTGATAACAGTGCCTCACGACACCATCATCCTTCCTTTTTCGGACAGTAGCCCGGCCCTCTCCTCGGCCGCTTTCCTTAGTCTATCACCATCAAAAGCCATCCCTGCCAAAAAATTAAAAGAGGAGGATGAGCAGTGAAACAGACATTGAGAGTTGTAAAAATTCCGAAAGAAAAATATTTACCTAATTTACAAGGCCGAGAACTACCGGGCTGTAGATCAAGACCAGCCTGGCCCAAAATTTCATTAGTGGTTTGGTCAGAAGCCTCCTCGGCCAACAAGCCAAAATCACACACCCTAATGGCGTTTGCAAGAAGGTCGGCCATCTCCTCCTCGGTTTTATTCCCCATCCTATTAAAACTATCTACATCAGGTCTTCTAAAGGTCGACAAAAAAATGTTTTCCCCAGCCTGGGGCTCTACAAAGAAAAACCTTTCCTTCCAGTATTTTATTAAAGAAGGAACCCAGGGAACTTCAAAACGTCCCTTCCCGCTTAAATAGACGAAGCAATTGCATCGGGGCAAGTACTTAAAATCCAAGAGATACTTGCACAAGTCAACAATGGGTTCTATTCCTAGACTCCTACACAAAACAAAGAAATACACAAGAATCCTCCACCCATTAGGTGTGAGTTGGCCCGGGACGATGCTAGCAATAAGAAGAAAGTCAATGAAAAAGTGGTGTAATGGAAACCTAAGCTCGGCCACGAGGGACTCGTGAAATACCGGAAGTGGTAAGAAACGTCATCTGCCTCAGGAGTTCGGGCTATGTATTCCTCGGAAAGCCCGAACTTCCTCATATCGGCCTCAACCATATGTTCCTTCATCCTACTATTAAAGGCCGGGAGCTCCAGGTCTTCCTCACTAGTCCCTCTATCTAGGTCAGCATCATCCTCGATCCCTTCCTCACAGCCCGACTCCTCATCATGGGAAGGTGGGGGCTGATAAAAGCCTATGGTCTCGACCTCTAGAGGTTCATCCAGATTCTCAACTTCCCTAAGGTCTGTGATGTTCACTTGCCTGGCCATTTTTCTAACAATAAGTTACGAGATTTAAAAAGGTCGGGTGTGGCCGAGCTTACCTAAAAGGAAATGTTGTTGGTAAATGAGATCGTGCTAGGTCGCTCGAGGAGTTCTCTGGTTCTCACAAAATCGCAAAGTAAAAAGACTGAGAAGATAGGGACCACATATATAGAGTAAAAAATAGGCGGGAAAATTTTCAAACCACTGCCTTTCACTTTTGACACGTGGCGGCCATCTACTCGCACTCTATTAATTACGCAACACATTGATCAAAAAAAAATATCAGTTGACAGCAGGCATCATTAATGAAGATAATATCATCAGAAGTTAATTACATTCAGGCATCAATCGCCGATCCCTGGTGCATGGGGGCCAATGATCGGGCTATTTTCCGGGGATTGTCAGTATGGGCCTATGAAAGGAATACACCGGGTCAGCCCATCTCGATAACATGGTTAGCCTTATATCCCGACCAAATCCGATCTCGGCCCATTAACTTATCGTCTATAAGTTTTCTCAGATCGGGGTGCATGCCCGACCTTATGACCATCACAGACCGGAAATGCCCGACCTAATCAAGTCCTGCATCCATAGTGGGAAACATGCCCCGCCTAGCTCGGCCACTTAGCTCCACATTGCTCGGTACAAGCGAGATTCCAGATATTCATCGTTTATGGGCTTAATCAATGGGCCACCTTCTTGGGCCCTCGAAATAAAACATACCCTATAAGGAATCGTCCTAAAAAAAAGAGGAAGTACAATTCTTATAAGATTAGAACTCCTCCTAAAAGGTAAGTTTATAGCAAAAGGACTCCTTCCTTAAATAAAGGAAATTATGGGCTTTTTCAGCCCTATAAATACAGCTCATTTGATCACATATATTCATCCATTATTCTTTACGTTTTCCAGTAAAATATTCTCTCTCTACCTTTTTCCAGAAAACTAATTCTCATACCGGAGGGGCGACGGGGAGAATCCTCCTCTCCTTTTTTGTAGGTCATCCAATGCGAGTTCATTGATCTTTTTCAGCAATCAAGTATCATCAGATCCTGCTACGTCAATGTTAGGATTTTTGACAGCATCATTTACTATAATACTAAAATATAAAGAATTTAAGAATTAAATTCTGTCAAACTATCTTACTTTTATATGTATTATAGAATTATAGATTATAGATTTCCACCAGTGCGATAAACTGAAATTACTATCCACAATATAAATAAGCTTTTATAAAATTTAATGATTATACATAATGAGCACAAATACAAAAAATACAAAAATAATTTTTTATTACAAGGACATATTTCCAAAAGTCAACTTTAAAATACCACTCCTACAATTTATTAAAGCATTTGAAGTTGCAAGAAATGGTCTACCAAGAATAACAGGGATTTGAGGAGAAATTTTAGGTGTATTTTGAACATCCTCAATTATCCCTCTAGGCATCTTAATAGATCTATCTGCTAATTGTAAAATCATGGGGGTAGGCTTAAGTTCACCTAGACCAAGTTGTGTATATACGCTAAAGGGCAAAAGATTTACACTCGAACCTAAATCTAGCAATGCATGACCAATACGAGTGGTTCCTATCATACAAGCAATGGTTGGCGAACCAGGATTTTAAATTTTTGAGGAGTTTGGCATTGTATGATAGAACTCACTTGTTCAGTTAAAAAGGCCTTATTCTTAACAGCTAACTTCCTCTTTACTGTACACAAATCCTTAAGAAATTTAGCATAGGCAGGGACTTGTTGAATTGCATCTAACAGAGGAATATTTACCCTAACTTGCTTAAAGATTTCATGAATTTCTGTTTGATTTTTGGTCTTATTACCAGGTTGTAATCTTTGAGGAAAAAGGGGCAGGGGGTGCACCTACTATTTGCTTAGGTGGTTCCTGAACATCAGGTAAAGATTTTAATATAGTATCATCGACAGGAGGTTTAGCTTGCTTACCCACCAAGTTCTCTTGAGGTTCAGGAACTTGGATTTGCTTACCACTTCTCAAGGTAGTTACTGCTTTCACATGTCTCAGATTGGGCTCATCGACCCCATTGTATTGAGTTTGAGGATTAGGCATTGGTTGAGCTGGAAACTTACCTTTTTCTGCTGCACTTTCCTGAGTAGTTAGCTTTGTAAGCTGAGATCGGATGTCATTAATGGCCTGAGAGTTTTGATTGTTGATGGCAGCTTGGCTTTACATGAATTGTTGGATTTGGTCTTCCAGACTTCTCTTCTGCGGTGGCATATAAGATGTTGGTTATGAAGGTCCAGCATTGTTGCCAACATTATTGTTTCCTCCTTGATCATTCCTCCAACTGAAATTTGGATGATTTCTCCAACCTGGATTATAAGTACTCGAATATGGGTTAGAATAAGGTTTGGAAATCATATTAACAGCAACAGATTGATCAAAATACATTTCTTTTAGTTGGGGAAGTGCAGGACAATCAGAGGTTAAATGTTGTGCATCATCACAAATTGAACATTTTTCTAAAATAGTGGAAGAGGAATTGACTTCATTCACTTTTTGAGTTTCCAAGTTTTCAAGTTTTCGAGTGATGACAGCCAATCGGGCATTTATGTCATCATCTGCTCTAAGTGAATGAATTCCATTTCCAGATGCAATTTTTGGAAATTCAGTTTTTATTGCAACACTCCTATCAAACTAATCAATGTTATCCCAAGATTGGGCATTTTCAGCTAAATCATCAAAAAATGTAAAAACGTCATTCGGGTCTTTTGCAAAGAAGTCACCATTACTCATGGTTTGCACAAATTGTCTCATTTCAGGTCTGAGCCCTTCATAAAAAAATTTAGTTAACATCCATTTTTCATAACCATGATGGGGACAAGATAACAACAAATCCTTAAATCTTTCCCAACTAGTATAAAAATTTTCATTATTCTTTTGGGAAAAATTCATGATTTGTCTTTGAATTGCGGTGGTTCTTTGTGGTGGAAAAAACTTTTTAATGAACTCTTTCCGCATATTTGCCCAATTTGTAATTGAACTAGGTCTTAAAGAGTTAAGCCATGACTTAGCTTTATCCTTTAGTGAAAAAGGGAAAAGCTTGAGTCGAATGACTTCCTCAGTGCAATTTCGTTCAAGAAAAGTAAAACAAACCCCCTTCAAATTCCTGAATGTGGTGATAAGGACTCTTTGATGGCATCCCATGGAAGCGTGGTAGATGATCAATCATTCCCAGTTTGAAGTTGAAGACCTCCGCATTTGTAGGCGTCACTATGCATGACGGAGTGCTTGTCATCGTTGGAAAAATGTAGTCTCTAAGACTTCAAACGACTGGTGCCTCATTTGGATCTGCAATATTTTCCATTACTACCTGCTGATTTTCAAGAATTAAAAATTGATTAGTGGGTTCCGATCTTACTAATCGCTTAGCATTATCTCGAAACCAAACGGACATAAACAAAGAATAATATCAAGAATAGTAGTCGAACAAAAAAAAATAATAATAAAATAAGAAGAATTCAGCAAAATCAATTAACACCAAAATAATCCCTGGCAACGGCGCCAAAAACTTGACTCGATGTAAAATCTACCCTCCAAGTATAAAGGGGTCAGGTTATAGCCTAGCAATAATCCAGGGTCATTCTTCCTAGGGATTTTATTGGTGTCGTAGTATTTGCTAAATTCGAAACTTAACTATGATTTCAATTGTGTTAAAACGAATTTGGAGAGAATATAATTAAATTGCAATGAAAGAGAAATTTGAGTGGAGTTATTCTTTCGCTATCAATTGGGTTTTGCAAATAAGATTAGTGTGAATTTCTTGAAATCGATAAGATTTAAACATATTCGTACGAAAATTAGTCAATTTATTTTACGGCATTTAGTCGAGCATGTTGTGTACATATTTAATACATACCACATCAACGACATCAATCGAAGTAAAATAATTTGAAAATTTAAAACACTCGTTAATTATCATCAATCACAAGAATTCATCTATAGAAAATTAACATTCACCCATTGAAGCTAAGAATAACTCCTCTCAAATATAATTTAGCCTAACATAATTAAATTAACCAAAATAAAGTTCAAACAAACAATAACCATTCTAGAAAACGAAATTCAAATTTGAAAATGGAAATTCAATAACTAAAAATATCTAAAAACAAACTAACATCAATCATCTGAATTTATAGAACCTAATAATTGAAACAATAAAAATTCTAAGCAAAAATATGAGTACAAACTGGAACCAATCACCCGAAATGATGGAAGGAGCGGCTGGAAGTGTAGGAACTGGTTGCTGGTCGAGAGTGGTTAGAGAGGAGGTGTTGAGATGGGGCTGAACTTGTTGTTGCAGAGAGTTGGAGGACTGGGGATAGGTTCTGTGAGGTGTGAGAGAGGTTGTCGGCTACAGCGGAGGTGAGTTGCAATCAGCCGTCTTCTTCCCCATTCAACCAGCCGTGCTCTCTTTTTCTTCTCCCACGAGCCGACCAACCACGATGTGACCTCAATTCTTGTCCCCTTGATTTAATTCCCAACCGGTTGATTCCTTATGTAAATATTGGTATATCCCATCCTTCAATTAATCCTAATTCACAGGTGCAACCAAGTCTTTTTTTTGTGGTTGGCGTGAGTGGAGGCTGAGCGATAAGGATGGCCAGAGAGAGGGGGACGTCTGAAGGTGAAAGGGAGATGGAGACAGAGAGTAGGCAGCGAGGGAGAGAAGAGAAGAGAGAGAAGACTGGGGATGGTGGCTCGGTTGTGTGAAAGAGAGGATACCGTGAGAGAGAGAGAGCTATCCGTTGTCGGTTCAGCTGAGAGATAGGGGTAGTAGGTTTTTTTAGCTCAATTTGGGCTTTTTCGGGTCCATTAAACTAGGGATTTTTGAGATAAAATTGTCCAAAATGTACCTGCAATTAAATAAATGAAATTATTAACAAATAAAATCAATTTAGAGTTTAACAAATAAAATTGAATCTTTAATAAATTTTACTCTAAATGACAAAATTTATATCCCAAAATCGTATTTTTCATTTATTTACCTATCTAAAATACGTAAAATTGGACAATAATCAGAAGACCATTCCTGAATAGCCTAAGAGCTATAGTATCGACTTATAACCTAACAATCAAGTTCCCAACTTTCGCAGGCATAGCAACTATTCAGGGAAGTCAATCGGTAGCCAGAAGTTGCTATATCACACACCCTAATGGCGTTTGCAAGAAGGTCGGCCATCTCCTCCTCGGTTTTATTCCCCATCCTATTAAAACTATCTACATCAGGTCTTCTAAAGGTCGACAAAAAAATGTTTTCCCCAGCCTGGGGCTCTACAAAGAAAAACCTTTCCTTCCAGTATTTTATTAAAGAAGGAACCCAGGGAACTTCAAAACGTCCCTTCCCGCTTAAATAGACGAAGCAATTGCATCGGGGCAAGTACTTAAAATCCAAGAGATACTTGCACAAGTCAACAATGGGTTCTATTCCTAGACTCCTACACAAAACAAAGAAATACACAAGAATCCTCCACCCATTAGGTGTGAGTTGGCCCGGGACGATGCTAGCAATAAGAAGAAAGTCAATGAAAAAGTGGTGTAATGGAAACCTAAGCTCGGCCACGAGGGACTCGTGAAATACCGGAAGTGGTAAGAAACGTCATCTGCCTCAGGAGTTCGGGCTATGTATTCCTCGGAAAGCCCGAACTTCCTCATATCGGCCTCAACCATATGTTCCTTCATCCTACTATTAAAGGCCGGGAGCTCCAGGTCTTCCTCACTAGTCCCTCTATCTAGGTCAGCATCATCCTCGATCCCTTCCTCACAGCCCGACTCCTCATCATGGGAAGGTGGGGGCTGATAAAAGCCTATGGTCTCGACCTCTAGAGGTTCATCCAGATTCTCAACTTCCCTAAGGTCTGTGATGTTCACTTGCCTGGCCATTTTTCTAACAATAAGTTACGAGATTTAAAAAGGTCGGGTGTGGCCGAGCTTACCTAAAAGGAAATGTTGTTGGTAAATGAGATCGTGCTAGGTCGCTCGAGGAGTTCTCTGGTTCTCACAAAATCGCAAAGTAAAAAGACTGAGAAGATAGGGACCACATATATAGAGTAAAAAATAGGCGGGAAAATTTTCAAACCACTGCCTTTCACTTTTGACACGTGGCGGCCATCTACTCGCACTCTATTAATTACGCAACACATTGATCAAAAAAAAATATCAGTTGACAGCAGGCATCATTAATGAAGATAATATCATCAGAAGTTAATTACATTCAGGCATCAATCGCCGATCCCTGGTGCATGGGGGCCAATGATCGGGCTATTTTCCGGGGATTGTCAGTATGGGCCTATGAAAGGAATACACCGGGTCAGCCCATCTCGATAACATGGTTAGCCTTATATCCCGACCAAATCCGATCTCGGCCCATTAACTTATCGTCTATAAGTTTTCTCAGATCGGGGTGCATGCCCGACCTTATGACCATCACAGACCGGAAATGCCCGACCTAATCAAGTCCTGCATCCATAGTGGGAAACATGCCCCGCCTAGCTCGGCCACTTAGCTCCACATTGCTCGGTACAAGCGAGATTCCAGATATTCATCGTTTATGGGCTTAATCAATGGGCCACCTTCTTGGGCCCTCGAAATAAAACATACCCTATAAGGAATCGTCCTAAAAAAAAGAGGAAGTACAATTCTTATAAGATTAGAACTCCTCCTAAAAGGTAAGTTTATAGCAAAAGGACTCCTTCCTTAAATAAAGGAAATTATGGGCTTTTTCAGCCCTATAAATACAGCTCATTTGATCACATATATTCATCCATTATTCTTTACGTTTTCCAGTAAAATATTCTCTCTCTACCTTTTTCCAGAAAACTAATTCTCATACCGGAGGGGCGACGGGGAGAATCCTCCTCTCCTTTTTTGTAGGTCATCCAATGCGAGTTCATTGATCTTTTTCAGCAATCAAGTATCATCAGATCCTGCTACGTCAATGTTAGGATTTTTGACAGCATCATTTACTATAATACTAAAATATAAAGAATTTAAGAATTAAATTCTGTCAAACTATCTTACTTTTATATGTATTATAGAATTATAGATTATAGATTTCCACCAGTGCGATAAACTGAAATTACTATCCACAATATAAATAAGCTTTTATAAAATTTAATGATTATACATAATGAGCACAAATACAAAAAATACAAAAATAATTTTTTATTACAAGGACATATTTCCAAAAGTCAACTTTAAAATACCACTCCTACAATTTATTAAAGCATTTGAAGTTGCAAGAAATGGTCTACCAAGAATAACAGGGATTTGAGGAGAAATTTTAGGTGTATTTTGAACATCCTCAATTATCCCTCTAGGCATCTTAATAGATCTATCTGCTAATTGTAAAATCATGGGGGTAGGCTTAAGTTCACCTAGACCAAGTTGTGTATATACGCTAAAGGGCAAAAGATTTACACTCGAACCTAAATCTAGCAATGCATGACCAATACGAGTGGTTCCTATCATACAAGCAATGGTTGGCGAACCAGGATTTTAAATTTTTGAGGAGTTTGGCATTGTATGATAGAACTCACTTGTTCAGTTAAAAAGGCCTTATTCTTAACAGCTAACTTCCTCTTTACTGTACACAAATCCTTAAGAAATTTAGCATAGGCAGGGACTTGTTGAATTGCATCTAACAGAGGAATATTTACCCTAACTTGCTTAAAAATTTCATGAATTTCTGTTTGATTTTTGGTCTTATTACCAGGTTGTAATCTTTGAGGAAAAAGGGGCAGGGGGTGCACCTACTATTTGCTTAGGTGGTTCCTGAACATCAGGTAAAGATTTTAATATAGTATCATCGACAGGAGGTTTAGCTTGCTTACCCACCAAGTTCTCTTGAGGTTCAGGAACTTGGATTTGCTTACCACTTCTCAAGGTAGTTACTGCTTTCACATGTCTCAGATTGGGCTCATCGACCCCATTGTATTGAGTTTGAGGATTAGGCATTGGTTGAGCTGGAAACTTACCTTTTTCTGCTGCACTTTCCTGAGTAGTTAGCTTTGTAAGCTGAGATCGGATGTCATTAATGGCCTGAGAGTTTTGATTGTTGATGGCAGCTTGGCTTTACATGAATTGTTGGATTTGGTCTTCCAGACTTCTCTTCTGCGGTGGCATATAAGATGTTGGTTATGAAGGTCCAGCATTGTTGCCAACATTATTGTTTCCTCCTTGATCATTCCTCCAACTGAAATTTGGATGATTTCTCCAACCTGGATTATAAGTACTCGAATATGGGTTAGAATAAGGTTTGGAAATCATATTAACAGCAACAGATTGATCAAAATACATTTCTTTTAGTTGGGGAAGTGCAGGACAATCAGAGGTTAAATGTTGTGCATCATCACAAATTGAACATTTTTCTAAAATAGTGGAAGAGGAATTGACTTCATTCACTTTTTGAGTTTCCAAGTTTTCAAGTTTTCGAGTGATGACAGCCAATCGGGCATTTATGTCATCATCTGCTCTAAGTGAATGAATTCCATTTCCAGATGCAATTTTTGGAAATTCAGTTTTTATTGCAACACTCCTATCAAACTAATCAATGTTATCCCAAGATTGGGCATTTTCAGCTAAATCATCAAAAAATGTAAAAACGTCATTCGGGTCTTTTGCAAAGAAGTCACCATTACTCATGGTTTGCACAAATTGTCTCATTTCAGGTCTGAGCCCTTCATAAAAAAATTTAGTTAACATCCATTTTTCATAACCATGATGGGGACAAGATAACAACAAATCCTTAAATCTTTCCCAACTAGTATAAAAATTTTCATTATTCTTTTGGGAAAAATTCATGATTTGTCTTTGAATTGCGGTGGTTCTTTGTGGTGGAAAAAACTTTTTAATGAACTCTTTCCGCATATTTGCCCAATTTGTAATTGAACTAGGTCTTAAAGAGTTAAGCCATGACTTAGCTTTATCCTTTAGTGAAAAAGGGAAAAGCTTGAGTCGAATGACTTCCTCAGTGCAATTTCGTTCAAGAAAAGTAAAACAAACCCCCTTCAAATTCCTGAATGTGGTGATAAGGACTCTTTGATGGCATCCCATGGAAGCGTGGTAGATGATCAATCATTCCCGGTTTGAAGTTGAAGACCTCCGCATTTGTAGGCGTCACTATGCATGACGGAGTGCTTGTCATCGTTGGAAAAATGTAGTCTCTAAGACTTCAAACGACTGGTGCCTCATTTGGATCTGCAATATTTTCCATTACTACCTGCTGATTTTCAAGAATTAAAAATTGATTAGTGGGTTCCGATCTTACTAATCGCTTAGCATTATCTCGAAACCAAACGGACATAAACAAAGAATAATATCAAGAATAGTAGTCGAACAAAAAAAAATAATAATAAAATAAGAAGAATTCAGCAAAATCAATTAACACCAAAATAATCCCTGGCAACGGCGCCAAAAACTTGACTCGATGTAAAATCTACCCTCCAAGTATAAAGGGGTCAGGTTATAGCCTAGCAATAATCCAGGGTCATTCTTCCTAGGGATTTTATTGGTGTCGTAGTATTTGCTAAATTCGAAACTTAACTATGATTTCAATTGTGTTAAAACGAATTTGGAGAGAATATAATTAAATTGCAATGAAAGAGAAATTTGAGTGGAGTTATTCTTTCGCTATCAATTGGGTTTTGCAAATAAGATTAGTGTGAATTTCTTGAAATCGATAAGATTTAAACATATTCGTACGAAAATTAGTCAATTTATTTTACGGCATTTAGTCGAGCATGTTGTGTACATATTTAATACATACCACATCAACGACATCAATCGAAGTAAAATAATTTGAAAATTTAAAACACTCGTTAATTATCATCAATCACAAGAATTCATCTATAGAAAATTAACATTCACCCATTGAAGCTAAGAATAACTCCTCTCAAATATAATTTAGCCTAACATAATTAAATTAACCAAAATAAAGTTCAAACAAACAATAACCATTCTAGAAAACGAAATTCAAATTTGAAAATGGAAATTCAATAACTAAAAATATCTAAAAACAAACTAACATCAATCATCTGAATTTATAGAACCTAATAATTGAAACAATAAAAATTCTAAGCAAAAATATGAGTACAAACTGGAACCAATCACCCGAAATGATGGAAGGAGCGGCTGGAAGTGTAGGAACTGGTTGCTGGTCGAGAGTGGTTAGAGAGGAGGTGTTGAGATGGGGCTGAACTTGTTGTTGCAGAGAGTTGGAGGACTGGGGATAGGTTCTGTGAGGTGTGAGAGAGGTTGTCGGCTACAGCGGAGGTGAGTTGCAATCAGCCGTCTTCTTCCCCATTCAACCAGCCGTGCTCTCTTTTTCTTCTCCCACGAGCCGACCAACCACGATGTGACCTCAATTCTTGTCCCCTTGATTTAATTCCCAACCGGTTGATTCCTTATGTAAATATTGGTATATCCCATCCTTCAATTAATCCTAATTCACAGGTGCAACCAAGTCTTTTTTTTGTGGTTGGCGTGAGTGGAGGCTGAGCGATAAGGATGGCCAGAGAGAGGGGGACGTCTGAAGGTGAAAGGGAGATGGAGACAGAGAGTAGGCAGCGAGGGAGAGAAGAGAAGAGAGAGAAGACTGGGGATGGTGGCTCGGTTGTGTGAAAGAGAGGATACCGTGAGAGAGAGAGAGCTATCCGTTGTCGGTTCAGCTGAGAGATAGGGGTAGTAGGTTTTTTTAGCTCAATTTGGGCTTTTTCGGGTCCATTAAACTAGGGATTTTTGAGATAAAATTGTCCAAAATGTACCTGCAATTAAATAAATGAAATTATTAACAAATAAAATCAATTTAGAGTTTAACAAATAAAATTGAATCTTTAATAAATTTTACTCTAAATGACAAAATTTATATCCCAAAATCGTATTTTTCATTTATTTACCTATCTAAAATACGTAAAATTGGACAATAATCAGAAGACCATTCCTGAATAGCCTAAGAGCTATAGTATCGACTTATAACCTAACAATCAAGTTCCCAACTTTCGCAGGCATAGCAACTATTCAGGGAAGTCAATCGGTAGCCAGAAGTTGCTATATCAGCTGTATTGGAAAGGGTAAGATAGATCTGATGTCAATAGAACTTCCTGTGGAAGAAAGAATGTCCCTAGTAGAGGAGTTGGAAGAAGTTCAAATTTCAGAAGGAAGAGCTTCACAATTGGGAAAGAGCTCCCACAACAAATGAAGGATGAGTTGTCACAGTGTTTAAAGAAGAATATCGATGTATTTGAATGGAGTGCTGAAGATATTCCTGGGATAGATCCCACACTCGTCGAACACAGGCTCAACGTCATGCCTGACAAGAAGCCTGTAATACAGCGAAGAAGACAGTTTAACACAGAAAGGAGGCAGATAATAAAAGAGGAAGTAGATAAACTCTTGAAGGCAGGATTCATTAAGGAGGTGAAGTATCCAGAATGGCTAGCCAATGTCGTCTTGGTGAAGAAGCCAAATGGCAAGTGGCGAGTTTGTATAGATTTCACAGACTTGAATAAAGCATGTCTAAAAGACAGTTATTCTCTTCCCAGGATCGACAGATTGGTAGATTCCACATCAGGCTCCGAACTTTACAGCTTCCTAGACGCCTTCTCGGGATATCATCAGATTCGAATGGCACATGAATATCAGGAAAAAACTTCCTTCATGGCAGATGAAGGAATATATTGTTACAAGGTCATGCTGTTTGGATTAAAGAATGCTGGGGCTACTTATCAAAGATTGGTAAACATGGTCTTTTCCAGACACATCGGGCTTAACATTGAGGTCTACGTTGATGACATGGTCGTAAAAAGCTCAAGAAAGAAAGACCACATTGCTGACATTGAGGACATATTCAGTACACTTAGAGAACATCGGATGAAACTGAATCCTGCAAAGTGCGCCTTCGGAGTAGGCTCAGGAAAGTTTTTGGGATTCATGATCACTCAGAGAGGTATCGAAGTCAATCCAGATAAAATTTCAGCCCTAGCATCAATGGAACATCCCCGAAATATCAGGGAAGTGCAGAAGCTGACAGGGAGAGTAGCAGCATTGGGCCGATTTACGTCAAGGGCAGCAGACAAATGTTTCCCTTTCTTCAAAACTCTTCGAGGAAACAAAGACGTCAGATGGACGATAAATGCGAGGTCTCCTTCAGGAAGTTGAAAGAATACTTGGGTACTCCTCCGATATTGATAAAGCCAGATCCAGGGGACAATCTGTTCTTGTATCTAGCAGTGTCTGATCATGCTGTGAGCGCCGTTTTGGTTAAAGAGGAAGAGAAGGCTCAAAAACCGATATATTACGTCAGTAAGATGAGGTTGGACGTAGAAACTCGATATACATTGGCTAATCAGATCGCACTTGCCTTGGTTACAACCACAAGAAAGTTAAGACCATATTTTCAAGCCCATGCCATAACTGTGCTCACAAATCAGCACTTGAAGCAAATCTTGCAGAAACCGTATTATCTGGCCGTCTACTCAAATGGTCAATCGAGCTTGGGGAATATAACATTGAGTTTAAATCTCGACCTTCCATCAAAGCTTAGGTCTTGGCCGACTTCATCGCCGAACTCGCCATAAGACCTCGAGGGCCAACAGGTCATGACAGGGAAGAGGCCACATGGACCTTGGAAGTAGATGGAGCATCGAATACCGCAGGCTCGGGGGCCGGAATCATACTAAAGAAAGATGATGGCACGATGGAAATTCAGTGTGCAATACGGTTTGACTTCCCAGGAACTAATAATGATGCAGAGTATGAGGCCGTAATTGCTGGACTTCAAGCACCTCAACATCTAGGGGTCGAGCATATCAAGGTCCTGAGTGATTCACAATTGGTGGTAGAACAGGTAAACGGCACTTTTGAAGCAAAAGATGAGAAAATGTCATCTTATAAGATGATGGTCTTGGACTTGCAAAGAAAGTTCAAGTCTTACTGCATAGACAAAATTTCGAGGTCCGTCAATCACAAGGCAGATGCTTTATCAAGACTTACTTTTTGCAATCTAGGTCACTTGGAAAGGACCGTGTTCGTACGAACTCTTCATGAACCTAGTATCACACAACAACCCGAGGTTATGGATATTTAAGAGCGAGAGCCCAGTTGGATGGATCCTATAATTGAATACCAAATGTCAGGGAAGTTGCCAGATGACAAAGCAGAGGCAAGAAGAATCAAAGCAAGGGCCCCGAGGTATACCTTACTGCAGAATACTTTGTTCTGTTGAAGCTTCACACTTCCTTACCTATGATGCCTAACTCCGAAAGAAGTAGCCCTAGCTATGGCCGAGGTTCATGAAGGAATCTATGGGGGACACCAGGGAGCTAGAGCTTTTGTATTGAAGTTGATACGATATGGATACTACTGGCCAACCATGAAGAAGGACACACTGAATTACGTAAAAACTTGTGACAAGTGCCAAAGATTCGCAGCCCGATTACATCAACCCGCGGAAGAGCTAACCTCGATTATGTGCCCATATCCTTTCCCTCAATGGGGAATCAACATTCTAGGACCTTTCCCCATAGCCCGGGGTTAGGTCAAATTCTTGGCAGTTGTTGTGGAATACTTCACTAAGTGGGTGGAAGCCGAACCGCTAGCTGTAATCACAGAATAAAAGTTGGAAGCATTTGTGTGGAAATCAATAGTCAGCCGTTTTGGCCTTCCTAAGACATTGATAACAGATAATGGGCGTCAATTCGAATGCCAAGCTTTCAAGCAATTCTGCAAGAATCTGGGGATAGAACACAGGTTGACTTCCGTTTTGCACCCACAGAATAATGGGTTAGCCGAAGTCACAAACAGACTCATCTTGCAAGACTTGAGGACTTTTCTCGACAGGACCAAGGGTGATTGGCCCGATCTCCTTCCGGAAATACTTTGGACCAACCGAAACACATTCAAAACTGCAACAGGGGAGACTCCTTTCATGCTTGCCTTCGGAATGGAAGCCGCTGTCCCAGTAGAAGTTGTCGACCTATGGTCAACTTGACCTTATTGTTTTGATCATAACAAACAAGAATATATTGTGTTGCTAACAAGTGTGCTTCAAGTGTTTCATATAATTCAAAGCATTTAATGTTCAAATCGTCTATCAAAGATATAAATCAAAACTATGTGATCAAACACATGAGACGCAAAGAAGATCAAGAAAGAATCGAAGATATTCGAGATCAAATTTCAAGTCGGAAAGCATGAAGACAAAGCAATGAAGCCTAAAAAGAATTGAGCATTTACAAATTGCTTTTCAATCTTATGTAAGGTTAATGCATCAATGTTGGCAATGCACTTCATAAAGCTCAAATAACTTTTTTAAATCCATTAAAATATCTTTTTCAAAATCAACTTTGATCAGAAAACCTTGAAAAATCAAAATTTTGAAATCCTGATTTTTGAGGTCGATCGCAAATATATGAGGCCAACCGCATGGCACTTTGAAGTCGACCGCAAATTTTTTCAGGTCGACCGCACTGCCTATTTTTGAACTCCAACGGCTATTTTCTCGCAACGGCTATATTGAGGTCGACCGCATGGCAGGATAGGTCGACCGTAAATGACAGTATTTGCGAAATTTGCTCTATAAATAGTTTTCTCTCTTGCATTCATTTTCAACAACTAAGAAGAGATTTTAGAGAAGCTTTCTTGTGAAAAATTCATTGTTCTTACTTGATTTATATTTATCTATCTTTATTAGAATACTTTGATTGATCCAACTTTGTTTTATCAAAATTCATCAAAGTTTTTGGAAGAAAGTTTTGTGAAGATTCTTGGTTTTATATTGTTTAAACTTCTTCAACATCTTCACACCATATTGGAATTGAAGTGTAAGTCTCTCTTTATTCTAAACTTGTGTTAATCTTTTAAAAGAGAGAAATTCCAATTAAGGAACTTTGATTATTTGTGCTACATTTTTCATTATCATTTGATTAATCAAAGTTCCATTGGCTAAACACTTTGAGCTTAACTTATTGTTAATTATTCAAGTGTGGCATCTCTTGGTACTTAATTTGATTCAATATTTTAACAAGAGATTATTTGAAAAACTTTGTTTGACCGCATTGAACTTTTCATTATCATTTGCATCAAAATTTTTCTCTAACACTCGAGCTTAATTCTTTGCTATCTATTGAAGTGTTAGCCTAACTCTCTCGGTACTTAATTTGAGTATATCATTTGTCAAGAGAGTTATTTCAATTGTAAATTCAATTCATTATATCATGCTGTTTCGAAGGCCTTGTGAAAACTCGATTGTTGGTTAAGGGTAGGTGCTCCTTGTTGTAAGTCACCTAAGGATAAGTGCTCCTTGTTGTAAGTCACCTAAGGATTTGGTACTCCTTGTTGTAAGTTACCAATATAGTAGATTTGGCCTTCCTTGTGACGAAGAGCTCGGTAACGGGGGACGTAGATCACGTTGGTTGATTGAACCTTCTTAAATCGCATTTGCATTCTCTTATCCCTTTTACTTACTTACATTGTACTTACTCTATTCTATCAATTTATATTGTGCAACACTATATCTAAGTGTTATACTTGCTTTATCAATTAAGTTTACACATTTATAGCACACTACATTGATAGTTAAGTTACTTGCAACACTAAGTGCTCATACTTATACCCATTGATTTTTAAGTTTGATATTATTTATCGAAAAAAATTTATAAACCAATTCACCCCCCTCTTGGTTAGTTTATCTTGGGCTAACAGAAGTAACAATCCCGAGTTTTTGTACTATGTCCATGGGATCACCCGACCATGTTGGGGGACAAATAGAAAGTCTAGATCTTCTGGAAGAAGTCAGAGAAAATGCATCATTGAGAATAACAGCTTATCAGCAGGCCATGTCTAAGAAGTTCAATGTCCGAGTAAAGAAGAGGGAATTCAGAATGGGAGATCTTGTTCTTTGCCGAAGCGAAGCTGCTGGACATCAGCCAGGGAAGCTTGGACCTATTTGGGAAGGACCATATGAAGTCATCCAAAAGGTGGGAAAGGGCTCACACTGTAGCGACCAAGAATTTTTACGCGATTAATAATTATTTTAATAGAAAATCATGTCGCTACTATTTCACCCATTTTTATTAAGTTAACGCCACGACGTATTCGTATAGCCAAGTCAAGAAATAATCGAGATCGTTCGATTTTAAATTAAATTCCGAATTTCTAAAAATATCTCCATTCTCTTGATTTAAAGTATATTAAGTCTAAGTACTTAATTCAATGTTATCCCAATATTTATTTGTACAAAAATTACTTTTATTATTTAAATTAAGAAAATATATGCAAGCATGAGAGGTTCCATTATATATAATAATTATGAGAATCTTAATTTAATAAATATGGAAAAGTATATAAATGGTTGATAGATTCCATTATATGTAATCATGAAGAGCATAATATTTGTATAAATATGGAAAAGTATATGAATGAATTATATACTCCATTATATATAATCATGAAGAGCATAATATTTGTATAAATATGAAAAAGTATATGAATGATTGATAAGACTCCATTATATGTAATCATGAAGAGCATAATATTTGTATAAATATGGAAAAGTATATGAATGAATTATATACTCCATTATATATAATCATGAAGAGCATAATATTTGTATAAATATGGAAAAGTATATGAATGATTGATAAGACTCCATTATATGTAATCATGAAGAGCATAATATTTGTATAAATATGGAAAAGTATATGAATGGTTGATAAGATTCCATTATATGAAATCATGAAGAGGATAATATTTGTATAAATATGGAAAAGTATATGAATGGTTGATAAGACTCCATTATATGTAATCATGAAGAGCATAATATTTGTATAAATATGGAAAAGTATATGAATGGTTGATAAGACTCCATTATATGTAATCATGAAGAGCATAATATTTGTATAAATATGGAAAAGTATATGAATGGTGCTTTACTTTAAGAAAAGGATGTGTTAAAATTAATAGAATTGAATGATTATGTTTACAATATGCCAACTTTATACATCTATTTAAACCCATCTCTTTTACACACAACTCTACACATATACACTTATTTCCAATCTCTTGACAAAATCCACAAGTAAGAGAAATTCAAGGTGGTCAAGAAAGTTTTGGTCCATTTACTACTACACTTCATTTTAATCTTTTAAAAAGTAAGTATATCTTATGTTTTTATGAAAAGTAAGTATGTTTTTATGAAAGGTAAATACACCTTATGTTTTTATGAAAAGTAAGTATGTTTTTATGACAAGTAAGTATATCTTATGTTTTTATGAAAAGTAAGTATGTTTTTATGAAAGGTAAATACACCTTATGTTTTTATGAAAAGTAAGTATGTTTTTATGACAAGTAAGTATATCTTATGTTTTTATGAAAAGTAAGTATGTTTTTATGAAAGATAAATACACCTTATGTTTTTATGAAAAGTAAGTATGTTTTTATGACAAGTAAGTATATCTTATGTTTTTATGAAAAGTAAGTATGTTTTTATGAAAGGTAAATACACCTTATGTTTTTATGAAAAGTAAGTATGTTTTTATGACAAGTAAGTATATCTTATGTTTTTATGAAAATGTTTGGATCATTGCTATGAAATCAATCTCACAAGATTGTTATGGGTTCCATATGATATGTTTATGATTATGCTAAGGGGACCGGAGTTTAGTAGCGCTACACATAAGAATTCTTGCCATTTAAGTTCGGTAAAATTCTTGTGTCTCCCTATGTTTATGAGTATTTCGATCCTATCCTATGTTATGATGAAAATGATCCATATGCTTTCAAAAGAAAATTTTATGCTTGGTATACTTACTGGGATTTTATAAATCTCACTCCACGATATTTACCATTTTCAGATAATAGAAGGTTCGAGGCGGTCAACATGGAAGTGGCAAAAGTGGTTAAGATTGATGAGATAATTATGTTGAACTTTATGTAAGAAGATTATGTTTTATTTTTATTCACAAATAAAATTATGGGATTCTAATTTATTCTTTTGAATAATTTTACATTACTATTTAAGTCTCGATAATATGATATGAGTCACTTTTAGTGGCACTCGAATGGTCGAGAATTCGGGTCGTCACAGTTGGTATCAGAGACAAGAGTTTTAAAAACGATTCTGTAGATTTTTGAAATTTTATTTCTTAAAAAAAAAAAAAAAAAAAAAAAAAAAAAAAAAAAAAAAACTATTCACGTGAACAGTAAAACGACGTGCTATTCATGATGAACAGTGAACGAAATCACTATTCAATTAAAAAAAAAAAAATTTGAATTTTCACATGTCAAGTATGGTTATGATTTTGAAAAGTATGATGAAATTTGATGTGCGAATTTCAAGGACAAAATTCATTTTAAGCAAGGGAGTTTGTAATGTCCTGAAAATTTTATGGAATATAATTAGTTAGTGATATGATGTTTATATTGATGTCTTTGATAAATTTCTAGAAGTTCGGGGACTAAAGGAAAATAAGATTTGACGATAAAATTTTATTTTGGTTAATTAGGCCCAATCTTATGTAAAGATGCGAAATGATTAATAATAATTTTTTTTTTAAAATATTTTAACTCATCACTCTACTATGTCACTCTCCACGTATTGACTCCTCGAACCAGGTATGTTATATGCTTTGCAAGTCATTTACGATTTTATTAAGACATGTTAAGTATGAAATATTCATATGTTATGAATCTTTAAGTGAAATATACATGTTGAGTATGATATGAATTGATAGAAGCCTAAATTTTAATTTATTCATTTTAATGTAGAATCATGAGACATAAAGGATATTGATATGAATTTTGGTTCATATTAAGCTTAGTAAGATTGACTCAATTAGAAATTAAGTTGGGTTGTAACTTTGGCCCAAAATATATGGAATAATATATTAAACAAACAAAATTGATAATGAATTGTACAATAATTTATCCCTTTATCACTACCTTTGTGTAAAAACAAGGGAAAAACTGTGGATGGTTATTAGTACTTCCTCTTCAAGTTTCAATTTTCGGTTCAATAATTTATCCCTTTATCACTACCTTTGCTTAAAAGCAAGGAAAAACTGTGGATGATTATTGGTACCACTCTTCAAGTTTCAATTTTGAAAAAAAAAAAAAAATATGATTTACGAATGATTTTCAAAATAATCTTTGTCGTCAAGTTTAGAAATGATGAGCCCTAAATGGACTTTGCATAATTGATTTTAGACATGGCACTAAGTATGAGAAGTCAACAGAAAGGACTAGATAATATTTTCGAATTATTCATCGTTTAGATTAAACGAGAAATAGAAAGTCAGTTTTATGAAGTTATGATGAGATGTTGAGATTATAAGTGATATGATTTTATTGAGATTTTTATGAGAAGAATTATGAAGTTGGAGATTTAAAGTTTAGGCTCTTAATTATTGAGAAATAAGGACTTGATATGGTGATATTAGAAATTATGATTTGAAATTTCTATGTTGAGGAATTATGAATTGATTTTCTGGAATATTTATGATGATATTGAAGTTTGATGAAATTGTGATCAAATGTACAATTAGTTATTATTGTGAGTTATGAAGTATGCTTACGATTTGGATAAGTCCAAATTTCAAAGGAAAACTCTGCCTAGAATTTTATCGTTTGGAGTTAAGAGCATAGTATGGTATGCAATCACTAAGAGAATTGAAGTTAGACATACAAGTTCATTTACATCACAAACGAGATTTAGTAGATGATAACAGAGATATTATTATTTTCTCATAAGGAGAACACACAAGAGTCACCCTAGAAAGGAAATACATGAAAACACGCAAAAGCAAAAGAAAGCAACATGGGAAATTCCTCAAATTGAGAGATGTGTTTCCGGAGTAGCCGTATCCTACCAACTCTGACCTTTTGAGGAAATAAAGAAACCTTCAAAAAGGTGTGTTTCGAGAGTAAGAATACTCCGTAATCTACCACCTGGAACCTTTGAGGTACACACAAGATTTAAACATTAAGGAAAATCCTAGGAAATTAGAGGGGTGTCTCGAGAGTAAGAATACTCCGTACTCTACCCCCACCTATTCTAAGATTCATAAAGTTAAGTTTACATTAACCGGACTCCATTTTCGCTTGATTCCCCTTCCTTGCGACCAATCTATCTTAACCCCTGCTGGATCTTGTATTGAGATATATGACTGCAGCTTATCCAGTAGTTCATCAATAGTAGGAGCAGAAATAAGGAGCCTTCTGGAAAATGGAGAGATGAATCCCTGTTCCACAGCATAATCAAGAAAGGTTAACAAGCCATCAAAGAAATTGTTAACATTCAGAAGCCCAATAGGCTTAGTATGGAGATCTAGTTGAGCCCACGAGGTAATGTTAAAGATTTCTTCTAAGGTACCAAAACCTCCGGGCAGGGCTATAAAGGCATCAGAACCATATAGCATACAAGTTATGCGTTCATGGATGGATAATGTTTGAACTTCATGCCCTCGTGTTTTGCCTGCAACATCTACCAAAGGGACAGGTATGACACCGATTACTTTTGATTTCTCTGCAAGACCAGATTGGGAAACACAACCCATTAGACCACTGCTACCACCCCCATACACAAGAGTGATACCTTTTTCCCCCAGTTTCTTTCCAAGATCTACGGCCGCTTCTAGATAACTGAAGCCTTTCCCCACTTTTGATCCACAAAATACACAAATAGTTTTGATCTGTCGAAGTTTTGGTGCTTCCATCTTTGATAGTATAGAAGAGAAAACTTACGAAGAAGATGTGATTTTGGGATGCCTGAACTATGAAATATGTTTGGCTATTTAAAGCCGGAAAAACTTACTGTTTTTGATTGATTCTGAAAAAGTAAAGATTTACTTTTGACAAAATCGGCCAACTTTTGACTGTTTTACCAAAGATATCACCTTTCGGTGATTTATTTCCAGCTTTATCAAACCTCGAGAAAGGAAAATATATTTATTTCCAGCTTTATCAAAACTCGAGAAAGGAAAATATATTTTATTTCCAAAACGCGTGAAAGAAAACAGCAAAATATTTTAAATGTGTATCAAGAGATTTACCTTATATCATTGATGAACTGCCAGAAGCCTCATTTTGTAAAACAGACTGGCAAACAGGATCTTTTGCTATTATATTTTGGAGACTATAACGATTTTTGTCCTCGTTAAACTGAGCGTATAAGGAGAGAAGTTCACGTTGCACATAACCACTTGGGTGCGTCTCAAGAGTCAGTTGAATATCATCCAAAGACTCCTTACTCAGTCCACCCTTTATGAATTTGATTTTATCATCCCGATTAGTAGAAGAATATCCTACTGTTTTGCAACGAGTATCACAGTTCCAACGAGCACATTTGTAGTAACCATTCAGCCTTTTTGCTCTTCGTTTCTTTGCGAAGGTGCTTTTGCCTAAACCAGGCATGTGCTTTGGAAATGTCATAGGTAATTCACCAGATAGTCGAACCTTTGCTTCGATCAACCAGCGAACATCTTCTGAAACACCATGAGCCATCAGCAACCTCAATCTTTCGAGTCTTATTCGATAAATTTTCCTCAGATCATTCATTGGAAGACTGGAATAATACTTGCGAATGTTTGTAAGAATGATATCCATGTTTTGATGGATCTAACCTCTTCCCAGCATGAACTATTTAAAAGCATTAAGGATCGGAGGAAATCCGCGTGATATTGATTCCAGCAAGAAAGCGCGGAATAGAATAATGGAAAAGAGGGAACAAGAGTTATGCGCCGTTTACTTTCTTGATAAAAGGAAGATTTGATGATGACGGGATTTGAGATATGGAATATTTTCTTGGATTTTGGGTACTGATATTTTGATATAATAATCAAGGTATAGAAATAATACGGGGATACGTGAAAGTGAAATAAGGACTGTATTGAATCAGGATTAATAAGTTTGTGCAAGTGAAAGGAATACCTTACGGGAAATGTTATGATATTTGAGTTAAGAATTTTAATTATTTGGGAGATATTTGTTTATTGAATTTTGCAGAAATTTTGGGTTACAAATATTGGAAAGATAAACTGATGATTATGTTGATATGTGAATAACATGTTTGGGTATATTACATAGAGAATATTCAGGTAATCGTTTTAATTATTTTGGGATATTTGGTGATAAGAAGAAATGACAAATTATTATGGTATGATATGTTAGTAAAGATTTATTGAAATTTTAGAGATATTAATACGAATATTTGAGGTCACATGATACGATGATAAATGACAAGTTACATGAATACTACAAGATATGATGAAATATCACATACGATTGGGAATTTTCATTTTGATTCAGAAGAATTTATGAGTAGACATATGTCTATTATTGATAGAAAAGTCCATGTTTTAAGAAAACAAATTGATGCATTTAGTCAAAGTCCAGTGGGTTAAATATGGTTGGGTTAAATATGGTAGCGATGATGCTAGATAAGAAGAAGAAGAAGAAGAGATTCTGATTAAGTGTTCAGAAATCATAAGATCAAGTAAGATTAATTTCGAGGACGAAATTATTTTAAGGGGGTAAGTTTGTAGCGACCAAGAATTTTTACGCGATTAATAATTATTTTAATAGAAAATCATGTCGCTACTATTTCACCCATTTTTATTAAGTTAACGCCACGACGTATTCGTATAGCCAAGTTAAGAAATAATCGAGATCGTTCGATTTTAAATTAAATTCCGAATTTCTAAAAATATCTCCATTCTCTTGATTTAAAGTATATTAAGTCTAAGTACTTAATTCAATGTTATCCCAATATTTATTTGTACAAAAATTACTTTTATTATTTAAATTAAGAAAATATATGCAAGCATGAGAGGTTCCATTATATATAATAATTATGAGAATCTTAATTTAATAAATATGGAAAAGTATATAAATGGTTGATAGATTCCATTATATGTAATCATGAAGAGCATAATATTTGTATAAATATGGAAAAGTATATGAATGAATTATATACTCCATTATATATAATCATGAAGAGCATAATATTTGTATAAATATGAAAAAGTATATGAATGATTGATAAGACTCCATTATATGTAATCATGAAGAGCATAATATTTGTATAAATATGGAAAAGTATATGAATGAATTATATACTCCATTATATATAATCATGAAGAGCATAATATTTGTATAAATATGGAAAAGTATATGAATGATTGATAAGACTCCATTATATGTAATCATGAAGAGCATAATATTTGTATAAATATGGAAAAGTATATGAATGGTTGATAAGATTCCATTATATGAAATCATGAAGAGGATAATATTTGTATAAATATGGAAAAGTATATGAATGGTTGATAAGACTCCATTATATGTAATCATGAAGAGCATAATATTTGTATAAATATGGAAAAGTATATGAATGGTTGATAAGACTCCATTATATGTAATCATGAAGAGCATAATATTTGTATAAATATGGAAAAGTATATGAATGGTGCTTTACTTTAAGAAAAGGATGTGTTAAAATTAATAGAATTGAATGATTATGTTTACAATATGCCAACTTTATACATCTATTTAAACCCATCTCTTTTACACACAACTCTACACATATACACTTATTTCCAATCTCTTGACAAAATCCACAAGTAAGAGAAATTCAAGGTGGTCAAGAAAGTTTTGGTCCATTTACTACTACACTTCATTTTAATCTTTTAAAAAGTAAGTATATCTTATGTTTTTATGAAAAGTAAGTATGTTTTTATGAAAGGTAAATACACCTTATGTTTTTATGAAAAGTAAGTATGTTTTTATGACAAGTAAGTATATCTTATGTTTTTATGAAAAGTAAGTATGTTTTTATGAAAGGTAAATACACCTTATGTTTTTATGAAAAGTAAGTATGTTTTTATGACAAGTAAGTATATCTTATGTTTTTATGAAAAGTAAGTATGTTTTTATGAAAGGTAAATACACCTTATGTTTTTATGAAAAGTAAGTATGTTTTTATGACAAGTAAGTATATCTTATGTTTTTATGAAAAGTAAGTATGTTTTTATGAAAGGTAAATACACCTTATGTTTTTATGAAAAGTAAGTATGTTTTTATGACAAGTAAGTATATCTTATGTTTTTATGAAAATGTTTGGATCATTGCTATGAAATCAATCTCACAAGATTGTTATGGGTTCCATATGATATGTTTATGATTATGCTAAGGGGACCGGAGTTTAGTAGCGCTACACATAAGAATTCTTGCCATTTAAGTTTGGTAAAATTCTTGTGTCTCCCTATGTTTATGAGTATTTCGATCCTATCCTATGTTATGATGAAAATGATCCATATGCTTTCAAAAGAAAATTTTATGGTTGGTATACTTACTGGGATTTTATAAATCTCACTCCACGATATTTACCATTTTCAGATAATAGAAGGTTCGAGGCGGTCAACATGGAAGTGGCAAAAGTGGTTAAGATTGATGAGATAATTATGTTGAACTTTATGTAAGAAGATTATGTTCTATTTTTATTCACAAATAAAATTATGGGATTCTAATTTATTCTTTTGAATAATTTTACATTACTATTTAAGTCTCGATAATATGATATGAGTCACTTTTAGTGGCACTCGAATGGTCGAGAATTCGGGTCGTCACACATACAGCCTCCGCACAATGGATGCAAAGCCTCTTCCTCGGCCATGGAATTTGGAGAACTTGAAGCCATACTACAGGTAGTGGCGTCTCTTTCTTAATATTAAAGTCGTCTAGTCGTGTTCGGGTCGGGTCTTCGCGCCCCTTGTTCTTTTTATTTTTCATCAATGATTATTCGGGCCTGCATGCCCATTGTTCAGGTCGGGCCTCCTGCCCATTGTTCTTTCTTTCAGCGTCCGGGACGGGTACTCTTTTTCCTTATCCAGATTTTTTCCCACTGGGTTTTTCTGGGTAAGGTTTTAACGAGGCCAATCGTTCAGTCCCCTTCAATTTCTTCTAAAGAATGAGCAATACAAAGATCAGATTTTGAAGTAACTTATAAGGTCATTCACATGGCTTTACAAGTTATTTCCCATCAAATAATTTACAATGTCTCATGGTAAGACTTTACAAGTTATTCTTCCACGAATAATTTACAAGGTCTCATGGCAAGACGTTACAAATTATTTCCCATTAAATAATTTATAATGTCTCATGGTAAGACTTTACAAGTTATTCTTCCACGAATAATTTACAAGGTCTCATGGCAAGACGTTACAAATTATTTCCCATCAAATAATTTACAATGTCTCATGGTAAGACTTTAAAAGTTATTCTTCCACGAATAATTTACAAGGTCTCATGGCAAGACGTTACAAATTATTTCCCATCAAATAATTTACAATGTCTCATGGTAAGACTTTACAAGTTATTCTTCCACGAATAATTTACAAGGTCTCATGGCAAGACGTTACAAATTATTTCCCATCAAATAATTTACAATGTCTCATGGTAAGACTTTACAAGTTATTCTTCCACGAATAATTTACAAGATCTCATGGCAAGACGTTACAAATTATTTCCCATCAAATAATTTACAATGTCTCATGGTAAGACTTTACAAGTTATTCTTCCACGAATAATTTACAAGGTCTCATGGCAAGACGTTACAAATTATTTACAATGTCTCATGGCATGATATTGCCGCTTTAAATCGGCATTACCCGACCCTTATACAAATCTGCGTACATTTTACCAAATTTTGGACTCGACTCCATCTTGACGAACGGATCCCAAAGGCCGGTATAACCCGGTCTTTTCAGACAATCCTCGCAATTTCGCCAAGTAAAAAGCTCGATCCCATCTAAAATCGACAAAAAGGGGTCGAACAAACCCGGGCTTCCCAATCAATTATCTGAAGCTGAATCTTGGTAATGCGAAAAGATAGACCCGTTCTTATAACTATGATACGACCATGTATTTTTCAAAGCATGGAATCAAGAAAACTTAACAATTGTAGGAAACATTATTCCTACTCACTCTACGAGTTGTTGAAAAGATCGGTCATCCCCGACCTTGGTTAACCAACATGTAAATAAACACACGAGCATTTAACAAAATATTTTCATTAAGACAAAAGTTGGTTACACAAGGACCTCGGGGCATACCCTGTACTTTACATCAAAAAATTATCCTATTCACATCTAGGGATCCTGATTACCGGCATCCTCGGCCTCCTCATCAGAGCTGACCTCAACTTCCACGTCTTCCTCCAAGACTGGGGTGAGGTCAAAGCCTTCAGTCCCCAGGGGGAATTCAGAAAGAGGGTTGGTATCGAGCTCGGGCACATGCAACTTAATCCAGGCTCGAGCCTGTTTCATCTCTTGAGAATACGACTCCAAGGCGTAGTTTCCTAGAGCCAAGTCGTACTCCTCATATTTCTTATAGGCTTCAATAGCCTCGACCTTGGCAGCCTCAATTTCTTCCCGTGCCCGGCGAAGCTCCTCTACAAGTTTTGCGTTTTCCTCTCGGGTAAGGTCTTGATCTTGGGTCATCAATCCCAGGTCAGACTCCACGCGAGCCAGTTTTTCCTCTGCAGCCCGAGCCTTGGTTGCCTCATATTGGACGGAGTGAAGAAGCTGGCTCGAGGTCTCCCCTCGCTTGACACCCTGATTAATGAGGCCTCAACCAATGCTAGCAAGCTGTAGGTCAAGACAAAAACTTCAATAATAAGCAAAGGAAAATCAATGTCCGGGACGTAAGGAGGGATCGTACCTTCACTGCTGCATTCAGGAAGTGGTCTATTCCGTTCTCAATAGACACTTCCTCGGTGTACTTCTCTAGAAGGCCTGGATGAAGGCTTTCCTCCAACTTTGCCCTAAGGTCGGCCAAAGTGGGCCCTTCAGGCGCCACCTCAGGTGCCGGAGACACATGTCCGGGGTGATCACGAGGAGATGGGCGGCGTGTTTCTCTACCACTTTGAAGAGGGACCTCTGCACCCCTCCTCGAGGTCTCTCCTACCCCGGAGGTATCTTTTCGGGGCATCTTCTGATAACGGCGCCTCAAGACACCATCATCCTTCCTTTTCCGGGCAGCAGCCCGGGCCCTCTCCTCGACTGCTTTCCTTAGTCTATCACCATCAAAAGCCATCCCTGCCAAAAAATTAAAATAGGAGGATGAGCAGTGAAAAAAACATTGAGAGTTGTAAAAATTCCGAAAGAAAAATATTTACTTAATTTACAAGGCCGAGAACTATCGGGCTGTAGATCGAGACCAGCCTGGCCCAAAAATTCATTAGTGGTCAGGTCGGAAGCCTCCTCGGCCAACAAGCCAAAATCACACACCCTAATGGCGTTTGCAAGAAGGTCGGCCATCTCCTCCTCGATTTTATTCCCCATCTTATTAAAACTATCTACATCAGGTCTTCTAAAGGTCGACAAAAAAATGTTTTCCCCAACCCGGAGCTTTACAAAGAAAAACCTTTCCTTCCAGTATTTTATTGAAGAAGGAACCCAGGAAACTTCAAAACGTCCCTTCATCCTACTATTAAAGTCCGGGAGCTCCAGGACTTCCTCACTAGTCCCTCTATCTAGGTCAGCATCGTCCTCGATCCCTTCCTCACAGCCCGACTCCTCATCATGGGAAGGTGGGGGCTGATAAAAGCCTGTGGTCTCCACCACTAAAGGTTCATCCAGATTCTCAACTTCCCTAAGGTCTGTGATGTTCACTTGCCTGGCCATTTTTCTAACAATAAGTTATGAGATTTAAAAAGGTCGGGTGTGGCCAAGCTTACCTAAAAGGAAATGTTGTTGGTAAATGAGATCGTGCTAGGTCGCTCGAGGAGTTCTCTGGTTCTCACAAAATCACAAAGTAAAAAGACTGAGAGGATAGGGACCACATATATAGAGTAAAAAATAGGCGGGAAAATTTTCAAACCACTGCCTTTCACTTTTGACACGTGGCGGCCATCTACTCGCACGCTATTAATTACGCAACACATTGATCAAAAAAAAAAATATCAGTTGACAACAGGCATCATTAATGAAGATAATATCATCAGAAGTTAATTGCATTCAAGCATCAATCGCCGATCCTTGATGCATGGGGGCCAATGATCGGGCTATTTTCCGGAGATTGTCAGTATGGGCCCATGAAAGGAATACACCTGGTCAGCCCATCTCGATAACATGGTCAGCCTTATATCCCGACCAAATCCGATCTCGGCCCATTAACTTATCGTCTATAAGTTTTCTCAGATCGGGGTGCATGCCCGACCTTATGACCATCACAGACCGGAAATGCCCGACCTAATCAAGTCCTGCATTCATAGTGGGAAACATGCCCGGCCTAGCCCGGCAACTTCGCTCCACATTGCTCGGTACAAGCGAGATTCCAGATATTCATCGTTTATGGGCTTTATCAATGGACCACCTTCTTGGGCCCTCGAAATAAAACATAGCCTATAAGGAATCGTCCTAAAAAAAGAGGAAGTACAATTCTTATAAGATTAGAACTCATCCTAAAAGGTAAGTTTATAGCAAAAAGACTCATTCCTTAAATAAAGGAAATTATGGGTTTTTTCAGCCCTATAAATACAGCTCCTTTGATCACATATATTCATCTATTATTCTTTACGCTTTCCAGTAAAATATTCTCTCTCTACCTTTTTCCAGAAAACTAATTCTCACACCGGAGGTGCGACGGGGAGAATCCTCCTGAGAATCTTCCTCTCCTTTTTTGCAGGTCATCCAATGCGAGTTCATTGATCTTTTCCAGCAATCAAGTATCATCAGATCCTGCTACGTCAATGTTAGGATTTTTGACAGCATCATTTACTATAATACTAAAATATAAAGAATTTAAGAATTAAATTCTGTCAAACTATCTTACTTTTATATGTATTATAGAATTATAGATTATAGATTTCCACCAGTGCGATAAACTGAAATTGCTATCCACAATATAGATAAGCTTTTATAAAATTTAATGATTATACATAATGAGCACAAATACAAAAAATACAAAAATAATTTTTTATTACAACAATTATTAAAATTTAAAGATAATACAAATAATTCAAATTATCGAAAACTTCATTGAATGATAAATGCAAATTCTATAGTTTTTTAATTGTATATCATGTTAGATGAAATATTATGAGTACAAATATTGATGATTGTTCAATATATAAATATATTTATTATAATGTTTGCATTTGCCTCACATAATTAACTTTTTCTCAATTTTCGTTCAAAAATGACAATAAATTATAAATGTGTTTAATCTTAATTCATTATATATACGATATTTGAACAACATTAAAGATCAATAAATGCATTCACATTAATCCACTTTATATTCACTATTCTCCCTTTATATATCCTTATTCCGTATACAATAAAAGAGTATTCTTTCATGGCACTATTCATAAACCATATGAGCCAAATTGAGCTAAACAAATAATAGAAGCTGTTTTTAAGCCATTTCAGCCGGGTTTGGTGGAATTCGCTTGCATAGCCTTGCGTTTGGTAGAATATACATAGACTGCTGATTTTGCTCGGTTAATTTTTTCTCCTTTCACAAACATTCGATTTCGAAACCCTACGGAGCCTCGCCGATCTCGAAATCCTACTGTGCCTCCGCCGATCTCTGTGCTGCCTCCGTCATCGCTGTCCTCTCTGCCGCTTGTGCAAGATCGTTAAGGTGAGCGTGAATCCTTTACTCTGCAGTTCCTTCGAGCTTCGGGTTTGGTTTTCCATTCATTTCGCGCCTCTATAATGCGTTTTGTTTCCTTTTCTTTGATTTTTCCCCCTTTTTTAGAGGCTTCCGTCGTGAACATCGTTTCCTCGGCCGCTTGCACAAGATCTGATAAGTGAGTGTCAATCCTGTTACATTCATGTTCTTCGATTTTCTTATTTTTACGGTTGATTTTTCTTTAGTATAGCTTGTTTGCACATGTTACTATGACTTCACATGAATGAGCTACACTTCAGATATAGGCCTCTGACCTCCTCGTTTACTAAAGTGATTTTATGATGACCACTCTTATATTTCATTATATACGAATATATTATAGATTCATGGAACTGAGCAGGAACTACTTCTGTTGGCTGATGAAACTAGAATTAGTAATAAACCTAATGTTCTTTATTGATTTTGATCCTGGTAAAAATAGTTGTATATTGAATCAATTTGTGGGCATCAAATGTCAATATAATGGCCAATTGTGGATTTGTTTCTAATTTTGTTAATGTAAATTGATTTCCAACCTTGCAAATTATGAAGTGGTTAAACTAATGAATATTAAAATTTCTTTCTTCATAAGAAGGAAGGCGGATAATGTTGAGAGGGTTCCATCATATTACACATATATTTGGAGTGAGTTTTAATTTCTTTCACTTGTATATTACTTAGTAAGTTAGTTAAATAACCCAACTAAGGTTCATAGATAGATGACTTTGTTTATGATTCAAGTAATTTGTTCATGTTTATGTTCATTAATTTGTAGTTAGTAGTTCCTACTGTAATTGTAAACTCTTGAATTGTATTTTAATGGTACAGGTTTTTAAAACATGCATACAAGAATATATCATATGTATTGAAGTGTGTGGTAAGTTGTTATATTAGTTTTAGTTTCTTCTATTTATATTTATGTTTAACGTAAAAAGTTTGAGACATGCTGTCAACCTGTTGTATCATGCACTGAATATAATTTTGTTTGACCGTATTCCCCGAGAGAAGAATGGTGTTTATTTAATCATAATTGAATTAAAAAACTTTTGCTTCTACTAAGATTTTTTTTTACCTCATTTGGATGAGCTTTACTTGGGTAGTTTAGTTTTAATTATATAAAATTTAGTACTCCTATTGTAACTTGAAAGACAATGGTCTATTTACTAACAAACCCTTTTTTTAACTCTCAATTTAACAAGTGAAAAGAAAATAGAAAGATTCTGCATAATTAATTATTCTTGGAGTAATTTAGTTGCGATATTTTATCATTAGTTGATACTAAATTAGTCTTTCTTATTGAGCTTCTCTATTTGTTTACTAAATTTGTTTTATTGCGTGGCTTAATTTGCAGTCTAGAAAAATAAACTCGATCCACTATACTCAAATATAATACTACCACTTCAAATGTGTTTTTAGAAATTCGCCCAACTCTCTCAATTCTCGAGCCCTAAACCTAAACAAGTCATCCGTGACCTCTCTCTCTCACGTCTCACCCTTTTATCTTTCCCCGTCGCTATAGATGATTGTTAACCCCACCGTCGCCGTCCTTGCTTCTCTTCTCAAGTCATCTACATCTATTATTTCAGCGGCTTAGTTTATCCCTCAAGCGAAGCAGCCAAGGTAACTAGCTAAGTAAGTAAATCTCTATTTTTTGTTTTTGCTGTAGAATTGTTATAGAGATTTTTTATTTACAATTGTTAAAGTTATGATTTTTCATCTAAAATTAGTGTTACAATGTTTTATTCTTCATTTTGTTTAATGGAGAATGCATTATTGAATTGAACAACCCTTAACTTGCGGGTTTTATTACCAGAAAATAAGGATTTGGATGCAAGGGAAGTGTGATGTTTCAGTTTTTATATGCTATGGTTTTTTATCAGCTTATGAGCTTCAACCTCATAGTGAAAGGATTGAACGGCTGTGTGAAACCGAGATAATTTGTAAATCAACATACAAATGGTTTTTGAGATGAATTAGTTAAAACATGGAGCAACTCACAATCACAGATAAACAAGTAATTCATTCATAATGGCATATCCTGAATTGGGCCGAAGCCCAACATCCCCGACACTTGATTGTGTTGGGTTTAAACATACAATTGGGATGGGTTGTGTTAATTTTATACCAACCCGACCAAATTAGGTTGTTTTCGGGTTTGACCTAATCAAGGCGACCCCTAGATGTAAATGGGGATTTTGGGATCTCCGTTGTAGCGCCCCGAGTTCCGTATACCCGATTCACTACGTCATTTTCTGTCTAAATTTTTCGAATAATATTTTTTTGCGGAAGAAATAATTGAAATTCATTTTTGGCAACATTAAATAAACTGTAATGGCCGCTAAAATTGAAAACATTTATGAAACCATTTGAAATAGTAAATCGAACCATTAATATTGTAAAGAAATTGCCAATATCATAATTTCTCAAATAAATGAACTTCTCTAAATTATTCGATTGTTTGGAAAATACGGAAATCATTAACGTCAAACTTTCAACCGTTCAACGATTATTGCCACCATCATTCATCGCTCGCCACCGTCTCCGAAATCTGCAAAACTGTTAAAAAGTAGGGTGAGTATTTCATGGGGGAAATACTCAGTAGACTCATCGCAAATTAATTTAATTTATAAGATGATTAAACACACAAATCCCGGCTCTTTATAAAACGGGCATTGATAGAGCTTCTTTATAAAACTGCTCTTGATAAAACTCATATTGTGCATTACAGCACGGGACATATTTTGCAAATCATAGGCTCTTTGAAAATAGCTCTTTGAAAACCATATACTTATAAAAACATTTTAATTATGCCAAGCATAATTTCTTTTGAAAGCATAACATAAGATAGGATTGAAATCCTCATAAACATAAGAAGACACAAGAACTTTACCGAACTTAGGTGGCAAGAATTCTTATGCAGTAAAATCATAATAACAGTAAGTTTTCATCATAACATAGGATAATATCGAAATCCTCATAAACATAAGAATTTTACCGAACTTAGGTGGTAAGAATTCTTATGTAGTAAGTATAATAACAGTAAGATCATAATAACAGTAAGTATACCAAAACATAATTCATGAAATTCATAGGGATCATTTCCATCATAACATAAGATAGGATCGAAATCCTCATAAACATACGCGACAGGAATTTTACCGAACTTAGGTGGTAAATCCTCATAAACATATGGAAAGACAGGAATTTTACTGAACTTAGGTGGTAAATCCTCATAAACTTATGGAGACACAGAATTCTACCGAACTTAGGTGGTAAGAATTCTTATGTGCATAGCAATGATCCAAAACATATAAAACATTATCGTAAAAACATAGGGTATACTTACTTTTCATAAAAACATAAGGTATATTTACCTTTCATAAAAACATACTTGTTTTTCTTAAAAATTGACTTTCACAAGTCACATGACATTCATATGAAATCATAATTTAAATCAATTAATAAGTGCGAGTCTACCTCAAATCCGACGAGTGCAAAGTTGAGCGGGAATGACTTCAATTTCTTTAAATTCTCCGTACGCTTCGTCTTAGCCAATAAGTCACTTTAGTATATCGAATATATAGTTCAAAATGATAAATTATAATTTTGAGGACTAAAATTGATGTTTTGAAAGTTGAGGGACTAAAATGAATACTTTTGAAAGTTGAGGGATTAAAATGAATACTTTTGAAACTTGAGCTTAAAATCAAATAAAGTAAATCAGCAGGGACTGAATTGATCAGAATTTTAAAATGAAAGGGCTGATTAAAATCATTTAAAACTTAAGGGCTGAAATTGATGATTTTAAAACTAAAAGGACTGAATGGAAACAAATTAAAATGTCAGGGACTGATTTGCAAATTCTGGAAAGTTAAATATATCAGATCTGTTTTTCTCTCTCTCAACTCACTCTCTCACGATCCACACTCTCTCTCAACGCGAAGGCGATCTGGAGAAGACGAAGGGCTTAGGGTAAAAAGGGTGCTGCAGCCGGTGAAATGCCGTGGTCGAGCGGCGGTAGTGATGGTTCAAGAGGGTCCTGGTTGTGTTAAAGTTTTGATGCCAGTACAGGTTTGAATCAGAGATTTATCGAGGTAGACTGAGGCTGAAGATTGAGGTTTTCCGGCGATAATCCGGCGATCGAGGTAGGTAGGTATTTTGGGTATTCTATTTCTTGGGTTTTGGTTTGATTTTGGGTTTGGGCGATTTTCCGGTGATTGAGGTGGTTTGGCCGTCTATGGCTGTGGTGTTTGGTGATGATGAAGATGATTAAATTGATGTCTAAGTTTGATTAGAATAGGGCAGTGGTGGTGTTTGTTGGAATTTGCAGCTTGCTTCGATCGAGTTGGATCGGCAGTGATTCATTGGTGGTAGATTGATATTGGACGAAATGGCTGTTGGGTGGTTGATTAAAATGGAAGTGAAGGTTGGTTGTAAATCTCGGTTTAGCTCTTGGCAGTGATGGAGCTGATTGCGATGGAGTTGAGCTGGTTGCAGTGGTTGGTCAGTGGCTGCGGATTGGTGGTTTAGAGTTCAAATTGAGTAGAGGTAGTTTGGGATTGAGTGATTCTGATGAGTGCTAAGTTGATTATGGTGATGAGGATGATGATACCGGTGGTGGAAATTTGCTGCAGTGATGATGAAGATGGTGATTGCAGGATATCAGAATTGATGATAATGGCTGAGATTGTTGATCTTGCAAATGGAAATTGAATTGGATGTAGTTGAATGGAGGAAACTGGCCGGATTGATGAATTGATTAACTAGTGGTTGTGGATGGCAGTATTGGTAGTGGATTCGGCTGTGAGTTGCAGAGGGTGGTGGTTTGGTTGGTAGATCAGTGGTTGCAGTGATGAAACAGTTATGGCTTGCTGTAGGTTGATCTATGTGTGGTAAATGGTGGCTGCTGATTTTCTGATCGAGGAGGTGATGGCAGAGTGATGGACGATGAGGCAGTGTGGGTGGACTGTGGTTGCACTCGTCTGGGATGGAGATGGAGCTTGGTGCAGGTGATGAAGATGTATGCTTATATATATTGTATTGTGGAATCTAAGTACATGGAAGTGTGAGTTGTGCCATGAGTATTGAAATGAAGATGGGGTAGATGATGATAATGATGAAGATGCTTTGCTTGTACAATTATGGTTTAATATAATGAAGGTTCGTGGCTATGGATTGATGCTGATAATAATGGAGCTGAAAAGGAATTTGTGGGTGGTGGCTATGGCTTAGAAAATTGAATAACTTTGATTAAGAAATGTATTTAAAACAGATATATTTTGGACTGAAAATAAATCTGAGAATGGATGAATTTTGAGATAAAAATTGAATTACATATTTTGGACTTAAAATAATTTAATAAGGAATATTGGAATTAAAAATGGTTTTGAAAATGATACTTTAATTAAAATAATATAATTATAGAAATTCGGATTTTAATTTAAAATCGAACAAATTCGATATTTCTTGACTTGGCTAGACGAATTCGTCGCGGCGTTAACTTCAAAATAATAAATGAAATAGTAGCGACACAATTTTCTAAATATTAAAATAATTATTTATTGCATAAAAATTCTGGATCGCTATAATCTTACCTCCTTAAAATAATTTCGTCCTCGAAATTAAACTTACTTAATCTTATAATTTCTGAATACTTAATCAGAATCTCTTCTTCTTATCATCGAATATTCTCAAAATAATCAAAACAATTCCCAATCGTATGTAAAAATTTCATCAAATCTTTACTGACATATCGTATCATAATAATTTTTCCTTTCTTATCATCGAAAATTCCCAAAATCATCAAAGAATTACCTGAATATTCTCTCTACGTAACATATCAACATAATATCATCAACTTATCTTTCCAACATTTGTAACTCAAAATTCAGTAAACAAATATCTCCCAAACTAAAATTCTTTACTTAAATATCACCACATTTCCTGCAAAGTATTTCTTTCACTTGTATATACGTATGAATTCTGATTCAATACGGTACTCATTTTACTTTCCACGTATTATCACACTATACCATGATTATTATTATTACAACAAAATATCAGTACCCATAATCCAAGAAAATATTCCAAATCTCCAATCAAATCTCCTTTATCGATAAAGTAAACGGCGCATAAACTCTTGTTCCCTCTTTTCCATTAAAATAATCCTGCTCTTTCTTGCTGGACACAACGTCACGCGGATTCACTCAGATCCTTTGCGCTTTTAAATAGTTCATGCTGGGAAGAGGTTGAATCATCAAACAATGGATATCATCCTTTCTAACATTCGCAAGTATTATTCCAGTCTTCCTATGAATGATCTGAGAAAGATCTATAGAATAAGGCTCGAAAAATTGAGGTTGCTGATGGCTCATGATATTCCAGAAGATGTTCGTTGGTTGATAGAAGCAAAGGTTCGACTATCTGGTGAATTACCATCAACATTTCCTAAACACATGCCTGGTTTAGGCAAAAGCACGTTTGCAAAGAAACGAAGAGCAAAAAGACTGGGTGGTTGCTACAAATGTGCTCGTTGGAACTGTAATACTCGTTGCAAATCAGTAGGATATTCTTCTACTAATCGGGATGATAAAATCGAATTCATAAAGGGTGGACTGAGTAAGGAGTCTTTGGATGATATTCGACTGACTCTTGAGACGCACCCAAGTGGTTATGTACAACGTGAACTTCTCTCCTTATACGCTCAGTTTAACGAGGACAAAAATCGTTATAGTCTCCAAAATATAATAGCAAAAGATCCTGTTTGCCAGTCTGTTTTACAAAATGAGGCTTCTGGCAGTTCAGCAATGTTATAAGGTAAATCCTTTAAAATATTTTGCTGCTTTCTTTCACGCGTTTTGAAAATAAAATATATTTTCCTTTTCTCGAGTTTTGATAAAGCTGGAAATAAAATATTAAATCGCCGAAAGGTGACAGCCTCGATACGATAAAAATATTCAAAAGTGGGCTGATTTTGTCAAAAGTAAATCTTTACTTTTCAGAATCAATCAAAAACAGTAAATTTTTCCGGCTTTAAATAGCCAAACATATTTCATAGTTCAGGCATCCCAAAATCACATCTTCTTCGTAAGTTTTCCTTTCTTTACTATCAAAGATGGAAGCACCAAAACTTCGACAGATCAAAACTATTTGTGTATTTTGTGGATCAAAAGTAGGGAAAGGCTTCGGTTATCTAGAAGCGGCTGTAGATCTTGGAAAGAAACTGGGGGAAAAAGGTATCACTCTTGTATATGGGGGTGGTAGCAGTGGTCTAATGGGTTGTGTTTCCCAATCTACTCTTGCAGAGAAATCAAAAGTAATCGGTGTCATACCTGTCCCTTTGGTAGATGTTGCAGGCAAAACACGAGGGCATGAAGTTCAAACCCTATCCATCCATGAACGCATAACTTGTATGCTATATGGTTCTGATGCCTTTATAGCCCTGCCCGGAGGTTTTGGTACCTTAGAAGAAATCTTTAACATTACCTCGTGGGCTCAACTAGATCTCCATACTAAGCCTATTGGGCTTCTGAATGTTAACAATTTCTTTGATGGTTTGTTAACCTTTCTTGATTATGCTGTGGAACAGGGATTCATCTCTCCATTTTCCAGAAGGCTTCTTATTTCTGCTCCTACTATTGATGAACTACTGGATAAGCTGCAGTCATATATCTCAATACAAGATCCAGCAGGAGTTAAGATAGATTGGTCGCAAGGAAGGGGAATCAAGCGAAAATGGAGTCCGGTTAATGTAAACTTAACTCTTTGAATCTTAGAATAGGTGGGGGTAGAGTACGGAGTATTCTCACTCTCGAGACACCCCTCCATTTACTAGGATTTCCTTAATGTTTAAATCTTGTGTGTACTTCAAAGATTCCAGGTGGTAGATTACGGAGTATTCTTACTCTCGAAACACACCTCTTTGAAGGTTTCTTTATTTCCTCAAAAGATCAGAGGTGGTAGGATACGGCTACTCCGGAAACACATCTCTCATTCTGAGGATCTTTCCATGTTTTTCTCTTATGCTTTCGTGTGTTTCATGTATTCCTTTCCAGTGTGACTCTTGTGTGTTCTCCTTATGAGAAAATAATAAAATCTCTGCTATCATCTACTAAATCTCGTTTGTGATGTAAATGATCTTGCATGTCTAACCTTAATTCCTTTAGTGGATGCTTATCATATTATGCTCTTAATTCCAAATGATAAAATTCTGGATAGAGTCTCCCTTGTAATTTGGACTTATCCAAACCATAAGCATACTTCATAACTCACAATAATAAATAACTCCACATTTGATCACAACGATCTAAAAATATTGAAAATGATTCCAACACTTCAATATCATCAAAAATATCTCATAATTCAATTCATAATTCCTCAACATAACAATTTCAAATCATATTTTTCAATATCACAATATCACTTCCTTCCATACCTTAATTGGCTCAAAAGACTACTCATAATTATAAATATATGCCATAAATCATATTCCCAAAATTTATTCACAAAGCCAAACTTCATAATAAATTTCTCTTCAACATAGAGGCATAATTCATTTACTCAACATAATATCCATTACTTAATTTTCAATAAAATCATATTGTTCCCATTATGCTCAACACTCGTTTTCTTTCTTAAAAAATTTCTCATAATCATACATTAAAGCATATAAGTTATGACAAAGCATAACAACATCATTATTTTCGAAGAAATATATTCTTATTTCTCATAAATCATAAGTATCCGAAATACTCTTCATTCTTTCTCATAAATCAATAAAATGAGTTTTCGAAATACTGAAATAACTTTAAACATCATAAACTTCTTTACCTCGGAGTTGGTGGAACGAATGATGGCAGTGGCAATCTTCATCAATAAAAATCTTATAATGGAAAATATTTCTTAAAATTCTTTTTGAAAATTTTACCAGTCTACAGAAACGCAGACTAGCTCTGATACCAACTTGTAGCGCCCCGAGTTCCGTATACCCGATTCACTACGTCATTTTCTGTCTAAATTTTTCGAATAATATTTTTTTGCGGAAGAAATAATTGAAATTCATTTTTGGCAACATTAAATAAACTGTAATGGCCGCTAAAATTGAAAACATTTATGAAACCATTTGAAATAGTAAATCGAACCATTAATATTGTAAAGAAATTGCCAATATCATAATTTCTCAAATAAATGAACTTCTCTAAATTATTCGATTGTTTGGAAAATACGGAAATCATTAACGTCAAACTTTCAACCGTTCAACGATTATTGCCACCATCATTCATCGCTCGCCACCGTCTCCGAAATCTGCAAAACTGTTAAAAAGTAGGGTGAGTATTTCATGGGGGAAATACTCAGTAGACTCATCGCAAATTAATTTAATTTATAAGATGATTAAACACACAAATCCCGGCTCTTTATAAAACGGGCATTGATAGAGCTTCTTTATAAAACTGCTCTTGATAAAACTCATATTGTGCATTACAGCACGGGACATATTTTGCAAATCATAGGCTCTTTGAAAATAGCTCTTTGAAAACCATATACTTATAAAAACATTTTAATTATGCCAAGCATAATTTCTTTTGAAAGCATAACATAAGATAGGATTGAAATCCTCATAAACATAAATAGACACAAGAACTTTACCGAACTTAGGTGGCAAGAATTCTTATGCAGTAAAATCATAATAACAGTAAGTTTTCATCATAACATAGGATAATATCGAAATCCTCATAAACATAAGAATTTTACCGAACTTAGGTGGTAAGAATTCTTATGTAGTAAGTATAATAACAGTAAGATCATAATAACAGTAAGTATACCAAAACATAATTCATGAAATTCATAGGGATCATTTCCATCATAACATAAGATAGGATCGAAATCCTCATAAACATACGCGACAGGAATTTTACCGAACTTAGGTGGTAAATCCTCATAAACATATGGAAAGACAGGAATTTTACTGAACTTAGGTGGTAAATCCTCATAAACTTATGGAGACACAGAATTCTACCGAACTTAGGTGGTAAGAATTCTTATGTGCATAGCAATGATCCAAAACATATAAAACATTATCGTAAAAACATAGGGTATACTTACTTTTCATAAAAACATAAGGTATATTTACCTTTCATAAAAACATACTTGTTTTTCTTAAAAATTGACTTTCACAAGTCACATGACATTCATATGAAATCATAATTTAAATCAATTAATAAGTGCGAGTCTACCTCAAATCCGACGAGTGCAAAGTTGAGCGGGAATGACTTCAATTTCTTTAAATTCTCCGTACGCTTCGTCTTAGCCAATAAGTCACTTTAGTATATCGAATATATAGTTCAAAATGATAAATTATAATTTTGAGGACTAAAATTGATGTTTTGAAAGTTGAGGGACTAAAATGAATACTTTTGAAAGTTGAGGGATTAAAATGAATACTTTTGAAACTTGAGCTTAAAATCAAATAAAGTAAATCAGCAGGGACTGAATTGATCAGAATTTTAAAATGAAAGGGCTGATTAAAATCATTTAAAACTTAAGGGCTGAAATTGATGATTTTAAAACTAAAAGGACTGAATGGAAACAAATTAAAATGTCAGGGACTGATTTGCAAATTCTGGAAAGTTAAATATATCAGATCTGTTTTTCTCTCTCTCAACTCACTCTCTCACGATCCACACTCTCTCTCAACGCGAAGGCGATCTGGAGAAGACGAAGGGCTTAGGGTAAAAAGGGTGCTGCAGCCGGTGAAATGCCGTGGTCGAGCGGCGGTAGTGATGGTTCAAGAGGGTCCTGGTTGTGTTAAAGTTTTGATGCCAGTACAGGTTTGAATCAGAGATTTATCGAGGTAGACTGAGGCTGAAGATTGAGGTTTTCCGGCGATAATCCGGCGATCGAGGTAGGTAGGTATTTTGGGTATTCTATTTCTTGGGTTTTGGTTTGATTTTGGGTTTGGGCGATTTTCCGGTGATTGAGGTGGTTTGGCCGTCTATGGCTGTGGTGTTTGGTGATGATGAAGATGATTAAATTGATGTCTAAGTTTGATTAGAATAGGGCAGTGGTGGTGTTTGTTGGAATTTGCAGCTTGCTTCGATCGAGTTGGATCGGCAGTGATTCATTGGTGGTAGATTGATATTGGACGAAATGGCTGTTGGGTGGTTGATTAAAATGGAAGTGAAGGTTGGTTGTAAATCTCGGTTTAGCTCTTGGCAGTGATGGAGCTGATTGCGATGGAGTTGAGCTGGTTGCAGTGGTTGGTCAGTGGCTGCGGATTGGTGGTTTAGAGTTCAAATTGAGTAGAGGTAGTTTGGGATTGAGTGATTCTGATGAGTGCTAAGTTGATTATGGTGATGAGGATGATGATACCGGTGGTGGAAATTTGCTGCAGTGATGATGAAGATGGTGATTGCAGGATATCAGAATTGATGATAATGGCTGAGATTGTTGATCTTGCAAATGGAAATTGAATTGGATGTAGTTGAATGGAGGAAACTGGCCGGATTGATGAATTGATTAACTAGTGGTTGTGGATGGCAGTATTGGTAGTGGATTCGGCTGTGAGTTGCAGAGGGTGGTGGTTTGGTTGGTAGATCAGTGGTTGCAGTGATGAAACAGTTATGGCTTGCTGTAGGTTGATCTATGTGTGGTAAATGGTGGCTGCTGATTTTCTGATCGAGGAGGTGATGGCAGAGTGATGGACGGTGAGGCAGTGTGGGTGGACTGTGGTTGCACTCGTCTGGGATGGAGATGGAGCTTGGTGCAGGTGATGAAGATGTATGCTTATATATATTGTATTGTGGAATCTAAGTACATGGAAGTGTGAGTTGTGCCATGAGTATTGAAATGAAGATGGGGTAGATGATGATAATGATGAAGATGCTTTGCTTGTACAATTATGGTTTAATATAATGAAGGTTCGTGGCTATGGATTGATGCTGATAATAATGGAGCTGAAAAGGAATTTGTGGGTGGTGGCTATGGCTTAGAAAATTGAATAACTTTGATTAAGAAATGTATTTAAAACAGATATATTTTGGACTGAAAATAAATCTGAGAATGGATGAATTTTGAGATAAAAATTGAATTACATATTTTGGACTTAAAATAATTTAATAAGGAATATTGGAATTAAAAATGGTTTTGAAAATGATACTTTAATTAAAATAATATAATTATAGAAATTCGGATTTTAATTTAAAATCGAACAAATTCGATATTTCTTGACTTGGCTAGACGAATTCGTCGCGGCGTTAACTTCAAAATAATAAATGAAATAGTAGCGACACAATTTTCTAAATATTAAAATAATTATTTATTGCATAAAAATTCTGGATCGCTATATCCGTCCCGTCCCCATTTAAATGGGGAGGGGCGGGGACGGTGATGATCAGCTTTCGGTGGGGCAGGAATCGGAAATTGCATCCGCTCTAAACCCGCCTTGTTGTCATTCTTACTGAATTTTAGGCAATGGAAAGGTGCAAGACATATTAGTTGCTATAATAGGTTAAAGATTAGTATAAAATACAAATAAGAATTCTTAGGGAACAAATGATTCAATCAATTAAGGCCTATAACAATTTAAAAATTGTTTTTTTTATATATATTTATACAAAATATGTGGTTAAAATCTGGAGAGAGAATGTGTGGTTAAAATATGGAGAGAAAATGTGGTTAAAAATGACATAGAAAAATGTGTTGTTTATAAATTGTAATGATTGCGACCATCGAAATAACAATTCATCAACATCAAAATCACCTTCAACAAATGATTGCAGTGGCAAGATGTTGCCACAAAAACGGCAATAGCGACCAAGAAGCAACAATCCACTTCGCTGTCACAAATTACCAAGTCGAAAATCGACCAGAAAAACAATCGAAGCATGGTGCTATCACTCACTGTGATCACCCCAACCAACAACTTGTGACCAGACTCAAATCTATGGTCTCACCATCTCCAAACCTTAATCCACTTGTCGCTACTTTCGCCGTTTTCCAAACCACGACTAGGATTTGGATAGGTTCAAATCTTCTCTGGATCCATCAATTCGCATTGGATCCGTTGAAGATGACGATGAAGGATCAATACCTGAATCAGAGCGTTCAATTTCAGAATCCTTGACTAAAATCTCATTTTTAAGAATTGGGACAATAGTGGCTGACACTCTGAGATGCTTCTCTTCCAATAGTTTAGTGTTCATTTTGATGCTTGATTATAATTTATTCAAGTACAATCTTAATTATGTCTAACTTCGACGGCGCCTGCTACAGCCAGGCGGCCGGCAACCACGACTGGTGTTGTGGCCATTGTTGCTTTCGGCCATATTGTAGCTGGATGAAATCATTTTTCTTGATTATAAGTTATTCAAACACCCTTATAAGTTATGCTTGATTATATGTTATCCAACCAAAGAGGCATGTTATTCTTTTTTGTAGTCCTATTTATTCCAATTTTTATACATTTGTTCTAATTTCTGGTTTTGACATCAATATAATGTGTTTTAATTGTTTGTTCTTTTGTTAAAGACATTTGTAGACAGGGGTTTAGAGGTCAGGTCTTTAGCAGAGTTTCAGAGACGTCTCTAAACTATTCGAATGGAAATAAGAAGTCGTCCTCGCTATTGTGATTTTGGTTTTTATCGGAGTCAGATGGGAAAAAAGAAGCGAAGTCCTCCCTATTGGTCGAAACCTATTCGAACAATCAGGTGAATGTCATTAATACACAATGTCTATGCATACACAATGTTTATGCTAAACTGTTAAATATTGAAATATTTGCTCACGATGTTTTGATGAACTTGAACACGACTTTTGTTGGTTAAATGATATTTAGTTTTATAATTCTTGATTTTTTAAAACTGTATTTTCGCAATAGATAGCTCCGTTCATCCCTTCTTGTATACTTGCTCACAATTTTGTTTTAATTTGAACATTACAGAACTACTAGAGGTGGAGAAAAGAAGAAGTAAGCTGTTGCACTTTGATTCTTGATTTTTTTTTTTTTTTAAATTTGTATTTTGGCAATAAATAGCTTGATTCATCCCTTTCCTGCATTCTTGTTCACAATTTATTTTAATTTGAACATTACAGGATTGCTATAGGTGGAAAAAAGAAGTAAGTTACTTAATTCTTGATTTATTTATTTTATCTGTATTTTAGCTTCTGTTCGGATAACTCGGGTTTTTTTGGTTTTTAAACCAATTTTTAAACTACACAATTCCTCAAATCAATCTCTAACCCAACACACTTTCTCTCTCCATTTTTTAACCATCCATCTACCTAAAAAACAACAAAAAAATTATTTTTTTTGGCTTGAAAGCCTCCGAACAGAGGCTTAGCAACAAATAGCTCCAAATTCATCAATTTCCTATCTACTTGCTCACGTTTTGTTTTAATTTGAACATTACAGGACCGCTGGACGTGGAGAAAAGAAGATGTAAGCTACTGCAATTTGAATTTGATTCTTGATTTTTTTTAATCTATATTTTGGTAATAATAGTTCAATTCATCCCTTTCTTATATACTTGCTCACAATTTATTTTAATTCGAACATCATAGGATTGCTGGAGGTGGAGAAAAGAAGAAGTAAGCTGTTGCACTTTGATTCTTGATTTCCCTTTCCTATATACTTGCTCACAATTTATTTTAATTCGAATATCACAGGACTGCTGGAGGTGGAGAAAAGAAGAAGTAAGATGTTGCACTTTGATTCTTGATTTTTTAATCTGTATTTTGGAAATAAATTGCTCAATTCATCCCTTTCGTATATACTTGCTTACAATTTATTTTAATTCGAACATCACAGGACTGTTGGAGGTGAAGAAGAGAAGTAAGCTGTTGCACTTTGATTCTTGATTTTTTAATATGTATTTTGGCAATAAATGGCTCAACTCTCATCCCTTTCCTATATACTTACTCACAATTTATTTTAATTCGAACATCACAGGACTGCTAGAGGTGTAGAAATGAAGAAGTAAGTCGTCGTACTTTGATTCTTGATTTTTTAATCTGTATTTTGGCAATAAATAAATAGCTCAATTCATCCCTTTCCTATGTACTTGCTCACAATTTACTTTGATTCTTGATTTTTTAATCTATATTTTGGCAATAAATAGCTCAATTCATCCATTTCCTATATACTTGCTCACAATTTATTTTAATTCGAATATCACATGACTGATTGAGGTGAAGAAGAGAAGTAAGCTGTTGCACTTTGATTCATGATTTTTTAATATGTATTTTGGCAATAAATAGCTCAATTCATCCCTTTCCCGTATACTTCCTTACAATTTATTGTAATTCAAACATCACAGGACTGTTGGAGGTGGAGAAAAGAAGTAAGCTGTTACACTTTGATTCTTAATTTTTTAATCTGTATTTTGGCATTAAATAAATAGCTCAATTCATCTCTTTCCTTGATTCTTTATTTTTTTATCAGTATTTTGGCAATAAATAGCTCAATTCATCCAATTCATCCCTTTCATGTATTCTTGATCACAATTTATTTTTATTCGAACATAACAGGGCTGCTGGAGTTGGAGAAGAGGAGAAGTAAGCTGCTGCACTTTGATTCTTGATGTTTTAATTTGTATTTTGACGATAAATTGCTCAATTCATCCCTTTTCCGTATACTTCCTCACAATTTATTTTAAATCGATCATAGGACTGCTGGAGGTGAAGGAGAGAGGAAGTAAGCTATTGCACTTTGATTCTTGATTTTTTAATATGTATTTTGGCAATAAATAGCTCAATTGATCCCTTTCCAATGTGCTTGCTCACAATTTATTTTAATTGATTCTTGATTTTTTAATATGTATTTTGGCAATAAATAAATCAATTCATCCCTTTCACATATACTTGCTCACAATTTATTTTAATTCGAACATCACAGGACTGCTGGAGGTGGCAAAGAGAAGTAAACTGCTGCACTTGGATTCTTGATTTTTTAATATGTATTTTGGCAATAAATAGCTCAATTCATCACTTTCCTATACTTGCTAACAATTTATTTTAATTCGAACATCACAGGGCTGTTAAAGGTGGAGAAGAGAAGTAAGCTGCTGCACTTTGATTCTTGATTTTTTAATCTGTATTATGGCAATAAATAGCTCAATTTGTCCCTTTAATGTATACTTGTTCGCAGTTTGTTTTAATTTGAAAATTACAGGACTATTGGAGCTAGAAAAAGGAAGAAGCAAGCTACTGCTGATCTGTGATTTCTGAGGAGAGTTGCATCTTATTACAACAAATTAGAGAAGAAAAATTTAATTTGAGTTTTTAATTTTGATTTGATCATTTGGAGAAGTTTGTTGTGTGGATCGCTTTTGAATAATTGTTGATTAATTTAAACAATACAAATTCTTAAATTACTTTTTAACTATTAATTTTTTCTTTCCACTTTTTAATCACATACTAGTGAATTACATGTAATGTCTAAGTAAAGAAACAATGATTCGATAATACGCATTCCACTGGTTAAAATTAAATGAAATTAGTAAAATCAAATGTTACATCATTAAACGTTAATCTCGCGTTATTACCAATTTTGGAAAACTACTTCGTAAATTACATTTGTCGTTAAATTTATTGGTTTTCTCTCCTTATCATTACTCAACATCTTCAATCCCGAACCGGACACCCTAGAAATCACAACATAAAGTTGAATATGAGTAAGCACCGATCTCTTAAATAGAACTCTTAACATGCGAATAATAAGGAAAAGTTTACAAATATTTAGACGCAAAACAATAGAATATATATATATATATATATATATATATATATATATATATATATATATATATATATATGCTGAAACTGAGGTGATTAAATTTTGGTAATCAAAGTGCTAATGCTGGAAATCGTGCAACATTGAAGTCAAAAAATAATTAAAAAAAAATATATATGTAAACTCGCTTTTGGGCAGTAACTTTTGGCCGGAAATATGTAATGGGACCCGCATTAGCTCAACTACTTTTATATGTAAAATATAGTTATTGATTTTATTTCAAAAACACAAATAAACTGATTTATAATTGTTTCAGTGTTACTGAACAGAACCTAAATAAGCAAAAATTACTCTCAACTAAACCCCTATTTGGCCACTTTATAAATAACACACCTCTCTCTCTCTCTCTCTCTCTCTCTCTCTCTCTCTCTCTCTCTCTCTCTCTCTCTCTCTCAATTTCAACCACATTTATCAATAAAATAATTTACTTGTAAATCTATAAAAAAAAGTCCCTACTTCTACACCACACATTCTCTTAAAAATCATTATTCAAAAATCTTTTTTTTTTTTTTCAAATAAACTCTTTAAAATAACGTCAATGAGCTATATTTTAATTTGCAAACATATTTGATAAAGTTACTTTTACCTTCAAAAAATTATTAACTTTCAAACTATTATTAACTTAGAACTTGTTTACTCTTACACATTTTTTTTTTCAAATTTTCCCGCAAATTCATTTTTAACCATACATTTCAATGAGATACGTCACTTTTCGCACTTTTTAATCACACATTCTCTGAAATTCCCAACCAAACATGCACTTACTATCACATTAAGATAATTTCTTGTTTTCAAATTTGATCGATACAAATATTATTTATTTTCAAACTTCCATATTTATGTATAAGTAAACATTTTAAGCATATCCAATAAGGAACCACATTCACAAATGATAAGCTGAAAAAACAAAATGCATGTGTATATCCAATTTGAATTAGCGTTTGATACCAATTCACATCGTTGAGAAAATTGTCTAGAATCAATGCACGAGTAAATTTAGGCACGTGTGTGGTTCCATATAATTTTAGTTTTCAGGGAATTGAACCAAGAATCAATGGGATGATTCCAATTTCGAATCTAGAATCAGAACCTTTTAAAATTTTGAAAGAACCAAATCGAAAAAGAACTGGAAACGAACTGAATCGTTGGTTTCGATTATTTTGCCCATTGATAAGTGTGCTTTACACACTTATTTAGTTCCTAAATTAGCACTTTAATTGACAAATTGAGCAAATATCTACTTATAAATTGTGTTTATCTTGTACAATTAGGTACAAACTCAATTGGAAAGAAAATGGACAAGATTGGAGAGCAATTGAGCTTAAAGATGAGCAAATTTGACGTTCAAGAACCAAATTGAAAGAAATCAAAAGTTTGAGGACTTAATTGCAACATCCCAAAAAGTTGAGGACCAAGGTCTACTACTCAGATTCAAAGATAAAACCACAAGAGAAAGCAAAATGATTGTTTAATTTATGAATATGAGTGAAAATGGATCAATCTCATACAAAAACATGAAGCTGGGGACCAAAGTGCACAATTGCCAAATGTTGAGGACTTGGGTTGCAAAATAAAAATGACATGCGCTGGAAATGACAAGAAAACATGGGCAGCTTGGTGGGAACGTGCATTACTGCTGGAGAAGGACAAGGAAGCATGGGCTGTGAGCTGGAAGATGACATGGGGAACAAGGCGTGGTGGAAAGGAGAAAAGAAGCATGGGCTGAAGAGAAGCTGGATGGGCTAAAAAAACGTGAGGCTGCAGCTGCTGGAGGAGGATATATACACACAACCAGACACAGAAAAACAGAGAGGAACCGGGGGTTGGATGCTTACTGCTGGTGACAGCAGCAGTGAAGAACCTGGTTGGTGACAGCAACCATCTTAAGTTCCATTAGATATAGATTTTTATAGACAAACAGATACATACACGGAAAAAAGGCTGATAGAGGGAAGTTGAGGGTTGGTTGCCTTGGCCAGCTGAGTACAGACAAGGAGATAGATAGCAGCCTGCAGAAAAGAAGTGAAAACTGGCGAAAGCGGTAGGCTGGTGACAGCAGCCATTACTACTGCTAGGAGAGGACTGCAGCAAAGGTAAAAATTTGGAGACAGTTGCTGGTGACAGCAGCAACCATTGCTACTACCGGTGAAGACCTGCTGCTGCTGATCATGGTACTTCCGGGGCTTGCTGCTTTTAATTGATTATTGCCAAAGATTGCTGTTACTGCTGCCAACTGCTACAGGCTGGTAGGGAGCTGCAGGCTTGCTGGATTATTGCTGGATTATAGCTGCTGGTTGCCTGGTTGCTGCTTTAGCTGCTGCCTGGTTGCTGGTTTGCTGCTGAAACTGAGGGACTGCAAGGAGGTTGCTGTTGCTGATAATTTGCTGAGCCTGTTGCTGTGCTTGATTGATGCTGACGAGAATTGCTGGAAGTTGCTGGTGATGCTGACTGCAATGATCATGCCTGCGGCTGGACGCAAAGCTGGCTGCTTGTGACGATTTCAGGGAGCTGAGGACGTCATTGCAATGAAGTTGAGTTGCGTCAACGTTGATTTGCGGCTGGACGCAACTCAAGCAGCGAGCCAAATTCACAATATTCAAACTCCGGGTTTTTAATTTTACTGCTTATTGTTATTTTTATTTTTCAACGCATGTTTAGCTAAATTTTACTTGTTGGGATGATTGATGGAATTTTAATTGCACTTAGTTATTTTTAAAGTTATTTACGTAATTTGCGCTATTTAATTTCGTGCATTTTTATTATTGTCATTTAATTTCAAGCACTTTAATTTACGTCGTTTAATTTTGCGCATTTTAAATTTAAGTTTAATGTCATGCATTTATTTTGAGTAGTTAGTTTTATTTACAAAACTTGAAAATTAATTAAGTGTCGTTTAAATGAAATCATGAATCCCAACTATTTTAATTTATCATTTTCTGCATTATCATTAGATTTTAGAATTTACTTGTTTAAATTTCAAATTCAAAACAAAACTTCAAAAACTTTATTTTGTGACTTCGTTGTTAAAATTAAATTAACTCACATGTGTAATCGAAGTATACATTCCTCGTGGGATCGACAATTCGGACTTTTCTAGTCCACTTTACTACTTGAACGCGACCCGTGCGCTTGCGGTACACGATTTTAGCGAACACCCATCCCTAAGAAAATCTTATTATTCACCTAAAAGAAGTGAAATCAATATCTAATGGTTGAATGCTAAAAAATATTTGGTAAAAAATGGTTTCTTTTTGTTAGTGCAAATACAATTCTAATAAAAAAATTGCAAAGAAAATGAAAATAGGAATCGTAACCAATTAGGCTGAAACGCGGATATCTCGCTCTCTTTAAGGAGATTCAAGCCCTCTACAATTTTGGAATAACGTCAATCATTGGTGCAATAGAAATATCTCTGACTTGTCTCCTCCAGGATACAACATCCAAACTTGAAACCTTGTATGGTTAATTTCTAATTTGAACAACATAATTAACCCAAAACTCTCTCTTGAAAAAACCCTTCTATTCGCTAAATATATATCTACTTGATAACACACTTTAAGATTTCAGAAACTTTGAGAATTATTTGAAAATAGGAAGAGGCAATTGCATAGGAGTGATCTCTCTCTCTCTCTCTCTCTCTCTCTCTCTCTCTCTCTCTCTCTGCGCGCGCGCGCGCCCATGAATTTTTCATAATCTATAAAGTGTTGGAATGATAAGATTGTATTAAAATAATATATTCGGATAACAAGTTGCATTAATTGATAAGGATTATGACAATTTGCATAAGATGATAGGGATTAAGATAATCTATTTGCGTGAAATGAAAAGGATTAATTTATTCAACTTGCATGAAATGATAAGGACTAAGATAACCACTTGTCAACTAGTCGAAATTCATGTATGAAAAGTAAGTAATTCAAAGATAATGTTGTTGGATATAATTCAATATGTGAGGTCTAACATGTACATGTACATGTACACACACACACACATAGAGCGATTCAATAAAGTGATACAGTAAAAACTATTTTGGACTAATGGGTATTAAGTGTCATGTGAATAAAGTATAGAGACGGATACAGTGTTTTAAATTGATGATGGCCCACTTTAATAACATTGAAAGACGATAAATGCTCGTAGTTATTTATACAGGTCATGGTCCCGAATTGAACGTGGTTTTTCATCTCTCAGCATCCCCATCAATAGAAGAGATTTTTTCAAAAAAAAATCACGTATCGATTTGATGATCATAACCCTGTTTGTTTAATCAAAATCATGGATTGCTTATGCTTTAGTCTCGATCTTGATAATTACATCATGATCTTGATTTTAGATGAATAATCATCTATGTTTAAAGTAAATTTAAGAAGTAGTATCAGAGCCAATCATCATGTTGGATTATTAAATGATTTATATTTATGCATTCGTTCTCTGGCGTATGTATATTTTCTATGAGTTTATGGATTTAGACCTGGGTGCATAGTATTCTGCTTTTTGGTTTCTAATAAACTGAAAGATGTATCCATGACCGTATATATAATTTTCAACCAAAATTGAGAGAGAAAAACTCCCATTATGATTTATGTATGAATACTCCAGATATGGATGTTACGGTCGGAGCCCTGACAGCAACTGCACCACTGCTTTCTTCACTCGAATTGAATAAATTCAACTCAAGTGAGCTGAGATTCAACTCGAATAAACAAAATAGAAGGGGAGGGAGGAATTAGACAGATAAAATAAGAAGGAGATGAGGAAATGTGAAGATAATTTCTTAACAAAGCAATTGAAAATGACAGATTACACTTCATCTCACGCAGCAGCTAGGTTATATTCCAACTAACAAACAAAGTCGTGTTTCTAAAATTGTAACTGAGAGAAAACATAAATAGAATAAAAAATAAATAAAATTTATTCTTAAAGAAATCAACACCATTTCTAGTTGAGATCGGAATTTAAACTTCAGTTAATTCCATTGATGGTCTTCTTCTTCAGCCTGATCCTCTTGGTTCCCCACCCTTGATAACCCTCCCCCTCACCTTGATCTTGTCCCGAAGATAGACAAGAAGGGAATTTAGCATGAATCCAGTCTGCATCTTCCCAAGTTTCCCTTTTGAGAGAAAGATCTGACCATTGAATTAACCATTGTAGTGTTGTCCGATTTTTGCGTGTTACTATCAAGGGTGGGGAACCAAGAGGATCGGGTCAGAAAGATTCTCATGGAAATCAAATGTCGGAAAGATTTGCGCTGGCCAAAACCTATCAAGGGAAGATCGATGAAAGAAATTGCCATAAATATTGCTACTTCCACAATAGCTCGGGTCATACTACGGATGAGTGCAGAACACTAAAATAGGAGACAGAAGCCCTCATCAAAAGGGGCTTCCTAGGCCATTACGAAAAAAAGGAAGATAAAGATCAGGGAAAAGGAGAGGAGAAGAATGGGTCCGCTGGCACCATAAATTTTATTGTCGGAGGTATAGCTTCTGGAGGTGATTCAAATAACGCAAGGAAAATTTATGCCAGGGGATTGGGTGGTCAAGAGGAAAGGTCGGCAAGTCATGACCATGAAATTTCAAACAACATCAGTTTCAGTAACTCTGATATGGAAGGAATTTCATATCCCCATGACGATGCTATTGTCATTAGTGCCACAATTGCAAACTTTGATGTAAGAAGAGTGCTTGCTGATAATGGAAGCGCAGCTAATGTTTTTTCTTTGGAAGCTTTCAACAAGATGCAACTTCCCAAGGATTGGCTTCATCAGGTCATTACTCTGTTAATTGGCTTTGGTGGAGGAACCGTAAAACCAGAAGGTTTAATTGACCTTCCTACTTCTCTTGGATCAGAAGAAAAGCTGGTGACTGGAGTGACCCCGTTTCAGGTCGTAAAGACCCCTATGGCTTACAACGCTATCTTGGGAAGACCGTTCGTAAACAGCTTGAAAGCAATAGTGTCAACATATCACTTAGCAATCAAGTTTCCAACTTCCGCAGGCATAGCAACAGTGCAAGAAAATCAAATAATGACCAGAAGTTGTTACATCAGCTGCATTGGAAAGGGTAAAATAGTTCTGATGTTAACTGAACTTCCTGAGGAAGAGCGTATGTCGCTAGTAGAAGAATTGGAAGAAGTTCCAATTTCAGAAGGAAAATGTTTCACGATTGGGAAAGACCCCAAATCAATGAAGGAAGAACTTTCGCAATGCTTGAGAAGAAACATTGACATATTTGCATGAAGTGCAGAAGATTTTCCCGCACTTGTTGAACATAGGGTCGACGTCATACCAGATAAGAAGCTGGTAAAACAACGAAAAAGGCAGTTTGATACTAAAAGAAGACAAATAATAAAGGAAGAAGTAGATAAGCTCTTGAAAGCCGGGTTCATCAAGGAAGTAAAATATCCAAAATGGCTAGCCAACGTGGTATTGGTCAAGAAGCCGAGTGGAAAATGGTGAGTCTGCATAGATTTTACAGGTTTAAACAAAGCATGTTCGAAAGACAGTTATTCTCTTCCCCGAATTGACAGATTGGTGGACTCCACATCAGGTTCTGAACTTTACAGCTTCCTCGACGTATTCTCAGGATATCATCAAATTCGGATGGCCCAGGAAGACCAAGAGAAAACTTCCTTTATGGTTGATGAAGGGATATATTGCTACAAAGTCACGCCCTTTGGATTAAAGAATGCTGGGGCTACTTATCAAAGATTGGTAAACATGGTCTTCTCCAAGCACATTGGGCTAAACATCGAAGTTTATATTGATGACATGGTTGTAAAGAGATCGAGAAAGAAAGGCCACATAGCTGACTTGGAGGACATATTCTGTACACTCAGACAACATCAGATGAAACTAAATCCCGCCAAGTGCACCTTCGGAGTAAGCTCGGGAAAATTTTTAGGGTTCACGATCACTCAGCGGGGCATTGAAGTTAACCCAGATAAAATTATAGCCCTTACATCAATGAAACCTCCAAGGACCATTAGGGAAGTGTACAAACTTACAGGTAGAGTGCCAGCATTGGGCCGTTTCATGTCAATGGCAACAGATAAATGGTTTCCCTTCTTCAAAACTCTCAGAGGAATCAAGGAGTTCAGATGGGATGAAGAATTCGACGTCTCCTTCAGAAAAATGAAGGAATATTTCGAAACTCCTTACATATTGGTAAAACCAAATCCCGAAGATAATCTATTCTTGTATCTAGCAGTTTCAGATCATGCAGTAAGCGCCGTTATGTTGGACGCTGAAACCTGATATACACTGGCCGAACAGCATGTGCCTGCTCTGGTCACAGCAGCCAGAAAGTTAAGACTTTACTTTCAAGCCCATGCTATAACAATCCTCACAAACTAGCCTTTGAAACGGATCTTGCAGAAATTGGATGTCTCTAGTCGTCTACTTAAATGGTCAATCGAGCTTGGGGAATATAACATTGAGTTCAAGCCCCGACCTTCCATAAAGGCACAGGTCTTGGCAGACTTTGTTGCCTAACTAGCTCTAAGACCTCGGGGGCTAATAGGTCATGACAGGAAAGAGGTAACATGGACTCTGCAAGCTGATGGAGCATCGAATGCCGCAGGCTCGAGGGCCGGAATCATACTAAAAAAGTATGATGGCACAATGGAAATTCAGTGTGCAATTAGTTTCGACTTCCCGCCCACTAATAATGATGCAGAGTAAGAGGCCGTTATCGCCGGGCTTTAGGCAGCTCAACATCAGGGGTCGAACATGTCAAAGTCTTAAGTGATTCACAGTTGGTGGTCGAGCAAGTGAATGGAACTTTTGAAGCAAAAGATGAAAAAATGTAATCTTACAGAATGATGGTTCTGGACTTGCAAATGAAGTTCAAATCTTGCTACATAGATAAAATACTAAGGTCCGCTAATCACAAAGCAGATGCACTATCAAGGCTAACTTTTTCCAATCTAGACCACTTGGAGGGAAATGTATTCATGCGAACACTTCATGAGCCCAGTATCGCATAGTAACCCGATGTCATGGATATTTTAGATCATGAGCCCAGTTGGATGGATCCAATCATTGAATATTTAACGTCGGGAAAGTTTCCAGAAAGTAAGGAAGAGGCAAGAAGAGTCAAAACAAGAGCCTCGAGGTATACCATATTAAAGAATACCTTGTTCCGTCAAAGTTTCACACTTCCTTACCTCTTATGTCGAACTCCGAAAGAGGCAGCCCTTGCTATGGCCGAGGTTCATGAAGGAATTTGTGGAGGAAACTAGGGAGCAAGAGCACTGATTATGAAGTTAAAGCGATATAGGTACTATTGGCCAACCATGAGGAAGGACAAACTCAGATACGTGAAAACTTGTGATAAGTGTCAAAGGTTTGCAGCCCGATTGCATCAAACAACAGAAGAACTATCTTCAATTATATGTCCACACCCCATTGTACAGTGACATACTTGGGCCATTCCCCATGGCTTGTGGCTAAGTCAAGTTCCTAGCAGTGGCTGTAGAATACTTCACAAAATGGGTAGAAGCAGAATCTCTTGCCGTAATTACAGAACAAAAGTTGGAGATATTTGTTTGGAAGTCAATTATCTGCCGTTTTGGTCTTCCAAAAACATTAATCACTGATAATGGACGCCAGTTCGAGTGCCAAGAATTTGGGAATAGAACACAGTTTAACTTCCGTTTCACATCTGCAAAGTAATGGATTAGTTGAGGTTACAAACAGGCTCATCTTACAAGATTTGAGGACTTTTCTTGACAGTGCCAAGGGTGATTGGCCCGATCTCCTTTCGAAAATAATTTGGATGAACCGAACAACATTTAAGACAGTAGCAGGGGAAACACCATTCATGTTAGCCTTTGGAATGGAAGCCGCTATTCCAGTAGAAGTGACGATTCCCAGCTTCCGGGCAATGATTACAGAAACACCCGATCAATTTGAGGGGCAGAGAGAACGTCTGGATCTTCTAGAAGAAGTCAGGGAGAGTACCGCCCTAAGAATAGCTGCTTATCAATAGGCCATGTCCAAGAATAAAATTATCCGAGTCAAAAGGAGAGAGTTCAGAATGGGAGATCTTGTCCTACGTCGAAGTGAAGCCGCCGGTCATCAACCTGGGAAACTTGAACCTATTTGGGAAGGACCATACGAAGTCATTTGAAAGGTGTAAAAGGGGTCGTACAGCCTCCGAACAATGGATTCCAAGCCCCTTCCTCGACCGTGGAATGTTGAAAATAAATAAATAAATAGTTATTTAAATGTTTTGTAATCATGAAAAAATTGATTCAGTATGACTGAAAAATGAGAATATAATTAAATTATAATAAAATTCGATTGCATTATCGGAGTTCAGAACTAAATGTTCAATCAAGAAGAAACTTTTTTGCTCGGTAGTATTCATTGAGAGTAAACATACGACATTCAGTGATGTGTTACTTCCTAATTAAGATAGTAGTGATAACTTTAACATCATCATTTTAATTCTTTAAAAAAGAAGAGTACAATCCCACTAGTGACATAATCATACTAAATGTATTAATCAGTGTTTGTTGAATTTTAATTTGTTAAGTTATAGTAGTCACATATGGGAGTTACAACATTAGAAAATTTCCGTTCAATTACAGAAAAATGACACTGTTTCACTTTTTTTCCCCACTAAAAATAAGAAGTGATGAGATGTGATTTTGTAATTTTAATGTGACTTCTTTTTTATGGTTTTGACAGCAATATAATGTGTTTTAATTGTTTGTTCATTTTTTTTAAAGACATTTGTAGACAGGGGTTCAGATGTCAAGTTTTTGGCAGAGTTTTGGAGACGTCTCTAAAATACGCAGATGGCAATATTTCAGCCAATTCGTCCCCATCATAGGATATCTGTGTTTGCTAATGGTGTGCATCGTTGTGAGAGTTAGATGGGAAAAAGGAAGCGAAGTCGTCCCTTTTGGTTGAAAGCTATTTGAAAGATCAAGTGAATGCCATTAATATACAATGTTTATGCTAAACTGTTAAATATTGAAATATTTGCTCACGGTGTTTTGATGAACTTGAGCACGAATTATGTTGGTTAAATGATATTTAGTTTTATGATTCTTGATTTTTTTATTCTGTATTTTCGCAATAGATAGCTCAATTCATCCCTTTCATGTATTCTTGCTCACAATTTTTAATTTGAACATTACAAGATTGTTGGAGGTTGAGAAAAGAAGAAGTAAGATGCTACACTTTGATTCTTGACTTTTTTTTTGTTAAATATGTATTTTGGCAATAAATAGCTCAATTCATCCCTTTCTTGCATTCTTGCTCACAATTTATTTTAATTTGTAACATTACAAGACTGCTAGAGGTGGAGGAAAAGAAGAAGTAAGCTACGGCACTTTGATTCTTGACTTATTTATTTATTTAATCTGTATTTTGGCAATAAATAGCTCAATTCATCCCTTTCCTATATACTTGCTCACGGTTTATTTTAATTCCAACAACACAAGACTACGGGAGGTGGAGAAGAGAAGAAGTAAGATGTTGCACTTTGATGGTAGATTTTTTAGTATGTATTTTGGAAATGAGTAGCTCAATTCATCCCTTTCCTATATACTTGCTCACAATTTATTTTAATTCGAATATCACAGGGCTGCTGAAAGTGGAGAAGAGAAGAAGTAAGCTGCTACACTTTGATCTTGATTTTTTAAATCTGTATTATGGCAATAAATAGTTCAATTCATCCCTTTTATGTATACTTGTTCACATTTTGTTTTAATTTGAATATTACTGGACTGCTAGAGCTAGAAAAAGGAAGAAGCAAGCTGTTGACCTTTGATTTCAGAGGAGAGTCATGGCTTATTACAGAAAATTAGGGGAAAAAATGGACTGGATTTTTTAATTTTGATTTGACCATTTGGAGAAGTTTGTTGACGAGGCTTGCTTTTGAATTATTGTTGATAAATTTAATCGGACATCATCATATGTCAACTGACGTTGCACAATGATTTTTTTAATGTTTTGTAATTGAATGTTATTGGTTTGTTTATGTATAAAATGTACCACAATAAAATGTCCGTTTTCTTCTCCTACGGGTGAGGGGTAGTATCATCAAATGCAAAAAGAATAAGGCTAATTTTGGCATAAAATCTGATGTTTAGAACTGAATTTTAGGGATGGCAACGGGGCAGGGAATCCTTGAATCCGACGAGTACATGACTCGAACGGGATAGTGAATTCCCAATAAAGGAGGGAAAGGAATGAGGATGCGGATAAAAACTAAAAAGTACCCTGAAAATGAGGATGGGGTGAGGACGAGGATGATGGTCCCCGTTCCTGACTCGTTCTCGATTTAAAAGTCCGATTAAAAAAAAACTCAAACAAATTAAAAACATTTAAGTCCAATAAAAAATGGATCAATTACTCATCTCAAATGCCGAATTGTTTTCTATAAACTATATGAAACAAGAAAACTTTTTTATTCAATTATGCCTCAACGACTTAAATCAATGAAACAAACAGATCAAACATCATTTTGCTACAAGAAATGAATTCATATTAATTAGGAGAAGATTGTACTACAAATGAATTCCCAGATTGGAGTTATATTTATTGTAGTTATAAAATGTTACTGAGTTTGAAAGTCGAATTGAGGATATCTATTGCATCTCCATTACTTCATTACATGATTTTGTAGACTCCAATTGACTGATGTTCGTTTTGCGTAAGAATGAAATAGAGCTCATTTTGGCTATTTTGCGCAAGTAAGAGTTATATCAATATGTTAGAAAGGGCAAGAAATAACTATCTGGGGTCAAGAATTGATTTCTATTACTTCATTTATTGAACTAGTGTTTCACCCGTGCTATGCACGAAAGTTATCGTAAGCAATATCGATTTCAATAAGTATTCGTAAAACTTTAGTGCTTATACATAATCAACACACATATAAATGCATAAAAAAGAATTCTCTATTGCAATAATTATTAGAATTTAAAAAATAACATAAGTAATTAAAATTATTAAAAAATTATTTGAATGGTAAACGTTAATTTATATACTTAAATAATAAATTATTATTGATTTCAATAATTTTTATGAATTATTATAACTTCATTTAAAATATAAATTTCGTAGTTTTTTAACGGTATATCATATTTGATATAATATTATGTGCACGAATATTGATGCATGTGAAAGGTATTAGCATATTTCTCATAACTTCTACATTTATCTCTTGTATTTAAATACTTTTTAATTTTCATTCAAAAACATCAATCACAATAATTAAAAAAGAAATAGTCAAAATATTTGAATTTAACCAATAAAACTTTATTTACAAAAATAAGTAGTCAAAATAATAATTTTGAAAATCTAGCGATTATTATGATACGACAACCGAGTAAAGTTGGAGATTACGAAATTATACCGAAAATTATACCCTACAATCTTTGAAAAATTTAATAAAATTAAGAATGATTAAAAAATATTAATCATTCTACTAATATTATTAACTGAAAAAAAATCAAAGCATTAACTCTTCAATATTAACCTTCATTCCATAACTGTTATAAAATCATTTCACAGCAAGTTAAAATCTCGTACTTCAATTCCCCTTTAAAGATAACAAATGATTTGACCAGTAATAATAAAATACAATTTAATTATTGATTACCACACATAGGATTTATAATATTAAGAATAATAAATAATCAATAATTTTAATACTGATAATTTAAACTATTGATTGAACTCATTCAATAATAATAATAATAATAATAATAATAATAATAATAATAATAATAATAATAATAATCACCAAAATATACAAATAACAATAACACCATATTAATTATTTACTGATCGGGCTATTTTCCGGGGATTGTCAGTATGGGCCTATGAAAGGAATACACCGGGTCAGCCCATCTCGATAACATGGTCGGCCTTATATCCTGACCAAATTCTATTTCGGCCCATTAACTTATCGTCTATAAGTTTTCTCAGACCGGGGTGCATGCCCGACCTTATGACCATCACAGACCGGAAATGCCCGACCTAATCAAGTCCTGCATCTATAGTGGGAAACATGACCGGCCACTTCGATCCACATTGCTTAGTACAAGCGAGATTCCAGATATTCATCGTTTATGGGCTTTATCAATGGGCCACCTTCTTGGGCCCTCGAAATAAAACATAACCTATAAGGAATCGTCCTAAAAAAGAGGAAGTACAATTCTTATAAGATTAGAACTCCTCCTAAAAGGTAAGTTTATAGCAAAAGGATTCCTTCCTTAAATAAAGGAAATTATGGGCTTTTTCAGCCCTATAAATACAGCTCCTTTGATCACATATATATTCATCCATTATTCTTTACGTTTTGCAGTAAAATATTCTCTCTCTCTACCTTTTTCCAGAAAATTAATTCTCACACCGGAGGGGCGACGGGGAGAATCCTCCTCGCCTTTTTTGCAGGTCATCCAATGCGAGTTCATTGATCTTTTCCAGCAATCAAGTATCATCAGATCCTGCCACGTCAAGGTTAGGATTTTTGACAGCATCAATTGGCGCCGTCTTTGGGAAAAGATACAATCAGCCATGGTTAATAGACGTCAAGCACGTCCCTCCGCATCCACTGGTCAATCCCTTCCGGCCAACACTTCGGCTGAGGATGATAATCCTCCACCCCTTTAAGATGTTGGGGAAGAATAAAACCCAGAGGCCACTCCAGACAATGAACCTGTTAGTCGGGAAGATTTCAACAAACTTCAGTAGAAGCTCCACGAACTTCGTCAAGCCCTTCAACAGCAGAACAATCATCAAGCGCAACCTGACCCGAACACTCTATGCACAATTCTCAGGGAAGATCCCCAGCCAGCTAATCCTATGGATGACAACTCCCCGGGAATTAGGGGTGCCCATCCCATGACAGAAGGATCTGCCAACTTGACACAGGAAGAACTCTCAAGAATCATTCAGGAAGGAATTGCTGATGGAATACGGCAGAACACCCAAGGTCGGACGTAATTCATAAGAAGAACCCCCTTTACTCCTAAAATAACTTCTTGTCCCTTGCCAGACCGATTTAAATATCCTCGGATAAAGGAATATGATGGAACAATAGATCCTAACAACCACTTGAATACCTACACTGATGTCATGGACATGTAGAATGCTCCCGATCAGATTCTGTGCAAGGCCTTCCCGCAAACCTTAACAAATTCAGCTCGAGACTGGTTTTCTACGATACCTCTAGGGTCCATCTCTTCCTTCACAGATCTTACTGAGAAGTTCACTGCTTTCTTTGCAAATAGCAAAAGGATCAAGAAAATCGCCGCTTCCCTCATACAGTTAAGGCAAGGACCGAATGAAACTCTGCGAGAGTTCATGACTCGTTTTAACGCTGAAAGACTTCAGATTCTAGATCTCCATATATCAACGGCCATTTCAGCCCCAACCTTGGCTATTCGAGGACCGGAATTCAGAATGTCCCTGTCCAAGAACCCGCCTTCAAATGTAACGGAGCTTCTCAGAAGAGCCGAGAAGTACATAAACATGGAGGAAACACTTTTGTCAGTTCGGGCACAAGATCAAGGGCACGGGGTAGTAGCACAGTCTTCACAATCAACAAGGCAGGGGAATAAAAGGTCAAGACAGGAGGATGAGAAGAATTCTTCTTGAACTAACTCGAAGGGGAATATCCATGGGCATCAGAGTTTAACTTCGCTAAACGCACCTCGATCCCACATTCTCATGAAAATCAAAGGACGTGAAGATTTGCGATGGCCCAAGCCTATCAAGGGGAAAATCAACGAAAAGAATCAATATAAGTATTGTGACTTTCAAAAGAGCCCGGTTCATACCACAGATGAGTGCAGAACATTAAAACAAGAGATAGAAGCCCTCATAAAAAGGGGCTTCCTGGGGCACTACATAAAGAAAGACGATAAAGAACATGGAAAAGGAGAAGAGAAAAACAGATTTGCTAGCACCATAAATTTTATCGTCGGAGGAATAGCATCTGGAGGTGATTCGAATAACGCACGCAAGAATCATGCCCGGTCACTAGGGGATCGGGAAGAAAGGTCGGATGTCATGACCATGAGGTTTCAAGCAGCATTAGCTTCAGCAACGCTGATATGGAAGGAATTTCGTATCCTCATGACGATACTGTTGTTATCAGTGCAACAATCTCCAATTTTGATGTCAAGAGGGTGCTAGTTGACAATGGAAGCGCATCCAACGTTTTTTCCTTAGAAGCTTTCAATCAGATACAGCTCCCCAAAGATCGGCTTCGACAGGTCATTACTCCCCTAACTGGGTTTGGTGGGGGAACCGTGAAACCCGAAGGCTTAATTGACCTTCCCACTTCACTAAGATCAGAAGAGAAACGTGTAACGAAGATGACTCCGTTCCAAGTCGTCAAAACTCCTATGGCCTACAATGCTATTTTAGGAAGACCATTCCTGAATAGCCTAAGAGCTATAGTATCGACTTATAACCTGACAATCAAGTTCCCAACTTTCGCAGGCATAGCAACTATTCAGGGAAGTCAATCGGTAGCCAGAAGTTGCTATATCAGCTGTATTGGAAAGGGTAAGATAGATCTGATGTCAATAGAACTTCCTGTGGAAGAAAGAATGTCCCTAGTAGAGGAGTTGGAAGAAGTTCAAATTTCAGAAGGAAGAGCTTCACAATTGGGAAAGAGCTCCCACAACAAATGAAGGATGAGTTGTCACAGTGTTTAAAGAAGAATATCGATGTATTTGCATGGAGTGCTGAAGATATTCCTGGGATAGATCCCACACTCGTCGAACACAGGCTCAACGTCATGCCTGACAAGAAGCCTGTAATACAGCGAAGAAGACAGTTTAACACAGAAAGGAGGCAGCTAATAAAAGAGGAAGTAGATAAACTCTTGAAGGCAGGATTCATTAAGGAGGTGAAGTATCCAGAATGGCTAGCCAATGTCGTCTTGGTGAAGAAGCCAAACGGCAAGTGGCGAGTTTGTATAGATTTCACAGACTTGAATAAAGCATGTCTAAAAGACAGTTATTCTCTTCCCAGGATCGACAGATTGGTAGATTCCACATCAGGCTCCGAACTTTACAGCTCCCTAGACGCCTTCTCGGGATATCATCAAATTCGAATGGCACAGGAATATCAGGAAAAAACTTCCTTCATGGCAGATGAAGGAATATATTGTTACAAGGTCATGCTGTTTGGATTAAAGAATGCTGGGGCTACTTATCAAAGATTGGTAAACATGGTCTTTTCCAAACACATCGGGCTTAACATTGAGGTCTACGTTGATGACATGGTCGTAAAAAGCTCAAGAAAGAAAGACCACATTGCTGAGATTGAGGACATATTCAGTACACTTAGAGAACATCGGATGAAACTGAATCCTGCAAAGTGCGCCTTCGGAGTAGGCTCAGGAAAGTTTTTGGGATTCATGATCACTCAGAGAGGTATCGAAGTCAATCCAGATAAAATTTCAGCCCTACCATCAATGGAACATCCCCGAAATATCAGGGAAGTGCAGAAGCTGACAGGGAGAGTAGCAGCATTGGGCCGATTTACGTCAAGGGCAGCAGACAAATGTTTCCCTTTCTTCAAAACTCTTCGAGGAAACAAAAACGTCAGATGGGACGATAAATGCGAGGTCTCCTTCAGGAAGTTGAAAGAATACTTGGGTACTCCTCCGATATTGATAAAGCCAAATCCAGGGGACAATCTGTTCTTGTATCTAGCAGTGTCTGATCATGCTGTGAGCGCCGTTTTGGTTAAAGAGGAAGAGAAGGCTCAAAAACTGATATATTACGTCAGTAAGATGATGTTGGACGTAGAAACTCGATATACATTGGCTAATCAGATCGCACTTGCCTTGGATACAACCACAAGAAAGTTAAGACCATATTTTCAAGCCCATGCCATAACTGTGCTCACAAATCAGCACTTGAAGCAAATCTTGCAGAAACCGGACGTATCTGGCCGTCTACTCAAATGGTCAATCGAGCTTGGGGAATATAACATTGAGTTTAAATCTCGACCTTCCATCAAAGCTCAGGTCTTGGCCGACTTCATCGCCGAACTCGCCACAAGACCTCGGGGGCCAACAGGTCATGACAGGGAAGAGGCCACATGGACCTTGGAAGTAGATGGAGCATCGAATACCGCAGGCTCGGGGGCCGGAATCATACTAAAGAAAGATAGTGGCACGATGGAAATTCAGTGTGCAATACGGTTTGACTTCCCAGCAACTAATAATGATGCAGAGTGTGAGGCCGTAATTGTTGGACTTCAAGCAGCTCAACATCTAGGGGTCGAGTATGTCAAGGTCCTGAGTGATTCACAATTGGTGGTAGAACATGTAAACGGCACTTTTGAAGCAAAAGATGAGAAAATGTCATCTTATAGGATGATGGTCTTAGACTTGCAAAGAAAGTTCAAGTCTTGCTGCATAAACAAAATTCCGAGATCCGCCAATCACAAGGCAGATGCTTTATCAAGACTTACTTTTTCCAATCTAGATCACTTGGAAAGGACCGTGTTCGTACGAACTCTTCATGAACCTAGTATCACACAACAACCCGAGGTTATGGATATTTAAGAGCGAGAGCCCAGTTGGATGGATCCTATAATTGAATACCTAATGTTAGGGAAGTTTCCAGATGACAAAGCAGAGGCAAGAAGAATCAAAGCAAGGGCCCCGAGGTATACCTTACTGCAGAATACTTTGTTCCGTTGAAGCTTCACACTTCCTTACCTATGATGCCTAACTCCGAAAGAAGTAGCCCTAGCTATGGCCGAGGTTCATGAAGGAATCTATGGGGGACACCAGGGAGCTAGAGCTTTTGTATTGAAGTTGATATGATATGGATACTATTGGCCAACCATGAAGAAGGACACACTGAATTACGTAAAAACTTGTGACAAGTGCCAAAGATTCGCAGCCCGATTACATCAACCCGCGGAAGAGCTAACCTCGATTATGTGCCCATATCCTTTCCCTCAATGGGGAATCAACATTCTAGGACCTTTCCCCATAGCCCGGGGTCAGGTCAAATTCTTGGCAGTTGTTGTGGAATACTTCACTAAGTGGGTGGAATCCGAACCGCTAGCTGTAATCACAGAATAAAAGTTGGAAGCATTTGTGTGGAAATCAATAGTCAGCCGTTTTGGCCTTCCTAAGACATTGATAACATATAATGGGCGTCAATTCGAATGCCAAGCTTTCAAGCAATTCTGCAAGAATCTGGGGATAGAACACAGGTTGACTTCCGTTTTGCACCCACAGAGTAATGGGTTAGCCGAAGTCACAAACAGACTCATCTTGCAAGACTTGAGGACTTTTCTCGACAGGACCAAGGGTGATTGGCCCGATCTCCTTCCGGAAATACTTTGGACCAACCGAAACACATTCAAAACTGCAACAGGGGAGACTCCTTTCATGCTTGCCTTCGGAATGGAAGCTGCTGTCCTAGTAGAAGTTGTTGACCTATGGTCAACTTGACCTTATTGTTTTGATCATAACAAACAAGAATATATTGTGTTGCTAACAAGGGTGCTTCAAGTGTTTCATATAATTCAAAGCATTTAATGTTCAAATCGTCTATCAAAGATATAAATCAAAACTATGTGATCAAACACATGAGACGCAAAGAAGATCAAGAAAGAATCGAAGATATTCGAGATCAAATTTCAAGTCGGAAAGCATGAAGACAAAGCAATGAAGCCTAAAAAGAATTGAGCATTTACAAATTGCTTTTCAATCTTATGTAAGGTTAATGCATCAATGTTGGCAATGCACTTCATAAAGCTCAAATAAATTTTTTAAATCCATTAAAATATCTTTTTCAAAATCAACTTTGATCAGAAAACCTTGAAAAATCAAAATTTTGAAATCCTGATTTTTGAGGTCGATCGCAAATATATGAGGCCAACCGCATGGCACTTTGAGGTCGACCGCAAATTTTTTCAACATCTTCACACCATATTGGAATTGAAGTGTAAGTCTCTCTTTATTCTAAACTTGTGTTAATCTTTTAAAAGAGAGAAATTCCAATTAAGGAACTTTGATTATTTGTGCTACATTTTTCATTATCATTTGATTAATCAAAGTTCCATTGGCTAAACACTTTGAGCTTAACTTATTGTTAATTATTCAAGTGTGGCATCTCTTGGTACTTAATTTGATTCAATATTTTAACAAGAGATTATTTGAAAAACTTTGTTTGATTGCATTGAACTTTTCATTATCATTTGCATCAAAGTTTTTCTCTAACACTCAAGCTTAATTCTTTGCTATCTATTGAAGTGTTAGCCTAACTCTCTCGGTACTTAATTTGAGTATATCATTTGTCAAGAGAGTTATTTCAATTGTAAATTCAATTCATTATATCATGTTGTTTCGAGGGCCTTGTGAAAACTCGATTGTTGGTTAAGGGTAGGTGCTCCTTGTTGTAAGTCACCTAAGGATAAGTGCTCCTTGTTGTAAGTCAACTAAGGATTTGGTACTCCTTGTTGTAAGTTACCAATATAGTAGATTTGGCCTTCCTTGTGACGGAGAGCTCGGTAACGGGGGACGTAGATCACGTTGGTTGATTGAACCTTCTTAAATCGCATTTGCATTCTCTTATCCCTTTTACTTACTTACATTGTACTTACTCTATTCTATCAATTTATATTGTGCAACACTATATCTAAGTGTTATACTTGCTTTATCAATTAAGTTTACACATTTATAGCACACTACATTGATAGTTAAGTTACTTGCAACACTAAGTGCTCATACTTATACCCATTGATTTTTAAGTTTGATATTATTTATCGAAAAAAATTTATAAACCAATTCACCCCCCTCTTGGTTAGTTTATCTTGGGCTAACAGAAGTAACAATCCCGAGTTTTTGTACTATGTCCATGGGATCACCCGACCATGTTGGGGGACAAATAGAAAGTCTAGATCTTCTGGAAGAAGTCAGAGAAAATGCATCATTGAGAATAACAGCTTATCAGTAGGCCATGTCTAAGAAGTTCAATGTCCGAGTAAAGAAGAGGGAATTCAGAATGGGAGATCTTGTTCTTTGCCGAAGTGAAGCTGGTGGACATCAGTCAGGGAAGCTTGGACCTATTTGGGAAGGACCATATGAAGTCATCAAAAAGGTGGGAAAGGGCTCATACAGCCTCCGCACAATGGATGCAAAGCCTCTTCCTCGGCCATGGAATTTGGAGAACTTGAAGCCATACTACAGGTAGTGGCGTCTCTTTCTTAATATTAAAGTCGTCTAGTCGTGTTCGGTTCGGGTCTTCGCGCCCCTTGTACTTTTTATTTTTCATCAATGATTATTCGGGCCTGCATGCCCATTGTTCAGGTCGGGCCTGCGTGCCCATTGTTCTTTCTTTCAGCGTCCGGGACGGGTACTCTTTTTCCTTATCCATATTTTTTCCCACTGGGTTTTTCTGGGTAAGGTTTTAACGAGGCCAATCGTTCAGTCCCCTTCAATTTCTTCTAAAGAATGAGCAATACAAAGATCAGATTTTGAAGTAACTTATAAGGTCATTCACATGGCTTTACAAGTTATTTCCCATCAAATAATTTACAATGTCTCATGGTAAGACTTTACAAGTTATTCTTCCACGAATAATTTACAAGGTCTCATGGCAAGACGTTACAAATTATTTCCCATTAAATAATTTATAATGTCTCATGGTAAGACTTTACAAGTTATTCTTCCACGAATAATTTACAAGGTCTCATGACAAGACGTTACAAATTATTTCCCATCAAATAATTTACAATGTCTCATGGTAAGACTTTACAAGTTATTCTTCCACGAATAATTTACAAGGTCTCATGGCAAGACGTTACAAATTATTTCCCATCAAATAATTTACAATGTCTCATGGTAAGACTTTAAAAGTTATTCTTCCACGAATAATTTACAAGGTCTCATGGCAAGACGTTACAAATTATTTCCCATCAAATAATTTACAATGTCTCATGGTAAGACTTTACAAGTTATTCATGCGAACACTTCATGAGCCCAGTATCGCATAGTAACCCGATGTCATGGATATTTTAGATCATGAGCCCAGTTGGATGGATCCAATCATTGAATATTTAACGTCGGGAAAGTTTCCAGAAAGTAAGGCAGAGGCAAGAAGAGTCAAAGCAAGGGCCTCGAGGTATACCATATTAAAGAATACCTTGTTTCGTCGAAGTCATACACTTCCTTACCTCTTATGTGGAACTCCGAAAGAGGCAGCCCTTGCTATGGCCGAGGTTCATGACGAAATTTGTGGAGGACACTAGGGAGCAAGAGCATTGATTATGAAGTTAATGCGATACATGTACTATTGGCCAACCATGAGGAAGGACAAACTCAGATACGTGAAAACTTGTGATAAGTGTCAAAGGTTTGCAGCCCGATTGCATCAAACAACAGAAGAACGATCTTCAATTATATGTCCATACCCCATTGCACAGTGACATACTTGGGCCATTCCCCATGGCTTGTGGCCAAGTCAAGTTCCTAGCAGTGGCTATAGAATACTTCACAAAATGGGTAGAAGCAGAACCTCTTGCAGTAATTATAGAACAAAAGTTGGAGATATTCGTTTGGAAGTCAATTATCTGCCGTTTTGGTCTTCAGAAGACATTAATCACTGATAATGGACGTCAGTTCGAGTGCCAAGAATTTGGGAATAGAACACAGTTTAACTTCCGTTTCACATCTGTAAAGTAATGGATTAGTTGAGGTTACAAACAGGCTCATCTTGCAAGATTTGAGGACTTGTCTTGACAATGCCAAGGGTGATTGGCCCGATCTCCTTTCAGAAATAATTTGGATGAACCGAACAACATTCAAGACAGCAACAGGGGAAATACCATTCATGTTAGCCTTTGGAATGGAAGCCGCTATTCCAGTAGAAGTGACGATTCCCAGCTTCCGAACAATGATTACAGAAACACCCGATCAATTTGAGGGGCAGAGAGAACGTCTGGATCTTCTAGAAGAAGTCAGGGAGATTGCCGCCCTAAGAATAGCTGCTTATCAATAGGCCATAGAAAAAGTCAGGGAGAGTGCCGCCCTAAGAATAGCTGCTTATCAATAGGCCATGTCCAAGAAGTTTAATATCCGAGTCAAAAGGAGAGAGTTCAGAATGGGAGATCTTATCCTACGTCGAACTGAAGCCGCCGATCATCAACCTGGGAAACTTGGACCTATTTGGGAAGGACCATACGAAGTCATTTGAAAGGTATAAAAGGGCTCGTACAGCCTCCAAACAATGGATTCCAAGCCCCTTCCTCGACCGTGGAATGTTGAAAATCTGAAGCCTTACTACAAGTAATCACCTTTCTGGTAGCGACAAGGTCCTCTAGTTGTAAAAGAGTCGGGTCTGTAAACCCTTTCTTTCTCTTTATTTTTCTCAAACTTGCACGTCCATCCATATTTTGTAGTATGCTCGGGTCTGCGTGCCCATTGTACTTTCTTTCAGAGTCAGGGACGGGTACTCTTTTTCCTCATCCAGATTTTTTCCCAATGGGTTTTCTGGATAAGGTTTTAACGAGGCCCATAGTTAAGTCCCCTATAATAAAAGATTTTTTTTCGAAGAATGAGCATCAAAATATCAAGCGCTAGAATAGCTTACAAGGTCGGCTAAATTACTTTACAAGTTATTCCCCTACAATAATTTACAATGTCTCATGGCAAGACATTACAAATTATTCTCCCTACAATAATTTACGATATCTCATGGCAAGATATTACAAGTTATTTCCCCTACAATAATTTACAATGTCTCATGGCAAGACTTTACAAAGTATTCTTCCACAATAGTTTACAATGTCTCATGACAAGACGTTACAATTTATAATATCAAAGAAATTCGCAAAGTCAAGAGCTTGACCTTTTCTTTGTAAAATTATCAAACATATCGACCTTGCTCGACCTTTCCATGATTGATATTTGACAATTTCTTTGAAGTGACTAATTAGCAGGTCGGCTATACCCGACCTGTCCAGTCATTTGTCATTGATCCAGAGTTTGGCGCTACAAAGAACCAAAAGCCCATTCTTATTACAGAATTATAAGGTCATCCTTATATCTTTTATGATAATGAATCGCAATCTACTTATTCATAAGCCTTTATAAGGATAGATTTTGTGCCCAAAATGGCAATTAAGTTGTTGCTAAAACATAAGGAAAAGGCATGAACTTTGACAAAAGATATACGAGTTCATTCGTAACAAAACCTTTTACAAGCAGTCCTCCCCTTCAGAGTTTGCCTCTTCGATTGCCTCCCCTTTAGAGTTTGCCGCTTCTTCGTCCACCTCTAAAAATGGAGTTAGATCAAGGTTTTCCATCCCCAGGGGAAATTGGGAAAGAGGGCTAGTATCCAGGTCGGGAGCATGTAGCTAAATCCAAGCTTGGGCCTGCTTCATATCCTGGGAGTATGACTCTAGGGCATAATTGCCCCGAGCAAGGTCATACTCCTCCGAACTCTTGAAGGTTTCCACGGCCTCGACCTTGGCTTAAACAATCTCTTCTCGAGCATGGCTAAGGTCTTCGACTTGTTTGGAATTTTCTCTTCGAGCAAGATCTCGCTCTTGGGAGCAGTAAGTCTGAATCCACCCTAGCCAGCTTCTCTTCAGCAGCCCGGGCTTTTGTAGCCTCATATTGGATAGAATGAACAAGTTGGCTCGAGGTCTCTCCTCGCTTGACGCCTTGGTTGATCAGCCCTCGGCCAATATTGATCAGCTGCAAGTCGGGATAAAAACTTAGTGAAAAACTTAGTGATGTTTTAAAGTAATATTAAGTGCAAATGCAAAGGTAGAAATATACCTTCACCACTGCATTCATGAAGTGGTCTGCCCCTTGTTCGAGCGCTACTTCTTCACAATACTTCTCTAGAAGCCCGGGATGGAGACCTCCCTCCATTTTCTCTCTAAGATCAGCCAGCGTAGGGCCCTCTAGGATAACTTAGGGCCCTGGCTCTTCTCAAGGCGGTGGTCGTAGAGCATCTCGACCACTCTCTCTTTGGGGGGGTGGGTGGGTGGGGGAACTCCTCATTCCTCCTGGAGGTCTCCCCTATCCCGGACTGATTTTGAGGTCATTTTTGGTATCGGCGCCTCATGACCCGATTGTCCTTCCTTTTTTGAGCAGCATTTCATGCCCTTTCCTCGACCGCCTTTCTTAATCCATCCTCATCAAAGGCCATTCTTGCAAAATTAGAAAAAAAAAGGAGGAAGAGGATGAGAAAGTGGAGCAGAAGCCAAAAAACATAAAAATTGCAAAAGAAATATATATATATATATATATATATATATATATATATATATATATATTACTTAAACTTCAAGGCCGAGGCCTACCGGGCTGAAGGTCAAGATCGACCTGACTCAAGATCTCATTTGTTGTAAGATCAGACGCCTCTTCAACCAAGAGGACGAAGTCACATATCCTAATAGCATTGGCCAACAGGTCGGCCATCTCATCCTCGCTTTTATTCCCCATCCTATTAAAACTATCTACGTCTGGCATTCTAAAAGTTAAAATAAAAAATGTTCTCCCCGTCCCATGGTTTAATGTAGAAAAATCTCTCTTTCCCTTCAGGGAGGAGGGAACCCAAGGGACCTCGAAGCATCCTTTACCGCACAGGTAGATGAAGCAATTGCACCTCGGCAATAACTTCAGATCCAAAAGAAATTTGCACAGGTCTATAGTGGGCTCTATTCCTAAACTCCTACATAGAACAAAAAAATACACTAATATTCTCCATCCGTTGGGGGCGAGCTGACCCGGGATTATGTTGGCGGTAAGGAGAAATTTGATGAAAAAATGATGGAGGGGAAACCTAAGACCGGCCACAAGGGACTCATGAAACACCACCGTCTCCCCTTCCAGCAATGGTACGAAACATCATCTTCTTTAGCGACTCGAGCTATATACCCATCAGACAACTTATATTTCCTCATGTCAGCTTCGACCATGTGCTCCTTCATTCTACTGTTATAAGTTGGGAGTTCAAGGTCGTCCTCACTCAACCTCCTATCCAAGTCTGGGATATCTTCTACACCCTCCTCATTGCTCAAGTCTTCATCCTGAGGAGAAGGTTGGCAAAACCTATCAGCTCAACCTCTAAAGGCTCGTTAAGATCCTCTACTTCCCTAATGTCTCCTACGGTCACTTGCCTCACCATATTTTTCTTTGAAAAATAAGTTATATAAATAAGGAGGTCGGGAAAGGTCGAGCTTACCTAAAGTGCTATTTTTGGTTGGAGGGATGTATCGTGCGACTTGCTCGAGGAGTTCTCTAGTCTCTTGGAAAATTTAGCAAAGTAAAATGAAAGGGAGAATAGGGACCACATATATAAAGGTAAAAATGGCAGGAAATTTTTGAATCACTTTAGACACATGTCTGCAATCTGATTCAACACTAGTCACCTCTTCACATTAATTGAAGAGAGAACATTTGGCAAAACGCGTCATTAGATGTCTGAAATAAATGTGACAGCTGTCAAAGGTTAAATACATTTAGAGATCTATTGCCAATTCCTGATGCATGGGGACAAATGATCGGTACAATTTCACGACGTCATAAGATGGGTTGGGGGTTTGAAATGTAACAGATCAGCCCATCCTGATAGTAAGTCAGGCTTATGTGCCCTATCTGTTATTGCCCGATCTCATTAGGCTATTACATCCACTTATTCTTAGGTCGATATAGATGCCCGAGCTTACCCTCCCACTAAGGTTGGGTATTCTCGAGCTCATCATTGTCTCATTCCTGGTATGTTATATGGTCGGCCCATCCCGTCAATATCACGCTTAAAAGCCCAATACAAACAGGATTCTAAGCATTCTTTATTTATGGGCTTCATCAATGGGCCACCTTCTTGGGCTCCCAAGACAAGACGTATCCTATGAGGAAACATCCTAAGAAAGGGGAACTCTATTCTTGAAAGGTTAGAACTCCTCCTAAAAGGTAAGTTTATACCAAAAGGACTCCTTCTTTAATTAAAGAAGGTTATGGGTTTTTCAGCCCTATAAATACAGCTCAATTGATCAAGTATTATTCATTCATAATTCTTTACGTATTTTTTAGTTATATATATTTTCTATATACTCCAAAATACTAATTCTCACACCGGAGGGAGGACGGGGAGAAACCTCCATGCCTTTTTACAGGTCATCCAAGGCACATCCATTCATCTTTTTCAGTGATTAGGCAACTCCGGATCTTACCACGTCAAGGTTATGAATTTTTATAGCATCAAGTAGGGTATGGGTATTCTAGAAAAACTCATACTTGACCCATATACCTATTAATTTTTTTAAAAAAAATATTGTATTTAAATTTTAAAAATATATAATTTTGGACAAGTAGACTCTTTGATATTTGTTTATTTTTTGGATAATTGGAGTCTACTTATACTTCATTATTATATTTTTACTTCATTTTGATATTTTTATGTTGTGCAAAGATTGTTAATTAGTATATTACATGTGAAGTTCATGAAGAAATTACAATTAGATACTTATATTATTGATAAACAAGTATGTATGTATATATATATATATATCCAAAAAAAATAAAATATTAAAATCAAAATACTTAACGAGTTTTAAATGGGCATAAAAGAATACATACACCCTACTCGTACCCTACCCTACCAGCACCCAACCCATCACTCTTAACTGGGTATATGGCTAGGGTATGGGTATGCATTTGTCAAACTCGATCCATACCCTACCCATTGTTATCTCTACTTGTACTTTAAATAAGTATTTCATTTTGACTATTATTACCTTCATTAAACTGTTTGATATATTCAATTGATCACATATGAATATTAATGCGTTGATAATATATTTTTTTATTAATACGATTACTAATCAATGATCAATAATCATCTTAATCTTAATATTAATCTTAATTTTTATTCTTAATTCTTAATCTTAATCTATACTATATTTAAAAGTGACAAAGTCTTGACCAATGCTTGACTTCAATTCCCGCCCACTTCTACCTCTTTTGCCCGTCCATTCTCAGTCTTTTTTTGCCTGCACATAAATACATAATAATAATACTAATAATATAATATATTATATTATATATGAAATTATAATAGTATATAGTATATATAGTATATAATATAAAATAATAGATAGTGGTCTACATAATAATAATAATAATAATAATAATAGATGGTCTATATTGATTGATTTTTTCAGTACACTTGCCAACAAGTCAGACCATTGTATCTATATATATTTTATTTATTTTTTCCTTTTATTTTATGCTTTTTGACACAGATTATTATTATATCAAACAACAAAGAGAGAGACAGAGTTTATTTTCTTTTACTTTATTGTTCAGGTCAACAGCTCATTTCCGTGTATTCCAATTCTCTTCAAAAGTACCAATGTACGTTTGCCCACGTGAAAAGACTGGACAAAAAAGCTTCACAAATCAGACAACAGTACAAAAAATAAAAAGACAAAAATAGATACATAGCTTTCAAACGAAGATACTCACTCAATTGCTCAGCCTTCTGAGTATTTCCATCCCCCGCTCGAATCGATTGCGCATTCCCTGCCCTGCCTACGCCCGTCGTCCATGGTTCTTCCCTGTCCAGTCACCGTCTCGCGCCATGGTTGCTTTTCCCGGTTTGATCGTGCCTACAACGTCTCCAGTTCAGGGAGTGCTCAATTTTTTTACCCCGATTGTGTTTTGAGCTTCACTGTACTGATTCATTCGATGTTCTTTCACTGTCATTCTCTGAGCTTCACTTTTTTTTTTTTAATTTAATCTCGAAAATGTTTTTTATTTGTTTATTTCCTGGAATTTGAATTTTGAATGACATGTCATAATATACGTCAGATATCAACGACGTCTTACAAACCCATTCACTTTCCCATATAGAATTTGTGAGCTCGGTGTGACAGATTACTGATCCTTGTGCCTTTTCTTACATAGTGCCTCTTGCCAGATCAATAACTGCCCTGCATTTTATTTTTCCCATATGTAAAAAAAATGTACTTATATATATATATATATAATGTATGCCTATCAGCGCTCCTGTTGCTTACATTTCACAATTTTACCATAATTTGCCTTTTCGGTGTTTAGGTGAGTGTCCATGTTGTATTTCTTCTTGCTTGTATTTTTTCCCATTGCATATGTTTCAAATGTAATCTATCTATGTTCTGGAATGTTGTGTCGTTTGTAAAGATTCAGCATGCATCAGATGTACACTCCTCTGAGCGAGATTTCTGCGGCCAAGGTTGTTTGGAATGTTAAAGTCCATGTTTTCCGAGCATACAGTACAGCTCTTCATGAAGATCCTAATCAGATATTCAGCCATGAGTATGTGTTCCATGATCTCTAGGTAAGTGTCTTCATTGTGTTGAAGCAATACACATATATGAGATATTCGGCCGCCATTTCATAATTTTGTTGCACTTAAGTTCATATGAAACAGTTATCATCTACTTCAGTGACTTCCTTTTGTTGATATTCTCATTTTGTTGATTTTGATTCCTTCGCCATTTCTATACGTTAGACACAGACGTTGATGTGCTTGGGTTGACTTCCTTGGAAACCATTGATGTGATCCGGGATAGGAGCTCAAAGGAGAAGTCAAGTCACGGACGACGCAACAACATTCGACATAGGAAAATGAACAATTTCCATGTTGGAAGCTAGTCGAGACGACGAGTGGATCAACCTCATTCAAGCCATCGAAGAAAATTATGAAATCACAAATTCACGGCCGTAACATACACTACTCACGGCCGTAACTTACAGTGTCACGGCCGTAATGCAGTTTCTGTAAAATTATGAATTTTCGAGGAAAAAGGATTTACGGCCGTAAATAAAGTCTCACGGCCGTAACTGAGAATCAGAAAGCTTCTTACGGCCGTAAAGTAATTAGTCACGGCCGTAAAAGTCGGTTTCCGTAATTTTAGGGTTTTAATTATTTCCTTATTTTTAAGTATTTGTTTCCTTATTTAATTAGAACTCTTAAACCTAGTTTTGACCCTATTTATAGGGATGTAATTTTCATTATTCAATAGACTTGAACACAACTTTGATAATATTAATTGAGAGGCTATTTGCTTTTACAAGCTTTATTCTTTATTGAATAAAATCCGAACTTGCGAGTTAATCTTGTTTGTTCAAATCTCGGTGAGAATTATTATTGTTTGTGATCAAGAGGTCAATATATCCCAGTGATTGTATTGGTTGCTTGGTTCAATTAATTTTAATTGGATCCATAAATCGAGGTTCTTGGCGTTCTTGGGTCGATTCCAATAATTTGTGGGTTGCGTAGCTACAATTGCTACGTGGTTTGCATCATCTGGTATCAGAGCTTAGGCTCCAAAAATCAAGGTTATATCTTTATTTTGTTTTCTTGAGTTTTCTATCCAGTTTGATTTTTATGTTTATCATCGAGTCCCATAAAAATCATTCATATCTTGTTGAGTGTTTTGTTTTTCAGTTTTTTGCGTTCTTCTTGTTCTTGAGTTTGTTGAGTCTTTAATCCAGAAAATCGTTCCAAAAAAATTTCAAAATTGTTTGTTTTGCTTAATTCTTATCCGAATTAAGTTCCGTTTGTTTTGTCGTGTTCGTTATTGAATTTTCGGATTTATAAAAAAAAAAAATTATTTTTTTATTTTTTTATTTATTCCGAAAATTCACCCAAAATTCAAAAAAAAAAAAAAAATATTTCCATTCAAGAATCACTTTCTTGAATTTCCTTAAATTCTTGATAAATCCTTGCCTTCCAAGTCAAATTAAAATTCTTGATATTCTTTCCTTTCTAGTCAAAATTCAAGAATCACTTTCTTGAGATTTCTTTAATTCTTGACATTCTCTAAATTTCTTTCTTCCGTTTATTTTTCGAGGAAGAAAATAAATTCCTTCTTGTTAGTTGGTGTCTAGATAATCTATTCTTGAGTTTTCTTGAATTGCCACATAAGGGATGGATTATGATCCGGATTCGTTGTTCCAAACTAGATGTTATGTGGGACAAAAGGTGTGCAGTTTGGCAATTGATAGAGAGTGCTTCACTAATTTTGCTAATATCACCATGGTTGAAAAATTGGGATTATCTCTAATACCGCACAGTAGACCTTATTGTGTGACGTGGATGAGGGAATTAGGAAAGTTCCATGTAACCAAGCAAGTCCTAGTGACTATCACCCGTGGAAAATATATTGATGACGTATTTTGTGATGTAGTGCCTTTAAAGTCTTGTCATATTTTATTGGGAAAATCATGGAGTCGTATGAGGGAAGCAATTTATTATAAGAGTATGCACATATACAGGATTCTTACGAGAGGGAAAACATTCACACTGTATGGGTTGACACTCGAGGAAGCACTAGACGATTCGAGGAAGGTAAAAAAAGAGAGTGAGAGGAAAGTTGTAGTGAGATTGCAAGAGGATCCTCGAGATACGGATGTTGAGAAGGAGGGAAAGCTGAAACTAGAAACGGTTGATCAAATTCCAAAATTTGAAGTAGAAGATGAAGAATTGGGTAGTAAGGAGGTGAATGAACAAGGAAATAAAATTGTGGAAGAGGTGATTGAGGATGAAGGTGTGGTTGAAAATAAAAATGTGGAAAAGGTAGTTGAGACTAAAAATGTAGAAGAAGTTGAAACTAAAAATTTAGAAGAGATAGTTGAGCTTGAAAATGTGGAGTTAGAAGAGGTGGATGAGTATGAGAGAAAAGAAATAGAAGAGATTGAGCAAGAAGTTGCAAAAAAGGAAGGAGGTGAAGAGAAGGACCTCGTTGTTAGGGAAGAGGATTTGGAGATGATATACCATGAGTACAAGGATCCCTATCTTGTACTTGGTGAAACTAACATTCCCCACCCTATTTTGCTTAAATCTTTCTTCCAGGTTGAATATACTTGGAGGTTTGAGTCACACCACATTTGGCCAAGGAAGTTCTTATTTCGACTCATCCTTCCAATCCAAGTATGCGATTATTGGTTGATCCTATGTAATGGAGGCAAAAATTTTCCTTTTGATCCCGGCGGTGCGCTGAAACACCATGAACCAAGCTATGATTCGGGACGAATCATCTTGAAGAAGGGGAGAATGATGTGATCCGGGATAGGAGCTCAAAGGAGAAGTCAAGTCACGGACGACGCAACAACATTCGACATAGGAAAATGAACAATTTCCATGTTGGAAGCTAGTCGAGACGACGAGTGGATTAACCTCATTCAAGCCGTCGAAGAAAATTATGAAATCACAAATTCACGGCCATAACATACACTACTCACGGCCGTAACTTACAGTGTCACGGCCGTAATGCAGTTTCTGTAAAATTATGAATTTTCGAGGAAAAAGGATTTACGGCCGTAAATAAAGTCTCACGGCCGTAACTGAGAATCAGAAAGCTTCTTACGGCCGTAAAGTAATTAGTCACGGCCGTAAAAGTCGGTTTCCGTAATTTTAGGGTTTTAATTATTTCCTTATTTTTAAGTATTTGTTTCCTTGTTTAATTAGAACTCTTAAACCTAGTTTTGACCCTATTTATAGGGATGTAATTTTCATTATTCAATAGACTTGAACACAACTTTGATAATATTAATTGAGAGGCTATTTGCTTTTACAAGCTTTATTCTTTATTGAATAAAATCCGAACTTGCGAGTTAATCTTGTTTGTTCAAATCTCGGTGAGAATTATTATTGTTTGTGATCAAGAGGTCAATATATCCCAGTGATTGTATTGGTTGCTTGGTTCAATTAATTTTAATTGGATCCATAAATCGAGGTTCTTGGCGTTCTTGGGTCGATTCCAATAATTTGTGGGTTGCGTAGTTACAATTGCTACGTGGTTTGCATCAACCATGTTTTATATTAAGATGAGTGAGGAAACTAGGTTTTATATTCAGATGATTGAAGTGAGAGTGGAGTTTGATAGTGTAGTTAGCTTCACACTTTTCATCTAGCCTTTTATGCATAAAGATTGAAGTGAGAGTGGAGTTTCATACTGTAGTTAGCTTCACACTTTTCATCTAGCCTTTTATGCATAAAGACCTCGGAGTTAGGTTCTGCTTTTTAGGTAGATAGTGCACATATAACGTTACATAGTGGACATATATGTAACCAGAAATAGGGATTGTGAAATATCAATGCAAAGTATCCACTTCGCAAACCACTACAATTCACACAAGTTAATCAATTTTATTTAATGTATTATTTAATTCTTACTTTTATTTTTGCATTTCTTCTAATTTCGAACATTTTATGCCACTATTTTGAACATTTCAGACCATGCTTTCGATTTTCAAGTGTTTGTTTGTGGTTCAAGTTTGATAGTTTTTGGCATTGATATTTGTCATGGATTACGATGTGCATCTTGAAATCATCCATAATTGTGGCTCTTTATTCTTTAAATATTAGGTTTATGTATCAGAATATATTTTCTCTTTTAAGTGTTTGTTTGTTGTTCAATTGAGATGAAAATGGTAATATGTCACTGTGTATAGTCATCTATACATAGTGCCTGAATGTTGTTATTATCGTCTGCTTAAGTGATAATTTAAAATATCAAATTTCCCAGTACGTGAATGGATGTAGACTTTCATATAACAATTAAGGAACAATTTTATAATGGAGCAATAACCTTCCTCCACTTTGCCACAATGACAACTAAATAAATAATATAGATCCCTGTTTATGTCAATAGTCAATTGATACACCCAAATGCTGATTGTCAGAAACTGATATCCCTGATTGAAAAAGCATAATTAATTTTTACACCTAGCATAATTAATTTTTTCACCTATCATTAACAAACTTAAACCGTAACTAGAAAGCAGAATGCATTAGATTCAATCTTTAGTTAACTTATACAGGCATATGACTGATGCATTAAACAGTTCATTAGATGATGGCTGGATTTGCCAGCATGCCACGTGGCACACAAGTCAAAACAAGTGTCAACTTTTGCACGTGTGTGTGTACGGTGGGGAGGGGGGTAGAAGGAGAACCCGTTGCAATAATTTTCCAAGTTTCCCTATGGAAATGAAGTCACAATTAGGTACTCGAGCTGGTTGCGTTTCTACCAAATTTTCAGCTATGGACCAGCTTTCAAGTCATTCCCTAATATTTTTATTCATCATGCAGTTACTTCCCTGTTTAAGTAAATCTAACAAAAATGCACTATCTGCAGAAGCCACTTTGACAAAATCTGCAATAGTATCTTCTGCCACATCATCATGAAATTTATTTGATTTATCCATGAGTGTTTTACAAGGATTTATTGTGCATTTCCACGAAGCTTTGCAATGCAACTTTAACGATTTTACAGCCTGCATAACACATGATATTATCTTAGGTTTAGTTTTAACTTTCAAATCAAAAGAATTTTACTCAAAGTAATCTTATAATATAAAAGATAATCTTATAATATACCTAAGAGGAGTGAATGAACCAAGTTTTTTATTATGAGAAGTGAAGTGAGAGTGAAGTTTGATTGTGTAGTTAGCTTCATAAAGCGATTTTTTAATTCTCAGTTACAGGTTAGCTCTGATTTTCAAATCAAAAGGATTTTACTCAAAATAATCTTATAATAATATCAAAAGAACTTTATCTTCTAGCTGTCACATACTACTAAAGATAAGGCTTTATTCCTAAGTTTTATATATACTTATTATCATTGTGTACCTTTTTTTTTTCAAAAAATAATATAAAAAAAGGAAAATAGAGTGCATAATACTGTTAATCGAGCCAATATCAAGAAGTTCAATGACTCTATACAAGAAGGACGTACATATGCTATTCAGAATTTCATTGTTGCAAACAACAGCATGTCATTTAGAACTGATGATAGCAAGCATAGAATTTTCTTCTGCCACAAGACAGTTGTGGTTGAGTCATTGAAGGACGATTTGCCTAAGTTTGTCTACAGGTTCAAGGCTTTCAGTGACATAGTCGAACCTAATAAGGGAGAGGCTAATGAATTGTTTGGTATGTGTCAATTTCTATTGTTCAAGTTTTACTTTATGCTCCTCTGCTAATGTTTTATTTTGATCTTTTTTATTTTCTTTCCCCAAAAAATACATTATTGTTGAGATTGTAGGCTATGATGGTCTGAAGCTTAAGACACTATAGGGAAAGGAGATGAGTATGCTTGATATTGAGTTGCAAGATACTGAGTGAGCTTTCTTTTTCTTCTCTTTGTCTATTTACCTTTTCTTTTCGTTTTTTTACATAGTGGTTTGCTTAAAGTCAAACCTTTTTTGCAGGAAAAATATTTTTCCATGTACATTATGGGGGTGTATTCTGAGCAAATGAATGCTATATTTCAGTCTGAGTATTCAAAGCCACTTGTGATGATACTCCAATTTTGTCGTGTGACCAATTTCAATGGTCTAAGAGTTTCGACGACATTTGACGTGACAAAGCTTATTGTCAATGAGAATCTGAATGAGATCAATGAATTTAAAGCTAGGTCTAACATTGTATTGGAATTGCAAGTAGTACGCATATTAGATTTTCTTTTATCATAACTTCTCAACTGACATTTTGTAGACTTGGTGATAGAATTGATGGAGGATCGAGAAGGATTAGTTTAATCTCTACATCCGTGAAGAGTGTTACTGGTGAGATTGCAAGTGGAATGGTTGAATTTCGAGATCTCTCTCAATTGTGTTAGAACAATGAGGTGGTATAACTACTCTATAATCCTAGCTTCATTAACTTAAATATTAATGAATAATTGATTTCTTGTGTTTGTTACTTTGTAATATTTTTGTTAGGTTGGAAGTGTGTATGTATGTGCTAAGATTGTTACAGTTGAGAGTCTATAAAAATGGTTTTATCTAGCATGTTCGAAGTATTTTAAAAATGTGAATAGTGTTGGAGAGCGTTATTATTGTGGTAAGTACGATTGTTTTGACACCTCCGCACAAGCAAGGTTGGCCTAAACATCCCTTGCAAAATATTATTCAATACATATGTTCGATTCTATTTGTGTGGCAGTCTATGTTAAATATAACTGTGATGTTTGCAGGTACAAACTTTAGGTTAGGGTGGTAGATGGGACTTATAATACTAGTTTTTTTGTTGTGAGATCGCGAGTGCGTACAACTACTTAGGAAAACTGCATCTGTATTGAGCAATTTGATATGTGTTTATTTGTATTTAATCAACCAGTCTAAGTTCCAATTCAAGATTCCACTCATTCAATACTCCACTTTATTTTTTCATGCAACGATGTGCCGTAGAAGATTTCCCAGTTGAATTTGAGGCTTTGGTAGATAGAGAGATATTGTTTAAGGTTCAGGTCAAGATGGAAAATCTCAAGAAAAATAATGGACCTTATACTATCTTGCAATTGGTAGAAGATGCTGATTTGGTATCCAAATATAAAAAAATGTCCCGAGGCTCCTCAGGTTATAACACTTAAGCAATCCCTACACTTCAGCATTTATAGGGTGCTTATTAATTTATTAATTCATTATGAAACATTAAACTTATATAATATCTTATGTTTAGGGTTCAGACATTTATTCTAAGATGTCCAAGGCTAACGAGGATAGTGGAAAAGATTCGACGTTCAGTGATGAAGCTTCTACTCCTATAAAGCCTACAAATCACACATTTCTGGAAAATGAAGGACATTCTACTTGCACTTTAAAAAGAAATCTGTTGAGTGATCTTTCGTCTACTACAACTGACAAGAAATTGCGCATCGTGATTAAGGAGGATGATGACACATAAATGGCTTTTCATTTAATGGCGTGCTTTGAAATGTTATTATGCAACTTATTAACTTTGCAAAGCTATTAATGTTTTGTTGGCCGATCAGTTGATATACCATGTGATGTGTTGTATATTTAGTTCTGGTTGGTTTCTGAAACTATTGAACTTATTCAACTAAGCATCCTTTTTTAATTAATATACTGGATAACAGTTTTGTTTGGTTTTTTCGTTCATAGACATAATTTATAAAATAGGTTCACTAAATTTGAATTGCTATTCTATTATTGCTATTTTTGAAAAATTCAAATACTTTTGTTGATATTTAATGCTAATTCGTGAATAATGTCATAGACATTTGAATTCAATACATTAAGATTATGACAAGTGTCAAAATTAATAAACACGAGATTGCTCTTAATCATTATTTTAATGACCAAAAACATAACTAATAATATTTCCATACAAATTATTAGTTCTCACTTTAAAGTTAATGTAAATTTTTTTTTTTTCGCCATGTGTAAGTTTCAAAATTTTTCTTGTCATAAAAAAACAGCCATTTATGATGGAATTTTACAATGAATAAATAAATAAATAGTTATTCGAATGTTTTTTAATCATGAAAAAATTGATTCAGTTTGACTGAAAAACGAGAATATAATTAAATTATAATAAAATTTGATTGCATTATCGGAGTTCAGAACTACAAGTTCAATCAAGAAGAATTTTTTTTACTCAGTAGTAGTCATTGAGAGTAAACATACGACAATCAATGATGTGTTACATCCTAATTAAGATAGTAGTGATAACTTTAACATCATCATTTTAATTCTTTAAAAAAGAAGAGTACAATCCCGCCAGTGACATAATCATACTAAATGTATTAATTAGTGTTTGTTGAATTTTAATTTGCTAAGTTACAGTAGTCACATATGGGAGTTACAACATTAGAAAATGTGCCGTTCAATTACAGAAAAAATGACACCGTTTCACTTTTTTTCCCCGCTAAAAATAAGAAGTGATGAGATGTGATTTTGTAATTTTAATGTGACTTCTTTTTTATGGTTTTGACAGCAATATAATGTTTTTTAATTGTTTGTTCATTTTTTTTAAAGACATTTGTAGACAGGGGTTCAGATGTCAAGTTTTTGGCAGAGTTTTGGAGACGTCTCTAAAATACTCAGATGGCAATATTTCAGCCAATTCGTCCCCATCATAGGATATCTGTGTTTTCTAATGGTGTGCATCGTTGTGAGAGTCAGATGGGAAAAAGGAAGGAAGTCGTCCCTTTTGGTAGAAAGCTATTTGAAAGATCAAGTGAATGCCATTAATATACAATGTTTATGCTAAACTGTTAAATGTTGAAATATTTGCTCACGGTGTTTTGATGAACTTGAACACGACTTTTGTTGGTTAAATGATATTTAGTTTTATGATTCTTGACTTTTTTATTCTGTATTTTCGCAATAGATAGCTCAATTCATCCATTTCCTGTATTCTTGCTCACAATTTTTAATTTGAACATTACAAGATTGTTGGAGGTTGAGAAAAGAAGAAGTAAGATGCTGCACTTTGATTCTTGATTTTTTTTGTTAAATATGTATTTTGGCAATAAATAGCTCAATTCATCCCTTTCTTGCATTCTTGCTCACAATGTATTTTAATTTGAACATTACAAGACTGTTAAAGGTGGAGGAAAAGAAGAACTAAGCTACTGCACTTTGATTCTTGACTTATTTATTTATTTAATCTGTATTTTGGAAATAAATAGCTCAATTCATCCCTTTCCTATATACTTGCTCACGGTTTATTTTAATTCCAACAACCCAAGACTGCGGGAGGTGGAGAAGAGAAGAAGTAAGCTGTTGCACTTTGATGGTAGATTTTTTAATATGTATTTTGGCAATGAATAGCTCAATTCATCCCTTTCCTATATACTTGCTCACAATTTATTTTAATTCGAACATCACAGGGCTGCTGAAAGTGGAGAAGAGAAGAAGTAAGTTGCTACACTTTGATTCTTGATTTTTTAAATCTGTATTATGGCAATAAATAGCTCAATTCATCCCTTTTATGTATACTTGTTCACATTTTGTTTTAATTTGAACATTACTGGACTGCTGGAGCTAGAAAAAGGAAGAAGCAAGCTGGTGATCTTTGATTTTAGAGGAGAGTCGCAGCTTATTACAGCAAATTAGGGGAAAAAATGGACTGGATTTTTTAATTGTGATTTGACCATTTGGAGAAGTTTGTTGACGTGGCTTGCTTTTGAATTATTGTTGATTAATTTAACCGGACATCATCATATGTCAACTGACGTTGCACAATGATTTTTTTAATGTTTTGTAACTGAATGTTATTAGTTTGTTTATGTATAAAATGTACCACAATAAAATGTCCGTTTTCTTCTCCTACGGGTGAGGGGTAGTATCATCAAATGCAAAAAGAATAAGGCTAATTTTGGCATAAAATCTGATGTTTAGAACTGAATTTTAGGGATGGCAACGGGGCGGGGAATCCTTGAATCCGACGAGTACATGACTCGAATGGGATAGTGAATTCCAAATAAAGGAGGGAAAGGGACGAGGATGCAGATAAAAGCTAAAAAGTACCCCGAAAATGAGGATGGGGTGAGGACGAGGATGACGGTCCCCGTTCCTGACTCGTTCTCGATTTAAAAGTCCGATTAAAAAAAAAAAACTCAAACAAATTAAAAACATTTAAGTCCAATAAAAAAATGGATCAATTACTCATCTCAAATGCCGAATTGTTTTCTATAAACTATATGAAACAAGAAAACTTTTTTATTCAATTATGCCTCAATGACTTAAATCAATGAAACAAACAGATCAAACATCATTTTGTTATAAGAAATTAATTCATATTAATTAGGAGAAGATTGTACTACAAATGAATTCCCGGATTGGAGTTATATTTATTGTAGTTATAAAATGTTCCTGAGTTTGAAAGTCGAATTGAGGATATCTATTGCATCTCCATTACTTCATTATATGATTTTGCAGACTCCAATTGACTGATGTTCGTTTTGCGTAAGAATGAAATAGAGCTCATTTTGGCTATTTTGTGCAAGTAAGAGTTATATCAATATGTTAGAAAAGGAAAGAAATAACTATCTGGAGTCAAGAATTGATTTCTATTACTTCATATATTGAACTAGTGTTTCACCCGTGCTATGCACGAAAGTTATCGATTTCAATAAGTATTCGTAAAACTTTAGTGCTCATACATAATCAACACATATATAAATGCATAAAAAAGAATTCTATATTGCAATAATTATTAGAATTTAAAAAATAACATAAGTAATTAAAATTATTAAAAAATTATTTGAATAGTAAACGTTAATTTATATATTTAAATAATAAATTATTATTGATTTCAATAATTTTTATGAATTATTATAACTTCATTTAAAATATAAATTTCATAGTCTTTTAATGGTATATCATATTTGATATAATATTATGTGCACAAATATTGATGCATGTGAAAGGTATTAGCATATTTCTCATAACTTCTACATTTATCTCTTGTATTTAAATACTTTTTAATTTTCTTTCAAAAACATCAATCACAATAATTAAAAAAGAAATAGTCAAAATATTTGAATTTAACCAATAAAACTTTATTTACAAAAATAAGTAGTCAAAATAATAATTTTGAAAATCTAGCGATTATTATGATACGACAACCGAGTAAAGTTGGAGATTACGAAATTATACCGAAAATTATACCCTACAATCTTTGAAAAATTTATTAAAATTAAGAATGATTAAAAAATATTAATCATTCTATTAATATTATTAACTGGAAAAAAAAAATCAAAGCATTAACTCTTCAATATTAACCTTCGTTCAATAACTGTTATAAAATCATTTCACAGCAAGTTAAAATCCCGTACTTCAATTCCCATTTAAAGATAACAAATGATTTGACCAGTAATAATAAAATACAATTTAATTATTGATTACCACAGATAGGATTTATAATATTAAGAATAATAAATAATCAATAATTAAATAATAATTTTAATACTGATAATTTAAAATATTGATTGAACTCATTCAATAATAATAATAATAACCAAAATATACAAATAACAATAACACCATATTAATTATTTACTGATCGGGCTATTTTTCGGGGATTTTCAGTATGGGCCTATGAAAGGAATACACCGGGTCAGCCCATCTCGATAACATGGTCGGCCTTATATCCCGACCAAATTCGATCTCGGCCCATTAACTTATCGTCTATAAGTTTCCTCAGATCGGGGTGCATGCCCGACCTTATGACCATCACAGACCAAAAATGCCCGACCTAATCAAGTCCTGCATCCATAGTGGGAAACATGCCCGGCCTAGCCCAGCCACTTCGCTCCACATTGCTCGGTACAAGCAAGAATTCCCAGGGAAGATCCCCAGCCAGCTAATCATATGGCTGACAACTCCCCGGGAATTAGGGGTGCCCATCCCATGACAGAAGGATCTGCCAACTTGACATGGCAAGAACTCTCAGGAATCATTCAGGAGGGAATTAATGATGGAATACGGCAGAACACCCAAGGTCGGACGTCATTCATAAGAAGAACCCCCTTTACTCCTGAAATAACTTCTTGTCCCTTGCCAGACCGATTTAAATATCCTCGGATAAAGGAATACGATGGAATAACAGATCCTAACAACCACTTGAATACCTACACTGATGTCATGGACATGCAGAATGCTCCCGATCAGATTCTGTGCAAGGCCTTCCCGCAAACCTTAACAAATTCAGCTCGAGAGTGGTTTTTTACGATACCTCCAGGGTCCATCTCTTCCTCCACAGATCTTACTGAGAAGTTCACTGCTTTTTTTGCAATTAGCAAAAGGATCAAGAAAAGCCGCCGCTTCCCTCATGCAGTTAAGGCAAGGACCGAATGAAACTCTGGGAGAGTTCATGACTCGTTTTAATGCTGAAAGACTTCAGATTCAAGATCTCCATATATCATCGGCCATTTCAGCCCTAACCTTGGCTATTCGAGGCCCGAAATTCAGAATGTCCCCATCCAAGAACCCGCCTTCAAATGTAACGGAGCTTCTCAGAAGAGCCGAGAAGTACATAAACAGGGAGGAAACACTTTTGTCAGTTCGGGCACAAGATCAAGGGCACGGGGCAGTAGCACAGTCTTCACAATCAACAAGGCAGGGGAATAAAAGGTCAAGACAGGAGGATGAGAAGAATTCTTCCCGAACTAATTCGAAGGGGAATATCCATGGGCATCAGAGTTTAACTCCGCTAAACGCACCTCGATCCCACATTCTCATGGAAATAAAAGGATGTGAAGATTTTCGATGGCCCAAGCCTATCAAGGGGAAAATCGACGAAAAGAATCGACATAAGTATTGTGACTTTCACAAGAGCTCGGGTCATACCACGGATGAGTGCAGAACATTAAAACAAGAGATAGAAGCCCTCATAAAAAGGGGCTTCCTGGGGCACTACATAAAGAAAGACGATAAGGAACATGGAAAAGGAGAAGAGAAAAACAGATCTGCTGGCACCATAAAATTTATCGTCGGAGGAATAGCATCTGGAGGTGATTGCAAGAATCATGCCCGGTTACTAGGGGATCGGGAAGAAAGGTCGGGATGTCATGACCATGAGGTTTCAAGCAGCATCAGCTTCAACAACACTGATATGAAAGGAATTTCGTAACCTCATGACGATGCTGTTGTTATCAGTGCAACAATCACCAATTTTGATGTCAGGAGGGTGCTAGTTGACAATGGAAGCACATCCAACGTTCTTTCCTTAGAAGCATTCAATCAGATGTAGCTCCCCAAAGATAGGCTTCGACAGGTCATTACTCCCCTAACTGGGTTTGGTGGGGGAACCGTGAAACCCGAAGGCCTAATTGACCTTCCCACTTTACTAGGATCAGAAGAGAAACGTGTAACGAAGATGACTCCGTTCCAAGTCGTCAAAACTCCTATGGCTTGCAATGCTATTTTGGGAAGATCATTCCTCAACAGCCTAAGAGCTATAGTATCGACTTATCACCTGGAAATCAAGTTCCCAACTTTCGCAGGCATAGCAACTATTCAGGGAAGTCAATCGGTAGCCAGAAGTTGCTATATCAGCTATATTGGAAATGGTAAGACAGATCTGATGTCAATAGAACTTCCTGTGGAAGAAAGAATGTCCCCAGTAGAGGAGTTGGAAGAAGTTCAAATTTTAGAAGGGAAGAGCTTCACAATTGGGAAAGAGCTCCCCAAACTAATGAAGGAGGAGTTGTCACAGTGTTTAAAGAAGAATATCGATGTATTTGCATGGAGTGCTGAAGATATGCCCGGGATCGATCCAGTACTCATCGAACACAGGCTCAACGTCATGCCTGACAAGAAGCCTGTAAAACAGCGAAGAAGTCAGTTTGCCACATAAAGGAGGCAGATAATAAAAGAGGAAGTAGATAAACTCTTGAAGGCAGGATTCATCAAGGAGGTGAAGTATCCAGAATGGCTAACCAATGTGGTCTTTGTGAAGAAGCTAAACGGAAAGTGGCGAGTTTGTATAGATTTCACAGACTTGAATAAAGCATGCCCAAAAGACAGTTATTCTCTTCCCAAGATCGACAGATTGGTAGATTCCACATCAGGCTCCGAACTTTACAGCTTCCTAGACGCCTTCTCGGGATATCATCAGATTCGAATGGCGCAGGAAGATCAGGAAAAAACTTCCTTCATGACAGATGAAGGAATATATTATTACAAGGTTATGCCGTTTGGATTAAAGAATGCTGGGGCTACTTATCAAAGATTGGTAAACATGGTTTTTTCCAGACACATCGGGCTTAACATTGAGGTCTACGTTGATAACATGGTCGTAAAAAGCTCAAGAAAGAAAGACCACATTGCTGACCTTGAGGACATATTCAGTACACTTAGAGAACATCGGATGAAACTGAATCCTGCAAAGTGCGCCTTCGGAGTAGGCTCAGGAAAGTTTTTGGGATTCATGATCACTCAGAGAGGTATCGAAGTCAATCCAGATAAGATTTCGGCCCTAGCATCAATGGAACCTCCCCGAAATATCAGGGAAGTGCAGAAGCTGACAGGGAGAGTAGCAGCATTGGGCCGATTTATGTCAAGGGCAGTAGACAAATGTTTCCCTTTCTTCAAAACTCTTCGAGGAAACAAAGACTTCAGATGGGACGATAAATGCGAGGTCTCCTTCAGGAAGTTGAAAGAATACTTGGGTACTCCTCCGATATTGGTAAAGCCAAATCCAGGGGACAATCTGTTCTTGTATCTAGCAGTGTCTGATCATGCTGTGAGCCCTGTTTTGGTTAAAGAGGAAGAGAAGGCTCAAAAACTGATATATTACGTCAGTAAGATGATGTTGGACGCAGAAACTCGATATACATTGGCTGAGCAGTTCGCACTTGCCTTGGTTACAACCGTAAGAAAGCTAAGACCATATTTTCAAGCCCATGCCATAACTGTGCTCAAAAATCAGCACTTGAAGCAAATCTTGCAGAAATCGGACGTATCTGGCTGTCTACTCAAATGGTCAATCGAGCTTGGGGACTATGACATTGAGTTTAAACCTCGACCTTCCATCAAAGCTCAGGTCTTGGCCGACTTCGTCTCCGAACTCGCCCCAAGACCTCGGGGGCCAACAGGTCATGACAGGGAAGAGGCCACATGGACCTTGGAAGTAGATGGAGCATCGAATACCGCAGGCTCGGGGGCCGAAATCATACCAAAGAAAGATGATGGCACAATGGAAATTCAGTGTGCAATACGGTTTGACTTCCCAGCAACTAATAATGATGCAGAGTATGAGGCCGTAATTGCTGGACTTCAAGCAGCTCAACATCTAGGGGTCGAGCATGTCAAGGTCCTGAGTGATTTACAATTGGTGGTAGAACAGGTAAACGGCACTTTTGAAGCAAAAGATGAGAAAATGTCATCTTATAGGATGATGGTTTTGGACTTGCAAAGAAAGTTCAAATCTTGTTGCATAGACAAAATTCCGAGATCCGCCAATCACAAGGCAGATGCTTTATCAAGACTTAATTTTTCCAATCTAGATCACTTGGAAAGGACCGTGTTCGTACGAACTCTTCATGAACCTAGTATCACACAACAACCCGAGGTTATGGATATTTCAGAGCGAGAGCCTAGTTGGATGGATCCTATAATTGAATACCTAATGTTAGGGAAGTTTCCAGATGACAAAGCAGAGGTAAGAAGAATCAAAGCAAAGGCCCCGAGGTATACCTTGCTGCAGAATACTTTGTTCCGTTGAAGCTTCACACTTCCTTACCAACGATGCCTAACTCCGAAAGAAGCAGCCCTTTCTATGGCCGAGGTTCATGAAGGAATCTTTGGGGGACACCAGGGAGTGAGAGCTTTAGTATTGAAGTTGATATGATATGGATACTATTGGCCAACCATGAAGAAGGACACGCTGAATTACGTAAAAACTTGTGACAAGTGCCAAAGATTCTCAGCCCAGTTACATCAACTCGCGGAAGAGCTAACCTCGATTATGTGCCCATATCCTTTCGCTCAATGGGGAATCGACATACTAGGACCTTTCCTCATAGCTCGGGGTCAGGTCAAATTCTTGGCAGTTGCTGTGGAATACTTCACTAAGTGGGTGGAAGCTGAACCGCTAGCTGTAATCACAGAACAAAAGTTGGAAGCATTTGTGTGGAAATCAATAGTCAGCCGTTTTGGCCTTCTTAAGACATTGATAACAGATAGTGAGCGTCAATTCGAATGCCAAGCCTTCAAGCAATTCTGCAAGAATCTGGGGATAGAACACAGGTTGACTTCCGTTTCGCACCCACAGAGTAATGGGTTAGCCGAAGCCATAAAAAGACTCATCTTGCAAGACTTGAGGACTCGCCTCGACAGGGCCAAGGGTGATTGGCCCGATCTCCTTCCAGAAATACTTTGGACCAACCAAACCACATTGAAAACTGCAACAGGGGAGACTCCTTTCATGCTTGCCTTCGGAATGGAAGCCGCTGACCCAGTAGAAGTAACAATCCCGAGTTTCCGTACTATGTCCACAGGATCACCCGACCATGTTGGGGGACAAAGAGAAAGTCTAGATCTTCTGGAAGCAGTCAGAGAAAATGCATCATTGAGAATAGCAGCTTATCAGCAGGCCATGTCTAAGAAGTTCAATGTTCGAGTAAAGAAGAGGGAATTCAGAATGGGAGATCTTGTTCTTCGCCGAAGCGAAACTGCTGGACATCAGCCAGGGAAGCTTGGACCTATTTGGGACGGACCATATGAAGTCATCCAAAAGGTGGGAAAGGGCTCGTACAGCCTCCACAAATGGATACCAAGCCTCTTCCTCGACCATTGAATATGGAGAACTTGAAGCCATACTACAAGTAGTGGCATCTCTTTCTTAATATTAAAGTCGTCTAGTCGTGTTCAGGTCGGGTCTTCGCACCCCTTGTTCTTTTCATTTTTCATCAATGATTATTCGGGCCTGCGTGTCCATTGTTCAGGTCGGGTCTGCGTGCCCATTGTTCTTTCTTTCAGCGTCTGGGACGGGTACTCTTTTTCCTTATCCAGATTTTTTCCCACTGGGTTTTTCTGCGTAAGGTTTTAACGAGACCCATCGTTCAGTCCCATTCAATAAAAATACTTCTTCTAAAGAATGAGCAATACAAAGATCAGATTTTGAAGTAACTTATAAGGTCATTCACATGGCTTTACAAGTTATTTCCCATCAAATAATTTACAATGTCTCATGGTAAGACTTTACAAGTTATTCTTCCACGAATAATTTACAAGGTCTCATGGCAAGACGTTACAAATTATTTCTCATCAAATAATTTACAATGTCTCATGGTAAGACTTTACAAGTTATTCTTCCACGAATAATTTACAAGGTCTCATGGCAAGACGTTACAAATTATTTCCCATCAAATGATTTACAATGTCTCATGGTAAGACTTTACAAGTTATTCTTCCACGAATAATTTACAAGATCTCATGGCAAGACGTTACAAATTATTTCCCATCAAATAATTTACAATGTCTCATGAAAAGACTTTACAAGTTATTTTTCCACGAATAATTTACAAGGTCTTATGGCAAGACGTTACAAATTATTTACAATGTCTCATGGCATGATATTGCCGCTTTAAATCGGCATTACCCGACCCTTATACAAATTCGCGTACTTTTTACCAAGTTTTGGACTCGACTCCATCTTGACGAACGGATCCCAAAGGCCGGTATAACCCGGTCTTGTCAGACAATCCTCGCAATTTTGCTAAGTAAAAAGCTCGATCCCATCTAAAATTGACAAAAAAGGGTCGAACAAACCCGGGCTTCCTAATCAATTATCTGAAGCTGAATCTTGGTAATGCGAAAAGATAGACCCGTTCTTATAACTATGATACGACCATGTATTTGTCAAAGCACGGAATCAAGGAAACTTAACAATTGTAGGCAACATTATTCCTACTCACTCTACGGGTTGTTGAAAATATTGGTCATCCCCAACCTTGGTTAACCAACACATAAATAAACACACGAGCATTTAACAAAATATTTTCATTAAGACAAAAGTTGGTTACACAAGGACCTCGGGGCATAACCCGGACTTTACATCAAAAAATTATCCTATTCACATCCAGGGATCCTGATTACTGGCATCCTCGGCCTCCTCATCAGAGCTGACCTCAACTTCAACGTCCTCCTCCAAGAATGGGGTACGGTCAAGGCCTTCAGTCCCCAGGGGGAATTGAGAAAGAGGGCTGGTATCGAGCTCGGGCACATGCAACTTAATCCAGGCTCGAGCCTGTTTCATCTCTTGAGAATATGACTCCAAGGCGTAGTTGTCTAGAGCCAAGTCGTACTCCTCGGATTTCTTATAGGCTTCAACAGCCTCGACCTTGGCAACCTTAATTTCTTCCTGTACCCGGCGAAGCTCCTCTACAAGTTTTTATTCAATTATGCCCCCAACGACTTAAATCAATGAAACAAATAGATCAAACATCATTATGTTATAAGAAATGAATTCATATTAATTAGGAGAAGATTGTACTACAAATGAATTCCCGGATTGGAGTTATATTTATCGTAGTTATAAAATGTTCTTGAGTTTGAAAGTCGAATTGAGGATATCTATTGCATCTCCATTACTTCATTATATGATTTTGTAGACTCCAATTGACTGATGTTCGTTTTGTGTAAGAATGAAATAGAGCTCATTTTGGCTATTTTGTGCAATTAAGAGTTATATCAATATGTTAGAAAAGGCAAGAAATAACTATCTAGAGTCAAGTACTAATTTCTATTACTTCATATATTGAACTAGTGTTTCACCCATGCGATACACGAAAGTTATCGTATGCAATATTGATTTCAATAAGTATTCGTAAAACTTTAGTACTTATACATAATCAACACATATATAAATGCATAAAAAAGAATTCTCTATTGCAATAATTATTAGAATTTAAAAAATAACATAAGTAATTAAAATTATTAAAAAATTATTTGAATAGTAAACGTTAATTTATATATTTAAATAATAAATTATTATTGATTTCAATAATTTTTATGAATTATTATAACTTCATTTAAAATATAAATTTCGTAGTTTTTTAATGGTATATCATATTTGATATAATATTATGTGCACGAATATTGATGCATGTGAAATATATTAGCATATTTCTCATAACTTCTACATTTACCTCTTGTATTTAAATACTTTTTAATTTTCATTCAAAAACATCAATCACAATAATTAAAAAATAAATAGTCAAAATATTTGAATTTAACCAATAAAACTTTATTTACAAAAATAAGTAGTAAAAATAATAATTTTGAAAATCTAGCGATTATTATGATACGGCAATCGAGTAAAGTTCGAGATTACGAAATTATACCGAAAATTATACCCTACTATCTTTGAAAAATTTATTAAAATTAAGAATGATTAAAAAATATTAATCATTCTATTAATATTATTAACTAAAAAAAAGCATTAACTTTTCAATATTAACCTTCGTTCAATAACTGTTATAAAATCATTTCACAGCAAGTTAAAATCCCGTACTTCAATTCCCATTTAAAGATAACAAATGATTTGAGCAGTAATAATTAAAATACAAGTCATATTAGTTGCTATAATAGGTTAAAGATTAGTATAAACTATAAATAAGAATTCTTAGGAAACAAATGATTCAATTAATTAAGGCCTATAACAATTTAGTTTATATATATATATATATATATATATATATATATATATATATATATATATATATTATATAAAATATGTGGTAAAAATCTGGAGAGAGAAAATGTGTGGTTAAAAATAACATAGAAAATTGTGTTGTTTATAAATTGTAATTATTGCGACCATCGAAACAACAATTCATCAACAACAAAATCACCTTCAACAAATGATTGCAATGGCAAGCTGTTGCCACAAAAACGACAATAGCGACAAGAAGCAACAATCCACTTCGCTGCCACAAATTACCAAGTCGAAAATCGACTAGAAAAACAATCGAAGCATGGTGCTATCACTCACTGTGATCACCCCAGCCAACAACTTGTAACCATACTCAAATCTATGGTCTCACCATCTCCAAACCTTAATCCACTTGTTGCTACTTTCTCCGTTTTCCAAACCACGACTAGGATTTGGATAGGTTCAAATCTTCTTTGGATCCATCAATTCGCACTGGATCCGTTGAAGATGACGATGAAGGATAAATACCTGAATCGGAGCGTTCAATTTTAGAATCCTTGACTAAAATCTCATTTTTAAGAATTGGGACAATAGTGGCTGATACTCTGAGATGCTTCTCCTCCAATAGTTTAGTTTTCATTTTGATGCTTGATTATAATTTATTCAAGTACAATCTTAATTATGTCTAACTTCGACGGCGCCTGCTACAGCCAGGTGGCCGGAAACCACGACTTGTGTTGTGGCCATTGTTGCTTTCGGCCATTATTGTAGCTGGATGAAATCATTTTTCTTGATTATAAGTTATTCGAACACCCTTATAAGTTATGCTTGATTATATGTTATCCAACCAAAGATGCATGTTATTCTTTTTTGCAGTCCTATTTATTCCAATTTTTATACATTTGTTCTAATTTCTGGTTTTGACATCAATATAATGTGTTTTAATTGTTTGTTCCTTTTTTAAAGTAGACAGGGGTTCAGAGGTCAGGTCTTTAGCAGAGTTTCGGAGACGTCTCTAAAATACTCAAATGGAAATATTTCAGCCAATTCGTCCCCATTATAGGATATCTATTTTTTCTAAAGGTTTGGGTTTTTGTGGGAGTCGGATGGGAAAAAAGAAGCGAAGTCCTCCCTATTGGTTGAAACCTATTCGAACAATCAGGTGAATGTCATTAATACACAATGTCTATGCATACACAATGTTTATGTTGAACTGTTAAATATTGAAATATTTGCTCACGATGTTTTGATGAACATGAACACGACTTTTGTTGGTTAAATGATATTTAGTTTTATAATTCTTGATTTTTTTAAACTGTATTTTCGCAATAGATAGCTCCATTCATCCCTTCCTGTATACTTGCTCACAATTTTGTTTTAATTTGAACATTACAGAACTACTGGAGGTGGAGAAAAGAAGAAGTAAGCTGTTGCACTTTGATTCTTGATTTTTTTTTTAAATTTATATTTTGGCAATAAATAGCTCGATTCATCCCTTTCCTGCATTCTTGTTCACAATTTATTTTAATTTGAACATTACAGGACTACTATAGGTGGAAAAAAGAAGTAAGCTCCTGCACTTTAATTCTTAATTTATTTATTTTATCTGTATTTTAGCTTCTGTTCGGATAACCTTGATTTTTTGGGTTTTTTTTGGTTTTTAAACCAATTTTTAAACTACACAACTCCCCAAATCAATCTCTAACCTACACATTTTCTCTTTCCATTTTTTAACCATCCATCTACCTAAAAAATAACAAAAAAATATATATTATTTTTTGCTTGAAAGCCTCCGAACAGAGGCTTAGCAACAAATAGCTCCAAATTCAACCATTTCCTATCTACTTCCTCACGTCTTGTTTTAATTTGAACATTACAGGATTGCTGGACGTGGAGAAAAGAAGATGTAAGCAACTGCAATTTGAATTTGATTCTTGATTTTTTTAATCTATATTTTGGTAATAATAGTTCAATTGATCCCTTTCTTATATACTTGCTCACAATTTATTTTAATTCGAACATCGTAGGACTGCTGGAGGTGGAGAAAAGAAGAAGTAAGCTGTTGCACTTTGATTCTTGATTTCCCTTTCCTATATACTTGCTCACAATTTATTTTAATTCGAATATCACAGGACTGCTGGAGGTGGAGAAAAGAAGTAAGTTGTTGCACTTTGATTCTTGATTTTTTAATCTGTATTTTGAAAATAAATTGCTCAATTCATCCCTTTCCTATATACTTGCTTACAATTTATTTTAATTCGAACATCACAGGACTGTTGGAGGTGAAGAAGAGAAGTAAGCTGTTGCACTTTGATTCTTGATTTTTTAATATGTATTTTGGCAATAAATGGCTCAACTCATCTGTAAGACCGCTTTTCATTTTACGTGCAATTTTAAATTTCACGTAATATTCTTGTGAATGTTATTATAAATTATGGATTTATGATCTTTAATGTCTATAATTGGAATTATTTTGCAGTGGAAGAACTTGGATGCCGACTCGATCAATGTACCAATTTAAAAGTTTATAAATTGGTTATTTTAAGTATTTACGTGCAATTCTATGTGATTAATTGTTTTATTACCTAAGCATGTTATTTTCTATTTTATTATGCCAATTTGAAATTTGGGGGAAAAGTTTAGTGTCAATCGAGGGTAAATAGAACTTATAAACTTACTTAAACAAAAGAGGAGAGTTGAGGGACTGATTTGCAAATTTCAAAAGATTAAAAACCTAACTTAACCTAATCACTCTCACTCACGCTCTCTCTCTCTCTCCACTCGGCCTCTCGCTCTCACTCTCACCCGGCGCCTCCCTCTCTCTCGTCGCCCACCACCGTTGCCCACCACCGGCAGTAAGCCCTCCCCCCTCTCCCCCTTTCTCTTCACGATACACACACACACACACACCCGCGAACTGCACACACACACACACACACACACATGGTTTCATACAATTCCACGCACACACACATCCATAATTCGATATACACATGTATATATATATATTCTATGTAAATAACGTATGTATACACCTTATATGTATAAATTCAGATTTTTTTACAGTTAATTTCAGATTTTTAATTTTTGTTTAATTTTCGAAATTAACCATGAATTTAGGATTTAATGATGTTATGTGTAGAGTATTGATGTATATGAATGTGTATATTATTATGTACGTATAGATGTGTGTAAATATATAAATTTTGGATTTTTATGTGGGCATAGGTATATACTCAGATTTTGGCTATGATGAAAATAAAATTTCTCAGACTGGGGACTCATGAAACTTTGATTAATTGCTGTGCTATAATATTAAATTTGAGGTGTGAATGTATGTATATATGATCATGAATATGTATACGACTATTTAAACAAACATGTGTGATTTTTGGGATTTTGGGATAATGGTATAGGAGAGTAAACTTTAACCTTTTAGAAACAAGTTAGTTTAAATTGAATTTATGTTCAACATTATAAATTTTTAGTTTAAGATCATTTTTCTTTTTGAATAAGTAATGCCTAGCTTTGATTTGGGAAAATTGATAAGTAAGATTTCAAATTTGTCCTTGAACTTAATGTACTACTTCGAATATGATATTATATGTGGTGTTGAATGTGTTTGTTATATTATGAGTCACGTTAAAGTCTCGACCTCATTTAAGAGTGTTAAAGGTAGTTTTCACTAAAAGCCATATTTTTAGTAATGGATGGAAATTAATTAGGAGAAACGGTACATTGACGTCGCAGGCAACCAAGACTTCCACCTGCATATTAAGCAAAGTAACTATTGAGGACTACAAGTAAGTAAACTTCCCCTATTTTCATTGAAGTTAAATGTTTAAGGTGTAATTAATGGGCTTAAATGATATTCTTGAATTTTATTCATTTGTGGTGCCTTCTATGAACTTCATACATGTATGTGGTATCAAGTGAAGGTTTAAGCATACATGTTATCATGTCGTTACATCGTCCAGCATGCACTTTCATTGAGTTGGGGAAGTCAAACGATTTTAAATGAAGAATGTGGTAAGTTTAAGTTTTCTCAAAATGCATGTATCCCAAGTTTTAAGAATAAATTGATGTACTTCTATGCCATGAAAGGTGTGAGTGGGAAATGGGGCGCGGGAGACCGGCGTACCCGAATTAAATTGATGTAGCAGTGACAAATATTAAACCGCTTTGCGGTGACGATTGCTTAACCGCTTGGCGGTGGTAAATATTAAACCGCTTTGCGGTGACGATTACTTAACCGCTTGGCAGTGGCAAATATTAAACCGCTTTGCGGTGACGATTGCTTAACCGCTTGGTGGTGGCAAATATTAAACCGCTTTGCTGTGACGATTGCTTAACCGCTTGGCGATGGCAAATATTAAACCACTTTGCGGTGATGATTGCTAAACTGCTTGACGGTGGCAAAAAAAAAATTTAAACCGCTATGTGGTGGAAAGGTGATAACCTTATTTTGAATAAGGAAATGTGCCCACTGCATTCTGACTGGCTAGAAGATACACTAAGTGAGTTCACGATAGAAAGGAAGTTAAAGTTCTTTTCGAAATGTTTAAGTGAAAGTTTGGAAAATATGAATGTCTTGAAAAGTAAAGTAAATGAGGGTAATTACTTTGAATGGTCTAAGGAATTTCATGTCATGAGCATGCATCACGTGCATAAAGTTTACTTACTGAGCTTTAGCTCACCCCAATCCCTCCCCAATATTTCAGGTGATGAAAGCTAGATGAGACGGGGAGAGCACTTGGCAACAGACTCAGGCTACACCTGCTTTCAATTCTTGAAAATGAAGTTAAATTAGAATTTATTTAAGTTCTAATTGATTATTTCTTAATTCATTTGTTTTTATAATTGTTTCAGTTGAAATTGGTTTAAATGAGTTATGGCATTTCTAATATGGGTTCTATTACAACTTATTTCACATAATTGTAGCTTATTGATATAAAATGTTGTGTTGAGGAGTTTGGGGATTGAATTTGAAATAGTGTGGTGATGTGGGAGTTTGATGTAGAATTAGAGTCGAATGTTGAATGTTTGGGATTGAATGAGTTGAATGTGTAGTTTAAAATGGTTTTGATGTCCCTCTACGGTTGGCTATATCCAATTTATAGAGGAGACTCTGCCGAATTTTTTGTAAAAATTTTATAATAGATAAATGAAAATTTTAATGTCTATACGATTTAATTCCGCATATAATGTGAATGGAAGTTAACACGCCTAGTTTTAAGAATTTAAAATTGGGGTGTTGCATTTTTGGTATCAGAGCTAAGAGTTTTAAAAGCGATTCTGTAGACTTTTTTAAATTTATTTGAAAATGGTTTGGGTACTGAGTCACGCTTCAAGTGCTTCTCTCTCGATCATCTGGTAAGTTAATTTTGCTTAAATTATCGAATGTCATGTAATGTTACTAAGATTGAAATTCGTACACATTGATATGTAGTACTATATATTGAACTAGATGTTTTATTCTCTTCTATTTAAAAATGGCTCGCACTAGACGTGGTAACACTCAAGAAAGAACTTCTCAAAATCAGAATGAAGGGACGGATCGTAATACTATCCCTTCAGATACTCCGGTGATTGTGAACGGGGCGATGAACCCTAATACTGCTCCTTCAGGAACCCCGGTAATTATGAATGAAGGAACAGGCAATAACACTGCCCCTTCCGGCACTCCAACGGTTGTGGAGGCCTTGGTACAAACGTTAACTACTTTGGGGCAAGCAAGTCAGCCTAGGACTAACGAGACACGTGGGCATGGAAGGATATCAGAATTTAAGAGGCTGTCTCCACTATCCTTTGCTGGAACCACTGACCCCCTCGAGGCTGAAAAGTGGTTAACTGAAATGCAAAAAGCATTCAGGGTTATGGGATGCACCGAAGAGGAGAAGGTTAACTTTGCCGCATACATGCTTCAGGGCGGTGCATATGATTGGTGGCTGATGGTTCAGCGCCACATGAAAATGACACTGATTCTTTTACTTGGGAGATGTTTACTACGGCCTTCAATGAAAAGTACTTTCCTAAGAGTCTCCGCCAGCAGAAGGAGGGAGAGTTTCTGAGACTAGTACAAGGGAATAGATCAGTTAGGAATATGAGGCAGAATTTGCTAGACTGGCTAAGTTCGCTCCAAACTTGGTGGATACTGAAGAGAGAAGGTCTAGGCGCTTTGAAGAAGGACTTAAACCACAAATCAAACAGGCGATAATCCCTTTTGAGCTCACTACTTATAGAGAGGTGATCAACAAATCCCTGTTGGTGGAAAGAACTCTAGCCATAGATGGAGAAGAAAATAAAACTCAGTCTTTTAACCAGAAGTTCAAGGGTGGAAACCCAAAGCGATGGAATAGCGGCCAAAAAAGGAGGAGTGATCAAGGGAGTAAGCAGTATCGCCAACCAAACAAGCAACAGATAGTAGCTTGCTCGAAGTGTGGCAAGGGACATCGTGGTGAGTGCCTTCAGGGCAAAGGAGTATGCTTTAAGTGTGGGAAACCTGGACACCTTGCAAATGATTGTAAGGGTGTTTGCTACAATTGTGGGAAGCCGGGACACATAGCTAAGGATTGCAGAGATAAAACGAAGACTACTCAAGCACGAGTCTATATAATGTTTAAGAAGGAAGTTAATGACTCATCCACCGTGGTATCAGGTATTTTAAATTTTATTTACTACATTTTCCCTTCTGTCTTTCCATCTCATACCATTCTAGGCAAATTATGAACATGCATATATCTATAGAAGTATAATCTATTGTGGTAGGTACTGTGTATGTGTGTGGCAAACTTGCAACTATTCTTTTCGATTCCGGGGCTACTCATTCTTTTGTCAGTCCTGTTCTTGATGAGAAATTAAATCATTCATCCCCACAACTGGGTACTCCGTTTGTCGTGTCAACACCATCCGGAGCATTATTAAGTTCAAGTTATGTATTGAGAGACTGTCCAATAGTAGTGAATGGGCATGATTGGTTGGCAGATCTTATAGTGCTTGATATTCACGATTTTGACGTCATACTGGGCATGGATTGGTTATCACGGTATTATGCTTCAATAGATTGTCATGAGAAGAAGGTGATGTTCGAGCCTCCAAATAAAACTCCTTTTCGCTTTGTTGGGGTTGAGGTGAAGCCTTCAATTCCAATAGTATCAGCGACGAAAGCCCGTCAATTGATGAATAAGGGTTGTAGGGCTTACTTGGCTGCAATAGTCGAGGTACCAAAAACAGACCCCTCTCTTGAACAAATTGCAATCGTTCGAGAATATCCGGATGTTTTTCCAGACAGTCTTTTTGACCTACCACCTGGAAGAGAGATTGATTTCGTTATCGATTTGGTACCTGGAACAGCCCCAATATCTAAAGCACTGTATCGCATGGCGCCTGCGGAACTTAAAGAGCTCAAGGAGCAACTGCAGGATCTCATGGATAAGGGCTTTGTTCGACCTAGTTTCTCTACATGGGGTGCTCCTGTATTATTCGTGAAAAAGAAGGATGGTTCTATGAGACTTTGCATAGATTACAGAGAGTTGAATAAAGTAACAATAAAGAATAAATATCTGTTACCGAGAATTGAAGATCTATTCGACCAGCTTCAGGGTGCAGGGTATTTCTCCAAGATCGACCTGCGATCTGGTTATCATCAGTTGAGGATTAAAGAAGAGGAAATCCCAAAGACAGCCTTCCGTACCAGATATGGACATTATGAATTTTTGGTGATGCCGTTTGGGTTAACCAATGCTCCTGCGGCATTTATGGACCTGATGCATCGAGTCTTTAAAGAATACTTGGATCAATTTGTTATAGTCTTCATTGATGATATATTGATCTATTCGAGGTCTGAAGAGGAACACGAAAGGCATTTGAGAATAGTGCTTCAGAAACTTAGAGAAGAGAAATTATTTGCGAAGTTCAAGAAGTGTGGATTCTGGCTGGAAAGAGTGCCGTTCTTGGGGCATGTGGTATCAAAGGAAGGCATTGAGGTTGACCCAAGGAAAATTTAGGCAGTTCGTAATTGACCGACACCAACTAATGTGAAAGAAGTCCGCGGCTTTCTTGGATTAGCTGGTTACTATCGGAGATTCGTGGAAGGATTTTCCAAGATTGCCTCGCCTTTGACTAAGCTGACCAGAAAGGATACAAAATTTCAGTGGAATTCGGATTGCGAACAGAGTTTTGAGGAGTTAAAAATGCGGTTGACAACTGCGCCAATTTTAGCTATTCCACAGGGAAATGAAGGATTAGTCATTTACAGTGATGCCTCATTAAAGGGGCTTGGTTGTGTTCTTATGCAACACGGCAAGGTAATTGCCTACGCTTCAAGGCAATTGAAAGAGTACGAGAAGAATTACCCAACTCATGATCTCGAGTTGGCAGCTGTCGTATTTGCATTAAAGATATGGAGGCACTACCTCTACGGGGTTAGATGTGAGAACTACACCGATCATAAAAGTCTCAAATATTTCTTCACACAGAAAGAACTAAACATGCGACAGCATAGGTGGTTGGAACTTGTCAAGGATTATGATTGTGTTATTAATTATCATCCTGGCAAGGCGAATGCCATAGCTGATGCACTTAGCAGAAAAAGTCATGGAACAATGAATGCCTTGCAAGTTGTCCAAAAACAGTTACTAATTGATATCCAAGGGTTAAAGTTGGAGATCGTTCCAAAAAGCAAGACAGGTTATCTTGCTAACATAACATTGGAATCGACGTTGTTGGAGAAAATAAAGGCTCTACAGTTAGAAGACCCCAATACTTCAAGGGTCTGCACTGAAGTAATTGATGGGAAGCGCACTGATTTTGTTATCTCCACAGATGGTGCCCTTCGGCAGGGTAATAGACTGGTAGTCCCCAATAAAAAGGAATTGAAGCGAGAAATTATGAGGGAAGCTCAAAACACTCCTTACTCAATCCACCCTCGAAGTACTAAGATGGCTCGGGATTTGAGGCAGCATTTTTGGTGGATTGGCATGAGTAGGGATGTGGCAGAGTATGTTCAACGTTATTTCACCTGTCAGCAAGTTAAGGCCGAACATCAGCTACCTTCTGGCCTATTACAACCTCTTATGATTCCGGAGTGGAAGTGGGAACGAATAGGCATGGACTTCATTGTGGGCTTACCTAAGACGAAGAAGGGTTATAACTATAGCAACCCAGAATTTTTATGCAATAAATAATTATTTTAATATTTAGAAAATTGAGTCGCTATTGTTTTGAAATTAATGCCGCGACGGATTCGTCTAGCCAAGTCAAGAAATATCGAATTTGTTCGATTTTAAATTAAAATCCGAATTTCTAAAATTATGTTATTTTAATTATTTATTCAAAATATTATTTTCAAAATCATTTTGAATTCCAAAATTATTAAAATATCTCAATTTTCCTTATTTAAATTATTTCAAGTCCAAAATAAGTAATTCAATTTTATATCAAAATTTATTTATTCTCAGATTTATTTTCAGTCCAAAATATATCAGTTTTAAATACAATTCTTAATCAAAGATTCCTCCAATTCTGATGTATTCCACTATACTTTATTATAATTCCTAAATCAATACAATAATCCCAGCATCTAACCTATTGAAGCACCATCATTACCATTCAACCACTCGAGACCACAAACCAGCTGCCAAGATTCCCTCACTTCACCTTTACAGCTCCATTCTCGTCTCAGCCATTCTTTCCAGCAAATGTTTTCTTTCTCCATGTTCAACCATAATCACCACACCTCCATCACTATATCATCACCTGCAGAACCTTCATCACACAACTTGAATGATAGCCTGCAACCAATATTTCCAACACACAACCAGCAGCAACCACAAGCCAACCATCTCAGCCATTATCATTAATTTTGATATCCTGCAATCACATTTCCAATTCAATCCTCTGCAACATGCGGAAGCAAGTGCAAACCTAGCTCCATCAGTTGTAACGACTTCAGCCACCACCACATCAACCAAAATCAACCCCAACAGCCTACTGCCCAACATCTACCCTCGGTTTAGAACCAAATCAAAACCCAAAATCAACCCAAACCCAAGAAACAGAGTAACCAGATAATCACCTACCTCAAATGCCGGATTTTTCGCCGGAAATTAACCATCTTAAATCGCGATTTTGTTTCGGTTCTTCGCACCAATCAACCCCAAACTCGCACCTAAACTTCCTCAAATCAGAAACCCACTTTGACCGCAGCTCACCGCCTCTATGCGCTGGCATTTCGCCGGCGAAATCGACAGATTTTCGCGAAGGAGTCCTCTCGCCTGTCGCTGCTGAAATCGCGCGAGAGAGAGATCGTGAGAGAGTGAGTGAGTTATGAGAGAGAGAAAAGATCTGAATGATATATTATTTATTTCCAGAATTTGCAAATCAGTCCCTAACGTTTTTAATTGTTTCAAATCAGTCCTTCAGTTTTAAAAACTTATCAATTTCAGCCCTTAAGTTTTAAATGAGTTTTAATCAGTCCCTGATGTTTTAAATTGTTTTAATTCAGTCCCTACTGTTTTAAACTCATCCATTTCAGCCTCAAAGCTTTAAAATGATTTACTTCAGCCCTTTAACTTTAAACTCTTTTATTTCAGTACCTGCTGATTTACTTTTAAGCCCAAGTTTTAAAAGTATTCATTTTAGTCCCTTAACTTTCAAAATATCTATTTTTGTCCCTGAACTTTCAAAAGTATTCATTTTAGTCCCTCAACTTTCAAAACATCAATTTTAGTCCTCAAATTATAATTTATCATTTTGAACTATATATTCGATATACTAAAGTGACTTATTGGCTAAGACGAAGCGTACGGAGAATTTAAAGAAATTGAAGTCATTCCCGCTCAACTTTGCACTCGTCGGATTTGAGGTAGACTCGCACTTATTAATTGATTTAAATTATGATTTCATATAAATGTCATGTGACTTGTGAAAGTCAATTTTCAAGAAAATTAAGTATGTTTTATGAAAAGTAAGTATACCCTATGTTTTTACGATAATGTTTTATATGTTTTGGATCATTGCTATGCACATAAGAATTCTTACCACCTAAGTTCGGTAGAATTCTGTGTCTCCATAAGTTTATGAGGATTTACCACCTAAGTTCGGTAAAATTTCTGCCTTTCCATATGTTTATGAGGATTTACCACCTAAGTTCGGTAAAATTCCTGTCGCGTATGTTTATGAGGATTTCGATCCTATCTTATGTTATGATGGAAATGATCCCTATGAATTTCATGAATTATGTTTTGGTATACTTACTGTTATTATGATCTTACTGTTATTATGATCTTACTGTTATTATGATCTTACTGTTATTATGATCTTACTGTTATTATGACTTACTACATAAGAATTCTTGCCACCTAAGTTCGGTAAAATTCTTATGTTTATGAGGATTTCGATATTATCCTATGTTATGATGAAAACTTACTGTTATTATGATTTTACTGCATAAGAATTCTTGCCACCTAAGTTCGGTAAAGTTCTTGTGTCTATTTATGTTTATGAGGATTTAAATCCTATCTTATGTTATTCTTTCAAAAGAAATTATGCTTGGCATAATTAAAATATTTTTATAAGTATATGGTTTTCAAAGAGCTGTTTTCAAAGAGCCTATGATTTGCAAAATATGTCCCGTGCTGTAATGCACAATATGAGTTTTATCAAGAGCAGTTTTATAAAGAAGCTCTATCAATGCCCGTTTTATAAAGAGCCGGGATTTATGTGTTTAATCATCTTATAAATTAAATTAATATGCGATGAGTCTACTGAGTATTTCCCCCATGAAATACTCACCCTACTTTTTAACAGTTTTGCAGATTTCGGAGACGGTGGCGAGCGATGAATGATGGTGGCAATAATCGTTGAACGGTTGAAAGTTTGACGTTAATGATTTCCGTATTTTCCAAACAATCGAATAATTTAGAGAAGTTCATTTATTTGAGAAATTATGATATTGGCAATTTCTTTACAATATTAATGGTTCGATTTACTATTTCAAATGGTTTCATAAATGTTTTCAATTTTAGCGGCCATTACAGTTTATTTAATGTTGCCAAAAATGAATTTCAATTATTTCTTCCGCAAAAATATTATTCGAAAAATTTAGACAGAAAATGACGTAGTGAATCGGGTATACGGAACTCGGGGCGCTACAATAACTCCATATGGGTGATTGTCGATCGTCTTACCAAGTCGGCACACTTTCTGCCGGTAAAGACTACTTATAATATGGAGAAGTATGCATAGTTATATGTGGTAGAAATTGTAAGGCTTCATGAGATTCCCCTATCCATTGTGTCTGATCGCGACCCAAAATTTACTTCTTCATTTTGGAAAAGTCTACATAAGGCCATGGGTACTCAATTGAGATTCAGCACGGCCTTTCACCCTCAGACAGATGGACAGTCAGAGAGAACGTTTCAAACCCTGGAAGATATGTTGAGAGCTTGTATTATCGATTTTCCAGGTACTTGGGACGAATTTCTCCCATTAGTTGAGTTCTCCTATAACAATAGCTATCAAGCCTCCATTCACATGGCTCCATATGAGGCGCTATACGGGAGGAAGTGTAGATCGCCGGTTCACTGGGATGAAGTAGGAGAACGAAAATTTCTAGGTCCAGAAATGGTGCAGCAGACATCAGAAATTGTTGAGAAGATTCGTCAACGGATGAGAACTGCACAGAGTAGACAGAAAAGCTATGCAGACAAAAGAAGGAAACCATTGGAATTCGCTACAGGTGATATGATCTTCTTGAAGGTTGCTCCCATGAAGGGAGTTATGAGGTTCGGGAAGAGGGGAAAGTTAACTCCATGATTTGTTGGCCCCTTTGAAATACTTGAAAGGGTGGGTGACCTAGCTTATCGGGTTGCATTGCCACCGGCACTATCAAGGGTTTATAACGTATTTCACGTGTCGATGTTGAGGAAATATATTTCGGATCCTTCTCATATCCTCAGTTATGAGTCGTTAGATCTTCGTGAAGATCTAACTTACGAGGAATCACCTGTGAGGATTCTACTGAAGGCAGATAAGGAACTTAGGAGGAAGAAGATAACTCTAGTTAAAGTTCTTTGGAGGAATCATGCAATAGAAGAGGCTACTTGGGAACGCGAGGACGAAATGCGTGCCAAGTATCCACAACTTTTTGGTAAGTTTTAATTTCGAGGACGAAATTTCTTTTAGGGGGTAAGGAATTGTAAGACCGCTTTTCATTTTACGTGCAATTTTAAATTTCACATAATATTCTTGTGAATGTTATTATAAATTATGGATTTATGATCTTTAATGTCTATAATTGGAATTATTTTGCAGTGGAAGAACTTGGAGGCCGGCTCTATCAATGTACCAATTTGAAAGTTTATAAATTGGTTATTTTAAGTATTTACGTGCAATTCTATGTGATTAATTGTTTTATTGCCTAAGCATGTTATTTTATATTTTATTATGCCAATTTGAAATTTGGGGGGAAAGTTTAGTGTCAATCGAGGGTAAATAGAACTTATAAACTTACTTAAACAAAAGAGGAGAGTTGAGGGACTGATTTGCAAATTCCAAAAGATTAAAAACATAACTTAACCTAATCACTCTCACTCACGCTCTCTCTCTCTCTCTCTCTCTCTCTCTCTCTCTCTCTCTCTCTCTCTCTCTCTCTCTCTCTCTCTCTCTCTCTCTCTCTCTCTCTCTCTCCACTCGGCCTCTCGCTCTCACTCTCACCCGGCGCCTCCCTCTCTCTCGGCTCTCACCACCGTCGCCCACCACCGGCAGTAAGCCCTCCCCCCTCTCCCCCTTTCTCTTCACGATACACACACACACACACACACACACACACCCCCGCGAACCGCACACACACACACACACACACACACGGTTTCACACAATTCCACGCACACACACATCCATAATTCGATAGCATGTATATATATATATTCTATGTAAATAACGCATGTATACACCTTATATGTATAAATTCAGATTTTTTTACACTCAAACAACATCGGATGAAACTAAATCCCGCCAAGTGCACCTTCGGAGTAAGCTCGGGCAAAATTTTAGGGTTCATGATCACTCAGCGGGGCATTGGAGTTAACCCGGATAAAATTGTAGCCCTTACATCAATGAAACCTCCAAGGACCATCAGGGAAGTGTAGAAACTTATAGATAGAGTGCCAGCATTGAGCCATTTCATGTCAAGGGCAACAGATAAATGGTTTCCCTTCTTCAAGACTCTCAGAGGAATCATGGAGTTCAGATGGGATGAAGAATGCGATGTCTCCTTCAAGAAACTGAAGGAATATTTCGAGACTCCTTACATATTGGTAAAACCAAATCCTGAAGATAATCTATTCTTGTATCTAGCAGTTTCAGATCATGCAGTAAGAGCCGTTATGTTGGACGCTAAAACCCGATATACACTGGCCGAACAGCATGCGCCTGCTCTGGTCACAGCAGCCAGAAAGTTAAGACTTTACTTTCAAGCCAATGCTATAACAGTCCTCATAAACCAGCCTTTGAAACAGATCTTACAGAAACTGGATGTCTCTAATCATCAACTTAAATAGTCAATCGAGCTTGGGGAATATGACATTGAGTTCAAGCCCCGACCTTCCATAAAGGCACAGGTCTTGGCAGACTTCTTTGCTTAACTAGCTCTAAGACCTCGGGGGCTAATAGGTCATGACAGGAAAGAGGCAACATGGACTCTGCAAGTTGATGGAGCATCGAATGCCGCAAGCTTAGGGGTCGGAATCATACTAAAAAAGTATGATGGCACAATGGAAATTCAGTGCGTAATTAGCTTCGACTTCCCAGCCACTAATAATGATGCAGAGTAAGAGGTCATTATCGCTGGGCTTCAGGCAGCTCAACATCTAGGGGTCAAACATGTCAAAGTCTTAAGTGATTCACAATTGGTGGTCGAGCAAGTGAATGGTACTTTTGAAGCAAAAGAAGAAAAAATGTAATCTTATAGAATGATGGTTCTGGACTTGCAAATGAAGTTCAAATCTTGCTACATAGATAAAATACCAAGGTCCGCTAATCACACAGCGGATGCACTATCAAGGCTAACTTTTTCCAATCTAGACCACTTGGAGAGAACTATATTCATGCGAACAGTTCATGAGCCAAGTATCGCATAGTAACCCGATGTCATGGATATTTTAGATCATGAGCCCAGTTGGATGGATCCAATCATTGAATAATTAACGTCGGGAAAGTTTCCAGAAAGTAAGGCAGAGGCAAGAAGAGTCAAAGCAAGGGCCTCGAGGTATACCATATTAAAGAATACCCTATTCCGTCGAAGTTTTACACTTCCTTACCTCTTATGTCGAACTCCGAAAGAGGCAGCCCTTGCTATGGCCGAGGTTCATGAAGGAATTTGTGGAGGACACTAGGGAGCAAGAGCACTGGTTATGAAGTTAATGTGATACAGGTACTATTGGCCAACCATGAGGAAGGACAAACTCAGATACGTGAAAACTTGTGATTAAGTGTCAAAGGTTTGCAGCCCGATTGCATCAACCAACAGAAGAATTATCTTCAATTATATGTCCATACCCCTTTGCACAGTGACATACTTGGGCCATTCCCCATGGCTTGTGGCCAAGTCAAGTTCCTAGCAGTGGCTGTAGAATACTTCACAAAATGGGTAGAAGCAACCTCTTACCGTAATTACATAACAAAAGTTGGAGGTATTCGTTCGGAAGTCAATTATCTGCCATTTTGGTCTTCGTAAGACATTAATCACTGATAATGGACGTCAGTTCGTGCCAAGAATTTGGGAATAGAACAAATTTTAACTTCCATTTCACATTTGCAAAGTAATGGATTAGTTTAGGTTACAAACAGGCTCATCTTGCAAGATTTGAGGACTTATCTTGACAGTGCCAAGGGTGATTGGCCCGATCTCCTTTTGGAAATACTTTGGACGAACTAAACAACATTCAAGACAGGAACAGGGGAAACGTCATTCATGTTAGCCTTTGGAATGGAAGCCGCTATTCCAGTAGAAGTGACGATTCCCAGCTTTCGAGCAATGACTACAGAAACACCCGATCAATTCGGGGGGCAGAGAGAACGTCTGGATCTTCTAGAAGAAGTCAGGGAGAGTGCCTCCCTAAGAATAGATGCTTATCAATAGGCCATAGAAGAAGTCAGGGAGAGTGCCGCCCTAAGAATAGCTGCTTATCAATAGGCCATGTCCTAGAAGTTTAATATTCGAGTCAAAAGGAGAGAGTTCAGAATGGGAGATCTTGTCCTACGTCGAAGTGAAGCCACCGGTCATCAACCTGGGAAACTTGGACCTATTTGGGAAGGACCATACGAAGTCATTTGAAAGGTGTAAAAGGGCTCGTACAGCCTCCGAACAATGGATTCCAAGCCCCTTCCTCGACCGTGGAATGTTGAAAATCTGAAGCCTTACTACAAGTAATCACCTTTTTGGTAGCGATAAGGTCCTCTAGTTGTAAAAGAGTCGGGTCTGCGAACCCTTTCTTTCTCTTTATTTTTCTCGGACTTGCACGTCCATCCATATTTTTTAGTATGCTCGGGCCTGCGTGCCCATTGTACTTTCTTTCAGAGTCAAGGACGGGTACTCTTTTTCCTCATCCAGATTTTTCCCCAATTGGTTTTCTTGATAAGGTTTTAACGAGGCCCATAGTTAAGTCCCCTTTAATAAAAGTGTTTCTTCCGAAGAATGAGCATCAAAATATCAAGCGCTAGAATAGCTTACAAGGTCGGCCAAATGAATTTACAAGTTATTCCCCTACAATAATTTATAATGTCTCATGGCAAGACGTTACAAATTATTCTCCCTACAATAATTTACGATGTCTCATGGCAAGACATTACAAATTATTTTTCTGATTATTGTCCAATTTTACGTATTTTAAAGAAATAAATAAATGAAAATATATAATTTTGGGATATAAATTTTGTCATTTAGAGTGAAACTTATAAAAGATTCAATTTTATTTCTTTAACTCTAAATTAATTTTATTTGCTAATAATTTCATTTATTTAATTGCAGGTACATTTTCGATAATTTCAATTGAAAAATCTCTAATTTAATTGACCCAAAAAAAAGCCCAAAATGGACAAAAAACCCATAAACCCAGCCCAAAACATTTTCTTTCTCTTTCTATAACCTACGGTTCTCCATTCTATGCATTCTCTCATCCACCTGCTCTCTTCTCAACCTCTCCATCCCTGCACTCTCTCACCCTCTTCCTGGTCTCTCACTTCTCTCTTGAAGAACCCCGAGCAGCCGTCTTCTCCTCTGCTCCTTCTCAACACCTTCAGCCGTGTCTTCTTCCACAAAACCAGCAGCAGTAGCCATCTTTTTCTACACAGTTTCCAGCCGCAACTTTTCTCTCCTTTCTCTACTTCTCACGCAAGCTGTCTTCAGCCATCTTCCCTCACTAAACCATTCAGCCGCCAGCCCACTTCATCCCTTCCATCTTCATTCTTCTTCCAGCAACTAAAATCTCTCTCCAGCCGTCTTCTTCCAACGCCCAGCAGCTCCCTCACCTCGTCACACTGCCGTCACACTTGGCTCCATCCACTCAGCAGCCTCACACCCCGTCCCCTCAATCTGTCTGTCTTCTCCTTCATCAACAGGCAACACACGCAGCAGCAACCCGCCAACCTGCTTCTCCCTCACGCCCAGTAGCCCCCTCTCGATAGTAGCTTCAGTTTTGAGCAGTTTTTGTCCATTTTCTTATTGCCTTTATTTAGATTTTCAGTCGTTATAATCATTAGTTTACATAATTTTATCTGTTGATGTTAGTTTGATTTTAGATTTATTTTAGTATTGAAATCTCATTTCCAAATTTGAATTTTGTTTGATTAATGGTTATGGTTTGTTTGAATTTTATTTCATTTAGTTTAATTATGTTCGGCTAAATTATATTTGAGGGGAGTTATTCTTAGCCTCAATGGGTGAGTGTTAATTTTCTATAGATGAATTCTTGTGATTGATGATAATTAACGAGTGTTTTAAATTTTCAAGTTATTTTACTTCGATTGATGTCGTTGATGTGGTATGTATTGATTATGCACACAACATGCTCGACTAAATGCCGTAAAATAAATTGACTAATTTTCGTACGAATATGTTTAAATCTTATCGATTTCAAGAAATTCACATTAATCTTATTTGAAAACCCCAATTGACAAAGAAAGAATAATTCCACTCAAATTTTCCTTTCATTGCAATTTAATCATCTTTTTATACATTTAAAAACAATTGAAATCACAGTTTAGGTTTCGAATTTAGCAAATATTATTATACCAATAAAATCCTTAGGAAGAATGACCCTGGATTATTGTTAGGCTATAATTTGACCCCTTTATACTTGGATGGTAGATTTAACATCGAGTCATCTTCCACAATAGTTTACAATGTCTCATGACAAGACGTTACAATTTATAATATCAAAGAAATTCGCAAAGTCAAGAGCTTGACCTTTTCTTTGTAAAATTATCAAACAGATCGACCTTGCTCGACCTTTCCATGATTGATATTTGACCATTTCTTTGAAGTGACTAATTAGCAGGTCGGCTATACCCGACCTGTCTAGTCATTTGTCATTGATCCAGAGTTTGGCGCTACAAAGAATCAAAAGCCCATTCTTATTATAGAATTATAAGGTCGTCCTTATATCTTTTATGATAATGAATCGCAATCTACTTATTCATAAGCCTTTATAAGGACAGATTTTGTGCTCAAAATGGTAATTAAGTTGTTGCTAAAACATAAGTAAAAAGCATGACCTTTGACAAAAGATATACGAGTTCATTCGTAACAAAACTTTTTACAAGCAGTCCTCGAGGCATACCCCGGGCTTTACATCAAAATTTACTTAAATTTCTAATTGACCCTACAGCTGGATGTTGTGGTCTCTCGCTTCGATTGCCTCCCCTTCAGAGTTTGCCTCTTCTTCGTCCACCTCTAAAAATGGAGTTAGATCGAGGTCTTCCATCCCCAGGGGAAATTGGGAAAGAGGGCTAGTATCCAGGTCGGGAGCATGAAGCTAAATCCAAGCTCGGGTCTGCTTCATTTCCTGGGAGTATGACTCTAGGGCATAATTGCCCAGAGCAAGGTCATACTCCTCCGAACTCTTGAAGGCTTCCACGGCTTCGACCTTGGCTTGATAAATCTCCTCTCGAGCACGGCTAAGGTCTTCGACTAGTTTGGAATTTTCTTCTCGAGCAAGATCTCGCTCTTGGGAGCAATAAGTCTGAATCCACCCTAGTCAGCTTCTCTTCAGCAGCCCGGGATTTTGTAGCCTCATATTGGATAGAATGAACGAGTTTGCTCGAGGTCTCTCCTCGCTTGATGCCTTGGTTGATCAGCCCTCGGCCAATACTGATCAACTGCAAGTTGGGATAAAAACTTAGTGAAAAACTTAGTGATGTTTTAAAGTAATATTAAGTGCAAATGTAAAGGTAGAAATATACCTTCACCACTGCATTCATGAAGTGGTCCCTTGTTTGAGCGCTACTTCTTCACAATACTTCTCCAGAAGCCCGGGATGGAGACCTCCCTCCATTTTCTCTCTAAGATCAGCCAGCATAGGGCCCTCTAAGTTAACTTTGGGCCCTGGCTCTTCTCGAGGCGGTGGTGGTCGAGCATCTCAACCACTCTGTCTTTGGGGGGGGGGAACTCCTCGTTCCTCCTGCAGGTCTCCCCTATCCCGAACTGATTTTGAGGTCGTTTTTAGTATCGGGGCCGCATGACCCCATTGTCCTTCCTTTTTTGAGCAGCATTTCGTGCCCTTTCCTCGACCGCCTTTCTTAATCTATCCCCGTCAAAGGCCATTCTTGCAAAATTAGAAAAAAAAAGGAGGAAGAGGATGAGAAAGTGGAGCAGAAGCCAAAAAGCATAAAAATTGCAAAAGAAATATATATATATTACTTAATCTTCAAGGCCGAGGCCTACCGGGCTGAAGGTCAAGATCGGCCTGACTCAAGATCTCATTTTTTGTAAGATCAAACGCCTCTTCAGCCAAGAGGACGAAGTTGCATATCCTAATAGCATTGGCCAGCAGGTCGGCCATCTCATCCTCGCTTTTATTCCCCATCCTATTAAAACTAACTACGTCTGGCTTTCTAAAAGTTAAAATAAAAAATGTTCTCCATGTCCCATGGTTTAATGTGGAAAAATCTCTCCTTCCCTTCAGGGAGGAGGGAACCCAAGGGACCTCGAAGCGTCCTTTACCGCACAGGTAGACAAAGCAATTGCAACTAGGCAATAACTTCAGATCCAAAAGAAATTTGCACAAGTCTACAATGGGCTCTATTCCTAAACTCCTACATAGAACAAAAAAATATACTAATATTCTCCATCCGTTGGGGGCGAGCTGACCCGGGATTATGCTGGCGGTAAGGAGAAATTCGATGAAAAAATGATGGAGGGGAAACCTAAGACCGGCCACAAGGGCCTCATGCAATACCACCGTCTCCCCTTCCCGGCAATGGTACGAAACATCATCTTCTTTAGGGACTCGAGTTATATACCCGTCAGAAAACCTAAATTTCCTCATGTCATCCTCGACCATGTGCTCCTTCATTCTACTATTATAAGTCGGGAGTTCAAGGTCATCCTCACTCGACCCCCTATCCAACTCTGGGATATCTTCTACACCCTCCTCATTGCTCAAGTCTTCGTCCTGAGGAGAAGGTTGGTAAAAATCTATCAGCTCGACCTCTAAAGGCTCGTCAAGATCCTCTACTTCCCTAAGGTCTCCTACGGTCGATTGCCTCACCATATTTTTCTTTGAAAAAATAAATTATATAAATAAGGAGGTCGGGAAAGGCCAAGCTTACCTAAAGTGCTATTTTTGGTTGGAGGGATATATCGTACGAATTGCTCGAGGAGTTCTCTAGTCTCTTGAAAAATTTAGAAAAGTAAAATGAAAGGGAGAATAGGGACCACATATATAAAGGCAAAAATGGCAGGAAATTTTTGAATCACTTTAGACACGTGTCTGCAATCTGATTCAACACTAGTCACCTCTTCACATTAATTGAAGATAGAACATTTCGCAAAAACGCGTCATTAGATGTCTGAAATAAATGTGACAGCTGTCAAAGGTTAAATGCATTCAGAGATCTATTGCCAATCCCTGATGCATGGGGGCAAATGATCGGTACAATTTCACGACGTCATAAGATGGGCTGGGGGTTTGAAATGTAACAGATCAGCCCATCCTGATAGTAAGTCCGACTTATGTGCCCTATCTGTTATTGTCCGATCTCATTAGGTTATTACATCCCCTTATTCTTAGGTCGATATATATGCCCGAGCTTACCCTCCCACTAAGGTTGGGTATTCTCGACCTCATCAATTTCTCATTCCTGGTATGTTATATGGTCGGCCCATCCCATCCATATCACGCTTAAAAGCCCAATACAAACAGGACTCTAAGCATTCTTTGTTTATGGGCTTCATCAATGGGCCACCTTCTTGGGCCCCTAAGACAAAACGTATCCTATGAGGAAACATCCTAAGAAAGGGGAACTCTATTCTTGTAAGGTTAGAACTTCTCCTAAAAGGTAAGTTTTTACCAAAAGAACTCCTTCTTTAATTAAAGAAGGTTATGGGCTTTTCAGCCCTATAAATACAGCTCATTTGATCACGTATTATTCATTCATAATTCTTTACGTATTTTTTCAGTTATATATATTTTCTCTCTACTCCAAAATACTAATTCTCACACCGGAAGGGCGAAAGGGAGAACCCTCCTCGCCTTTTTACAGGTCATCCAAGGCACATCCATTCATCTTTTTCAGTGATCAAGCAACTCCGGATCTTGCCACGTCAAGGTTATGAATTTTTACAGCATCAAGTAGGGTATGGGTATTATAGAAAAACTCATACTTGACCCATATACCTATTAATTTTTTTAAAAAAAATATTGTATTTAAATTTTAAAAATATATAATTTTGGACAAGTAGACTCTTTGATATTTGTTTATTTTTCGGATAATTGGAGTCTACTTATACTTCATTATTATATTTTTACTTCATTTTGATATTTTTATGTTACGCAAAGATTGTTAATTAGTATATTACATGTGAAGTTCATGAAAAAATTACAATTAGATACTTATATTATTGTTGAACGAGTTTTAAATTCGCATAAAAGAATACATACACCCTACTCGTACCCTACCCCACACCCAACCCATCACTCTTAACTGGGTATATGGCTATGGTATGGGTATTATAAATCTCTAGTGAATAGGGCATGGATTTGCCAAACTCGATCCATACCCTACCCATTGTCATCTCTACTTGTACTTTAAATAAGTATTTCATTTTGACTATTATTACCTTCATTAAACTGTTTGATATATTCAATTGATCACATATGAATATTAATGAGTTGATAATATATTTTTTTATTAATACTATTACTAATCAATGATCAATAATCATCTTAATCTTAATATTAATCTTATCTTAATCTTAATTTTTATTCTTAATCTTAATCTTAATCTTAATCTATACTATATTTAAAAGTGACAAAGTCTTTGACCAATGCTTGACTTCAATTCCCGCCCACTTCTACCTCTTTTGCCCGTCCATTCTCAGTCTTTTTTTGCCTGCACATAAATACATAATAATAATACTAATAATATAATAAATTATATTATATATGAAAGTATAATAGTATATAGTATATAATATAAAATAATAGATAGTGGTCTACATTATATAATAATAATAATAATAATAATAATAATAATAATAGATGGTCTATATTGATTGATTTTTTCAGTACACTTGCCAGAAAGTCAGACCATTGTATCTATATATATTTTATTTATTTTTTCCTTTTATTTTATGCTTTTTGACACATATTATTATTATATCAAACAACAAAGAGAGAGACAGAGTTTATTTTCGTTTACTTTATTGTTCAAGTCAACAGCTCATTTCCGTGTATTCCAATTCTCTTCCAAAGTACCTATGTACATTTGCCTACGTGAAAAGACTGGACAAAAAAGCTTCACAAATCAGACAACAGTACAAAAAATAAAAATACAAAAATAGATACATAGCTTTCAAACGAAGATACTCACTCAATTGCTCAGCCTTCTGAGTATTTCCATCCCCCGCTCGAATCGGTTGCGCATTCCCTGCCCTGCCTACGCCCGTCGTCCATGGTTCTTCTCTGTCCAGTCACCGTCTCGTGCCATGGTTGCTTTTCCCGGTTTGATCGTGCCTACAACGTCTCCGGTTCAGGGAGTGCTCATTTTTTTTTACCCCGGTCGTGTTTTGAGCTTCACTGTACTGATTCATTCGATGTTCTTTCACTGTCATTCTTTGAGCTTCACTTTTTTTTTTAATTTAATCTCGAAAATGTTTTTTATTTGTTTATTTCCTGGAATCTGAATTTTGAATGACATGTCATAATATACGTCAGATATCAACGACGTCTTACCAACCCATTCACTTTTCCCACATAGAATTTGTGAGCTCGGCGTGATAGATTACTGATCCTTTTGCCTTTTCTTACATAGTGCCTCTTGCCAGATAAATAATTGCCCTGTATTTTATTTTTCCCATATGTAAAAGAAACGTGCTTATATATATATGTAGAATGTATGCCTATCAGCGCTCTTGTTGCTTACATTTCACAATTTTACCATATTTTGCCTTTTCGGTGTTGAGGTGAGTGTCCATGTTGTATTTCTTCTTGCTTGTATTTTTTTCCCATTGCATATGTTTCAAATGTAATCTATCTATGTTCTGGAATGTTGTGTCGTTTGTGAAGATTCAACATGCATCAGATGTACACTCCTCTGAGCGAGATTTCTGCGGCCAAGGTTGTTTGGAATGTTAAAGTCCATGTTGTCCAAGCATACAGTACAGCTCTTTGTAAAGATCCTAATCAGATATTCAGCCATGAGTATGTGTTCCATGATCTCCAGTTAAGTGTCTTCATTGTGTTCAAGCAATACACATATATGAGATATTCAACCGCCATTTCATAATTTCGTTGCACTTAAGTTCATATGAAACAGTTATCATCTACTTCAATGACTTCCTTTTGTTGATATTCTCATTTTGTTGATTTTGATTCTTTTGCCATTTCTATACGTTAGACACAGAAGTTGATGTGCTTGGGTTGACTTCCTTGGAAACCATGTTTATATTAAGATGAGTAAGGAAACTAGGTTTTATATTCAGATGATTGAAGTGAGAGTGGAGTTTGATAGTGTAGTTAGCTTCACACTTTTCATCTAGCCTTTTATGCATAAAGATCTCAGAGTTAGGTTATGCTTTTTAGGTAGATAGTGCACATATAACGTTACATAGTGGACATATATGTAACCAGAAATAGGGATTGTGAAATATCAATGCAAAGTATCCACTTCGCAAACCACTACAATTCAGACAAGTTAATCAATTTTATTTAATGTATTATTTAATTCTTACTTTTATTTTTGCATTTCTTCTTATTTCGAACATTTTATGCCACTATTTTGAACATTTCAGACCATGCTTTTGATTTTCAAGTGTTTGTTTGTGGTTCAAGTTGTATAGTTTTTGGCATTGATATTTGCCATGAATTACGATGTGCATCTTGAAATCATCCATAATTGTGGCTCTTTATTATTTAAATATTAGGTTTATGTATCAGAATATATTTTCTCTTTTAAGTGTTTGTTTGTTGTTCAATTGAGATAAAAATGGTAATATGTCACCGTGTACAGTCATCTATACATAGTGCCTGAATGTTGTTATTATCGTCTGCTTAAGTGATAATTTAAAATATCAAATTTCCCAGTACATGAATGGATGTAGACTTTCATATAACAATTAAGGAACAATTTTATAATGGAGCAATAACCTTCCTCCACTTTGCCACAATGAAAACTAAATAAATAATATAGATCCCTGTTTATGTCAATAGTCAATTGATACACCCAAATGCTGCTTGTCACAAACTGATATCCCTGATTGAAAAAGCATGATTAATTTTTACACCTAGCATTAACAAACTTAAACCGTAACTAGAAAGCAAAATGCATTAGATTCAATCTTTAGTTAACTTATACAAGCATATGACTGATGCATTAAACTGTTCATTAGATGATGGCTGGATTTACCGGCATGCTACGTGGCACACTAGTCAAAACAAGTGTCAACTTTTGCACGTGTGTGTACGGTGGGGAGGGGGGTAGAAGGAGAACCCGTTGCAATAATTTTCCAAGTTTCCCTATGGAAACGAAGTCACAATTAGATACTGGAGCTGGTTGCGTTTCTACCAAATTTTCAGCGATGGACCATCTTTCAAGTCATTCCCTAATATTTTTATTCATCATGCAGTTACTTCCCTGTTTAAGTAAATCTAACAAAAATGCACTTTCTGCAGAAGCCACTTTGACAAAATCTGCAATAGTATCTTCTGCCACATCATCATGAAATTTATTTGATTTATCCATGAGTGTTTTACATGGATTTATTATGCATTTCCACGAAGCTTTGCAAAGCAACTTTAAAGATTTTACAGCTTGCATAACACATGATATTATCTCAGGTTTAGTTTTAACTTTCAAATCAAAAGAATTTTACTCAAAGTAATCTTATAATATAAAAGATAATCTTATAATATACCTAAGAGGAGTGAATGAACCAAGTTTTATATTATGAGAAGTGAAGTGAGAGTGAAGTTTGATTTTGTAGTTAGCTTCATAAAGCTATTTTTTAATTCTCAGTTAGGGGTTAGCTCTGATTTTCAAATCAAAAGGATTTTACTCAAAATAATCTTATAATAATATCAAAAGAACTTTATCTTTTAGCTGTAGCATACTACTAAAGATAAGGCTTTATTCCTTAGTTTTATATATACTTATTATCATTGTGTACCTTTTTTTTTCAAAAAATAATATAAAAAAGGAAAAAAGAGTGCATGCTACTGTTAATCGAGCCAATATCAAGAAGTTCAATGACTTTATACAAGAATGACGTACATATGCTATTTGAAATTTCATTGTTGCAAACAACAGCATGTCATTTAGAACTGCTGATAGAAAGCATAGAATTTTCTTCTGCCACAAGACAGTTGTGGTTGAGTCATTGAAGGAAAATTTGCCTAAGTTTGTCTACAGGTTCAAGGCTTTCAGTGACATAGTCGAACCTAATAAGGGAGAGACTAATGAATTGTTTGGTACGTGTCAATTTCTATTGTTCAAGTTTTAATATATGCTCCTTTGCTAATGTTTTATTTTGTTCTTTTTTATTTTCTTTCCCCAAAAAATACATTATTGGTGAGATTGTAGGCTATGATGGTCTGAAACTTAAGACACTATAGGGAAAGGAGATGAGTATGCTTGATATTGAGTTGCAGGATACTGAGTGAGCTTTCTTTTTCTTCTCTTTGTCTATTTACATTTTCTTTTCGTTTTTTTACATAGTGTTTTGCTTAAAGTCAAACCTTTTTTGCAGGAAAAATATTATGCCATGTACATTATGGGGGTGTATTCTGAGCAAATGTATGCTATATTTCAGTCTGAGTATTCAAAGCCACTTGTGATGATACTCCAATTTTGTCGTGTGACCAATTTCAATGGTCTAAGAGTTTCAACGGCATTTGATGTGACAAATCTTATTGTCAATGAGAATCTGAATGAGATCAATGAATTTAAAGCTAGGTCTAATATTGTATTGGAATTGCAAGTAGTACGCATATTAGATGTTCTTCTATCATAACTTCTCAACTGACATTTTGTAGACTTGGTGATAGAATTGATGGAGGATCGAGAAGGATTAGTTTAATCTCTACATCCGTGAAGAGTGTTACTTGTGAGATTGCAAGTGGAATGGTTGAATTTCGAGATCTCTCTCAATTGTGTGAGAACAATGAGGTGGTATAACTACTCTATAATCCTAGCTTCATTAACTTAAATACTAATGAATAATTGATTTTTTGTGTTTGTTACTTTGTAATTTTTTTTTATTTTTTTTTTTGTTAGGTTGGAAGTTTCTATGTATGTGCTAAGATTGTTACAGTTGAGAGTCTATCTGAATGGTTTTATCTAGCATGTTCGAAGTATTTTAAAAATGTGAATAGTGTTGGAGAGCGTTATTATTGTGGTAAGTACGATTGTTTTGACACCTCTGCACAAGCAAGGTTGGCCTAAACATCCCTTGCAAAATATCATTCAATACATATGTTCGATTCTATTTGTGTGGCAGTCTATGTTAAATATAACTGTGATGTTTGCAGGTACAATCTTTAGGTTAGGGTGGTAGATGGGACTTATAATACAAGTTTTTTGTTGTGAGATCGCGAGTGCGTACAACTACTTAGGAAAACTGCATCTGTGGTGAAAGAGGATATTGAGCAATTTGATACGTGTTTATTTGTATTTAATCAACCTGTCTAAGTTCCAATTCAAGATTCCACTCATTCAATACTCCACTTTATTTTTTCATGCAACGGTGTGCCGTAGAAGATTTCCCAGTTGAATTTGAGGCTTTGGTAGATAGAGAGATATTGTTTAAGGTTCAGGTCAAGATGGAAAATCTCAAGAAAAATAATGGACCTTATACTATCTTGCAATTGGTAGAAGATGCTGATTTGGTATCCAAATATAAAAAATGTCCCGAGGCTCCTCAGGTTAGAACACTTAAGCAATCCCTACACTTCAGCATTTATAGGGTGCTTATTAATTTATTAATTCATTATGAAACAATGAATTTATATAATATCTTATGTTTAGGGTTCAGACATTTATTCTAAGATGTCCAAGGCTAACGTGGATAGTGGAAAAGATTCGACATTCGGTGATGAAGCTTCTACTCCTATAAAGCCTACAGATCACACATTTCTAGAAAATGAAGGACATTCTACTTGCACTTTAAAAAGAAATCTATTGAGTGATCTTTCGTCTACTACAACTGACAAGAAATTGCGCATCGTGATTAAGGAGGATGATGACATATAAATGGCTTTTCGTTTAATGGTGTGCTTTGGAATGTTATTATGCAACTTATTAACTTTACAAAGCTATTAATGTTTTGTTGGTTGAACAGTTGATATACCATGTGATGATGCTGTATATTTAGTTCTGGTTGGTTTCTGAAACTATTGAACTTATTCAACTAAGCAGCTGATGGAGAACAGGAGGATGACATACTGGAGCAAGCGGCAACATTTTTGGACGATTGGGAGCGGAAGAAATAATCCGAGGGGCGTTTTCAACTTCAAATGGTCATATCTTTTGCATACGATATCCGTTTTTGGCCCATAAGTACTTTTCAAAAAGGTCTCGACGATCCGGATTGGACTCACCACTTCGCCGTGACATGTACTGGATTTTGACCGTTTGAGGGCGTTTACTGTGTTAAAACTACAGTTTTCTTTATTTATTTTCGATATTTTATTGTTTTGTGGGTTAGGCCCAGTCCTATGGCGGGCTTAGGGTCCATTAGGTTATTATTTAAGTTCTTCGTGTCTTATTTTAGGGTTTTGGTTGATTTCGAATAAAAGAATCATTCTCTTTCTAATAGCAATCCGTGTTTATCGATTTCTTGACAATTTTCGTAGGTGCGACCTACATCACCAGCCTTTTTTGATTAATATACTGGATAACCGTTATGTTTGGTTTTTTCGTTCATAGACATAATTTATAAAATAGGTTCACTAAAATTGAATTGCTATTCTATTATTGCTATTGTCGAAAAATTCAAATACTTTTGTTGATATTTAATGCTAATTCGTGAATAATGTCATAGATATTTGAATTCAGTACATTAAGATTATGACAAGTGTCAAAATTAATAAACACGAGATTGCTCTTAATCATTATTTTAACGACCAACAACATAACTAATAATATTTCCATATAAATTATTAGTTCTCACTTTAAAGTTAATGTAAATTTTTTTTTTCACCACGTGTAAGTTTTATAATTTTTCTTGTCATAAAAAAACAGCCCTTTATGATGGAATTTTACTATGAATAAATAAATAAATAGTTATTTGAATGTTTTGTAATCATGAAAAAATTGATTCGGTATGACTGAAAAACGAGAATATAATTAAATTATAATAAAATTCAATTGCATTATCGGAGTTAAAAACTAAGAGCTCAATCAAGAAGAAACTTTTTTACTCAATAGTATTCATTGAGAGTAAACATACGACAATCGGTGATGTGTTGCTTCCTAATTAAGATAGTAGTGATAACTTTAACATCATCATTTTAATTCTTTAAAAAGAAGAGTACAATCCCACCAGTGACATAATCATACTAAATGTATTAATCAGTATTTGTTGACTTTTAATTTGTTAAGTTACAGTAGTCACATATGGGAGTTACGACATTAGAAAATGTTCCGTTCAATTACAGAAGAAATGACACCGTTTCACCTTTTTTCCCCACTAAAAATAAGAAGTGATGAGATGTGATTTTGTAATTTTAAAGTACTTTTTTTTTAATTTTTTCCCAATATTTTTTTACTCATCATCATCATCATCATCATCATCATTTTTTTTTTTTAAGGAAGGAAAAAAAAAAAAGCATTGTGTCACTTTTTACAATTACTGTGGACCATATTTTTGTAAATGGCGACCCAATGGTAGATTTATTATTCATTTTGTTGTTTATTTTATTTTTATTTTTTGGTGAGGGAGATATATTTATTATTATGGACCAAAGATATAGATATGTATTGTGGACCAAATAATTGTACCCTCCAAAATCTGAACTTGCCTTATACCAAACCAACAAAAGCCCAATGCCCACTTTTTTTTTTCCCCAAAAAATCTCAGTCCAAGCCTTTAATCATCAATCCGATATGAATCAAAATCCTTCCCTCCCGCGCGCGTTGTATCTGTACATCGTATTGCACAGTGATTTCTTCTCATCTCTAAATCTACAATCGACGAGAGAACAACACCCAGTAATTCAGTGTAGCAAAACCGGTGTGGGTAATGGTCGCCGCTGTGCAAGAGCATGCTCGTAGGTTAGGGCTATGGTTTGAGTCCCAGTCTTCCTTCGTGTCTATTCTGCAACTTCTTGCTTTCAATTTGTATATTATTCGAGGGAATGTACTTATTCAACGTGCAGTTTAGATGCAAATGTAGATGTGTTGCAAAATCTTCACACACCTGAATTTCTGAATAGGATATGGTGTTCCGTTGTATGGAACCATGAATTGAAGCTTAAGGTTGGCACACATGTTATGTTACTGAGAAATATAGATCATTCTACTGGTTTATGTAATGAAACTAGATTGATCATTATGAGGCTTGGAAAGCACGTGCTTAACGAAAAAGTACTTGCTGGAAGCAATGCTGGTGATACTGTCCTCATTTCAAGAATGTCATCAGACCCTAGATTGCCATTTAAATTCACAAGAAAACAATATCCTGTAATTGTGTCGTATGCAATGACAATTAACAAAATTCAAAGACGATTGCTTTCTTAGGTTGGGTAAAAACGGCCAGTTTTAAGTCACGGACAATTATATGTTGTTGTTTCTACAGTGACGAGCCGAGATGGACTTAAGGTTTTAGTTTGTGATAAGGATGGTCGCCCGACAAATAAGACTACAAATCTAGTATATAAGGAAGTTTTCAACAATTTGTAATGTCTATTTTGTTCACAAATCAATGATATTTCTACCTCAAATTTGTTATTTTATATATGTATTTATGTTCTTTCTTCATTGTTTATGTATATATTGTATTAATTAAATCATGGACTACCATATATAAATTAATAAACGTATGTGTCACTAAATAACTGCAAAGTGATGTATACATAAAAGTATCATTAAATGAAGTGTCATGTATAAAAATGAATTACACACACATATATGTATTGTATGCGATAGTTTTCGTGCATTGCATGGGTGAAACGCTAGTCTTAATCTTAATCTTAATATATACAAAAGTAGAATAGTCATCACCAAAATACACACATAATTTCCCGCCAAAAAATCTTTTTAAATTTGGAAATTTTTTGCTAAAAAATAGTATATTAAATATTTTAACAATTATTATTTTACATGTGTCATTAATTGCATTGGCATCCGTGCTATGCTATTAATAACATCAAAATGTTATTTTTTCTATTTTATTATTTTTTTTAATAATTATTATATTGTTTTGAAATCGAAAAATATGTAATATATTGTCCGTAAAATCATATAAAAAATTAAAGATAAAATTCATTATATATATATATATATATATATATATATATATATATATATATATATATATATATATATATATATTCATTAATATCTAATTCATTTTAAATTGTATTATCTAAGTCCTATAATATTATCTATAATTAGTTAACTAAATTCATTTTAGTCATAGATGATTAATTTTTGTTTTTGTTTTTTCTCATCAAATTAAAATAAATAATAACTATACGAATTTTCAAAGCAAATACAATTAAGTTGGGTTAATTTTTGCAAACTTAATATTTCTTCAATTCATTCATCATTTTCACATTATTTTTATTTATTTACTGATTCTGTTCATTTTTTAATTTTTCATTATAAATTTAAACAACTAAAATATGCAAAAATATATTACAAATTTTAACAATTAGTTCATATAAATTTTATTAAACAATTGATCGGTTCGTATTTTTTATTAAAATAATAATATAACAATATGAATAAAGAAATTGTCAGTATGAAGAAAGAAGAATCAATTAATGTAACAATATTTATTAACATTAATTATTATACTTTTACAAAAACACTTGAAATTAATAATTAATGCTTAAAAAATCAAATTATACCAAAAATGTTTATTAATAATTAATGCTTAAAAAATCAAATTAGATTAAAAAAGTCTATCCTACACCCTTTTTAGGAAGAATATGATGAAGAACAATATATGAAAAGAAAAACATCAGTTTAAGGAGAATATGTAAGTTAAGTTTTGCAAGCGTATTGTATGTCGAATAAGATAAAACAATACACTCAAGCACACATAAAATGCAAAATTTAAAATGACTCTTTAACAAAACGTGTTAAATAACCTGTCATATATATTTTTATTTTCATTATTTAAAACTGCTAATAATCCCTTATCCCTTAACAGTTTACAAGCAATGCTACACAAATATTAACTCAATCCATGCTCGACATGTATGTGTGTATTTAGTCAACTCAATCAGGCTAGTGCGCTTAATAGGTGATCTCCCAACCCTCAGTGGTCAAATATTTCGCTTCCCCTCTCGTGAGATGCACATCCCCCAAAACTTATTATTTTCTCTCTAACTTGGGGTATAATTTCTAAAGTTGTTTTCTATATCACTACTTATTTCCCGCTCAAGTTTGGGTAAATTCAATCAATAATAACCACTATCTGGATCCGTGACAATTCTCCTTTATTTTGAGCGCCCCAACCTTCAAGTATCCACTAGGTAATTCAAACTCACTAGTCATCTCAATCCCCTTATGCAACTTATCAACTAAATTCTAAATCATGCATTACCTTTCTCCATTAAGTCTTTAGAAGACCCCTGTAACGAGCTTTAGGCCGATGGCTCCCAAGTCAGTTGACTTTAGGGCACCAAGTTTTGAAATACCCTTACTGGCTTAATGACTCGAGTCAACTAGACTCCGAAGAAAAGTGTCAAGTGTATGCAATATCCTATCAATATTTTTTTTCTTTCTTTTTTCTTTCTCTTTTTTTTTTTAACTTCTTTTTTTTTTTTTACTTTTTTTTCCTTTTTTTTTTTTTTTTTTTTTTGAATAAAATAAATCTAAATGAATTACCTCTCTCTCTCTTAAGCTTTCTAGATGACCCCTGTAACGAGCTTTAGACCGATGGCTCCCAAGTCAGTTGACTTTAGGGCACCAGATTTTTAAATATCCCTATGGGCTTATTCACTTGAGTCAAAAAGGCTACAAAGAGGGGTAAAGTATGCATGCATGTCCCTACTTATACAATAATTTTAAAAATGGGAATTAGACTACCAGCATTTGGTCATTACCTAGTTTCCACCTATCAGTCAAGATCACTCCACACATAGTTTTTGCACACATGGAATCAACACATCCTCAAATAATGACTACTACTAGTTCTACTCCCCCAAACTTATCTATCTAATAGGTCAAGTGATTGAGTAGTATATTTTTTCTTGGGAATGTATTCTTAGTTCCATACTAACAAACTATTTTCTATTCAAGTGCCACCTATATGCGCAATAATCAAGTTGACCACGACATTGTCCTCAATGTCTTAAGGCAAAAGTAAGAATATAAGGGGTGGGGAAGAAAAGGAAGAAGGTACTCCCGATTTTTCCTGTGAAATGTGTGAGGCACCATGGGTGATGGCTAGACAATCTTTTTTTTTTTTTATGCTCTTCTCTTGATTGATGATGATTTGAATGATCCACGACGTCATGTTCCTGCATATAGCAACATTAAATATCACTCAACCTAGAATATGTGTTACTTAGCTCAAACAATCAAAATAACCAACAATAACTTCAATGGCCAAAGGGAGAAACATAATTGGATGATGATACCTTATAAAATCAAATCAATAAAATTACTAAGCCTATATTCTGGAAAGCAACATAACTAAAAGCAATAAAACTTAAGTAAATAAATAAAAGGGAAAGAAAATTGGGTTGCCTTCTAATAAGTGCCGTTTATAGTCTAAAGCTTGACTTATGATGAGATCGTTCAAGGAACTTTAAAGAAAGTTTTTGATGACTTGCTTTGCTTGTGTCGGTTGAATTTTTGCCAGTCTTCATTTTTCTCCAACAGTTCACGTTGCCTCTGTCCTTAAAGTATATCATGACTTCTCCACTCGATTCGAACTTCAATATATAAATTTCAATCATCTCGTCAGTGTTAATGACGAAATCAATTATTATGCAGTCAATGGAGTCAGAGAGTTGCTTAGTAAGTTCAACATCACTCACTATCACCTTTTTTGTTTGCTCTATTGTGATCAACTCCTCCTTCTTCACTTGATCATCTTCTTTAATTGAAGTTTCCTCGAGTTCAATGTTCGGATCTAGATTTGTTGACAATGAGACCATGACTTCTTCTTGGAAAATATTTTCCTCGTGTTGTATTTGTTGTAAGCCCAGTTGAGGTGATTCCCTTACTTCATGCCCATTTACTCTCGATGGAAGGATTATATATTTACGGGTAAGTTATGCACATCAAATTCAGGTGAGAAAACAATGCAGATGGTAAGTCGCCAAGGGCAGCTTCATCAATTTCATATTCAGCTTTTATTTCTCTTAGTCGCTGTCCTATGATATAATCTCCCAGCAACATATGTCTATCTTCATTTCCTAGAGCTTTCAAATAGTATTCCCTTATGAAGAAATCACATACAGACATTTTATCGAAGTCAACTCCAGCCATCTCGAACATCTCTTAAACCTAAAAGCAAATAAAATAGTGAAAGAACTGAAATAAACTAAAAATAATAAAATTAAAGTCCGAATTAGTGAAAGTAATATAAAAATAAATTTAAACTACAATCCCATACAACGGCGCCAAAAATTTGTTCGAGTAAAATCTCCCAAGTGCACCGGTCGCACAAGTAATAAAGTGGATTATGAGTCCGTGTAACATTCCCACGAGGATTGAGATAAATTATATTTTAGATTACTAACCCTCATCGAACGGAAAAATAATTAAGAAATACAAAAGAAGCGATTTTGTTATGTTTGAATAAAACTAAAATTACAAATATGAAAAGTGAGGATTTTAAATATATGGAGGGAATGTATTGGAATCTGAATCCACCTAGTGTTATCCATTTCAATTCTCGATTTTCTAATTTTAGCTCATTTATGCATTCGTGCATATCGATAAAGCTAATATATTTAATTTTCTTTTCCAAGACAAATTAAACCTACCATAAACACGACCCGAATCTAATCCTAGTCTGAATGCGAATGTTCATAATGCATTAATCAACAATTTATCAAATAGATTGCACACGTCATATTGTTATTCCTAACATAAAGTGTTCGTGTGTTTATCCTGCCGCGTTCTAAACCTATTGTGACTTTTCCGAGACTACAACAAGCAACTAACTATCCAATTTGTGATCAAGCAATTAAATAATTCAATGAAAATGCAAGAATAAATCAAGAAACGCATTAAATTATTAAATTATCAATCTCGAATTAAAACAAATAAAAAATAGGGTTCATCTCATTCAATACATAAAGGAATTAATCTAGCATATTAATTGATGAATAATCAATATAACAATTAGTAAACATCACCCGGTTAATCCCAAAAATCTGCCTTTCTTTGTCTCTTCCCCAACTGGCGTGCAATAGAGGTCTTCTCCAGTTTAATTCCAACCGAAACCTCCCACTTATTTCCACCAAAATAATCGAATTCTGATTCTCTATCACCACGAAACAAGCCGACCAGCACCTCCTCAATTAATTGATCACAGCCGCCAAACTCCTTTTTAACCCACCAAAGAGTCTCCAATTTAATTCCAAGCCAACTCCTTTCTTAATCCACTAGTAGGCTATTTTTGTATAATATACCTCTTAATTCCAACCTCTCTCCTTCCAACTAAAACTCTCGGCTGCCTCCAATTCCTTCTCTCTATCCAACACTTTCTTTATTCCACCAAGAATTCCACTCCCAGCCTACTTCTCTCTCCTCTTGCCGAGTCCTAACAATTCATGCCAAAAAATAGGAGTCTTCGTGTTTAAGGCCCAATTATAATTAGGTTGTAGGTTTTGCTTTTGCTTTTGAGACCTCAATTTTTTCAAATAATTTAAGTTGGTGCTTGAGTCTTTAATTGTATAGTCCATGTCTTTATTTATGAATTGTTTGCAATGTAATCATTTTTTGTACGATTTTAATCCATTTTCTTCGTTTTGTCTTCAAACGCGTTCAAATTCGAGTTTTTCCTAAAACAAACAAGATAAATACATAATTAGCAATATCGCATCTTAAAACAGTTATAATTATCCAAATTTAAAGTCAAAATAAGTACGAAAAACGTACTTATCAGGAGACGTGGTGTACCCCATGTGGAAGGAAGGCAAACACAAAGTAAAAGTAAGGCAAGGGAAGTATCTACCATGGAAGGGAAGTATCTACCATGGAAGGAAGACTTGACCATAACATCATCAATTTGGGTGATAGGGTTGAATCTCTTGAGGACTCCATTGATTCATTGGAACGCCATATTCTTGGAAAGATAGAAATTCTCCAAGAAAATATCCAAAAAGTGATGGACAGGCAAGCATCTATGAGGGATGATGTTCAAGTTATGGGAACTGGACATGAGGCTTTGAGGGGGGACTTTGGCCATCTCTAAGCTAGAGTCTTAGACGCAGTTTCTACCATGAGAGGGTAGATTAACCAGTTTGCTATCATGATGGAGAAAATGAACCTTGAGCTCAATCAATACAAACAATCTACGACGGGGTCAAGCGAAGGTTCCGCTGCAAGAGTGGCAACCTCAAGGTTTGAATATCCAAAACCCAAATATTTTGATGGCCGGAGAGACGCCAAGGATATCGAAAATTTCCTTTGGCAAATGGAATTATATTTTGATGGCGTAAGTATCCGTGACGATACCATGAAGGTTCATACGGCAACCATGTACCATTCTGACACCGCTTCCTTATGGTGGCATCAAAAGCATGGGGAGATCGAGAAAGGTACTTGCAAAGTGGATACTTGAGAAGAATTCAAAAGGGAGTTAAAGAGACAGTTTTATCTGGAGAACGTAGTCTATGAAGCACGAAAGAAATTACAGGAACTGAAACAAAGGGGATCTATTCGTGAATATGTTAAAGAATTCATGACCCGTATGCTTCAAATCCCTACTATGTCAGAAGATATGTTAATATTCTACTTCCTAGATGGATGTAACAATTGGATGCGTCAAGAATCACAAAGGCGGGATATTAAAACCGTGGATGAAGCTATTGTTGTAGTTGAATCCTTGATGGAATTCCAAAAAAGTTTAGAACCATAAGTGAGGACCCAAAACTACTAAAGGAAATTTTAGTGAGGATGGGGAAGAAGTCCAAAATGATATACGAGGTAAGATGGATTGGAAGCCTACTTACAAGAATAATGGTAATAGGCAAAACCAATGGCCGAAGAACTATGAGAATAAACATAATTTTACTCCTCATAGTTGTCTTATGTGCGGAGGACCTCATTTCATGTGGGATTGTCCAAAACGTGACTCATTGGCCTCTATGTTGGAAACACAAGTGGAGCCATCCGATAGTAACCAAGGGATGGAGGATGTATGGATGGGTTTGTTACAACTCCTAAATTCCCTTAATGCCAAAATCGTTCATGAGGTGAACGGAGAAAAATGGTTGATGTATGTGCAGGCCTTAGTGAATGGTCAGAAAGCACAAGAACTCATATATACGGGTGCTACTCACAACTTCATCACGAAAGATGAAGCGAGAAGGTTGGGATTAAGTGTTCATCGAGGTGGTGGACTACTTAAGATGATGAATGTAGCAGTGAGCCGTTAACTAGTGTTGTTCGTTGTGAATTACATCTTGGGACAAGGCGTGGACTAGTGGATTTTTTAGTTGCACCCCAATGGATGATTTCAGATTAGTGTTGGGATTGGATTTCTTGAGGAAAGTAAATGCCACCCCGATGCCTTCATTCGAATCCGTTTGCATATTGATGAAGGAGTCTCCATGTATGATCCCTTTAATTTTCGTGGGGACAGAAATAAAACAATTTTCGATTATGGTGTTAGCCGAAGACCGTGAGGCATTGCTACAAAAATCATAAAATGGGTGCAGTGATGTTGGGAACTTCATAAGCAGTGTGAAGCAATGGCCGGTAGAGCTGTCCATCCAAGGAACAAATGCGTGGTGCATAGGGTGAAGGTGTCAAAGAAATTACAATTGGGGGAGTCGTCCATCCGAGGAATCGATGCGTGGTGCATGGGGTGAAGGGTAATGTCAAAAGTGGTAAGTATGGATTACTATGGGATGAGGCGAGTGGACACCGTGGACTCTATTCCATCAAGGGGATGATGCCAAATTTGTTGAGTACCCATTTTCTTGAGAAGGAATGCAATGTGAGTATGAAGAACCATGTGAGGTGCATGGGACGTCCGCTACGAGGGCGTTAACGGATTGAGTGGGGGAGTGAGTCACTAGATGCTTAAAATCTCATTTCACGGTGGCTGATCAAGTTTATTAAATCTTTATATATATAAAAGTAGAAGTGAGGAGAGAGAGTCATTTTGGAGAGAAAATTGCATTTAATGACTCTCTCTCCTCACTTCTATATTTATATATAAAAATAAATAAATAAAAGATAAAGATTTTGTGTACTTCTAGAAAGAAATTTTTAATTAACATTTTAAAGTAACATTGTGACATGATGCACATACATTGGGTGATGAAAAACTAAGTAGTGGGGTAGTTATTTATACCATCCAATATATTTTTGACATGTCACAATGTCAATTAAAAACGTCCCTCTAGAATTATTCAAAGATTTTTGTAGGAAAAATTATTATTTATTACATATTTAGTAAGAATTGTAATAAATGTACTATGTGAAAATGTGTAACAATGAAAATTTGAAAAAATTAGATTAATATATTTGAACATAAATAATGATATCTATATAAATGTGTTATGTAGAAAATGAAAAAATTGGATTAATATATTTGAACATAAATAAATGTGATATCTATTTAAATGTGTTACATAGGAAATAAAAAAATTATATTAATATATTTGAATATAAATAAATATCATATCTATGTAAATGTGTTCCATTGAAAATGAAAATATTGGATTAATATATATATGTAAATAAATAAATACATGATATATAAATTTATTTAAGTTTGAAATGAAAATTTTAAATCAATATATTTTAAAAATAAATAAATAAAATTATTAAAATTTTACTTCATAATATGTCAATAAATGAGTAGGTTCTTCAATAACCATATTACAAAAATAATTAATTATTTGCTCTCAACATTTTACCACCAATGATAAATTAATAAAAAATTTAATCATTTTATCATTTTGACAAAAATTGGTATGTTTAAAAAATAAGGAAAAATAATAAAATTAATTAAAAATTATAACATATTAAAAGGAAAATATGTGATAAGGTGGGCAAATTTTTTGAGAAAAAACGTAAATAAAAGTTAAAAGAAATTTTATATAAAAAATTAATTAAGTGCCAAATTTTGAATGGCGAGGTACACTGAGTGTACATGCAGAATTTTCTATTTTGATTAATTTTTTTAAAAAAGTTTCAAATTCAATAACACGTGTTATGTAGGAAATGAAAAAATTGGATTAATATATTTGAATATAAATAAATGTCATATCATTTCTATGTAAATGTGTTACATTGAAAATGAATAACTTGGATTAATATATTTTAAAATAAATAAATAAATGATATATATAAATTTGTTAAGTTAGAAATGAAAAAAATTGAATTAATATATTTTGAAAATAAATAAATAGAATTATTAAAATTTTACTTTCTATTATATCAATAAATGAGTAGGCTCTTCAATACGCATATTAAAAAAATAATTAATTATTTTTTATCAACTTTTTAACCATACGTATTTTCTTTCTCCAATTTTTAGCAATTACTTTTTACCTCAAAATCATAAATAAACAAGTTTATAAACTAAAAATTACCAAACGGAGGCTTTATCATTTCACAATTTTGACAAAAATTGACATGTTTAAAAAATAAGGAAAAATAAAATATATTAATTAATATATTGGATTTCAAATAAAATATATGTAAGCAACACATTAAAAAAATATAGTTAATAAAAAATTATAACATATTAAAGGAAAATAGGTGATGAGGTGGGCAAATTTTCAGAAAAAAACGTAATTTAAAGTAAAAAAAAAAATTATATAAAAAATTTAAACGAGTGTCAAATTTTGAATGGCGTGGTATACTTAGTGTACAGGTATCATTTTTTATTTTGAATATTTTTGTTTTTTTAAAGTTTAAAATTGAATAACATTTTTTATTGAAATTATTTTAAATTATATTTTTTATTTGATATGATTGAATCAAGATATTTTCAAACTTATGATTTAAAATTAAAAATTATATATTACGTGCATCGTACGGGTAATCAACTAGTTCTAACTTAAGGTTAGAAGTCCAAGAAAATAGGTGTGTGCTAGGACGCTTCTTAGTTGCAGTCAGGATGTCAAGACATCAACCTGGAGATGTCATGAAAATAGGGTATCGTGGTTGGAAAAAGCAGCTTGCAATTGGTGACTCAAGTTGGATATGGGCAGGCCATGCTTGCCACCTTACCTTTATACTTCATCGAATTCAAGCTTTGTAGAAGCGTGCTTATTTCAATCTTATCTTTTTTTGCAAAATGCTTTTCAATTTTGGCAAGGAATTTCTTAGCATTAGTTACCTCCTCAAATACTGCGCCCCTAAAGGCTTTCGGAATGCCGTGCTTAATGATCATTAGACTCATGCGATTTGAGCATTCCCACTTAAATTCCTCCTGTCATTAGGTGAACTTGCATCCGTAGGAGGAGAGGGTTGCTCAATCCTTAGAGCAAGGTCGAGATCCATTCAACCAAGAACAATTAGAGTGTTCTCTTTCCAATCATTGAAGTTTGACCCATTAAGCATGGGGATTGAATTAATATTTTTGGATATTGTAGTAGCAGGTGAAGTAACTGTACAGAGAATAAGATGAAAAATGGCTTACATTAGTACCTTATTATGCAACAAATAATTTCAAATAATAGTAGGGCCCATCACAAGATTCCTAGCACAATATCAATATTTAGTATTTGGACAAAAATATTGACTTGTAAGTGGTACTCTCGATATAGCAATCAAACACGGACAATAAGACATGTAAACCAATAAACATTTCTTTGGAACGATTTATTGATCATGATTAAACTAAATAATCATCATGTGTTTATCACTACAGGTGTATGTAAAATTCGTGTCAAACATTGACCTTCCTTTGGGCCGATCAATATCCAAATGAACAATACATACACAAAATTTTTAATATTCTAAGTTAATTAATTTCCATAAGAGAGGTTGCTTTGGCAACGTAATGCTTCAATCAATTCACTTTGGAATATTACATTTCTCAAAAAAGTCTGTCATACCAAAATTTGAACCTGAATTGTCTGTTTCTGCATATATTTAAGACTTTAGAATTTAAATTATAAAATTCAATACTTTAGAATTAAGTAATCATTAAATTGGAAGGTAATTTAATTAAACTTGGATGGCCAATTTAAAAGATTTAAGCTTGAAGGACTTAATTGCAATTTTTCAAAACTTTAGTAGCCAATTTACTAAAATCTCAAACTTTAGGGACTGAATCATAAAATTCAGAACATTAAAAAGCCAACTTAAATGATTACATAACTTTGGGGGGCTCAATATTAAATTAGAAGAATCAAGCAAGGACTGAACTTTATATTTCAAAAAACCAATGGGGACCGGAGGTGCAAATGTTCGATATTTACCAAAATTGCACAAAATAGTCCTTGAAATCTCCTAATTTTCAACTCAAGTCCCTTCTCCAAAATCTGATTTTTACACCAGTTAGGGTTTTCTTTAACCTTAATCGCCGCCTCACGATTCGAAGAACGCGACACCACTACCAGTGGTTTCAACTGCTTGTAGTGCCATTCCCTACACTGCACTGCTGCATTGCATGGCGTAGTGCCACGCGCAGTACCAACTAGTGCTACTTGCAGTGCCCGACCAGTCAGTGGCGGATCCACCGTGCGGCGAGCTAGCACGGCCGCGCTAGCTGGCCGCCGGCCGACTGCCAGTTGTGCCCCAAAAATTAATGACACCCCAACCCATTTCAGGCATACCCCAGTCAGATCCCCAAGTTCCCAACCCATGAAAGTTAAAACTTCAAGCCCTCGACAGTTCCCTCCGACCTCCCTAGCCCAGCTCCGCTCCTTGCGATACCGTTCGACAACCGCTCCAGCTCCGACCTCCAGTCGCGCGTCCTCTCTTGCGTGACCGCTTCTGCCCTCCTCGCAGCAACTCTCCCCTCTCGCCTCTAGGTAATTTGTAAATTGTAATTATTTGGTTTTGTAATTTGTATATTTAGTAATTTCTAAGTTCCAATCAATAATAGTGATTCTTGATTTCTCAATTTCTAACTTCTAAGGACACTACCCACTTAGAGCCAGTGCCACTTCCCGTGCTACCAGTGCTACGGTCAAATTCTTGATCTTTTCTCAATTTCTCATTTTAATTCTCAGGTACTGAGGCTAACCCTTATTCATTATGATTGAAGTTTTATTTGAAAATCATGCATAAATGTTATTTTTTTGTTTTTGCAATGTGGGTCACTTGTGAACCTTATATTCATCTTGCGTGAATTTGAATTTTGATTATTTTAATTTGGTGAATATTGGATATTTGGATTTGTGAATTGTGATTGTTGAAATTTTGTGAATATTAGATTTTTGAATTTGTGTTGTGTTGTGTTTTGGCTTCCCCAAACTATTGCCGAGAGAAAAGATAAGAAACCACTTCTATGATCTATTCGGGATTCAATGGTGATAGAATCGTGATAGAATATGATAGAAGTTGATTCAATGGTGATAGAATCATGATAGAATGTGATAGATAGAATACTGATAGAATCCGAATAGAAACACTATACATAGAAAAGCTTAATACAAACAAAGAAGCTTAATACAAACAAAGAAAAAGGAGTTAATACAAACAAAGAAGCTTAATACAAACAAAGAAAAAGGAGGATCAACATCAATTCTAATTTGTTTGGAATCAAGAGATTTTAAGGAATCATTTTCTTACAATTTGGTTTATTAAATATTTGTTTAGGTGTATTTCTATATTGATTTATTAATTTTTAATATTATTTAATTTAGTAAACAATCTTGTGGACTGTTGTCCTGGCACTGCCGACCACGCATCCAGTAGATGTGTCGACTACTGTGGTCGCTGGCTGAATCCACAAGATTCCCACACCGAATCTGAAACCGAACATCACATATACAAATTCCCAACTCTTAATTCAACAAAAATTTCCACTAATACCTCTATCCAATTCGAAAAATCAATTTATAGATTCAAAATCAATCGATTAAATTCATAATAAGAAACTGACAGATGAATATTCATATACATCAATTTTCGAAATCCAAAAATTCGCATATACATACACACAGAAACTATCTATTTGGTTGAAACCCAAATTCATATATCCAATTTCAATATGCATGATGTATCCATTATCAAGGGTGGGGAACCAAGAGGATCAGGTCAGAAAGAAAGAGGCTGAAGAAGAAGACCACCAACGAAATTAACTGAAGTTGAAATTCTGATCTTAACTGGAAACGGTGTCGTTTGCTTTAAGAATAAATTTTTATTTGTTTTTTTATTCTATTTACGTTTTCTCTCGCAGTTACAATTTTAGACACACGACTTTGTCTATTAGCTGGAATATAACATAGCTGCTGCGTGAGATGAAGTGTAATCTAACATTTTCAGTTGCTTTGTTCAGAAATTATCTTCACATTTCCTCATCTCTTTCTTCTTATTTTATCTGTTTAATTCCCCCTCCCCTTTTATTTTGTTTATTCAGGTTGAATCTCAGCTCACTTGAGCGGAATTTAATCGGTTCGAATGTAGAAAGCGATGGTGCAGTTGCTGTCAGGGCTCCGATCGTAACAGTTACTACTCTAGTTTGTAAGATGGACACATGTTGAGGATCCTGAAGAGTTGATTTCCCAGTAAGTAACTGCAGCACTGACATAGCTTGATCACCTAATTTCCTCTTCAATAGATATACATGGAACACAGGGTGGATCTTTGCCCCAATAGGTAGAGCCAACTGATATGCCACCGGACCTATCTTCTTTGTAATTTGATAAGGCCCATAGCACCTTGCACTCAGCTTGTGGTGATGTCTCTATTCCACTGATTGCTGGGTGTAAGGGTGTAACTTAAGATAGACCCACTCTCCTTCCTCAAATGATCTTTCTGTTCTCTTTTTATCAGCAAAGACTTTCATGCGCGCTCTAGCTTGTGCAAGATTATCTTTCAGTTGTTGATCTAACTTGTAACGATTCTGAAGATCTTCTACAGCTGCAACATTAGATTGTTGATAGGGGCCTAATGATAACTGTGGTGGTTTGATCCCATATAGTGCTTCAAACAGAGTCATTCTAATAGCAGTGTGATAGGAGGTGTTATACCACCACTCAGCCAGTGATACCCATTTTCCCCTCTGTTTAGGCTGTTGGTAAGTCATACACCTGATGTACATATCCAGACACTAGTTCAGCCTTTCAGTCTGTCTGTCCGTTTGAGGATGGTAGGATGAGCTAAGATGAAGCTGTGTACCTACTAGCTTGAATAGTTCTTGCCAAAATTTGCTAGTGAAGATCTTGTCCCTGTCAGAGATGATGCTCTGAGGCATCCCATGTAACTTGAAAATAGAATCCAAGGAAATTCTTGCCACTGTTATCGCTGTAAATGGATGAGAAAGTGCCACAAAGTGCCCAAATTTGGTGAACCTATCTACCACCACTAAGATGGTGTCTTCACATTGCAGCACTTTAGTTTTGATGTCTTGGTTCATGCCTGGCCAATAAAAGTGTTGCTTGGCTCTATATATGCTAGTGTGTATGCCTGAATGCCCTCCTTCAGACGATCCATGAATGTTATGAATTAATTTGGATCTTATGTTGCCACCCTTTCCAATATACATCCTTCCCTTGAACTTTAGGATGCTATTACTATAGGAGAAGTTAGGGTCAGATTCTGGGTGTAGGAGTAATGATTGAATCTTTTCTTCAGCAAAAGGATCCTCCTTGTAGCTCACAATGACCTCTTGTATCCAATCCAGTGTCACAGTAGATATTTCTGTACAAACTGGCCCATCTTCGTGTTTTCTTGATAATGCATCTACCACTATGTTGTCAGCCCCCCTTTTATACATGATCTCATAGCTAAGGCCTAGTAGTTTGGTAAGCCATTTTTGCTGGAGTGTGGTGGTGATCCTCTGTTCTAGCAGGTATTTGAGAGATTGGTGATCAGTCTTGATGATGAAGTGGTGACCTTCTAAGTAATGCCACCATTTACTCACAGTTGTGACCAAGGCCAGTAGTTCTTTTTCGTATATGGACATCCCCATGTTCTTGATACTAATTTCCTTTCTCAGATAGGCCAAAGGTCTTCTACCTTGCATCAAAACAGCACCAATTCCTCCTTAGCAAGCATCAGTCTCTATAATGAATGGCTTGGTTAAATCTGGGAGAGCCAATACAGGTGTGGGACTCATAGCCTACTTCAGTTTTTCAAATGCTAGTTCTCCATCTTCAGTCCAGTGGTAATTGTCCTTCTTACATGTCTGTCAAAGGTTTGGCTATAGTACCATAATCTTTGACAAATTTTCTTTGGTAACCAGTCAAGCCTAGGAAACCTCTCAATTGTTTGATGTTCTTAGGTTTAGCCCAAATTACATTCCCTCTATCTTTTGGGGATCAGCGGAAACCCCCTGATAGCTGATGATGTGGCCTAAATATTCAACTTGTGACTGCCCAAAGCTACATTTGGACCTCTTGACATAAAGCTGATGATGTTGCAGGATCTCCATTACCACTTTCAGATTTTGCTCGTGGCTGGCTAAATCAGGGCTGTATATTAGGATGTCATCGAAGAACACTAGGACAAACTTCCTCAACTGATCTTTAAACACCACATTCATGAGGCTTTGAAAGGTAGCCGGAGCATTTGTGAGTTCTAAAGGGCATAACCTTGAACTCATAAAGCCCTTGATGAGTTTTGAAAGTAGTCTTATGAATATCCTTTTCAGTGACCCTGGTTTGATGATAGCCGGCTCTAAGGTCTATCTTTGAAAAGAACTGGGCACCTTGAAGTTCATCCAAAAGCTCATCAATAAGTGGCATGGGAAACTTATCTTTGACTGTCAAACTATTCAGCTGTCTGTAGTCAACGTAAAACCTCCAAGAGCCATCTTTTTTCTTGACCAGCAAATAGGAGAAGCAAAAGGGCTGTTGCTGTTTTGAATAATCTCAGAATCCAACATTTCCTTGACCAATTTCTCGATTTCTGATTTCTGAATGAAAGGGGGCACCTGTAAGGTCTGATCTTAAATGGCTGTGATCCCTCCTTAAGAGGAATGTGATGGTCGCGTGACCTTGGAGGGGGCAGGCACTTAGGTTCTTCAAATACTGCTGAGAATTCTTGAATGATGTCCCGGATCTGATCAGGAATCTGCTCTTTTTTCCCTCCTTTCCTAATTGAATACATTTGTCCCACTTCCCCATATGTATTCTTAATAAATAGATTTTCCACCTCCTGTACTTCCATCATCTTCACTGGACATTTTGGTGGCTCATTCCTTAACTCCACTTTCTCCCTGTTTGATTTAAACTTCACATATCCTTGCACAAAATCAAAAAGAATAGGTCCAAATTGGCCCATCCAGTCAACCCCTAGCACCATGTCACTGCCACCCAATTATTGTTTCCCCAGTTTGAACAGAAATTCCCAGTCCTGCATTCTCCATACTAGTGGCTGGCAGATAGCCCTGCTCTCCAGTTTATCCCCATTAGGTACCCTAACGACCATGGTGTTGGTTGCATCAGTGGTAACATTTAGTTCCTTGATCAGCCTCTCGTCCACAAAGCTTAGGGTGCTCCCACTATCAATAAGTATTGATATCTTCCCGCTCTTCATCAAACAGGGACTCAGATAGTTTGGGGTTTCAGATTTCCAGCCAGTGCATTAATAGTTATTTCCATAAATTCTTCATTCTCCTGTCCCCCCTCAGAATCAGATTCTACAGGTGCTTTAGGGCCATTATCTTCCTCTTCATCCACCAAAATGAAATTCAATGACCTGTTCTTGCATACATGGCCAGGGGTGTATTTTTCATGACATTAGTAACATAGTCCTAGGGGTAATGGCTTTATAGTTGTTGGGTGGTTTATTGGTTTTTGGCCAGGGTTCTTTAGTTTTGGAATCTTTAGGAGGTTTGGAAGGGTGGGGGTTCCACTTGTTGGGTGTAGAGCTCTTTGGTCTTTGGAACTTATTAATGGCTTGTATGGTGGTTTCTTGCAGGCTGGCTACTTCGAAGGTTTTGGCTAAGTTGGTTGGCTTCATCATTTTAACCATTAACTTAATCTCCCCTTTTAAGCTACTAGTGAATACAGACACATAATAGGATTCTGGTACCAATGGTAGAGCTAGCATCACTTGAGCCTTAAGTTCCTCAAACTTCTCCTGATACTCAGCTACGGTCCCTAGCTGTTTGATTTTACTAAAGGACTCCACCACCTCTTCCCTAGTATTTTCTGCAAACCTCCTGCACAGTGCTTCTGTAAAGGAGTTCCAATCAGCCCCAGGATGACTCGCAATAAACCCATCAAACTAGATGTCTTCCTTCCCTTTCAAGTACATCTCTGTCACTCCAAGTCTAAGTTCATCCGGTATTTGATGCAATTGGAAATACTTCTTGGTCTTTCGCACCCATTCTCTAGGTCCTTCTCCTCCAAAATGAGGAAAGTCAATTTTAGGTAGTCTATTATTTCCCTCAAAATCTCCCCTGGTATTAACACTATTCTCCTTGCTGCTAGCCCCTGGCGTAAACAACCCACTCTCAGAATTCAAATTAATTACCTCATTTTCTTCCCCCTTGTTTTTCTGCCTTGACTTGAGGTCAGCAGATATCTGGGCTACCATCACCATCAACTTCTCATGTTTTTTGTTCAAATCAAAAACTGTATCATCAACTCTCTCCTGTCGATGCCCAAATACTTGGAGTTTTTGATCGGAGGAATCAAGTTTATTCTCTATTTTGCTGGTAACGGCTTTAAAAGTGGCACCTAAATCAGCTATCTCCAAATCCAATTTCTTCAGGTGCTCATCACAACGGAAATCCCAGTAAAAAACGCCTACTCTAATACCACATGTTACAGTCGGGGAGCCCCGACAAAAATTGCACCACCACTTTCTTCACTCGAACTGATTAAATTCAGCTCAAGTGAGCTGAGATTCAACTCAAATAAACAAAATAGAAGGGGAGGGGGAATTAAACAAATAAAATAAGAAGAAGGAGATGAGGAAATGTGAAGATAATTTCTTAACAACTGAAAATGGCAGATTACACTTCATCTAGGTATGTCAACGAGCCGAGCCGAGCCGAGCCGAGGGCCGAACATCAAGACTCGAGCTTGGCTCGCGCTTTTTAGGACTGAGCTTTTTTTGGCCTGAGCCGAGCCGAGCCAAAGCTCGGCCAAAAAATTGAGGCTCGGCTCGAGCTTCAACGAGCCGAGCCGAGCCGGGCCGGCCCGTTTTTTTCCTTTTTATATATATATATATATATAATACGGCGAATGAATATGTATTATATTTGTAATTACTTAAATGAATTATACACAATAAATGTAGTTAAAATATCAAACATAAGATTTAATAAAAATGTAAACGTAGATTTCGGACCAAATTACTTAAATGAATATGTTTTACGGGCCAAATTGGCCCGCCCCACGGGCCGGGCCGTGTGGCTCGGCGGGCCACACGGGCCGGCCCCGGCTCGAGCCCAGTGAGCATTTTTGAGCTCGGCCCGAGCTTCGGCTCGATCCTACGAGCCTCGAGCCGAGCTTTGCCCGAGCTTTTAACGAGCCGAGCCCGAGCTACTCGAGCCGACGAGCCGTTTTGACACGCCTAGACTTCATCTCACACAGCAGTTGGGTTATATTCCAGCTAATAGACAAAGTCGTGTTTCTAAAATTGTAACTGAGAAAAAACGTAAATAGAATAAAAAAAACAAATAAAATTTATTCTTAAAGTAAACGACACCGTTTTCCAGCTGAGATAAAAATCTCAACTTCAGTTAATTACATTGGTGGTCTTCTTCTTCAGCCTCTTTCTTTATGACCTGATCCTCTTGGTTCCTCACCCTTGATAGTAATACGCAAAATCGAACAGCACTAAAATGGTTAATTAAATGGTCAGATCTTTCTCTCGAAAGTGCAACTTGGGAAGATGCGAACTGGATTCATGCTAAATTCCCTTCTTGTCGATCTTGGGGACAAGATCAAGGTGAGGGGGAGGGTTATCAAGGGTAGGGAACCAAGAGGATCAGGCTGAAGAAGAAGACCACCGAAGAAATTAACTGAAGTTGAAATTCCGATCTCAACTAGAAACGGTGTCGATTGCTTTAAGAATAAATTTTATTAGTTTTTTATTTTATTTACGTTTTCTCTCAGTTACAATTTTAGAAACACGACTTTGTCTATTAGTTGGAATCTAGTCCAGCTGCTGCATGAGATGAAGTGTAATCTGACATTTTCAATTGCTTTGTTAAGAAATTATCTTCACATTTCCTCATCTCCTTCTTATTTTATCTGTTTAATCCCCCTCCTTCTATTTTGTTTATTCGAGTTGAATCTTAGCTCACTAGAGCTAAATTTATTCAGTTCGAGTGAAGAAAGTGGTGGTGCAGTTGCTGTCAGCGCTCCGATTGTAACATCCATAACTAGCGTATTCATACATAAATCATAATGGGAGTTTTTCTCTCTCAATTTCGGTTGAAAATTATATATACGAGCATGATACATCTTTCAGTTTATTAGAAACCAAAAAGCAGAATACTTACGCCCAGGTCTAAATCCATCAACTCACAGAAAATATACATACGCCAGAGAATGAATGCATAAGTACATATCATTTGATAATCCAACATGATGATTGATTCTGATACTTCTTGTTAAATTTACTTTAAACATAGATGATTATTCATCTAAAAACAAGATCATGATGTAATTATCAATATCGAGACTAAAGCAGAAGCAATCCATGATTTTGATTAATGGAACGGGGTTGTGATCATCCAATTGATAGTGATTTTTTCTGAAAAAATCTCTTCCATTGATGGGGATGCTGAGAGATGAAAAATCATGTTCAATTCGGGACCATGACCTGTTTAAATAACTACGGGCAGTTCTCGTCTTTCAATGTTAATAAATTGGGCCATCATCAATTTAAAACACTTTATCCGTCTCTACACTTTATTCACATGACACTTAATACTCATTAGTCCAAAATAGTTTTTAGTAATTCACTTTATTGAATCGCTGTGTGCGCGCGCGCGCGCATGTACATGTTTGACCTCACATATTGAATTATATCCAACAACATTATCTTTGAATTAATTACTTTTCATACATGAATTTGGACTAGTTGACAAGTGGTTATCTTAATCCTTATCATTTCATGCAAGTTGAATATATTAATCCTTTTCATTTCACGCAAGTTGAATATATTAATCCTTTTCATTTCACGCAAATAGATTATCTTAATCTCTATCATCTCATGCAAATTGTCATAATCCTTATCAATTAATACAACTTGTTATCCGAATATATTATTTTAATCAAATCTTATCATGAAAGGTGACGTATCTCATTGAAATGTATGGTTAAAAATGAATTTGCGGGAAAATTTGAAAAAAAAAATGTGTAAGAGCAAACAAGTTCTAAGTTAAAAATAGTTTGAAAGTTAATAATTTTTTGAAGGTAAAAGTAACTTGATCAAATATGTTTGCAAATTAAAATTTAGCTCATTGACATTGATTTTAAAGAGTTTATTTGAAAAAGAAAAAAAGGATTTTTGAATAATGATTTTTAAGAGAATGTGTTGTGTAGAAGTAGGGACTTTTTTATAGGTTTATATATAATATTATTTTATTGATAAATGTGGTTGAAACTTGCGCGAGAGAGAGAGAGAGAGAGAGAGAGAGAGAGAGAGAGAGAGAGAGAGAGAGAGAGAGAGAGAGAGAGTGTGTGTTATTTATAAAATGGTCAAGTAGGGGCTTAGTTGAGAGTAATTTTTGCTTATTTAGGCTCTGTTCAGTAACACTAAAACAATTATAAATTAGTTTATTTGAGTTTTTGAAATAAAATATGTGATTAAAAAGTGGAGAGAAAAAATTAGTAGTTAAAAAGTGATTTAAAAAATTGTATTGTTTCTAAATTGATATATAAATTATAATGATTGTGATTGCGTTAAAAAAATGAATTAAAAGTTATCCAAACAAGATACACCTACCTTAAATGAATTTTCATCATCCTATTTAGTCATATTACGTTTCGTTTTTAATTTGTTCGAGTTTTTTTTTTTATTCCGGCTTATTAATGGAGAAAGGGTCTGGAACGAGTCAGAAACAGAGACCATCGTCCTTGTCCTCGTCCCATTCTCATTTCAGGGATACTTTTTAATTTTTATCCCCATCCCTTCCCCACCTTTATCGAGAATTCACGTTCGAGTCTACTGATCGAATTTGATGATTTCCCACCTCGTCGCAGTCCCCAAAATTTAGTTCTAAACATATTCATGCCATAATTAGCCTTATTCATTTGACGATACTACCCATCGATAGGAGAAGAAAATCTACATTTATATTGTGGTACATTTTATACATAAACAAACTAATAACATTTAGTTGCCCAAAAAAATAAAAATCATTGCGCAACGCCAGTTGACATACGATGATGTAAGATTAAATTAATCAACAATAATTCAAATGCGAGCCAAGTCAACAAACTTCTCCAAATATCAAATCAAAATTTTCTCCAAATGATCAAATCAAAATTAAAAACTCCATTTAAAATTTTCTTCTCTAATTTGTTGTAATAAGATGTAACTCTCCTCATAAATCACAAATCAGCAGCAGCTTGCTTCTTCCTTTTTCGAGCTCCAATAGTCATGTAATGTTCAAATTAAAACAAACTGCGAACAAGTATACATGAAAGGGACAAATTGAGTTATTTATTGCCATAATACAAATTAAAAAACCAAGAATCAAAGTGCAGCAGCTTACTTCTCTTCTCCACCTCCAATAGCCCTGTGATGTTCGAATTAAAATAAATTGTGAGCAAGTATATAGGAAAGTGATGAATTGAGCTATTTATTGCCAAAATACATATTAAAAAATCAAGAATCCAAGTGCAGCAGCTTACTTCTTCTCTTCGCCACCTCCAGCAGTCCTGTGATGTTCAAATTAAAATAAATTGTGAGCAAGTATATGTGAAAGGGATGAATTGATTTATTTATTTCCAAAATACATATTAAAAAATCAAGAATCAATTAAAATAAATTGTGAGCAAGTACATGTGAAAGGGATTAATTGAGCTATTTATTTCCAAAATATATATTAAAAAATCAAGAATCAAAGCACAGCAGCTTACTTCTTCTCTTCTCCACCTCCAGCAGCCTTGTGATGTTCAAATTAAATAAATTGTGAGCAAGTATAAATGAAAGGGATGATTTGGATGAATTGAGCTATTTATTGCCAAAATATAGATTAAAAGTCAAGAATCAAAGTGCAACAGCTTACTTCTTCTTTTCTCCACCTCCAGCAGTCCTGTGATGTTTGAATTAAAATAAATTGTGATCAAGTATACAGGAAATGGATGAATTGAGATATTTATTGCCAAAATACATATTAAAAAATCAAGAATCAAAGTGCAATAGCTTACTTCTTCTCTTCTTCACCTCCAGCAGTCCTATGATGTTCAAATTAAAATAAATTGTGAGCAAGTATATGGGAAAGGGATGATTGAGCTATTTACTGTCAAAATACAAATTAAAACATCAAGAATCAAAGTGCAACAGCTTACTTCTTCTATTCTCCAACTCCAGCAGCCCTGTTATGTTCGAATTAAAATAAATTGTGAGCAAGTATACATGAAAGGGATAAATTGGATGAATTGAGCTATTTATTGCCAAAATACAAATTAAAAAAATCAAGAATCAAGGAAGGGGATGGATTGAGCTATTTATTTATTGCCAAAATACAGATTAAAAAATCAAGAATCAAAGGTTAGCAACTTACTTCTTTTCTCCACCTCCTGCAGTCCTGTGATGTTTGAATTAAAATAAATTGTGAGGAAGTATACGGGAAAGGATGAATTGAGCTATTTATTGCCAAAATCACTAATATATAAAAACACGGATGTGTAGGAATCTTTTAATTGTCAATTACGTCCTTACTTCTATTTCTCTTATATATATAATACCCTTGATAAAAAAAAATTATATTTCCACATAAATAAATGTTGAATGACTTTTCAAATCATTTTGATTTAATTAAACAATAAATTCAATTTCAACTATAAGGTCCTTATAATTTATAAAATATATTTATTGATAACCACTTTCAATCTTATCTCATTGTAATTTAATACATATGTTTATACCGTTCTAAAACTGAATCATTACATGTTTACAACGTAAATCAAATATAGACGTAATAATTTTTATACAATACAAGATTCTAATAATATTATAGCAGAATTAAGATAATCTCAAAATATAAAAAATATGGAGAGCGTTAAAATAATCAACATGATGAATAATTAGTAAACTAAGATTTATGTTAAAATAAATACAATTTAAAATCAATAACATTTTGAATAATCAAAATAAAGAATATAGAATTATTTATTTGGATGCTAACATGAGGGTCACTTTGAAGAAAATATTTTTTTTTAATCAAGTGCAATAAGAAGTAAGTTATTAAAACATATTTATAGATAAATAAGTATTCAATCTTCACTTATATGATGAACGTAGTTAAACCCCTATTTGGTATTGATTTTAATTCAAATTTTAATTGAAGTCAAATTTAACAATTAATTTGAACCAGATATTTTATGGAAACTACAAAATTTTAACCACACAAATTCATCCACTTCTAAATCTAATTAAAATTTGATTTAAATCCTTATCAAATGAAAAAGAAATCCCGCTTGTTCAAATTTGACAAAAAAATGAAAATATTTCTATGTTTCAAACACATTTTCAACGTCTTCTTGAATTTTCGTTTTACTACATAAATTTCATGATGTACACTTAATATGTGAGAAAAATTGAAAAAGCCTATTACAAAATACTCATAAGTTAATAAATAAATAAGAAATCGAATAATTTTCATATGAAGAGTTATTTTCACTGTTAAAGTTAAAATTAGTAATAACAATTAATTTGACATGATCATAAGAATTTAAAAAGATTCTACCTAACACGGTAATACTCCTTCATAAGAGTTTAATACTACATATCATAAATAATAACGTATTATTTATTATATTTTATATTCAATGAGTTATAATTATATTTGTATAATATGATTATTTTAATAATTTTCATTTTATACTTCATTACATAGGAGACACAAAGTATAAATTCTTTTATCGCGTATATAAGACGTGCGAAGCACGTGGTGGAATACTAGTACATATTAAAAAAATCAAAAATCAAAGTGCAACAGCTTACTTCTCTGCTTCACCTCCAGCAGTCATGTGATGTTTGAATTAAAATAAATTGTGAGCAAGTATATAGGAAAGGGATGAATTGAGCTACTTATTGCCAAAATACAGATTAAAAAATCAAGAATAAAAGTAAATTGTGAGCAAGTATATAGGAAATGGATGAATTGAGCTATTTGTTGCCAAAATACAGATTAAAAAATCAAGAATCAAAGTACGACGACTTACTTCTTCATTTCTCCACCTCGAGCAGTCCTGTGATGTTAGATTTAAAATAAATTGTGAGTAACTATATAGGAAAGGGTGAGTTGAGCCATTTATTGCCAAAATACATATTAAAAAAATCAAGAATCAAAGTGCAACAGCTTACTTCTTCTCTTCTTCACCTCCAGCAGTCCTTTGATGTTCGAATTAAAATTAATTGTGAGCAAGTATATAGGAAAGGGATGAATTGAGCTATTTATTGCCAAAATACAGATTAAAAAATCAAGAATAAAAGTAAATTGTGAGCAAGTATACAGGAAAGGAATGAATTGAGCTATTTGTTGCCAAAATACAGATTAAAAAATCAAGAATCAAAGTATGACGACTTACTTCTTCATTTCTCCACCTCAGAACAGTCCTGTGATGTTAGATTTAAAATAAATTGTGAGTAAGTATATAGGAAAGGGTGAGTTGAGCCATATATTGCCAAAATACATATTAAAAAAATCAAGAATCAAAGTGCAGCAGCTTACTTCTTCTCTTCTTCACCTCCAGCAGTCCTACGATGTTCGAATTAAAATAAATTGTGAGCAAGTATACAGGAAAGGGATGAATTGAGCAATTTATTTCCAAAATACAGATTAAAAAATCAAGAATCAAAGTACAACAACTTACTTCTTTTTTTCTCCACCTCCAACAGTCCTGTGATATTAGAATTAAAATAAATTGTGGGCAAGTATATAGGAAAGGGAAATCAAGAATCAAAGTGCAACAGCTTACTCCTTTTCTCCACCTCCAGCAATCATGTGATATTCGAATTAAAATAAATTGTGAGCAAGTATATAGGAAAGGGAAATCAAGAATCAAAGTGCAACGGGAAATGGATGAATTTGGAGCTTTTTATTGCTAAAATGCAGATTAAATAAATAAATCAAGAATCAAAGTGCGGTGGCTTACTTCTTTTTTCCACCTATAGCAATCCTGTAATGTTCAAATTAAAATAAATTGTGAACAAGAATGCAAGAAAGGGATGAATTGAGCTATTTATTGCCAAAATACAAATTTAAAAAAAAAAAAATCAAGAATCAAAGTGCAACAGCTTACTTCTTTTCCCCACCTCCATTAGTTCTGTAACGTTCAAATTAAAACAAATTGTCAACAAGTATACAAGAAGGGATGAATGGAGCTATCTATTGCGAATATACAGTTTAAAAAAATCAAGAATTATAAAACTAAATATCATTTAACCAACAAAAGCAGTGTTCAAGTTCATCAAAACATCGTGAGCAAATATTTCAATATTTAACAGTTTAGCATAAACATTGTATATTAATGACATTCACCTGATTGTTCGAATAGCTTTCGACCGATAGGAACGACTTCGCTTCTTTTTTCCCACCCGACTCCCACAACAACCCAGATCTTTAGAAAAAATAGATATCCTATAATGGGGACGAATAGGCTGAAATATTTCCATTTGAGTATTTTAGAGACGTCTCCGAAACTCTGCTAAAAACCTGACCTCTGAACCCCTAAAAATAATGTCTTTAAAAAAAGAACAAACAATTAAAACACATTATATTAATGTCAAAACCAGAAATTAGAACAAATGTATAAAAATTGGAATAAGTAGGACTCCAAAAAAGAATAACATGCATCTTTGGTTGGATAACATATAATCAATCATAACTTATAAGGGTGTTTGAATAACTTATAATCAAGAAAAATGATTTCATCCAGCTACAATAATGGTCGGAAGCAACAATGGCCACAACACCAGTCGTGGTTTCCGGCGGCCTGGCTGCAGCGGCGCCGTCGAAGTCAGACATAATTAAGATTGTACTTGAATAAATTATAATCAAGCATCAAAATGAAAACTAAACTATTGGAGCAAAAGCATCTCAGAGTATCAACAGCTATTGTGCCAGTTCTTAACAATGAGATTTTAGTCAAGGATTCTGAAATTGAACACTCCGATTCAGGTATTGATCCTTCATCGTCATCTTCAACGGATCCAGCGCGAATCTTAGGATCCGAAGAAGATTTGAATCTATCCAAATCCTAGTGGTGGTTTGGTAAACAATGAAAGGAGCGACAAGTTGATTAAGGTTTGGAGATGATGAGGCCATAGATTTGAGTCGGGTCACTAGTTGTTGGCTGGGGTGATCGACAGTGAGTGATAGCGCCGTGCTTCGATTGTTTTTTTGGTCGATTTTCGACTTGGTAATTTGTGGCAGCATAGTGGATTGTTGCTTCTTGGTCGCTATTGTCGTTTTTGTGGCAACAACTTGCCATTGCAATCATTTGTTGAAGGTGATTTTGTTGTTGATGAATTGATGTTTCGATGGTCGCAATCATTACAATTTATAAATAACACAATTTTCTATATCATTTTTAACGACACATTTTTTATTTCCATATTTTAACCACACATTCTCTCTCCGGATTTTAACCACATATTTTATATAAATATATAAGAAAACAATTTATAAATTGTTATAGGCCTTAATTAATTGAATCATTTGTTTCCTAAGAATTCTTATTTATATTTAATACTAATCTTTAACCTATTATAGCAACTAATATGTCTTGCACATTTCCATTGCCTAAAATTCAGTAAGAATGACAACAGGGCGGGTTCAGAGCGAGGATGCAATTTTCAATTCCTGCCCCCACCGAAAGCTTACCATCACCGTCCCCGTCCCCATTTAAATGGGGATGGGACGGAGATGCCAAAATCCCCATTTACATCTAGGGGTGGCCGTGGTTGGGTCAGGTTTAGGTCCAACCCGAACCCAACCTAATTTGGTCGGGTTGGTATAAAATTAACATAACCCAACCCAATTGTTAATCAAGTGTCGGGGGTGTTGGACTTCGGCCCAATTCAGGATATGCCATTATGAATGAATTACTTGTTTATCTTGATTGTGAGGTGCTCCATGTTTCAACTAATTCATCTCAAAAACCATTTGTATGTTGATTTACAAATTATCTCTGTTTCACACTGCCATTCAATCCTTTCACTATGAGGTTGAAGCTCATAAGCTGATAAAAATCCATAACATATTAAAACTAAAAAAAAAAAAATCTGAAACAGCACACTTCCATTGCATCCGAATCCTTATTTTCTGGTAATAAAACCCGCAAGTTAAGGGTTGTTCAATTCAATAATGCATTCTCCATTAAACAAAATGAAGAATAAAACATTGCAACACTAGTTTTTAAATGAAAAATCATATCTTTAACAATTGTAAATAAAAAATCTCTATAACGATTCTACAGCAAAAACAAAAAATAGAGATTTACTTACTTAGCTAGTTACCTTGGCTGCTTCGCTTGAGTGATAAACTAAGTCGTTGAAATAATAGATGTAGATGACTTGAGAAGAGAAGCAAGGACGGCGACGGTGGGGTTAACAATCATCTATAGCGGCGGGGAAAGATAAAAGGGTGAGACGAGAGAGAGAGAGAGGTCACGGATGACTTGTTTAGGTTTAGGGCGAATTGAGAGAGTTGGGCGAATTTTTAACCTAAATGCGTGTTTTCTATTTCTCAAAATCTGAATTATTTTTATTTTTATTTTTATTTTTTTTTTTTAAATTATGAGGGTTGGGTTGGGTTTTACCAGGTCAATGGGTTAACCCACAACCCAACCCGCTTGCTGTAGCTCAAACTCGAGCGCACCTAAAATTTTGTGATAAATCGACCCAAATCGATCGGTTCAGTAAGGTTGAACGGTTTGATTTGGGTTTTGCCCACCACTATTTATATTCACATTTATTATTACATATTTTTAAAAATTTTAAATTATTTTGATTTAAATGATATATTTAAATAAGAGTATAACGAGTCAAGAACGTCGTCATATTAAATATACAATAAAATTTAATCGAATTAATCAATATATGTTGGGGACATTAAAACATTTATCGATCTAGCTCTAACTACTTTAACAAGGAACTACCCAAAATCAAATTAGTCTTAATTAATTCTTATTCAATAAATGAAGTAATAGAAATCAGTACTTGACTCCAGATAGTTACTTCTTACATTTTCTAACATATTGATATAACTCTTTCTTGCACAAAATAGTCAAAATGAGCTCTATTTCATTATTAAGCAGAACGAAGATCAGTCAATTGGAGGCGACAAAATCATATGATGAAGTAATGGAGATGCAATACATATCATCAATTCAACTTTCAAACTCACGAACATTTTATAACTACAATAAATATAACTCCAATTTGAGAATTCATTTGTAGTACAATCTTTTCCTAATTAATATGAATTCATTTCTTGTAGCAAAATGATGTTTGATCTGTTTGTTTCATTGATTTAAGCCGTTGGAGCATAATTGAATAAAAAGTTTTTTTGTTTCATATAGTTAATAGAAAACAATTTGGCATTTGAGATGAGTAATTGATCCATTTTTTTATTGGACTTAGATGTTTTTAATTTGTTTGAGTTTTTTTAATCGGACTTATAAATCGAGAACGAGTCTGGGACGAGTCAGGAACGGGGACCGTCATCCTCGTCCTCGCCCCATCCTCATTTTCAGGGTACTTTTTATTTTTTATCCGCATCCTCGTCCCTTCCCCTCCTTTATTGGGAATTCACCATCCCGTTCAAGTCAAGTACTCGTCGGATTCAAGGATTCCCCGCCCTGTTGTCATCCCTAAAACTCGGTTCTAAACATCAGATTTTATGCCAAAATTAGCCTTATTCTTTTTGCATTTGATGATACTACCCCTCACAGTAGAAGAAGAAAACGGACATTTTATTGGGGTATATTTTATACATAAACAAACCAATAACATTCAGTTACAAAACATTAAAAAAAATCATTGTACAACGTCAGATGAAATACGATGATGTCCGATTAAATTAATCAACAATAATTCAAATGCAAGCCACGTCAACAAACTTCTCCAAATGGTCAAATCAAAATTAAAAAATCCAGTCCAATTATCTAATTTGCTGTAATAAGCTACGACTCTCCTCAGAAATTAAAGATCAACAGCTTGCTTCTTCCTTTTTCTAGCTCCAACAGTCCAGTAATGTTCAAATTAAAACAAAATGTGAACAAGTATACATGAAAGGGATGAATTGAGCTATTTATTGCCGTAATACAGATTTAAAAAATCAAGAATCAAAGTGTAGCAGCTTACTTCTTCTCTTCTCCAATTTCAGCAGCCCTGTGATGTTCGAATTAAAATAAATTGTGAGCAAGTATATAAGAAAGGGATGGATTGAACTATTCATTGCCAAAATACATATTAAAAAATCTACCATCAAAGTGCAACAACTTACTTCTTCTCTTCTCCACCTCCCGCAGTCCTGTGTTGTTCGAATTAAAATAAACCGTGAGCAAGTATATAGGAAAGGGATGAATTGAGGTATTTATTGCCAAAATACAGATTAAACAAATAAATAAGTCAAGAATCAAAGTGCAACAGCTTACTTCTTCTTTTCCTCCACCTCTAGCAGTCTTGTAATGTTCAAATTAAAATAAATTGTGAGCAAGAATGCAAGAAAGGGATGAATTGAGCTATTTATTGCCAAAATACATATTTAACAAAAAAAAAAAAATCAAGAATCAAAGTGCAACAGCTTACTTCCACTTTTCTCAGCCTCCAACAGTCTTGTAATGTTCAAATTAAAAATTGTGAGCAAGAATACAGGAAAGGGATGAATTGAGCTATCTATTGCGAAAATACAGAATAAAAAAATCAAGAATCATAAAACTAAATATCATTTAACCAACAAAAGTCGTGCTCAAGTTCATCAAAACATCGTGAGCAAATATTTCAATATTTAACAGTTTAGCATAAACATTGTATATTAATGGCATTCACCTGATTTTTCAGATAGCTTTCAACCAAAAGGGACGACTTCGCTTCCTTTTTCCCATTTGACTCTCACAACGATGCACACCATTAGCAAACACAAATATCCTATGATGGGGACGAATTGGCTGAAGTATTGCCATCTGAGCATTTTAGAGACGTCTCCAAAACTCTGCCAAAAACTTGACATCTGAACCCCTGTCTACAAATGTTAAAAAAAATGAACAAACAATTAAAACACATTATATTGCTGTCAAAACCATAAATCATCATCACTATTATCATTATCACTATCACTATCACTAATATTTAATAGTGTGGATGTTGATGAAACTTTTAATTGACAATTATATCCGTATTATTATCTTTCTTTTATCTATAATACCCTTATTTACAAAATGTATATCCATATAAATAAACGTGTGGTGATTTTTCAATTGACTTTGATTTAAACAAAAAGTTAACCTTAAGATATAATGTCCTTATATTCAATAGATATAATCTATAAAACATTTATGTTGATGACATTTTTTCAATCTTTTGCCACATTTTAATTCAATGTATATGTTTATACGATTTTTGAAATTGAATTATTATGACATTAATTTAACTTGAATTTGCACGATCCATCATATCTAATGCTTAATGAACAAATTATAACTTTTTTTAATTATAAATTGACACTGGAAGTTTATGCTTTTAGTTTATCTAACTTCGTTTTTTTTTTTTTTGTCACTGCATCAGTAACTCATTTGAATATAGACGTATATTTTTTTTATCTAATACGCGATTTTGATAATATTATTGCGGAATTAAAATAAAATCACAAAATAAATAGTATGAGCTGGATTATAACAATCAACATGATGAATAATTGATAAACCATGAATTGAATTAAAAATTACGTTTTAAAGCCAATAACTTTTTGAATGATTAAAATAAAAAGTAAAGTGGGTTATTTATTTAGATGCTAACATTAGAGTCATTTTGAAGAAAATAATCTTTTTTTTTTTTACTCAAGCAAATAAAATGTAAATTATTAACGCATTTATATAGATTTCAATCTTCACTTATACGATGAACGTAGTTAAATGAAAAAAAAAAATGAAACATCTAGATTGTTCAAACCTAACCAGCAAATGTTATAGTTGAAACATATTTTCAACGTCTTCTCCAATTTTTGTTTGCTATAGGCATTATTTTTTATAAAATGTCTGATGTACAAAAAGTTAATTAGGAAAAACACGAAATGCCAATTATAAAGTATACTCACAAGTGAATAAATAAATGAGTAATTTTCATATAAATAACTATTTTCACCGTTAATTTTCATATAAATAACTATTTTTTTTATAAAATGTCTGATCTACAAAAAAAATTAATTAGGAAAAACACGAAATGCCGATTATAAAGTATACTCACAAGTTAATGAATAAGTAAATGAGTAATTTTCATATAATTAACTATTTTCACTTCTAAAATATTAATATTAATTAATTTAACACAAACATCAGAGTTCAAAAAACATTCTACCTAGCATGATTTAGTAATGATACTTCTTAATCTACGTTAACACTATTTATTTTAACTAATAAAGTATTATTTATCATACTTTATAATCACACACACACACACACACACACATATAATATGATAATTTTAATGATTTTCATATATACATGGAAGACACAAAGTACAAATTCTTTTATCGCGAACATTTATACATGTGGGGGAAAACTTGTTAGAACAAATATATAAAAATTGGAATAAATAGGACTACAAAAAAAAAATAGGCATCTTTGGTTGGATAACATATAATCAAGCATAACTTATAAGGATGGTACATGAATAACTTATAATCAAGAAAAATGACTACATCCAGCTACAATAATGGCCCGAAGTAACAACCGCAATGACAACAGAGCGGGTTCAGAGCGAGGATGCAATTTTCGATTCCTGCCCCCACCGAAAGCTTACCATCATCGTCCTCGCCCTCGCCCCCTCCCCATTTAAATGGGGATGGGACGGAGATGTCAAAATCCCGATTTACATCTAGGGGTGGCCGTGGTTGGGTCAGGTTTAGATCCAACCCGAACCCAACCTAATTTGGTCAGGTTGGTATAAAATTAACACAACCCAACCCAATTGTATGTTTAAACCCAACACAATCAAAGTTTGGAGATGGTGAGGTAATAGATTTGGGTCTAGTAACTAGTTCTGGGTTGGAGTGATCGACGGTGAGGGATATCACCATGCTTTGGTTGTTTTTCTGGTCGATTTTGGACATGGTAATTTGTGGCGGCGAAAGTGAATTTTTGCTTCTTGGTCGCTATTACCATTTTTGTGGCAACAACTTGCTACTGCAATCATTTGTAGAAGGTGGTTTTGTTATTGATAAATTGTTGTTTCGATGGTCGCTCTTCAGTTTCTCTTGTTACAACTTTGATGTGTACTAATCACAAGTGTACGATATTGTATCCAAATAATAAAGTGTACTTTTTGAGTCCAAGTGATCGTTCCCACGAGGATTAAGATTAATTACCAAAGGTATTCCAATTTCTACTTTATTTGAATGACAATGGTTTGAGATTATGATGAATTTAAATTTTAAACTAAAGGCAAGTAATCTGGCAAATGAGTTTGTAAATCAATTAATGAAAAGTTGGGATTTCAAGATTTCACATAGTCAATACTTCTAATTCCACCGTTTAAGTTTTAATCTACCTACGTGATCGATCGAGCTCACTAATGCGCATGAAATTCCCCTCTCGAGTTTAAATCAACTCTACCTAATTAGTCAACCGTGTTAACGAACAGCAGGTTTTGATGATTAGGTGCATAGAATACAAGAACTCAATCAAAGACCGCAATAACAACAAAAGTATATCTCTATCGTTGTTGGATTACCAGGTTTTATTCCTACATCTAGATCATTAGCTCAACTCTCAGATTATTGAAACGATGAATGAAATCAATGAACTAGTGGCCAGTTAATTCACACATTAAACACAAAACAAAACCATCGAATGCAATCAATCCGTAAAACTTGAATAATACAATTAAAAGAGTAAAACTATGCTACATCGTTTAATCCCAGCAGATAGTTTAGTTGCTCACAATTAAAACAATCAAAGCGCAGAAAATAACTAACTCAACAATAAACATCACGAGTAAGTAAAAATAACAAATAAGAGAACTCTTGCACCAAGTAGTAATCTCTGTTGCTAATCTTCTATGCTCATGCCTTTGCCTCCAAAATAGCCTCCAAAATCTTAATGAGAGAACTTCGATTTATACCTCTTGAATATGTGCCCAAAGGACTGGTTTACATGCATGATATGTCCTAATTATAGGTTCCCCAAGAAACCTAGTTAAAAGAATGATGAAATCCACGCACGGGCTTTTTCTCCCCCTAAGTCGGACAATGGCGGGGTCGCGTAGGCATAAAGCTGGTGGCCGAGCAGTTGAACCAAAAGTGATTCTGTTAATTTGAGAAATCTCGCACAGCTACTACATTGAGAACACTCACCAAGAAGTAGTAATAGGTCAGAGCGTTTTCATCTTTTTCGGTGTGTTCAAGTTGGTCCCTGGACTTTATTTTCTTGTGAGTCCTTCATCTTCTGATTGTAACAATTTAGTCCCCGAACTTTCAAAACACTTCAATTCTTTTTCCAAGCTTCAATTCATCTTCAATTAAGCTCTTGAATTCTGGTTTCTTCCAATTAGCTCTCATTGAACTTCTCGGTTGACAACACAAACATCCATTTTACTCTTTTTAGCTCCAATTGGCTTTCAAATGTTCATTATTCCACTTCATTGCTTCATTCTTCCATGTTTGGGAAAATTCCTACAATGTAAACAAATATAAAGCAATTATGTAATAAATATTCAAGAATGACAAAAAATTATTCTAATTTAGATATATAAATAAGTGTATAAAATGAACTTATCAAATACCTCAAACTAGAATCATTGTTCGTCCTAGAACAATAAAAAAACGATACTAATGAATCAAAAATTCAAAAAAACAAATGTTTTTGTTGTGTCAACATGTTCACCATAAGTTTCAACAAATCAAATCAAAACATACTTTGGCAATGAGCTTTGAACAACAAATAAAAATAGTTCTAATCATGGCATGTTCAATTTTCAAGTGTGTGTGTGAATAGCCAATGTTGAACTCCTATTCATGCAAAAGTGTACTCAACACGGTGTGATTTATTATGCAAAGTTAAGCTCAAATCCCATGTGGCCAACCTATGAATCCAAATGATTTTTCTTATATCGCTCATGGAAGATCACAACTCCGTGATTTTCTCTCAAATCCCATGTTTTCATCTATTGTGGTTACTAAACATTTTTTTTTTCATTGCATTTTTCCACTCAAGATATTCATATTTAGAAATATATATGCACAACAAGTCAAAAGTAGGCAACCCCCCAATTTCACACCTCAATCTCCACAGTTTTACTCAGCAAAGCTTATACCATTCATTTTCTTTTTCCTTCTATGGTCGACTTTTTTCTTTTCATTGTCCCTGTCTTTTCTCATCTTAGTACAATACTTTCTTATTTGCTTCCTATGTGATCCCTGTAGCGAGTTTTAGGTCGGTGACTCCTAAACCAGAGGGCTTTAGGGTACTAAGTTCAGAGAACCCCTCAGACTTAATACCTGAGTCACAAAGTTGACAATGGAAAGTTAAAGACATTTGTTTGTCTTATGTGTAAGTCCACTCTTCTTATTTGCTTTCTAATTGACCCTTGTAATGAGCTTTAGGCTGATAGTTCCCAACTTAGTTGAGTTTAGGGTACCATGTTTTAACACCCTTACAAGCTTACTTGCTCGAGTAAAAAAGGCTTATGAAGAGCAAAATAAGACATTAGCATTTTTTTTAAAGCTAATTTATGGTTTATACCTGTTGACCAAACTGTTTAAACCAAAGTGCAAAATCAAGAACTACAAACTCCAACCCATCAATGCATTCACATTTTAACCGTTCCAACCCTAAACTAGCTTTTTGAGCTGTCTGATTCTAATGTAGGGATGAGATATCTAAATGTCCATGTTTTGGGATTTACAAGCCATTCCTAAGTCCAGGTTGCATAAGTATACCCCACAAATATTAAACATACTCCTACAAAAGTGATAATCCAACAAAAGATATGTTTACATGAAGATCAAATCAAGCAATTCATGACTAGTCAATGAAAGTCATGTTTTGATATTATCCAATTACCCAAGCCAAGACACAATTTTATTCATATTATATCCTAGGCAATAAGCATGTCGACACAATTTTCAAATTTTTCAATTTTTCCATTTTTTTATATCAAAACAATGAAAATTAAAACTTCCCAAGTAAATGATGCAAAATAAATTAAATGAAGCAAATACAATACATGAAGCATTTAACATAAAATAGCATTTCCACTCTCAAACTAAAACTATACATTGCCCTCAATGTATGTCATTGATAAGTGTTATATTAACGTTTATATTGTCCACTTATATCCTTGAATAAGCAATAATGTGATTCTATCTAAGTATTATTAATGCATTTTATATTTTATATTGTATAGGATCATAAAAGAGGAGAAAAAAAGAAAAAAGGACCAAAATGCACTAAAAACTGAAGTTTGGGAACTTAGGCGCAAATAAAGTTATGGCTGTAAGGAAACCATGTCACGGCGGTAAGAGTGTTAACAGTGTTTAGAGAAATCAGCAGAAACACATTCACGGCCGTAAACCAGAATTCACGGCCGTAACAAATAAAGGGTGAAAATATGCAGAGACACGATTACGGCCGTAAATGGATATGTTACGGCCGTAACCCCAATTTAAGGAAATAAGCAGAAATCGTGTTACGGCCGTAAAAGAAATGTTACGGCCGTAACTGTCCGGTCAAAAATTTCCATAATTTATATCTTTCCATAATTTTGGGATTTCTTGATCCCAAAGTTAGGGCACGAAATTGAGGCTATAAAAAGGGAATTCTATGACAGAAAAAGAGAGATATTATTATTTTGAAAGAGGCGGGGCTTGCTTGAAGAATTGGAAGGAAATTAAACAACTTGAGAAGGTGAATCAAGAAAGAAAATTCTAGAATTCTTCATGACTATGCTCGGCTAAGCTTCCATACCTAGTTCGAAGGGGAAGTTGTATTTCATATCAATTTGTTATTGCTTTTCCAAACTAGTAACGTAGTTCTAAATTCTTTACTTTGATTTGTTGGATTCTTATGCGTTTTTAATTTAATCAATGCAATTCTTTATTTGATTAAGGCCTTATCATTTAATTTGTTGTATTGAGATTTGCTATTTTGAATGATTGGATCCGTAATCGTCTTTTTATTCAAATCATAGTAGCAATTGGAAATTTAATATTTCCATAGAGAATTCCAACTTGGGTTAATTGTCACGAGCTTTTGTGATTGATAGCCTAATTCACCCTAATTCTTCTCAACTAATATATAGTTGTTGTCTTAAATCTAAAGAGTTTGTTTTAGGTTATTCAATGACTAATGTTTGATTAGAGAGCTTATTCTAATTAAATACAATTAAGGGAGAATAGGAATAGTTAGAACTTATTAACTATTTACGGGTGATAAATCAAAAGGGGAAATTGAACACGCGTTACTTGGAAAGTGATAACATTGTGATAAAATACAACTGAACCTGAGAACTAGGGTTTGCAAATAATTGACTTTTATTTTGTCTAATTTACGTTTTTATTTTATTTTCACGCTATTTACAATACTTGAACTTGAAAACCCCCCATCTATTCTAATTGACAAAGTACTACTTTAGTTTCCGTTCCTCGTGGGATCGACTCTTACTTCCGCTATTACAATCAAATCTGATAATTTGCGAGTAAAGATATTTATTTATTATTTTGGTGCATTGCGACACGCATCAATCATGAAGATATGATGATTAAAATTTAAACAAACAAGAGAATGAGGGGTCAAGTACTTCCTGTGTTTGATGGTGCAATTCTTCAATTTTGGAGCCTTTCGTGAATATCCACATGGATGTTTTGCAAATTTGTTCCACGCTTAATTTGTATGTGTCCCCTAAGTTGTGTTCCTCGTAAAAATGAAACAAATACATTAGGCACATCAAATATTGCAAGCAAGTATAAGTAACCATGTCCATAAACCCCAAACTAAAGCAAAATTTTAGTTTGAACTTGATTTGAAAAAGGTCAACAACCCATATTCAGCCCTCGACATTGCCATGAAAAATCTAAGGCTGCGTTCTCTTTGACGTTTTCCAGTCATTTTCCGTTTTCCTTTTTCGAAAACGCGGAAAACGCGTTCTCTTGCGCCGTTTTCGGGAAAAATTTCGAAAACGTTTTCCAAATTTTGTAAAGGAAATGGAAAACGCGGAATTCAAGTTTTCTGCGTTTTCCATTCATTTGAACTAAAAAAAGGAAACACGCGTTTTCCCGTTTTCTGCGTTTTCCTTTAAAAAAAATCCTAAAAAATCTGAAATTGGTCAAAATTTGTCATTTTAATTACATTATTGGTCCCCGATTTTCAAAATTTATCATTTTAATACTCAAATTTTGAAATTTCTTTCAAAAATACCCTAATTTATTTGCAACTTAGGTCCTTCAACTTTAGATTTTCTTGCACATTAGTTCGCAAATTTTACTTTTCTTTCAATTTAGTCATTCCCATATTTGCTTTATAGGTCATTGTCTTCAAACATATATAACTTTTGATCTACAACTTCGAATTGCACTCCTTTTTTGCGTCGAACTCCAAATTCAACAATCTTTCTTATGATATATCATGTGCTCAATTAACTGAAAAGACCGTAGAAGCTATCGAGAAAATCAGATTGCGAATTAAAGCTGCCCAGAACAGACAGAAAAGCTATGCCAACCAGAGGAGAAAAGACTTGGAGTTCGAGATTGGAGAAAAAGTGTTTTTGAAAATCTCTCCTATGAAAGGCAATATTCGTTTTGGCAAGAAAGGGAAATTAAGGCCTCGGTTTATCGGACCTTTTGAGATATTGGAGAAAGTAGGTAGTGTGGCTTACCGTCTAGCATTGCCACCCGAACTCTCGACTATACACAATGTTTTTCACATCTCTTTGTTGAGAAAATATGTTCACGATCCCAGTCACGTGGTAAACTTTCAGTCAGTCCCGATTCAGAAGAATCTATATTATGAAGAGGCACCCATACGCATCATCAATAGAAAAGTCCATGTCCTAAGAAATAAAGAAATTTCTCTAGTCAAAATCCAGTGGGGTAGACATAGTAGCGATGAGGCTACATGGGAAAAAGAAGAAGAAATTCTGGCCAAGTATCAGGATATTTTAGACCAAGTAAGTTTTAAATTTCGAGGACGAAATTATTTTAAGGTGGTAGGATTGTAGCGACCGGGAATTTTCGTTTCTTTCTAATAAAATAATCTTAAGACTTTAAATGCGCGTCGCTACGACTTTTCCAATTTAATTTAAAGGAATGTTCGTCTAGCCAAATTATAAATAAAATTAAATTAATTTTCATCATATTTAAATTTTCGAATTTTATTCAAAAATATTCCAATGTCACCATTTTAAATATTAATTCAAATTTTAATTTTATTTCTTTCTCCAAATCTAAAAGATTTATTTACACAATTATCTTGGTTAAATCTTGGAAACCAATCAATCGGAGATTTATTTTTCTATACATTTCCCCTCGTTTTCCAAATTCCCCTCACATTTTCCTTTTTCCAATTGGTTCTCAAAAACCATAGTCAGCACAATTTTCCCTCAATCAAAGACCCGTTCATTCGTTTCCAATTTCGAGCCACTATCAATCCCCTCAAATCATAAATCTAACATAATTTGCCACACATTCCATAAACCACAAATGTTGCCCTAAACTACCAAAATTAAGCTAGCAGCCTATGTTTTCTTAACACAACCCCCCCCCCCCCACACACACACAGCCGAGGAATCACACAAGGTTGCAACCTCTGGGTAAGCTCTCGACCCTGTCGACTACTGCACACAAATTTCCAAAATTTCAAAATCCAATCACCTCCATTGCTCAGCCACCCCTGCACGCCACCACCATCGAGCAACCAGGCACCCCCACTGCCGACCGGATTTCAAACATTCACAGCCAACCACCACCACCTACCAACCCAAAACAGCAGCCACATCCACTTTCAACCCCAATACCGCAACCACTGTCACGACCGCAACCCCTACGCGCACGATCGCATCACCACCAACCACTACCCAACCTCAATCCAAGCCAAATCCCCAAAATCAAACCCAAGACCGAATTAAAAAAAGTAATACCCATAGCTTACCTCAACCTTCACCGGAGTTTTCTTTCGTTGGACGACCTCAACACCGAACCCATAGCCTCGGTTTGATCTTGCCTTTCACACTTGAACCCACCCCAAAACTTCACCATACCCGTACACAGGAGCCACCACCCTATGGTGGCACTAGCGTCGACGGATGACAGCGGAGAGGGGGCGGAGCCCTCCTTTCCCCATCGCTCTCTCTTAGCCTCTCTACTCTCCCTCTCTTTCGGTCTTGAAAATTGAGAGAGAAATTAGATTTTTAATTTTATTTTATTTAGTTTAAGTTTTGCAAATTTCCTTTTCAGCCCCCAAGTTTCGATATATAATTATTTCAGCCCTTTGTAATTCAAAATATTTTATTCAGTTTCGGTATGTAACAATTGGTCCCTGCAGTTCTCAACTATTTCAATCAGTCCCAAGGTTTTAATAAATAAATAAATAACCATTTCAGTCCTAGACCCTTCAATTTCTTTAACTTTCAATTTAACCCTAAGATTTTATTTTATCACGTTTAAAATATTTAAATTTCTAAAATACTAATATAAATTAATTTACTTTTTGGCTAGACGAAGCAGTTGGTGAATTGAGAAGTTGACGTACTATTCCGCTCCAATTTTTCAGAACTCGTAACGTTAAAGATAGACTTGCCCCCACTAATTGATTTAGATTATAATTGCACGTGATTATGTGAATTTGTGTAATTTTGTATGCTTAATTTCATGAGAAAAGAAAAGAATATCTCGTATGAGATAAATTTGAGAATTTATGTTATGCACGTCATAACTTATCTCCTAGCATGATGACAAGAAAAGAATGTGTTCATTTGCACTCATTTTATGATGCTTATGGATAAGAAAAGAACGTCATTACATTATTTGCATGATTACTTGTCCAATTATCTTATAAATTAATTATTGGAGTTGAGTCTACTGAGTATTTCAGTTTGAAATGCTCACCCCGTTGTTTTAACAAATTTGCAGATTTCGGTGACGGAGGCGAGTGATGGGCAATGGCGAAGAATATAATTTGAATATTATTTTTTTAGTCGTGGATTTTCGAAATAAACATTTCATTTTATCAAGAATTTTCATTTTTAATAAGTTTGTAAGAATTATTTTATTTAATCTGAATTATCGCTAAAAATTTTATTCATTAAATGTGATATTAAATATTTAGTCAATTTCCGCAATAAGTTTATTTGAAATTTTAGAAAAGTGACGTTTCCGGGCTCCACGGGACTCGGGGCGTTACAATAGTAATATTTAGGGGAATGGATGATTGAGATTTAGTTGAAAAGTCAAATATTGTAGACCTCACTTTTAATGAGAATCAAATAAGGGCAAAATAGTTTCTGGAAAAAAATCCAAACAGAACGTGTTTTTCAGCATTTCATTTTCGAGAACAGTTTTCAGAAATAACAAATCAAACGCATTTTCAGCAATTTTGAAAACATTCAGAGAAAACGGAAATCAGAAAATAATTTCGAAAATGAAAACAGAAAACTGAAATATAAAGAGAACGCAACCTAAAATTTTCCCAGCTATATTTTGAAATATGAAAGTATTTACTGTGGTCTCTAACATATCTAAAATTCAGGTCATTTGAAGTGCATTAGGGGTGTGAAATTATGTGGCAAAGTCGTCACCTAAATCTGGAATTTTGCACAATGCTTGCAATGACCTTGATGTTGTGCCTAAGTGGTCCAATGAATTCAAATCAAAATTTGAGCACTTGTGATGATGCAAATCATGAATGGATTGCACAAAGTCAATATTCAATGTGAAGTGATGAATGGTGTTCAAAAGAATTTGCAAAAAGTTGATGAAGGTCTCACCGAAACATTTTAACAAACACCTCTAGTGCATTTCTAAATATAAAGATAAATCATGAATTTGGAGGTAAGAAGCTATCCCAAAATTTTTACATAAAGTGGAAATTCATACCTTTTGAAAGATTGAAGTGTGACGCAAGCTTGTGTGATGTTCAATTACAGGTGAAAGAATGTAATTTAGGTGATATGCTGTGTGGAAGTGAATTTGGGGAGAGAAAACGAGTTTGAAAGTAATGAATTTGAAAGAATTGTCTTTGCAGATTAAAGGCTGTTGAAAATTTGCTATAGGTAACTGCGTAGCTGAGCAGAAGGATTTTGATGGCCGCATGGTTAAACGCTGTAGATTCTATTATTTTTGTGAACAATGCACGGCCACCACGTGTCAAGGACGTGGCCACGTGGTTTTCTAGCTGGAAAAACTTTTGTGCCAATTTTAAATTTCAAACTCCAATTCTACCCCTTAAACACCTTGTTTTCAATGTTGTAACTCACCTAAACTTGCTTCTTATTTTGAACTAAGTTTCCATGCTTGAATTTATGACTTAACTTCACAATTCTAGCATGCAATACAAACCAACAATTGATATGAAATGAACAAGTTTTTAAATGTCAATATGCAATCAACTATGATTTCACTTTTAAGGCCAAACTTTTATGATGAATTTGATGCATAAATCTTACAACAATGACATGCTCGTGATAACTTCCTAATGCTAAGATGCAAGGAAAAGAAAATCAATACTCAATGATGTCAACAAAATAATTAAATCCTAAATTACTCATAAAGCATTAAATAAAGCATGATAAAAATAAAAAGGATATGAGGTTGGGTTGCCTCCCAACAAGCACTCCGTTTAAAATCTAAAACTCGAATTTTGGTAGAGATCTTCAAGGTGGTTCACAGTTTAGAGTTGAGACAATTTCTACCTTTTTGATCTTGTTCTTCACACACCCGAGGCCTCTTGTTCTAACTTCCCTTTGGCATTCCCATTTGATCCCTCTTCAATCCTTGACCAATTCTCGATATTGGGATTGTTGGTCTCCATTTGTGTAAGGTTAAATGTAACCTTATCTTCCTCCATTCTAAAGATCACCTTCCTTTTCTCGACATCAATCAATGTCCGTGCAGTTGCTAAGAATGGCCTACCCAAAATCAATGGCATCTTCTCATCCTCCTCCATGTCTAATATCACGAAGTTAGCTGGGAACACAAACTTGTCAGTTTTGACCAATACATCTTCAACCACCTCATATGAGTATCTGATTTATCTGTCAGCTAGCTGCAACATGTTAGTCTTTGGTTTTGGATCTCTCAAGTTTAATTTCCTATAGACAGAGAGAGGCATTAAGTTAATGCTAGATCCTAAATCACATAAAAATTTATGAAATTTTAAATCACCAATTAGACAAGGAATTAAGAAACTCCCTGAATTAATTAACATTGGGGGTAGATTGTTTTGAAGTTGTAGCGACCGAGAAATTTCTGAATTTATTATAAATAAATATTTTATTTACTAAAAATCGTGTTGCTATAATTTAACCCATTATTTAAAATTCACGTACGTCGTTTAGCCAAGTTATAAATTTTGAGCCGAAAATAATAGATTTTCAGTCCAACTTGATTTTACGTCCAATAAACTCAAAATCTATATATATATTTTTTTAAATCCAATTTCATTTTTTTTATTTAATTAATTATTATTCAAATAAAATCTCCAGATAATCTTATTTCAAATTTGAGTCTATCATTCTAATTACACTTCAAATTTTAAATTCATCAATTATCTCTACAAATCATGATCCTATCCAACTCTCAATCAACCAATCCTATCACGAAAATCTTTCTACAGTTCAAATTCGAAACCAAATCAAAGACTATCTATCCAACCATTATATTCTCGATCACCATGATTCTGATACTCACGAATTCAGCATTTCCAGAACAGGTAAATTTCAGACCTCAGCAAAGATCAATCTGCAGATTCATTACCAGAAAACACACGAAATCAGCATCAACACCTAAACCTCTTAAATTCCACACAATCACACCACTACCTCTGCATCACCGTGAATTCACTGCAAGCTCAATTCACCCACAATCTGCAACCGGAAACAAAATCACCTCCGACCACAATCGATCATCGCAAGCACCACACATGAACCCCGACCACGCACACTCCCCATCTCCAAAATACAAGTTTAGCCCAAAAATCAAATCAAAACCCAAGAAGATCAAGAAATAAACCCATCCCTTACCTTCACCGCCGCAATGGCTGAGCCACCGTCGAAAAATCATGAACCCAGCCTCTGTTCTTCGCACCAAACCACACCAAAACAACCCAAAACTCAAATTAAAGGCACAAACATACAAACCCACAATCCCAGCAGCCCATTACATACCTCAATCATAAATTTTTCATCGGAGAACCCTCGAGCATCGCCTCGGTCTCCCTCGGATTCGCACCCAAAAATCAACCAAAACTCCATTTTGATGACACACCCAGGTTCCCCCACTGCCGCTGCTCTGCGCCGGAGGTATTATCGCCGGCATTGCAGCGAGCGATTGATCAGAGAGGAGGGCGTCCGCCCTCCCCTCACTCTCCGTCTCTCTCTCTCTATCATAACACAGAGAGAGAGTGTGTATATATATTTTTATATAATCTTGTTTTTTTTAAAAATTTGCTTTTAGGTCCTTATATTTATCGTTTTAATTGTTTCAGTCCCTAAAATGTTTTAAATATATATAGTTCAGCCTTAAGTTCCAAACTCTTTATTTCAGTCCCTGATTATTTTAAGCAGCGTTTTGAATGAATCCTCTAATTTTGGAAAAACTCTATTTTAATCCCCAGATTTTAAAAACATTCATTTTAAGTCAAAACTTTAATTTTATTTCAAACTTTGAATTTCTAGAAACTAATTTAAATTTTATTTTATTTTGGCTAGACAAGACGTACGGAGATCTAGAGAACTGAAATATATTTTCTCACTCAACCACACTCGTAGAGAATTGAGGTAGACTCGCCCCCATTAATTTGTTTACATTTTAATTGCACGTTATATGTTTCATGTGACTTATGTGCATTATTTGCATAAGATGAGACAAGAATTTATATTTCTTATGAAATATTTGTGTTATGAGCATGCCATAACTTATATGCATTTTAAATGCATGAGACGAGACGAGATTATGATGTTGTTATGCTTTGACATAACTTATGCGGATTTATTGCATGAGACGAGACTACCCACACCCTATGTTACGAAAGCCTATTATTATGATGAAGTTGTCATTATATTATTGCATGTTTATGTGTTCATTTTTTATGTAAATTTATTAATCGACGATGAGTCTACTGAGTATTTCTTTTTGAAATGCTCACCCATTTTTAACAACAATTGCAGATATCGGAGATGGAGGCGAATGATGGGCAGGATGTGGCATTAATATTTGAATAATTAGATTTCATTAATATTTCAGTTGAATAATCACATTTTGAGAAATGTTGAGATTTTGAACAGTTTGCTTTATTTTGGAAATGTTTTAGCAAATATTATTTCCGTAAATTGGTGAATATTTAAAGTTTGTCAATTTTTGAATTTATTTAAATAAATCTTTCCAATTAAAAAATTTTATTTTCTTCCGCTTAATATTATTTCAAAATATTGACGAGACGATGACGTGACGAGTCGGGTGATTAGAACCCGGGGCGTCACAGAAGTATTGCACTACATTCTTCATTTAGAGCTACCATCTCGCAATCTTCAAGCCTCTTCTTCTTAGCCATCAACTCTCTCAAAAACCGTGAGTAGTTTGGAATCTCCTTGATTGCCCCATTAAAAGGAATGTTGATAAGCAGCTTCCTCAATAATTCTACCCTTTTGAGGATATGGAATGGGAGGAACATAGGGCTTCACTTGTGGCCTTGTTTTCTTCTCTTCTACTGTGGTTCCCTTATCTTCTTCAAATTGAATTTTCCCCTTTGGACTCTCCTCTTTCTTTTTCTCAGCAACTTGATCAGATTTCTCTGGGACTTCTTTCAATTGAACTCCACTTCTAGTAGTAATTACACAGACATTCTCCCTCGGATTGGTCTCAGTGTTGCTAGGCAATTGTCCTGCTGTCTTTCTGTCCTTTTCACTGCCAGCTGACCAACCTGATTCTTCAGTTCCTTTATTTCTGCTTGTTGAATTTGCAACATGTCTTGTTGACTTTTGACAAGCTGCACAATCATATCCATGCTCTCTTTTAGTATCAGCTGAACTTGTTACTGCTTTTGTTTGTTTTGTTGTTGAAAACCAGGAGGATTCTACACATTCTGACTATTTGACCATGAAAAGTTTGGATGCTTCCTCCACTCAGGATTGTAGGTTTGAGAATAAGGTCCTCTTTGCATCTGATTATTTCTCAAGTAATTAGCTTGCTCCACAATTGCTTGATCTTGAATCGCAGTAGGACACTCATTAACCCCATGACTTTCGAAACAAACATCACAAACCTGATTTGCTTGAACAACATTCACCAGCTGTTTCCCCATACTATCCTCTTTTAACCAAAGCATCAACCTTAGCATTCAACTTAGTGATCTCATCCACTTCCAAAACTCCTCCAGTCTTTTGCATAGCTCAATCTGAGTACCACCGATAGCTGTTAGCTGCCATCTTCTCGAAGATATCTGATGCTTCCTCATAAGTCAGATCCATCAGTGATCCACCTGAAGCTAAGTTTGCATGCCTCTTGTTTTCATAAGTGAGACCATTGTAGAATTTCTGAACCAATATCCAATCAGATATTCTATATATAGGACATTGCCCAAACAATTCATTGAATCTCTCTTATGCCTTAAATATCAATTCTCCTTAATGTTAACTAAAGGCCAATATCTCCCTCCTAGGCTTCGACGTTTTCCCTGGTGGAAAGAATTTATCCACAAACTTTTGGCCCAGGATAGTCCAAGAAGTGATTGAGCTTGCTGACAATGAGTAAAACCATGCTTTAGCCTTACCAGCAAGAGAAAATGAAAACAACTTCATTTTCACAGCATCCACTGGCACTCCATCCATGCATTGCATGTCACATATTCATTGAAAAGCTCTTAGATGCGCATGGGGGTCTTCAAAAGTTAGCCCATGGAAGACTGGTGATTGTTGGATCAACGAGATCAATGATGTTTTATCTCATAATTGTTTGCTGGTATTTCCGATGGCACCACACAAGTTATGATATTTCCCACAAGTGGGATCATGTATTCCCTCAATGGTTCTACCCCTCGAGCTTGAGGTTGTTGCTCAAGTACCACATTTGGTTGATTGTTCTGAATTAAAGGATTGTTAGGAATCATGGATTAATTGAAACCCCTTCTGCTACCATTTTGACGCCTTTGTCTCAAAGTACGCTTGATTTCTGAAACAAAAGGAAACAATTCACAACTCTTAGATCTCCTTAACATGAACTAAAATAAAACAATAACAATTAAAGTATAAAAGAAAAAGTAAAAATTCAAATTAAAGCAAAAATCAAAAGATATTGATATTAATAAAAATCATTGGCAACGGCATAAAAAACTTGATGTGCGCTAATCGCAAGTGTACGATGTCACATTCAAGTAATAAAGTGGACTTTTTGAGTCTGAGTGATAGTTCACAAGCGGATTAAGATTAATTACCAAAGGTATTCCAATTTCAACTTTATTTGAATGGCAATGGTCTGAGATTATGATGAATTTAACAATTAAACTAAAGGCAAGTAATCTGACAAATGAATTTTTAAATCAATTAATGAAAAGTTAAGATTTCACGATTTCACGTAGTCAATACTTCTAATTCCATCATTCAAGTTTTAATCTATCTATGTGATCAATCAAGCTCAATAATGCACATGAAATTCTCCTCTCGGCTTTAAATAAACTCTACCTAATTAGTCAACCGTGGTAACGAACAGAAAAATGTAATGATTAGGTGCATGGAATACAAAAACTCAATCAAAGACCGCAACAACAACAAACGTATATCTTTCATTGTTGGATTACTGAGTTTTATTCCTAGATCTAGATCATTAGCCCACCTCTTGGATTATGAAAATGATCCATGAAATCAATGAATTAATAGCTAGTTAATTCATGCATTAAACACAAAACAAAACAAAACCATCACATGCTATCAATCCGTAAAACTTGAACAATGCAATTAAAAGCATAAAATTACGCTACATCATTTAATCCTAACTATTAGTATAGTTGCTCATAATTAAAACAATTAAAGCACAAAAAATAACTAAACTAAATATCACAAGTAAGTGAAAGTAAGAAAGAAGAGAACTCTTGCACCAAGTATTAATCCCTGTGCTAATCTTCTATACTCACGACTTTGCCTCCAAAATAGCCTTCAAAATCTTGATGAGAGAACTTCGATTTATGCCTCTTGAATATGTGCGCAAAGGTTTGGTTTACGTGCGTGATATGTCCTAATTATTGTTTCCCCAAGAAACCTAGGTATAAGAATGATGAAGTCCGCACATGGGCTTTTTCTCTCACTGGCCTAGACAACGGCGCGGCCGCTCAGGCATAAAGTTGGTAGCCGCGCAGTTGAACCAAAAGTGGTTTTGTTAATTTGAGAAATCTCGCGCGGCCACTATATTGAGGACCCGTGGCCGTGCAGTAGTATTTGTTCAGCATGTTTTCATCTTTTCCGTTGCGCTTAAGTTAATTCTGTATTTTATTTGCACGTGAGTCCTTCATCTTCTGATTGTAACAATTTAGTCCCCGAACTTTCAAAACACTTTAATTCTTCTTCAAAGCTTCAATCCATTTTCAATTAAGCTCTCAAATTCTGATTTCTTCCACTTAGCTCTCATTGAACTTCCCGGTTAACAACACAAACATTCATTTTGCTCTTTTTAGCTCCAATTGGCTTTCAAATGTCCATCATTCCACTTCATTACTTCATTCTTCCATGTTTGGGAAAAATCCTATAATGTAAACAAATATAAATCAATTATGTAATAATTATTCAAGAATGACAACATATTTTTCTCATTTAGATATATAAATAAGTGAATAAAATGCACTTATCAAGCGTGCTGCTTTATTTATTTATTTATTTATTTTTTGTAGTAATTTCGTTGTTGATGGTGGTTATGGTTGTGATAGTATTCATTTTTGTTTTGATGTTGATGTAAGTGGTGGTAGTTGTGGTGGTGATGGTGGTGGTGGTGGTGGTGCGTCGGAGGAGGATGTGGTGGTATGAGTTGTAATTGTAATTGATTAAAAAATTGAAATTAAGTTACAATTTGCAACTAATTCAAATTTTTTTTTTTAAAAGAAATGTAATTTCTAGTAACTTGTAATATACAACTAAATTACAATAATAATTTATTAGTTACATTTATAATTGATTAAAAAATTGAAATTAAATTACAATTGTAATTAATTAAAAATTGTAATTTTACAGCTCAATGGAAAATACCTGATTTTGGGAATATGTTTTGTTTTGTTAAAATATATTTGAAAATAACTAATACTTAAAATATAGGTCATTCAAGTTTTGCATTTGTGTACTTAGCCCTCAAATAAATGAATTTTACCAAGAATCGAGTATTTGTTTGGCAAATGTGTTTTTAAACATGTTTTTAACAACACAATTTTCAAAATCACTTCTAACTACACATATTTTCTCTTTCCACTTTTTAACAACATAAACATAAAAAACACATTTATAAACATAAAACTTTAACAAATAGAGCGGTTACATATTGTAATTGCTATAAATATTATTATATTATAATTATATTATATGTAAACCACTATTTTGCTCCTGTCAAATTCTATAATTAGAGGTTTGGGTTGTGAACTCTAGACAATACTATTGCTTTGGAGTTGACTAATGGGGCTTGTGAGAATTTCAATCTTGAGGTTGAAGATTGTTTTTTCTGAATCTATAGGAGCCCAAGACCATAGTCTTCTCCAATGGATTTCGATCGACGGTGTCGACGAGTCTTCATTAAGGAAACTATAGGATACAGTCATACAGATCCGCCATTAATGAGGTTAAGCTCCATCATTCAAAAGCTCTTGCTACTGTCCCCTATCACGTCTTTTTCTTATTTTCGGAATCAATAACATACTGTTTGGCGTTTTTTTTTTTTTTTTTTAAGGTAAAATGTGTGCTTGAAAATTGGAGCGAGAAAATGTGTGTGATTAAAAAGTGGTTTAAAAAATTATATTTTTTATAAATTGATTTATAAATAATAATAATTGCATAAAAGAAAGGAATGTAAAAGTGGTGTAAAGATAGAGGATGTCAGAAATCACCTCCTAGATTCTTAGAAAGTTGAATGCAGTAAAGGAGAACTGCCTACTAAAGCTTGTCATAGACGATTTTGCCCATGCTAATAGTCAAAATTTACATTAACCATATTTTAATGTATTTATAAGCACTAATATCACACGCATTATACGGAAAAATAATATAAAATTATTTTATTGTAAATATCATTACATTATTTGCTTTGATTAATGATACAAACAGTCAGCGAATGCTAAAAATAGAAATAAATTAAAATTCTCATCAATTTTGAAAAAATCGCTTTAAATAATACATTGTTTGTGTAGTTTGTAGTTTCTCACACCCATGTGATACATGAAAGTTACTATAGACAAAACATATTCGAACAATTGCTCAAAATTAAATTAAATTAAATAATGCAATTTTTCAAATATATGTTGTATAGAATAAATAAAAAATTTTGTCCAAATATTTTTGACTAAAGTGAATAAAAATTAATAACTCTCAAAATATTATAATTTACATAAAATAAAGTAATTGTAATAAATTAAATATATGTGGTCCTATACATAAATAAATGTAACAAATTAAGCAATATTGATGATGCACGAAAGTAAAAAAATCAACCTAAAGATTTGTGGTGCACGAACGTGAAATTCAACTCAAGAGATACTTCGCATGATTAATAATTTTTAATTTTTAAATGCGATGCATTTAATTGAACATAATTAAATATATATTTAATTATATGTCAATAAAAAAAATTATTAATGAAAATACAAATAAAATATATATAGTAAGTCTTTTTGTCTATATATGTTAATAAAATTAAGAAATAAAGTTTCACCATTTTTACGGCATATAATTATTTTTTTAATATTTTAATAAAATTCTAAACCGTTGAATTGTTTTATCTCTTTATGAGAAAATATATCATGAATTAAGCGTTTTAGAGATTGTACCTTGAACATATTAACTTCATTTCTGGAATTAACGTTCAATAAATGAGATTTTCTTTTTTAAAAAAACTCTTGAACTACAAAATTAGGCTCATATAATACATGTGCAAAACTTAACTTACATATTCTCCTTAAGATCACGAATTTCTTTTCATATATTGTTCTTCATCATATTCTTCCCGAAAAGAAGTGTAGGATAGGTATTTTTGGTATAATTTGATTTTTTAAGCATTAATTATTTATTTCAAGTATTTTTCTAAAAAAAAAATCATTAATTTTAATAAATATTGTTACATTAATTGATTATTCTTTCTTTATACTAACAATTTATTTATTCATATTGTCACATTAGTATTTTAATAAAAATTACTAATCAATCAATTGTTTAATAGAAATTATGTGGACTAATTATTAAATTTGTAATATATGTTTGCACATTTTAGTTATTTAATTATATAATGAAAAATAGAAAATGAAAGGAATCCATAAATAAATAAAAATAATGTGAAAATGATGAATGAATTGAAAAATTCTTAAGTTTGTAAACTTAACCCAATTTAATTGAATTTGTCTTAAAAATTCGTATAGTTATTATTTATATAAATTTGATGAGAAAAAATCAGAAAAGAAATTAATCATCTATAACTAAAATGAATTTAGTTAACTAATTATAGATAATATTATAGGACTTAAATGATACAATTTAAAATGAATTAAATATTGAGGAAAAATAAAAAATAAAACTTTACCTTTAATTTTTTATATAATTTTACGGAAAATATATTTACAATTTGCTCTTACTTGTTAGCTTGCATTAAAATTCTCACTATGTTATTTAAATTGACACTCATATTACATATTTTTCGATTTCAAAATAGTATAATAATCATTAAAAGAGTAATAATAAAATAGAAAAAATAACATTTTGATATTATTAATAGCATAGCACAGATGCATATATTTAATTATATGTCAATTAAAAATTATTGATGAAAATATAAATAAAATATATATAGTGAGTATTTTTGTCTATATATGTTAAGAAATAAAGTTTTACCATTTTTTTACAGCATATAATTAATTTTTTAAAATTTTTAATAAAATTGTAAACCGTTGAATTGTTTTATCATCTTTACGGGAAAACAAATAATGAATTAAGTGTTTTAGATATTGTACCGTAAACATATCAACTCCATTTCTAGAAATAACGTTCAATAAATGAAATTTTCTTTTTTAAAAAAAGATTTTGATAAGTTTGGGGGGTTTGATAAGTACGTTTTTCGTACTTATTTTGACTTTAAATTTGGAAAATTATAAATGTTTTACGATGCGATATTGCTAATTATATATTTATCTTGTTTGTTTTAGGAAAAACTCGAATTTGGACGCGTTTGAAGGCAAAACGAAGAAAATGAATTAAAATCGTACAAAAAATGACTACATTGCAAATAATTCATAAATAAAAACATGGGCTACACAATTAAAGACTCAAGTATCAACTTAAATTATTTTAGAAAATTGAGGTCTCAAAACCAAAACCAAAACCTACAACCTAATTATAAATGGGCCTCAAACATGAAGACTCCTATTTTTTGGCATGAATTGTTTGGACTCGGCAAGGGGAGAGAGAAGTAGGCTGGGAGTGGAATTCTTGGTGGAATAAAGAAAGTGCTGGATAGAGAGAAGGCACTGGCGTTCTCCTGCGCTTGGAGCGCAAGCCAGTTTTTAACTTTTTTTTTTTTCAAAATGTTGAGTGTGTGTGTTTGGCAAACATATTTTTTTCTACACAATTTCTCAAATCACTTTTTAACCACATATATTTTTCTCTCCATTTTTCAACCACACATTTTACCTAAAAACATAAAAAAATATATTTTTAAACAAAAAACTTTTAACAAACAGAAACTTAATTTTTTTTTAATTTTTATTTTCCAACTATTTTGTTTTTAGCATCCATTTGGTAAAATAATATTTTTTTGTTTATAAACAACACAATTTTTCAAATCACTTTTTAACCACACACATTTTTTATCTCCAATTTTTAACCATTATTTTTTACCTCAAAATCATAAATAAATAAGTTTATAAACCAAACAATGTTAAAAAACGGTTAATTACTTATTATATGTTTGATAAAATTAAAAATAATCTCTTCGATTTCCACTTTTGATGTATTTTTTAAAATTATTTGCAATATTTTTTTGAATGTAAAAAGTAATGGTTGAAAATTGAAGAGAAAAAATGTGTGTGGTTAAAAAGTGATTTGAAAAATTGTGTTGTTTATAAACAAAAAAATATTATTTTACCAAATGGATGCTAAAAACAAAATAGTTGGAAAATAAAAATAAAAAAAATTAAGTTTCTATTTGTTAAAAGTTTTTTGTTTAAAAATATTTTTTTATGTTTTTTAGGTAAAATGTGTGGTTGAAAAATTGAGAGAAAAATATATGTAGTTAAAAAGTGATTTGAAAAATTGTGTAGAAAAAAATATGTTTACCAAACACACGCACTCAACATTTGGAAAAAAACAAAAAACAAAAAAAAAAAAAAAAACAAAAAAGTTAAAAACTGCGCTTGGAGCGCAGGATACTCTTGCGCTCCAAGAGCAGGAGAACACCAGTGAGAGAGAAGGAATTGGAGGCAGCTGAGAGTTTTAGTTGGAAGGAGAGAGGTTGGAATTAAGAGGTATATTATACAAAAATAGCCTACTAGTGGATTAAGAAAGGGGTTGGCTTGGAATTAAATTGGAGACTCTTTGGTGATTTAAAAAGGAGTTTGGCGGCTGTGATCAATTAATTGAGGAGGTGCTGGTCGGCTTGTTTCGTGGTGATAGAGAATCAGAATTCGATTATTTTGGTGGAAATAAGTGGGAGGTTTCGGCTGGAATTAAACTGGAGAAGACCTCTATTGACGCCAGTTGGGGAAGAGATAAAGAAAGGCAGATTTTTGGGATTAACCGGGTGATGTTTACTAATTGTTATATTGATTATTCATCAATTAATATGCTAGATTAATTCCTTTATGTATTGAATGAGATGAACCCTAATTTTTATTTATTTTAATTTGAGATTAATAATTTAATAAATTATTGCGTTTCTTGATTTATTCTTGCATTCCCATTGAATTATTTAATTGCTTTATCACCAATTGGATAATTAGTTGTTTGTTATAATCTTGAAAAAGTCACAATAGGTTTAGAACACGGCAAGTCTTGGAAAAGTCACAATAGGTTTAGAACGCGGCAAGATAAACACACAAACACTATATGTTAGGAATAACAATATGACGTGTGCAATCTATTTGATAAATTGTTGATTAATGCATTACGAACATTCGCATTCGGACTAGGAATAGATTCGGGTCATGTTTATGGTAGGTTTAATTTTTCTTGGAAAGAAAATTAAATATATTAGCTTTATCGATTGGCACGAACGCATAAATGAGCTAAAATTAGAAAATCGAGAATTGAAATAGATAACACTAGGTGGATTCAGATTCCAATACATTCCCTCCATATATTTAAAATCCTCACTTTTCATATTTGTAATTTTAGTTTTATTCAAACATAACAAAATCTGTAAGACCGCTTTTTTATTTTTACGTGCAATTTTAAATTTCACGTAATATTGTTCTGAATGTTATTATAAATTATAAATTTATGATCTTTAATGCCTATAATTGGAATTATTTTGCAGTGGAAGGACTTGGAAGCCATCTCGATCAATGTACCAATTTGAAAGTTTATAAATTGGTCATTTTAATTATTTACGTGCAATTTTATGCGATTAATTGTTTTATTGCCTAAGCATGTTATTTTCTATTTTATTATGCTAATTTGAAACTTGGGAGGGAAGTTTAGTGACAATTGAGGGTAAATAGAACTTATAGATTTACTTAAACAAAAGAGGAGATTTGAGGGACTGATTTGCAAATTCCAAAAGTTTATATCTAACCCTACCTTTAACATCCTCACTCACTCACGCTCTCTCTCTCTACTCGGTCTCTCTCACACCCGATCTCTCCTCTCGGCCTCTCAACCCGCTCTCCCTCTCTCGGTCTCTCCTTCCTCACGCAGCCGTCGACCTCCGACCGCCACCCCACCGGCGGTAAGACCCCTTTTTCCCCTTCCCCTCTCACACGCACACACACACGAAACCGAGCCCAACCCTTTCCTCGGTCACTCACACACCCGCACACACGGGTTTGCACACACACACACATACACACATTCATATGTTGAATTGTATGTATAGGTTGATGTATAAATGGAATTTAATGTAAGTATATATGTATTTTCTTCACAATTTTCAGATTTTTAATTTTTGTTTGATTTTCAAATTTTACCATAAATTAAGGGTTTAGTGATGTTTATGTGTGTGAGTATTGATGTATATGAATGTGTATATTATTATGTATGTATGTATTCATACTATATATGTGAAATTTCCAAATTTCAATTTGCTAGCTTAAAATGCAATTTTTATGTATTAATTTCAAATCTGAGAATTTTATGATGTTACTAATATCTATAAATATAGATATCAAATGTATGTAAATTTCAGACTTTAAATGATAATATTATTTAATTGACTTTCTATTGGTTCAATGTTGATTTTTTAATGGAAATTTTCAAATTTGGGGATTTCAAATAATCAGGTTGTTCAAACTGAATTTTAATGTACATTTTTATTATAATTGTTATTTTCAGATTTATGAGTAATTAGAACGCTAATTGTAATTGTCCATGAGACAATTAAGTTGTGATAATATTGAGTAGTTTTGACTTTTGAATAATTTGATAAGTAAGATTTCGATGTTTCTTACCCTTGAATTTAAACATTTATTTCGAATGTGATAGTATATGTGTTTGACATGATTTAAGGACACTTTTGAGTTAAATTGTGAGTCTAATAGAAATGTTAACCTCAGTTATGAGTTTTGTTTATAATATTGAATAGGATGATGAATGTGTTTGTTTCAAATCTAAAGTTATGCCTTATTTATGAATGGATATAATTAGGAATTTTGGTACATTGACGTCATGGACATCCGAGACTTTTCCACTTGCAAATTCAGAAACGGTAAATTATTAAGGAGTGCAGGTAAGTAAACTTCCCCTATTTTCATAGAAGTTAAATGTAAATGTGGAATGTGTAAATGACTGTTTGCAACTTACTTGCTTTGATGAATTTCATTTACTTTATAAAAGTATATGTTATTATGGAGAATGTTCAAGCATGCACATTATCATGTTATTGCATCGTCAAGCATGCATTGGCATCGAAATTGGGAAGTCAAATGTTTTTAAATGAAAGAAATGTGTCAAGGTGCAAGTTTGTTCAAAAGTTATGTATCCCAAGTTTTTTTTTTTTAAGAAAGAATGGGTGTACTTCTAGTTCATGAAAGTTGCGAGTGGGAAATGGGGCGCGGGGGACCGGCGTACCGGAATTAAGTCGCTTTGCGACGAAATGTCCAACCGTTTACGGTGGACTGTTAAACCACCTTGCGGTGGGAAAGTGAATGTTAAACCGCTTTGCGGTAGAAATGTGAATGTTAATCTGGTTCCAAATAAGAAATTGCTCACTGTTATCTGATTGACTAGAAGTTACATCAAGTGAGCTCACGATGGAAATGAAGTGAAAGTTTTGAAATGAAGTGAAAGTTTGAAAAGTTTGAATGTTCTGGAAAGTAAAGTAAAAAGGGGATACATATATGGAATTTTTAAAGCATTCATGTCATAAGTATGCATTCATGCATAAAGTTTACTTACTGGGCTTTAGCTCACCCCAATCCCTCCTCATATTTCAGGTGATAAAAGTTAGATGATTAGAGGAGAGCACTTGACGGCTGACTCAGACAGTACCCGTTGTCGCCATTATTTAATAAAGTTAAATTTATTTAAGATATCATTTAAATTATTCCTTAACATTTATCATTGATAATTGTTTGGTTGGAGTTAGTTTTGATTAAGTATGGGTGACATATTAGAGGTTAAATTACCTCTTATTTCATTTGTCAATGTCTATTGATATTTTTGGAAATTTTTATACTTGAGGAGTTTGGGGATTGAATGAATTGGTTTTAGCGATGATGAATGTGGTTGAGATGTGATTGATGTTTTAAATTTTTATGTTGGTTATGTAGTCTCTCTACAGGTTGGTTAAGTCCAATTTATAGAGGAGACTCTACCGAAAGTTCTGTAAAATTTTATAATAGATAAATGAAAATTTTAAATGTGTAAACGATTTAAATTCCGCATATAATGTGAATGGAAGTTAACACGCCTAGATTTTAGATTTTGAAAACTTGGGGTGTTACAAAATCGCTTCTTTTATATTTCTTAATTATTTTTCCGTTCGATGAGGGTTAGTAATCTAATGTATAATTTATCTCAATCCTCGTGGGAACGATACACGGACTCATAATCCACTTTATTATTTGTGCGACCCGTGCACTTGCGGGATTTTACTCGAACAAGTTTCTTTCTTCAATCTCAACATCAAAGGTACTTTTTGACTCCGCCATCACAACTACCTTCAACAAGGCTTCCAAACAAACTTTTCTCTGATACCGTCTCGAGTTTATTTTCCTTCTATAGAAAATCCAGCTCCGTGAGGACTTAACGTTTAATATGTCTTGACACCTCTTGAGAAAACGTTAAGTCAACATTCCCCACACAAGAATTTCACCTTTGAGGTTGAAATTCTATCACTCAAATATATGTGAATGAATCCTTGGAAATTAAGTAACAAATAAAACTTGATGGAAATTTAAGGGAACATACTTTGTATATATGGAAAGGAAAAACTCTATTACAAACCTCTCAAGATTTTCCATCTACAACTCTCTCTATTTTCATCACTCTATTGAATACAAATGACCAAACTACATCTATTTATAGGGAAAATACTAACAAGTTACCTTTAGGTAGTCTTACTATTGGAGTCTCATCTAACGAACATTGGGTGTTCGCTCAGTGAAATCTAAACCTTAGTCATATTATTCTTCAATATTTGTCATTTGTGTGTATATCTGACTTTCTTGAAATATACTCTGCAAATATTGTGATCTGCATGCACGTTTGTTGAAGGTTTCTGAGTGTTTGTCATTCTGTAGTATTATCAGTTAATATTACCCTGTGACCTGCCTATTCAGTTGATACCCTTGACCTGAGAATAAGAGTCTCATGGAGCATAAGTGGATGCTTGATTGTGCATTTGTCTCATTTGATCTGAATCTGTTTGTTGAACCGAGTTATATATTCTTTGTGAAAATTTACTTGGTTGTATTTTACTTGTACTCCTTGTTACATTACCTTATTCTGTGTGATTACCTGTGTCAATATGGGGGCTAGTAACTTTGATCTTGAGACATTTGAGGGGAGGGGTGATTTCTCTATTTGGAAACAGAAAATGAAAGCTCACTTAGTTCAATTAAAATTGTCTAAAGCTATAGAGGGAAATTTTCCCTGCTAATATGACTGGTGCTGAGGAAATAGAAATGGGTGAGCAAGTTTATAGTTCTGTGATTTTGCATTTGGATGACAATATTTTAAGAAAAGCCAGTGAATGCAAAACCACACTTGAACTTTAGGACAAACTTGAAAAACTTTATCATAAAAAGTCTCTTCCAAACAAAACTTTTCTGCTCAAGATTTTTTCGTTACAAAATAGATCAGTATGTTGATCTTGAAACTAATCTTGATCATTTTCATAAACTTTTTCAAGATTTGATCAGTTCAGGTGAAGAATTTTCTGATGAACATCAAGCTATTATCCTTCTAAATGCTTTACCTAACACTTATAAATAATTGAGAAATGCTATTAAATATGGTAGGGATACCCTTACTTTTGAAATTGTTATTAACTCTTTGAGGACCCAAAAAATCTGAATATTCAACAGCAAAACATAGAAAATGTGAGAGGAGATGGCTATATGTAAGGGGCAGACCTTTGCATATACATTTTGATAACACAAATAATCAAAATGGTTTCAAAAATAATTATAGAAGTAAGTCCAAGAGCAAGTCCAGACCTGGGATCAGAAAGTGTTATGGGTGTGGAAAGGATGACCGTCTTATTAAAGATTGTTTTAAAAGGAAAAATAATTTGAGAGAAAAAGGAAAGGAAGAAGCTAATATTTCCTAATCCTATACCTTTGACCAACTACTTCTGCTTGTAACTTGTCTGAAGTATATGTTACTATTTCTCAATTTGCAAACAACTATGAGTCTAATATAACCTGTCATGGTAAGTTGAAAAACGAATGGGTGATTGACTCTAGTGCTTCTTTTCATATTACCTCTAGGAGGGATTGATTTAGTAACTTTGTATCTATAGACTTAGGTTCTGTGATCATGGGAAATAATCTGACTAGTAATATAAATGGTATGGGTGATATTACTTTGAAGTTTGATTATGACTGTGTGCTTAATCTGAAAAATGTCAGATATGTTCCTGAAATGAAAAGAAATTTGTTGTCTGTTGGCATGCTTGATGATGAAGGTTTTTCACAATTTTGTTAACAATGGTGCCATGAAAATTATTAGGGGTTCTTTTGTTATTTTCAAAGGTGTGAAAATAAATGGTATATTTGTTGTGAATGCTATTGTTTTAAATGATCAACATGCTGCTTATAATACTGTCTGTAATGCTGATGATACTTTAAAATGGCATAAAAGGTTGTCTCATGTCAGTTCTAAAGGTCTTAAACTTTGAATAAAAAAGGGGTTTTATATACATGAAGACATATGGGGACCTGCACCTGTTCCTACTGTGGGGGCAGCAAATATTTTCTATCAATTATTGATGATTTTTCAAAGTTTGAGTTTATTTGTTAAAGCAAAAACTTGAAGCCTTTGATAAGTTTAAAGTATGAAATTTCAAGTTGAAAACCAAACTGGAAAGAAAGTTCAGACTTTAAGAACTGATAATGGTTTAGAATTTTACAATTCTGAATTTGATAAATTTTGGCAAAACTGTGGCATTTTTAAGGCATAAACCTGCTCCATATACACCTCAATAGAATGGAGTAGCTAAAAGAATGAATATGACACTACTTGATAAAGTTTGATGCAACATGATTGGCTCAGCCCTTTCTAAAAGTTTCTTGGGTGAAGCTGTTATGACTGCATGCTATCTTGTTAACTTGACTCCTTTCGTGTCTTTAAATGATAAAACCTCTGCCGAAATGTGAAGTGATCATCCCGTTGACTATTTTCATTTAAAAGTGTTTGACTATACTGCATATTCTCATCAGAATATAGGTAAATAGCATCCTAGGGTCCAAAAATGTGTTTTTCTTGGATATCCCTTAGGAGTTAAATGGTACAGACTGTGGGCTAAAGGTTTTGGTGAAGCTAAGGTCATAATAAGTAGAGATGTGACTTTTAATAAGAGTGAGAAAGTAAAAAGAATATAACTCTAAATATTAATCTAAACTTATTAGTCCTTGGTAATGACGCCAAAAACTTGTTATGAAATTAAAGTAAGTCCACAATAGTCAAACAAGTATTAAAGTGGACTCATGAGTCAAAGTTTTCGATCCCACGAGGACTATTTTATCTAATATTATTTTTGATTAACCACAACCTAATCTAACAAGAAAAACACAATTTTAGAATTTTTTTTGTTTAAACTACTACTAATTAAAATTAACAATTATGAAAAAATTGAAATTACAAGTAAACAAAAAACTTCTTGTGTGAAAAATATTTCAAGTCCACAGTATTGTAAACAAGTAGTAAAATTGACTCAAGAGTTTGGATGGTTGATCCCATGATGACTACTTTATCCTAATATTAGCTTTGATTAATCAAATCCTAAATTAAGAAAAATACAATGATTTGAATTTTTAAATTACTAAAACTAGTAAAAGCTTATTTACCAAAGTATACTAAATAGGCAAATCAAAAATTGGATTTCTGTTTTTATGAAGTGAAGGTGTTGGACTTATGATTGCACCCTAGTTCTCATATTCAATTTCTCATCTCAAGTTTTCTTTCAAAAATAGTATTTGATCAAATTCACAATTATATCTAAGATTTTCCCTTCAAGATTAAATTAGTTCCATCTAATTAGGTCGACTATATATCTCTATATTGGGTCAGAATAATTTCTAATTAAATGCATTAAATAACAAGAATTCTTAAAAGGCCACAACAATCACAACCATATATATCTACTGTTTTATTAAATTGCCAAAATTTATTACATTATTTTCCATGGAAAATAATGTCAATTAAACAACAAAAGTTGGAAAATTCCCTACTTTTTCCACCAAGAGAATTAAACCAATCAAACACATTAAACTTCTAATTCTCAGGAATTCAATTCCCTGGAATTCATTTTCTTTCCACTCAAATTCCACCCTCGCTATCAAACGCACCCTTATGGTGGTTCGGGTGTAAGAATAGAGTCATTTGGCCTTAACATAGTCGGGCAAGGTGGAAATGGCATGCCCTTCTTCTTCAAACACCGTTTGGCTTAATCTGATACAACATTAATGATCTTTTCAAGGCAATCATATTTACCTACAAGTATGTTAGGTAGTCTTTGGAGAATTGATTTGTATGCTTTGGTGGATCCTGTGATTTCAAATTCTGATAAAAAAATAAATGTCAATTATAAAACTATCCCTTTCAATCATCACATCCATTTATTCATATTTCCCTGTTAAAAGTTGAAAAATGAGACAAATTTTATCATATTTAAACTGTGCAATTAATAAATCTCAGCAAGAAAAATAACAAATTTTGTAGTAGATGGAAAAGAGATGATTATCTTTTTCCCCCATAAAACCTAAATTTATTTCATTCCAGGGAAATCTTATAAATATCTACTAATACAGAGATAAAGTAAAACTGCAATGAAGATCTCAATAAATCTCAATAAAGACAGTACCAAGAAACTATAAACCTTAACAAATTATAATTGAAAACCAACTTACTGTGATCATAAGGACTTAGTTCTAGTTTCCATCAGAACTGTTGTCACTCTGTAGCCACGGCCACCACCACTGTATCCATCACGACCATCGCCTCCGTAGCCACGCCACTGCCATAACCTCCCTCACGGCGACCATAGCCTTTGTCATCACCTTCTCCGCCATAACCTCCCTATCGGTGTCCACCACGGAATCTGCCACCACCCCAGCCATCGTTACTATGGGACTAAGCGATCTTCAAGATCTTGGCCATTCACTCCCTCGATGGAATCTCTTATCGATTGCTCGTCCTTGAAGGTGAAGAATTCGAAACCCCTCAATCTTCGGGTCTCGAGGTCATTCATGATCTTGGAATCGACGACATCGCCGTATTGAGAAAAAGCTTGCTCTAGTGACTTGTTGCTAGTGGACCATGCTAGTCCAACGACAAAGCATGTAAACTTAATAGCTACAGCAACTAGTAAGGCAAAAAAAAAAATTGCAAATTAAAAAATGAAAAATCGAGAAATGTAGAAGACAGAAGAAAACCTGCCTTAAAGAAAGTGATAAAAAGAGAGGATTATCTGAGGGAAGATTTCCTCAACGAGTTTTTCAGATTGAAGATTGTATCCAAGAGGCATTTGGCATTTTGAAATGGGTGCAATTGTGTGCTGCAAGTAAGCGTGTTAAAATAAATTAAAATTCTAGGAAATAGTGTTTTGATGCATGTAAATTCAAAGGCAACTGTCAATTAATTTTAAAACCTACCGACTAAAGAACTCCCAGAAATTATGGCAACTGCCAAAAAAAAAATACAAATTTATTTACTGGATGAAAATTCAGATTGTCTTTTCCGGTCAAATCTGAAAAGAATCTCAGTTGCGTTTAATATTATATAGAATATAGATTACAAGTTTTGAACTCCTTTTTGACAATCCAATTAGCAAATTTGTTCACCATCACATTATAAACAGTTCGGTTAAGGATAAAATTGCCATCAATTTTAATCTACTTCCAAGAATCTAATTTGGCATACCAAACCTTAGCCCATGTTCTCATTTTCTGAGCTCCAAAATTAGAACCTATCTTTACTACCTTGTAATCATCAGCAATGGCATCCCAACCAAAACATGTGGATTAATTAAGTGGACCTCTACCAAGTGGGGCTATCTTGAACATTCTGGTGACAGGGTATATGCAGGGGCTATCAAATGAGTGCCCAATTACTTAGGGCATCTCCAACCGAGCGGCATTTTGGAGTTCATCATCAAATTGAAGTGAATTCTGATCTTCAACCAAACTCTATATGGATCTGTAAAATGGAGTGATGAACAGTGGCACGCCATACATGGCTTCCAACTTCAATTTTTTTTTCCAATTTTGTCCTTTATTTTGTACATTAAAATTGTTTTTTCCTTCTATATCCAAGGATCAATTTTTTGTTATTATTTTGTTTGGTTAAAATTTATTTATATTCTTTGTTATTGGTTATTATTTGTATTAACATAATGAATTAATATAATCTAATATAAATAACAATTAAAGATAATATTTAAATAAAATTGCCCATGATTAAAAATAAAAAGTTACATACTTGATGAACATAAAATTACGAGACGATAACTAAACATGACATGATAAAATACGACAAGTAAATTACGAGAATTTAATAATCTGGTAAATCATTTCCAGATCCTCCTAAACCATCAAAATATTGACTGAATGGAGTTGCACTATTTTGAGATTCCTTGCTTCTTTGCTGAGATCGCTTTTCCATAATTCGCAGTTGTTCGCTTCGAATAAACTCACGTAGACTTGGATCTCGTATGGAGTCTAAGTCTTTCAATAAAATTTTATTCTCTTCACGAAATTCTGCAACGGATACTTTTTTCGACTCAGTTTCAGCTCGAAGCATCTGAATTTCATAAATTTTTTGCCCATCATATCTTCCTTTCTTTAGAATCTGAGTGATTTCTCGATTATTCTCTGCAATTGATTGAATCATACCTGAAGATTCGTCATCATTCTTTCTTTTTCCTTTTGCTTTTTTGACCCCAATGGGTCGCTGGATAGAATTGCCACTATTATCTTCATCTAGATGAAGAGAAAATGATGATAATCCAGGAGATGCAGGTGTTGGATGAACGAAAGTGGGAGACTCTGATTGTGACGATGCAAAATTTCCACTATCCATTTGAAAGTATGGTAATGTTGTACTAACATCGTTAGTAAACTTTTCAATATCTTTCAGGATGTACCAGACATGATCAAACTTGAAACCTTTCTTCTCACCCTTGTCTTGTGCAAACAATATTTTTGCTCGATCCATCTGCAAGATTGTGGAAAATAATTAAGTTTCTGAGCTCATTCAACATAGAATTGTGAAATAAAATATTATATATAATACTCACAATATCCTGTTCGGATGCACCACTTGGATTAAGAAGTTCCACCTGTCGAACACATCCCCTCAACTTAGCAACAGCAGTTAAAATAACAGACATTCGAGATTGTAAAGATCTCAGGGGTCGACTTTGAGTGATATATTCTGGTTTGGAGCTGTTATAGCTAGACTCAACTCGAGACCAGAATTTATCCTTCGATTGGTTAATACCGACAATTGGATTTTGGGAAATATCAAGCCAAATATGACATAAGTGATGTGATCCGGACCAGGCATCGAAGGGCGAAGTCGAGACATCGGCAGTATGACGGTGATCTACATGGAAAACGGAGTAAGTTCCATGTTGGAATCGAGCCGAGAAGATGAAAGAATCAAGCCGAGCCGAGTACACGAAATTGTTTATGCAGAAAGGGCCTTACGGCCGTAATGGAAATCCTTCACGGCCGTAAATCATATAATCACGGCCGTAAAAGCTATTGTCACGGCCGTAATCAACTATCGAAGGAAAGGACAGAATTTCAGCAGAAAAGGTCTCACGGCCGTAAAGTCCAGTCTTACGGCCGTAACATTCAAACTGGAGGAAATTCACGGCCGTAATCATTGTGTCATGGCCGTAACCAATAAATCAGTTTTGATCAGAAGGGCCTTTACGGCCGTAAAAGGAGTCCTCACGGCCGTAAATGAGCAACGCCAGATTTTCGGGAATATTGCCAATTATTTTGTTTCCTTTTATTATTTTAGGTTATTTTCCTATTTTAGAATTTTAGTCTAATTAGAATTCTATTTTGAGTAAATTAGATGCTAGGTTATTTTGCTTATTTATACGCTTTTTCAATTCATTGTAAAGAGACAAGTTTGAGTTGATTAATAAAATTTGTGAGAGGATTCTCCAAAATTGAGAGGTTGAGTTTATTCCCTTTTTCTTGAACTTATCAAAGATCCGATCTTTGTGGCGTTCTTCCAGCAAACTTATCAAATATTCGCAAGAATATTTGTGGCGTTTCCAAATTCGATACTTATCAAGGAAATTGACAAGTCCTTGGGGCGTTCACCAATCTTGGTTCTTCAATCCGCATCGTCATAAATTTTGTCGTGATTGTCGGGTCAAGGCTTTACCGTCATTCTATCCTTATTTTTCGTTGTTTGTCTTGTGTCGATCTGATCTAGATCTATCCTAGGGTTTTAGATATCGTTATTCCACGTGTTCGACGAGATTTCCCGACCGGGATTGCATCATCTGGTATCAGAGCTTTGATCTATTTCAGATTCTTGCGTTTCTTGATTTTCTTGATTTTTTTCGTGTTCTTCGCGTTCTTCGTGTCAGTCATAATTTTTTTCAGTTTGATCCATAAGAGTCAGTCCCAAAAAAATTCAAAAGTGTTTTTCGTGTTCATTTTTCGTCCAAATCCAGTTCCATTTTTTCTGCCATACTCGTAGTCCAATTCTCTGGCAGATTAATAAAAAAAAAATCCGAAAATTCCCAAATATTCCCCAAATATTCCGAATTTCCTTGTTCGTGTCTTAAAAATGTCTGATAGAGAGGCTTCTACATCTTCATCTTCTGTTGGAGACAGGAAACAGCCCAGGGGCGTGAATAGAAAGGATGAACAGGGTAATGGTGATATTGCAGCAATAAGGGCACAATTTGAGAGATTTATGGCACAAATGGTGAATAGAGGTGCAGGGCGTGAACAGAGACCTCGGGATCAGTCTCATGATGGTTCTCGGGTTAGGAGAGGTAATAGACGTGAGGTTGGTGTGGATAATGAAGACATGGGCAGTGAAAGTGGCAGTATATCTGTAGGTAGTATACGAAGGAGGGATAGATGAGATATGAATGAAAGGAGGCATGATAGGGAGCGTCGTGATGCTAGGAGGCATCGTGGGGGTAGAGATGTTGTTGATGACGACCTTGGAAAAATTAAAGTGAAATTACCATCGTTCCAGGGTAGGAGTGATCCGGAGGCGTACTTGGATTGGGAGACAAAGGTCGAACGGATTTTTGATTGTAATAATTATTCGGAGAAGAAGAAGGTGAAATTAGCCGTGATTGAATTCACCGACTACGCAAATATTTGGTGGGATCAACTAGTGACGGGTAGGAGGAGAAACCTTGAGGAGCCGGTGGAGAGTTGGGGTGAATTAAAAACCATAATAAGGAAGCGGTTTGTGCCGACTCATTATTATAGGGATATTTATCAGAGGCTGCAGGGTATGACTCAGGGTTCGAGGAGTGTAGAAGATTATCATAAGGATATGGAGGTAGCGATGATTCGGGCTAACGTGGTGGAGGATCGGGAAGTTACGATGGCTAGGTTTCTGAGTGGGCTGAATAGAGATATTGCCAATGTCATTGAGCTGCAACATTATGTGGAGCTGGAAGATATGGTGCATATGGCCATGAAGGTGGAAAGACAGCTAAGGCGAAAGGGGGCAGCAAGACACTCACCATCTTATCCTACATCACAACCTAAGCAGGAATCCAACGTTGAACATAACCCGGAAGGGAAGGAGGAGCCTACAACGAAAGGTAAAAATATTTCTGATTCTCAAACTACTCGGGATAGAAATATTAAGTGTTTTAAGTGTTTGGGTATGGTCATATAGCATCCCAGTGTCCAAATAGGAAGCTAATGATCTTGCGTGATAATGGTGAAATTAGTTTCGAGGATGAATTTAAGGGAATGCCTAAGTTAGTGGATGTTGGAGCTAGTAGTAGTGATGAGTAAGGATTGACCTATCCTGAAAAAGAATCACTTGTTAATCGGCGTGTCCTTAGTGCAAGGGTCAGGGTGGATGAAATTGGTGAGCAAAGGGATAATTTATTCCATACTAGATGCCTAGTGGGTAAAAAGGTTTGTGGTATGGTGATTGACGGGGGAAGTTGTACTAATGTGGTTAGTACAATGTTGGTTGATAAATTAGGTTTAAGCTTGATAAAACATCCGAACCCTTATAAGTTGCAATGGCTGACCGGGTCGGGAGAGATTAAGGTAAATAAGCAGGCTATGGTCAATTTTGCGATCGGGGGTTATAAGGATGAGGTGGTTTGTGACGTGGTACCTATGCATGTTGGCCATATTTTGTTGGGGAGACCCTGACAACATGATAGGAGGGTAGTGCACGACGGGTTTAAAAATCGATATTCTTTCGTCAAAGGTGGAAAAAAGATCATTCTTGCTCCGCTGTCACCAAAAGAAGTCCGAGAGGACCAATTGAAAATAAAAAGCGAGTTTGAGGAAAAAAATAAGAGCGTTGAGGCCACGACCTCAGAAAAAGGAGAGGGAGTAAAAATTGAAAACAAGAGAGTTGAGGCCACGACCTCAGAAAAAGGTGAGCTTAAGAGTGAAAAGAAAAAGAAAAGAGAGTCCACCACAAAAATGAGTTTATTTGCATTTGCTAACACATCCCTCCCTAGTTCTACGAAATCTGTTTTGCAGGGTCATAACTCAAGCCATGAACGTAAATCGGGAAAGAAATTTATTGGCCAAAATAAGCAGCCCAAGAGTCTAAAGGATTGCATGACGCTTAAAAATGATCATCGAGCCCAGGAAAGCAGGAGGAGCTTGAAAAGCTGACCAAAAATGGATTCGAGGTCGAATCCTTTTCAAGAGAGGGAGTATGATGTGATCCAGACCAGGCATCGAAGGGCGAAGTCGAGACATCGGCAGTATGACGGTGATCTACATGGAAAACGGAGTAAGTTCCATGTTGGAATCGAGCCGAGAAGACGAAAGAATCAAGCCGAGCCGAGTACACGAAATTGTTTATGCAGAAAGGGCCTTACGGCCGTAATGGAAATCCTTCACGGCCGTAAATCATATAATCACGACCATAAAATCTATTGTCACGGCCGTAATCAACTATCGAAGGAAAGGACAGAATTTCAGCAGAAAATGTCTCACGGCCGTAAAGTCCAGTCTTACGGCCGTAACATTCAAACCGGAGGAAATTCACGACCGTAATCATTGTGTCACGGCCGTAACCAATAAATCAGTTTTGATCAGAAGGGCCTTTACGGCCGTAAAAGGAGTCCTCACGGCCGTAAATGAGCAACGCCAGATTTTTCGGAATTTTGCCAATTATTTTGTTTCCTTTTATTATTTTAGGTTATTTTCCTATTTTAGAATTTTAGTCTAATTAGAATTCTATTTTGAGTAAATTAGATGCTAGGTTATTTTGCTTATTTATACGCTTTTTCAATTCATTGTAAAGAGACAAGTTTGAGTTGATTAATAAAATTTGTGAGAGAATTCTCCAAAATTGAGAGGTTGAGTTTATTCCCTTTTTCTTGAACTTATCAAAGATCCGATCTTTGTGGCGTTCTTCCAGCAAACTTATCAAATATTAGCAAGAATATTTGTGGCGTTTCCAAATTCGATACTTATCAAGGAAATTGACAAGTCCTTGGGGCGTTTACCAATCTTGGTTCTTCAATCCGCATCGTCATAAATTGCGTCGTGATTGTCGGGTCAAGGCTTTACCGTCATTCTATCCTTATTTTTCTTTGTTTGTCTTGTGTCGATCTGATCTAGATCTATCCTAGTGTAATACCGTGTTTTATTATTACGTGCATCTTTAAATCCACGTGACATTTATATTAATGTTATTATAAATTATAAATTTGATAAATTTTATGTCAATGATTTGAATTATTTTGCAGTGGAAGGACTTGGACGCCGTATTGATCAATGTGCCAAATAGAAAGTTCATAAATTGTCCATGTGCAATTTTATGTGTGATTATTAACGTTATTTATTAATCTTGTTATTTTCTGTTTAATTAAGTTGAAAGTGGCCTAAATTGTGTTAAATGGGAATTGAGGAAAGTTTAGTGGCACTTTGAATTTTATTTGAGGGATGTTGACTTAAATTACCTATTTATGAGAGTCGAGGGACTGAATTGCAATTAACAAAGTTTACATTTAAAACCCTAAACCTAAACCTCATTCCTCCTCTCACGTCCGCTCTCTCCCTCACGATCTCTCACCCTCAGCTCTCTCCTTCTCTCGGCCTCTCTGTCACTCTGTCCCTCGTCTGTCTCTTTCGATTCTCCTCACAGTCGGCCGCCTTTCCCTCACCAGTCGACCGCGCCACTACACCGGCCACTAAGGTAAGGATCCTCCCCCAAATGCTCTCACGCACGAGACTGCACATACCCACGGTAATAATCGAGATTTTGATTTGGGGATTTTTCGGTAATTTCAAGAATCAAGATTTTGCTTGTGATATTAGTAGTTATTGCAATTTCTATGCTGCTAGAGCAACTTGTAAGTGCTTGTAGCTGAACAAAGTGCCAGATTTATGATTTTTTTTATATTTGTCTCCTTTATGCGTATTGATGTATATATATGTTGAGTGTATGTATATAGGCTAAGATTTTCATATTTTCAGATTTCAAAATAGGTAGATTTCGAAATTTAAATGTTAATTTGGGATTTGAATAATGTTTATATATGTATGTATAGATGTATATAAATGTGTGTGTATAGTTTGTATAATTTTAGACTGAAATTTTATAGGTTTAGTTAAAGTTTCAGATTTTAATCTTTGTTTAGATTTTTGAAATCTTAAATTATTAATTTGAGGATTTTATTTGGAGCCTGGATCAGATTTTCGAAACTTTATAAAAATTATAGCTTTGTTAATTATTTGGTTAAAGTTTGAAGTATGATGATAAATTTCAGATTTAGAATTTTTGAAAAGAATTTCAAATGTGTTTGTGAATTGAGAGTCATATTTATTGAAGTATGCGAATATTTAATATTGTTGGGATTATGAATTAATTAATTGTTTGACAATGTTGAGTTATAATGTGAAATTTGGATTTAGGAATTTACTTACAAATTATTTACAAAGCTCAGATTTTAGCAATGTTAATTTTAACAACGTCGACCTGTGATGGTAAATCCTCAGTTTTAGGTTTAATTGACAACAATGTTTGAGAATTTTCGGATTTTGGGTAATTAGAATTTTATTGAGAAATTTTGTAAAGCTGGGTCAAGCTATGTAATGTTGTAATTTAATTTGAATTAAAAGGTAAGAAAAGTTTTCTAAAGTACATTGAAATTGACATCTTATTTCGAATATGGTGTGTGTTGGACCTAGCGTAAGGTCATGTTTGGGATTGAATTTTGAATGAAATAGAAGTTTTAACCTTGCTTAAAGTTTAAAAATGTGATTTTGAACTAAAAGTATATTGTATTAATTGAATGGGTACAACTAGGATTTTGGTACATTGACGACACGGGCAGTCGAAGCGCCTCCACTTGCAAATCCAGATAACGGTAAATGCTAAGGACGTCAAGTAAGTAAACTTCCCCCTATTTTCATAGAAGTTGAATGTAAATGTGAAAGTTATGTGTAAATGACTGTCGTGCAACTTACTTGCTTTGATGAATTGTATTCACTTTATGAAAGCATATGTTATTGAGAAGAATGTTAAAGCATGCACGTTATCATGTCATTGCATCATTAAGCATGCATTGGCATCGAAATGGTAAAGTCAAATGTTTTAATGAAAGTAATGTGTCAAAGTGAAATTTTGTCAAAAGTATGTATCCCAAGTTTTGAAAGAATGGGTGTACTTCTATGTCATGAAAGGTCCGAGTGGGAAATGGGGCGCGGGGGACCGGCGTACCCGAATGTAATGAGCCGCTTTGCGGTGGAATGAACGTAATGAGCCGCTTTGCGGTGGAATGAATGTAATGGGCCGCTTTGCGGTGGAATGAATGAATGAACCGCTTTGCGGTGGACATGCGCATGTTAATCTGGTTCCAAATAAGAATGGCCCACTGTTATCTGATTGACTAGAAGTTACATCAAGTGAGCTCACGATGGAAATGAAGTGAAAGTTTTGAAATGTTAAACGAAAGTTTGAAAAGTTGAATTTTCTGGAAAGTAAAGAGAAAGGGATACATATATGAGAATTTTAAAGCATTCATGTCATAAGCATGCATTCATGCATACAGTTTACTTACTGAGCTTTAGCTCACCCCAATCCCTCCCCACTTTTTTTTTTAGGTGATGAAAGTTAGATGATCAGAGGAGAACACTTGGCGGCTGACTCCGACAGTACCCGTTGTCGCCTTAATTAATAAAGTTTAAATTCATTTGAGTTATCATTTAAATTTATTTCTTCATTCATTATTATTGATAATGGTTTGGTTGGAGTTATTTTGATTAAGTATGGAACGTATTAGAGGTTAAATTACCTTTATTTCAATGGTCAATGTTTGATGATGTTTTGAAAAATCTTATGATTGAGGAGTTTGGGAAATGTATGAATTGGTTTTGGAGATGATGAATGTGATTGAGATGTGATGGATGTTTTAAATTTTAAAATGGTTTTTGATGTCCCTCTACAGGTTGGCTATGTCCAATTTATAGAGGAGACTCTGCCGAAATTTCTGTAAAATTTTATAATAGATAAATGAATATTTTAATTGTGCAACCGTTTTAAATTCCGCATTTTAATGTTTAAACGATTTATTTCCGCATTAAAAGAAAAAGAGAAGTTAACACCTAGGTTTAAGATTCTTGAACTTGGGGTGTTACATTTTTGGTATCAGAGCTAAGAGTTTTAAAAGCGATTCTGTAGACTTTTAAAATTTATTTGAAAATTATTCGGGTACTGAGTCACGCCTCAAGTGCATCTTCCTCGATCATCTGGTAAGTTAAATTTTGTTTAAATTATGAAATGTTATTTGATGTCTCGATTATTGTAAATTCTTGCATGCTAATGTGTAATGTCGGAAAGTGAAAGGTTAAGAATGTTGTCAGTGAATATGACGAGTATGTCTTGGTTATGTAAATGAGGAAGTGAGAAAGTAATGGTTATTAAAAGTTTGGGTGCCGTTTATTAGATCTTTTTGTGAAATAAGAAATGGAGATGAATGGTATATCGGCATGAGAGTATACAATACCCAAACGAGAAGTGAATGAGAATAATACTTGGGTCATGGAGACTACATCGGCAAGAATGTATATTATATCCAAGTCGGAAGTTGAGAAGTCATCGAACTTAGTATTAAGCACTGATCGTATTTGATCTCGGGACTACCCACTCATTTGATAGTCCCATAATCATAAGAAAATGGATTTACCCATCTCGGTAATTGGAGATTGAGTTTTGCTTGCCAACACATTTTGGAGACTTTTGAACTCAAGATATGCGTTAAACGATTTCCCGATCGTGGTAAATGGGAAGGAGTAGATGATAGATCTCATAACACCGGATATCCACGAACTTGATGTCATACTAGGAATGGAATGGTTATTACGGTATAAGGTTTCAATCACTGGCTACGTTAAGGTGGTATTTAAACCTCCAAATGAAACCCTTTTCGCTTTGTTGAAGTAAAGGTGAAACTTTCTATTTTGATATTATCAGTGATGAAGGCTCGTCAATTGATGAATATGAGTTATTAAGCCTACCTGGTTGCAATAATTGAAGTGTCTAAGGTGAATACTTCTCTCGAATAAATTTATGCTATTCGAGAATGACTAAAGATGTTCTCAGAAAATCTTTGTGATTTACCGCCTAAAAGAGAAATTGAATTCGTCATCGATTAAGTGCACAACTCTAGTATCCAAGGTATAATGTCGGATGGCTCCTTCATAACTTAAGAGAGCTCAAAGTGCAACTATAGAATCTCGTGGACAAAGGTTTTGTTCGATCTAGCTTTTTGCCATGGGGTGCTCAGGAGCTATACATGAAGAAGAAAGATGGTTTTATGAGACTTTGCATAATTGAATTTAGACATGGCAAAACCAGTTTTATGAAGTTGTGAAGAGATGTTGAGGTTAGAAGTGATATGATTTTGTTGAGACTTTTATGAGAAGAACTATGAAAGTAGAGGTTTAAAGATTTGGTTCTTAGTTATTGGGAATTAAGTAATGGATATTGTGTTGAGTAAGTGAATTATTCCTTTATTTTGAGAGAAATTTATTATGTAGTTTGGTCTTGTGATTAAATTTTGGGAATATGATTTGTGGCATATATTTATAAGTATGAGTAGTCTTTTGAGCCAACTAATGTATTGAAGGAAGTGAGATATTGATATTGGAAATTATGATTTGAAATTGTTATGTTGAGGAATTATGGATTGGTTTTCTGGGATATCAAGGTATACATGAAGTTATGTAATGATTTGATCCATACATTGGGAAATGATAAGTTATATTTTGAAAAGATGAGTGACGACAAGTATTATAGCGTTATTGGGAAGAATCTTAATTATTCTTGGGAACGGATTGATCACTAGTAAGGAATGATCACTCGTATTGGAGAATATTATAAATTATAAGGATATGAGATAATACTGTTGATTTATTTTGGAATTTGATTGGGAAGATATGTTAAAGATAAGCTGATGACATTATGTTGATTTGTGAATAATATGTTATTGGATATACTACATAGAGAGAATATTCAGGTAATTCCTATCGTTTTGATTATTTTGGTGATATTTGGTGATAAAGAAGTTTTAGAGATGACAAATTATTATGGTTTGGTATGTTTTTAAAGAAATAGTAAAGATTTATTGAAATTTGGAGAGAATTTTCCATGGGCTTACAGAGATTAGTGAAGAGACGTGATGTCATTTGGGTTATTGAATAATGACTTAAGTGATCAGCAAATATTCTTTATACAGAGTTTAGAGGCTATGTTGAGAGCTTGCATTTTAGACCTTTGTGATGGTTAGGAAAACCATTTACCGTCTGTTGAATTTACATGTAATATGATTATTGGGATTAGTCAGTTACCATGAATGAGAGATATTGAAAATATTTTATGGTGAGATGCCTTAAAGGAGTAACCACTTATTCAAAGTGAGAAATTGGGGACATGCGATTGAATGTTTGGGATTATGTGAGATAATGATTGTCATAAGGTCATTTGAATATAAAAGGTACAAGAGATAATTATAAGGAATAATGCGATTGCTCTTATGGTGAGAACTGAAGGTGACGATGTATTGAGATTATGGAATGAGTTGACTTTCCATGAATAAGTTATGCTATATTTGGTTTTAAGTGGAATTCGAAGAAAGATGAATCTCAGTCATGGAAAATAAATCAGGTTTCATCGTAATTTGGGTGATTCACTGATGTACGTTAAGTTTTCAATATTGATGAAAGAAACTTTATCAGGTCCTAGATTTGTACAAGTATTGCAGAAGTAATGCATCTGATCGGAGGAAGGTTTATGATAGTACATACCATGAAATTGTGGAGATTATTAGTGATGGTATCTTGATTCAAAAAAATAAGAAATGAAATTTTAGGCAATTGTCCTTGTGGATAGGATTTATGGAAAATGAGAATAAGACTTCACAATGATTATTGTTATGGAGTAGTGTGCAGAAAGAGTGACAATGGCAGAATCCAAGATTTATTGAGTTTGAGAGATTAATATAAAATCTTAGTGAGTATATTGACGTAAAAGGTTCGTGTGAAGGATATGATGGTTATTATGTTGTAATCTTAGAGAGATTGATATGATTATTTGAGGTCAGTTGTGTGACTCTTACTTATAATGAGATTGTATCTTTGGGTTAAGTAAACTTGATGCGGAATTTTATATGAATCACAAAAGTTTTATTCATTGGTGATAGGTCAATGATTTATTTATAAAATACTTGGTTAGAGTATTGTTGTTATGATGATTTTGAAAGCATGGATTCTTAAATTAGTACCTTAGCTTTAGTTTTAAGATGAGTGTATGATGCTGAATACTTGATTACAATATATGTATGGGTTACAAGATTTAAGTTTGATCCTCCGATTTTTAAAAAGAAATGTCGGCATGTTCAGAAAGGATTTTCGTTTGTAAATCTTTCCAGAAAGATTCTGTCAAAGTTTTAGTATTTCAACTGTATATTTTGGTATGGACGTCAAGTTTCACTAATGCTGGATTATAAAGTCTTATTCTGGTCAATCTTCTTGATTTTAGTTTTAAGAATGTGATCAATCAGTATATATATTAAGGTTTATACGTTAGAATAGATCCTATGAAAGGCTGGAAATAGAAAGTTAGTGAATGGATTCATAAGTGGGATAATATCGGTTGATGTTCTACTACAACAATAGCTATCAAACTTCGACCCATATTGAGTACTATACGATAGGAAGTGTAGATCGTCGGTTACGAGGGTGATCTAGGAGAAAGAAACTTATTGGGTCCAGAAATAGTACAATAGACAGCAGTAGTTGCTGGAAAGATTCGTCAGCGGATGAAAATTGCACAGAGTAGGCAGAAAAGCTATGCGGACAAAAGAATGAAATCTTTGGAATTCTCTGCAGGCGATATGATCTTTTTGAAGGTAGCTCCAATGAAATGAGTTATGAGATTCGGGAAGAAAGGAAAGTTAAGTTCGCGATTTGTTGGTCCCTTTGAGATAATTGAATGGGTAGGTGACTTGACTTATCAGGTTGCATTGCCATCAGCAATATCGGGAGTGCACAATGTTTTTCATGTATCAATGTTGAGGAAGTGTATTTTGAATCCCTCTCATAGACTCAGTTATGAGTCATTGGATCTTTGTGAGGATGAGAGGATCTGACTTATGAAGAATCACCTGTGACAATCCTAATGAGAGCAGGCAAGAAACTTAGAAGGAAGAAGGTAACATTAGTTAAAGTCCTTTGGAGGAATCATGCAGTAGAAGAGGCTACTTGGAAATGTGAGGATGAAATGCGTACTAAGTATCCACAAGTTTTGGTAAATTCTAATTTCGAGGACGAAATTTCTTTTTAGGGGGTAAGGAATTGTAATACCGTGTTTTATTATTACGTGCATCTTTAAATCCACGTGACATTTATATTAATGTTATTATAAATTATAAATTTGATAAATTTTATGTCAATGATTTGAATTATTTTGCAGTGGAAGGACTTGGACGCCGTATTGATCAATGTGCCAAATAGAAAGTTCATAAATTGTCCATGTGCAATTTTATGTGTGATTATTAACGTTATTTATTAATCTTGTTATTTTCTGTTTAATTAAGTTGAAAGTGGCCTAAATTGTGTTAAATGGGAATTGAGGAAAGTTTAGTGGCACTTTGAATTTTATTTGAGGGATGTTGACTTAAATTACCTATTTATGAGAGTCGAGGGACTGAATTGCAATTAACAAAGTTTACATTTAAAACCCTAAACCTAAACCTCATTCCTCCTCTCACGTCCGCTCTCTCCCTCACGATCTCTCACCCTCAGCTCTCTCCTTCTCTCGGCCTCTCTGTCACTCTGTCCCTCGTCTGTCTCTTTCGATTCTCCTCACAGTCGGCCGCCTTTCCCTCACCAGTCGACCGCGCCACTACACCGGCCACTAAGGTAAGGATCCTCCCCCAAATGCTCTCACGCACGAGACTGCACATACCCACGGTAATAATCGAGATTTTGATTTGGGGATTTTTCGGTAATTTCAAGAATCAAGATTTTGCTTGTGATATTAGTAGTTATTGCAATTTCTATGCTGCTAGAGCAACTTGTAAGTGCTTGTAGCTGAACAAAGTGCCAGATTTATGATTTTTTTTATATTTGTCTCCTTTATGCGTATTGATGTATATATATGTTGAGTGTATGTATATAGGCTAAGATTTTCATATTTTCAGATTTCAAAATAGGTAGATTTCGAAATTTAAATGTTAATTTGGGATTTGAATAATGTTTATATATGTATGTATAGATGTATATAAATGTGTGTGTATAGTTTGTATAATTTTAGACTGAAATTTTATAGGTTTAGTTAAAGTTTCAGATTTTAATCTTTGTTTAGATTTTTGAAATCTTAAATTATTAATTTGAGGATTTTATTTGGAGCCTGGATCAGATTTTCGAAACTTTATAAAAATTATAGCTTTGTTAATTATTTGGTTAAAGTTTGAAGTATGATGATAAATTTCAGATTTAGAATTTTTGAAAAGAATTTCAAATGTGTTTGTGAATTGAGAGTCATATTTATTGAAGTATGCGAATATTTAATATTGTTGGGATTATGAATTAATTAATTGTTTGACAATGTTGAGTTATAATGTGAAATTTGGATTTAGGAATTTACTTACAAATTATTTACAAAGCTCAGATTTTAGCAATGTTAATTTTAACAACGTCGACCTGTGATGGTAAATCCTCAGTTTTAGGTTTAATTGACAACAATGTTTGAGAATTTTCGGATTTTGGGTAATTAGAATTTTATTGAGAAATTTTGTAAAGCTGGGTCAAGCTATGTAATGTTGTAATTTAATTTGAATTAAAAGGTAAGAAAAGTTTTCTAAAGTACATTGAAATTGACATCTTATTTCGAATATGGTGTGTGTTGGACCTAGCGTAAGGTCATGTTTGGGATTGAATTTTGAATGAAATAGAAGTTTTAACCTTGCTTAAAGTTTAAAAATGTGATTTTGAACTAAAAGTATATTGTATTAATTGAATGGGTACAACTAGGATTTTGGTACATTGACGACACGGGCAGTCGAAGCGCCTCCACTTGCAAATCCAGATAACGGTAAATGCTAAGGACGTCAAGTAAGTAAACTTCCCCCTATTTTCATAGAAGTTGAATGTAAATGTGAAAGTTATGTGTAAATGACTGTCGTGCAACTTACTTGCTTTGATGAATTGTATTCACTTTATGAAAGCATATGTTATTGAGAAGAATGTTAAAGCATGCACGTTATCATGTCATTGCATCATTAAGCATGCATTGGCATCGAAATGGTAAAGTCAAATGTTTTAATGAAAGTAATGTGTCAAAGTGAAATTTTGTCAAAAGTATGTATCCCAAGTTTTGAAAGAATGGGTGTACTTCTATGTCATGAAAGGTCCGAGTGGGAAATGGGGCGCGGGGGACCGGCGTACCCGAATGTAATGAGCCGCTTTGCGGTGGAATGAACGTAATGAGCCGCTTTGCGGTGGAATGAATGTAATGGGCCGCTTTGCGGTGGAATGAATGAATGAACCGCTTTGCGGTGGACATGCGCATGTTAATCTGGTTCCAAATAAGAATGGCCCACTGTTATCTGATTGACTAGAAGTTACATCAAGTGAGCTCACGATGGAAATGAAGTGAAAGTTTTGAAATGTTAAACGAAAGTTTGAAAAGTTGAATTTTCTGGAAAGTAAAGAGAAAGGGATACATATATGAGAATTTTAAAGCATTCATGTCATAAGCATGCATTCATGCATACAGTTTACTTACTGAGCTTTAGCTCACCCCAATCCCTCCCCACTTTTTTTTTTAGGTGATGAAAGTTAGATGATCAGAGGAGAACACTTGGCGGCTGACTCCGACAGTACCCGTTGTCGCCTTAATTAATAAAGTTTAAATTCATTTGAGTTATCATTTAAATTTATTTCTTCATTCATTATTATTGATAATGGTTTGGTTGGAGTTATTTTGATTAAGTATGGAACGTATTAGAGGTTAAATTACCTTTATTTCAATGGTCAATGTTTGATGATGTTTTGAAAAATCTTATGATTGAGGAGTTTGGGAAATGTATGAATTGGTTTTGGAGATGATGAATGTGATTGAGATGTGATGGATGTTTTAAATTTTAAAATGGTTTTTGATGTCCCTCTACAGGTTGGCTATGTCCAATTTATAGAGGAGACTCTGCCGAAATTTCTGTAAAATTTTATAATAGATAAATGAATATTTTAATTGTGCAACCGTTTTAAATTCCGCATTTTAATGTTTAAACGATTTATTTCCGCATTAAAAGAAAAAGAGAAGTTAACACCTAGGTTTAAGATTCCTGAACTTGGGGTGTTACACCTAGGGTTTTAGATATCGTTATTCCGCGTGTTCGACGAGATTTCCCGACCGGGATCTCATCAATAAGTGTTTGTCTTCTTCATTTGAGTATGACGCACTACGTTTGTTTGAACTCATTGTGAAGAGATTTCGTAGAGTATGATAGATGGATTTGCAAGAAGTTAAGTGTGAGATAAAATGTAAAACTTCATACCATATTTATAGACAAGATTAAGGTGTGAGATTCAAATCTAACGACTCCAAGCTAAAGAATTTCATCCAACGACTAGGTAGTGATTTCTTTGATTATGATGTGACAAGTCGATGTGTACAAGATAAAGGTGTGAGATTCAAATCTAACGATTCCAATCTAAAGAATCCATCCAACATCTAAGATGTAAATGAAATCATTATTGGACGACTATATAAGAGGCTAGGTTGTGCTCAAATGAATTCATCAAATTTCATATTCGAAGTAAAAAATGAATCTCAATATTGGAGGTCCCTCTAACTATTCATCTTCTACTTCGTCTTCTCTTTCTGATGGAGATGATGACAGAGATCAACAACTGACTCTTCATCTAGAAGCAATTGATACACAAGAAGAATTGATATCTCATTTGTATCACAACAACAACGTCGTCATCTCTCACTTCCTTGATCAGCAACGAAACAACCCAACTCATGGAGGCTCAATACCTGGTCATGTCGTTATCAACCACGATCGAGCTACTGCTGATGCGAACCTTTTTAAAGACTATTTTGCTGAAAACCCACTTTTTGGCGAATTGCTGTTTCGCCGACGATATCGAATGTCACGAAGCTTATTCTTACGTATACTTCAGGCAGTCCAATCACATGACAACTACTTCGTACAGAAGAGAGACGGGCTTGGTAGACTGGGTTTATCTGCTCTACAAAAGATTACAGCTGTGATGAGGATGTTGGCATATGGTATTGCAGCAGATGCAACTGATGAGTACGTCAAAATAGGAGAATCCACTGTAATTGAAAGTTTGAAGAGATTTTTTCGGGCAATTGTAGAGATATTCAGTCAACAATATCTTAGATCGCCAAAAGCTAATGACATTGCGAGGTTACTCCATATTGGTGAACAACGTGGTTTTCCAGGCATGTTGGGTAGCCTAGATTGTATGCATTGGAAGTGGAAAAATTGTCCAACGGTTTGGGCGGGACAATATACAGGTCGTAGTGGATCCCCAACAATTATTCTAGAGGCGGTAGCTGATTATGATTTATGGATATGGCATGCACATTTTGGTTTGCCAGGATCTAACAATGACATCAATGTGTTGGAGGCATCCCACTTGTTTGCAAACCTCGCTAAAGGTATAGCTCCTCCCGCTAATTACATCATTCAAGGAAAAGAATATGACATGGGTTACTATTTAGCTGCTAGCATATACCCAAAATGTTCTACCCTCGTGCAAACAATTCATGATCCACAAGGTCCAAAAAAAAAGTATTTTGCAGCACGACAAGAAAGTTGTAGAAAAGACGTCGAACGAGAATTTGACGTTCTTCAACAGCGATTTGCGATAGTCGCTGGACCGGCACGATTTTGGTCCAAACATGTATTAAATGATATAATAACTGCGTGCATTATTATGTACAACATGATTATCGAGGATGAATGTGATCTTCAAGCGCCTATCGGAGTTTTTAAAGAAGGACCCCCTCATACAGTTGAGATGGTTGTAGATGAAAATGTTCGATTTCAAGAATTTCTTGCTCAACATAGACGAATTAAAGATAAAGAATCTCACATAGCACTTCGAAATGCATTAATTGATCATTTGTGGGATAAATATACTAATTCCGAGAATTAGTATACAAGATTTAGGTTCATCATATTTGTATTGTGCGAATGTTTTCACGTTATATGTAACGTTTTTAAGTCGTATGGTTATCTGTTAATTGTGATATTAATATTAATGTATTTTTTTAATAAACGTAATATTCTCGATAATTATTTTAAATTATAAATTTATAAAATTTAAGTGGTAGTAAAATATATAATTAAATATTTTTCGAATTAATTTAATTGTTGAGAATTGAAAATAATAAGAGATTATAAACTTTACTGTTCATTTGGTGTAAGATTTAGAGTTCTGGGTTGGAGATGACTTTGCTGGATAGTGCAAAATTACACTATTTTAGTGTAAATTTACTCCAAAATGGAGTAAATGGGTTGGAGATGCTCTTAGAGCAAGCCATTGATTGAGCATATTATTTGAGGCTCAAAACAGGAGGACTGCTCCATCACAGAATTTAAGCATTTGTTTGCTAAATTTTTTTATGTTTTCAAGGCAAAATATATGGTGAAAAAGTGGATACTGGGAGCAAATCTTCTTAGAGGTAATTTAACTCTTTCCATTTTCTTTAGTTTTCCAGTTGCAAGTTTTCTGTTTCCGTAGCAGATGCGAATGGAAATTATATTGGTTTCTGGTGGTAACATTTCAAAGATTTTCAACATTATTTCAAGTTTCAAAAAATTAAGATTGAGCTTGTGGTTCATCATAGGGATCATTGTCATTAGGTTTATTATCTTGCCTCCTTTTGAAATCCTGATTATTAAAGCTGCACAATCATTTAGCGAGGTGGGATTAGATCCGTTACATCACTTTGTTCTTCTACTTCAGTATGCAGTTCCATCAGCAATGGCCATAGGTTAAAGTCCACATTTGTTACATTTAAATGATTTTCTTTGTTCAGGATGCTCAGCAAGGTAATGGATTTTAGAGTACTTTCAGAATATAAATCGTATAGTAAAACTAACCAACAAGGTTTAATTCCTATTAAAAATAATGATTTTGAACCAATCATGTTCATTTCAGTTCAGATATGCAATTTAAAATGAATTGTTGCATTCAGAGTTCTTATTATCTTTTTCTTACCCACAGAATTTCGAATTTGACAGTGTAAGAAGGAAAATGGCTTGTATAATTTTGCATTGTATGGATGAAATAGACTGGCTACAATTACTGATGAGGGAACAAATTAGTCTCCCTAGCTGGAGTAGTTGAACATTTAAGCTTGGATTTGTAGTTTTGCCATAAATTTTGAGGTGTCTATGATTTCAGTACTACTTCCTGCTTCGAAGTTGGAGAGATCGAGTGCTCAGTTATTATCTCCTAGAATCATCCACAACATTTAGCAAAGAAACCATGTCGCGTACTTTCCCCAAAAAATCTATCGACGAACACTCCTTGCCAAAACCCTCCCCCGTCCGCCATGTTCGCCGTCTCTTTACCCTCCACTGGATCCACATACCGCAATTAACATCAGACACTCCACATGCAGTCCACACCCTATCCGTATAATTGCAGTTTTGGTGCACAACATTGTAATTTGCACAATAATGGCATGTGTTGCAATCTCATTGGTAGGTCTTGGTCGATCAATTTCAATAAATTTAACTTTTAAACCATTTCAGTTCTATTGTCAATTACATAGGATTGCATATAAAAATTTGTTTTGTAATATTGGTTATCCTGGTACTTCATGTATTTAATTTCAACTTGATTAAGTGGATGTGTGATTTTGATGAAAGTCAATAACATATGTTAATACATTATTTTTTGCTTGTAGAAAATGTTCGTACATCGCAAGTATGTGAAACTGGTTCATTGTAAATGAAGCCTCTATTTGATTCTCATTTTTGTACAATACTCAATTTTAATCATACATTTTAACAATAAGATATTCTACACATAATTTCAAAATATCTCTCACATTTTCAACTACACAATATTCAATCAATTATTATTTAAAACACTTTTTTTTGTCAAATAATGACAATCAAACATAGGCGAAATCTTTTACAACCTATCTTCACTACACCACTTCGATCTGATGTTTTAAAAGATAAGCTGGAACTCAGAGATAGAAGTTCATTACCTAAACCATAGCATGCCTTCTAATTCAATTGGAAGCTTTGCGGATATTTTGGAGGTATTAACTATGATCATGAAAATCTCATTTTTGTAAATGCCCCTTATGTCTAGATACATTATTAAATTTGTTTTGGTTGTTCCCTATTGAATGAAATTGAGTTAAATATATTTGTCTAGGTGCTCCAACTACTTGAGCTACTCCTTCGTGTTGCTTGCCTTTCCTTCTTGAGTTCACCACAACAAAATGGGGCTTTTGCAACACTTAAACGACAACATTTAGTAATTGAATGCTGCTAAAAGGGGTTATCGGCAACATTTAGTAATTGAATGTTGCCTTTGATTCATATTTTTGAGATTTATCTCCTTTTGCAACGTTCCAAAATTGTTGTCATAAGTGAAAAAGAACAGTTTTTGTTGTAGTGGTTGTTTGAGCCTATGTTCGATAAAATCAATCATTTGGTTTATAAATCAATTTATAATCTACACAAATTTTCAAATCACTTTTTAACCACACATCGTTTTTCTCTACTTTTCAACCACACATCTTATCTAGAAAGCATAAATAAACCATTATAATTATCTACAAATATCCGAACAGAGGCTAAAACTTGGATTTTTTCACTCATTTAATAGAAAAAATCACCATCATACAAATGTACTCATCGTATCATTTAGTTAATATTGCATCACTTAGGACGCCAACAGTTGTGTAGCGCACGATGCTCCACTAGTTTTTATAAATGATGCATAATGTGTAGTTAAAAATGATGTCGTTCGTACAATAACAAAAAATTGAACAATGAAATCTTAACCAGCTCTTTTATATATTTCCTTTATATGGGAAAAGTTTTTTTATTTATAAGCAAAAAGAATATGATGTTTTCAAGGTAAACTATGTGGTTGAAAATTGATTTGAGAAACGTGTGTAAATAAAAAGTGATTTGGAAAATGTGTGTAAGTAAAAAGTAATTTGGGAAAATGTGTTGTTTAATCACACATATTTCTAAAAATTACTTTTTAACCACATATTTTATGTTTGAAACATCACATTCTTTCTTTATATATAACATTATAGCAATTTATAAATTGATTTATTTATATTTTTGAGGTAAAATATGTGATTAAAAAGTAGAGAGAAAATGTTCATGATTAAAGAGTGATTTGAGAAATTGTATTATTTATAAATTAATTTATAAATTGTTACGGAGACGGCCTATGTTTGATAACATTGTTTGATTTATAAACTGATTTATTTGTGATTTTGATATAAAAAATAGCAGTTGAAAATTGGAGAGAGAAAATGTGTGTGGTTAAAAAATGATTTGAGAAATTATGTGGTTTATAAACATGTTTATAAATGATTTTTTGTAGTTTACCAAACACATGGTAACTTTGTGATTTATAAATAGATTTATTTATGTTTTTTATGTAAAAAATAGTGTTTGAAAAGTGAAGAGAGGTTGTAAAAAAAAAGTAAAGAAAAAAAATATTTGTGATTAGTTAATTTGAGAAATTTTTAATTTATAAATTAATTTATTTTGTTTACAAGATACTTTCGTAGTGATTGCATTATGGAACTTAGGTTAAAAAAAAAAATGAAAAAGAAAAAATTATCATACGGAGGCTAATGTGTGTAGTGATAACGATTTTGGTGTGAGAAACAGAAAATAATAATTATTGGGTTTGACAAACGGAGGATTTGGAGTGATAGTGATTTTGGTGTCAGAATGGAGGTTGGCTGTATTTGAAAAGTGCAAGGCAAAAAGTAAGCACATATAATCTGTGTGACGGTTGAAATCTCAACCGTTCGACAACTTTTAATCTAATGTTATAATTCCTACATTTTTCCAAACTTCTTTTTAATCACACATATTTAAATAATTTTAGAGATATATTTTTAATTTATATTTTTGAGTGATATTGTGATATGACGAATATATAGTTGATGGAATAAATAGCTACCATACTACATATTTTTTCACTACTCAATATATATGCGCCATGTTTTAATTGTCACTTAAAAATGTTAATTCAAATGTCTTCCTAAAATTATTCCACATATTTTTTTAAATCAATTTTTAACTACAAATTTTATCTAAAAAATACCAAAATTCCAAAACAACGACGGTTGTCTTTTACCGAACACATGCATAATGCCATTTATTTGTATTTTTCTAAATAAAATATGTGGTTAAAAAATGGAGAGAAAATATGTAATTAAAAAGTGATTTGAAAAATTACTCGTATTTTTTTAGATAAAATGTGTAGTTAAAAAGTGTAGAGAAAATATGTAATTAAAAAGTGATTTGAAAAATTGTGTAATTTAAATTTGGATTTAAGATGACTAATAATGATGTTGTCGAACAGACCCTTAATTTATAACGTACACAATTTCTCAAACTAACCTTTAATCACGCACACTTTTTATCTTCACCTTTCAATCACATTTTTACTTAGAAAACACAAATAAGCTCTTGTTTGATGTTGGAGTTTATTTAAAATAAATAGTGATTTTTAGGGGAATGTGTGTTTAAAAAGTAGAAATGTTTTTTAAATTTATATATAATATTATTTTATTGATAAATATGTAATTAAAAAAAAAGGGAGAAAAAAATGTTTTAAAAATTTAAAGGGGCCAAACTGTAGCTAAATCACGTTATTATAATTTTACACACCCTAAGTGGAAGAGAGAGAAATAGGGACGTGAGACAAAAGTAAAGTCTAAAGAGGAAGATAGAGAAAAATGAACGTTATAATTTTACACACACAAATGCTGCGTTTGATTGTTTTGGGTGGAAAGAAAATGAATTTCAGGGAATTAAATTCATGGGAATTGAAAATTTAATGTGTTTGATTGGTTTAATTTTCTAGGTAGAAAAAGTGAAGAATTTTTCAACTTTTATTGTTTGATTGACATTATTTTTTATGGAAAATAAAGTAAAATTTAGCTATTATAATATTTTTTATTTTTTTTCATTTTTTAACAAGTTTGTACTTTGTAATAATAATGTTAATTTTTGGAAAAAAAATAAATCAATTAACAATAACAAAAAGGATCAAACGTAACAAAAATGATTCCATAGAAAATAAAACCTCCTCCCCCTCTTGGAAAACGAATTCATCCAAAACAAGGAAAATACCGGATTTCGAGGCAAGTGAAAAAATGAATTCCATGGAAATTTTAGGCAACCAAACAACACAAAATTAAAAAATCACGTGAAAAATTATATTTTTCATGAAAAATCATGCGAATCAAACGGAGCATAAGTGGTAGAGAGAGAAACACGGACGTGAGAGTTGAGACAAAAGTAAAGAGGAAGATAGAGAAACATGAATAGAGAGAGATAATTCAAATAAGTGAACAAATTGATTTATACATTTTTTGATAGATCTTAAAAATATTTTTTACGCCCTAAAAAATTCAGCTGAGAATAAATAAAATCTTTATATAAAACAAAATCTTATTAATATTATAAAGAAGGATAGTTGAAGATGAAAATCCCGCTCAAATTTTTACAAAGAATCCCGCCCAACCAGCCTGTTTGGAAAAGAGAAAAAGTCTCAAAATTCTCGCCTCTATTTTTTCGGGAAGAGAAAACAATTGAAATGTAATGAAATAAAATATAAAATAATAATAAACAAGTATCTCCAAAAGTTAGTCCATGTTTCGGGAAGAGAAAACAATTGAAATGTAATGAAATAAAATATAAAATAATAATAAACAAGTATCTCCAAAAGTTAGTCCATGTTTCGGGAAGAGAAAACAATTGAGATGTAATGAAATAAAATATAAAATAATAATAAACAAGTATCTCCAAAAGTTAGTCCATGTTTCGGGAAAAGAAAACAATTGAGATGTAATGAAATAAAATATAAAATAATAATAAACAAGTACCTCCAAAAGTTAGTCCATATTTCGGGAAGAGAAAACAATTGAAATGTAATGAAATAAAATATAAAATAATAATAAACAAGTATCTCCAAAAGTTAGTCCATGTCAGAGAAATGAAAGGCAATACTGCTCATAGAAGTTGACGTGTATTCAAATCAAATTTCAAATCTATTTAATATATTTAATATCTATTTAATATATCTATTTAATATCTTATTATTAATATTATTAAATAGATGCTTTGGTTTTACCTCCAAAAGTTCCCCCAAAAATTTTCCAAATGGTTTTCTTGAAGCTTCTCCTACAAGCAAAACAATTCAAAATCAATTTTTTTTTAAGTTTCCGCCAAAAATCAGTAATAATAGTGGGCCCCACGAGTTCTTTCCCAAAGAGTAAAAAAAAAGGGCTCGGCATAATATTTTCAACATTATTTATCTCCTCTCTCTGTCTCTAAACAATTCGAAATTTTCTCACAGTCCCCTCTCCTTCCCCAAGAACATCGATCTTCTTCACCTTTCATCCATGCTTCAAGATCTCCCAGTGAAGCCTAAAACCGTGATTTCGCGATCACCTCCATTGGATGACAATGGATCACCCCCGTTTCAGTTTTTTAGAAATTCATGGTCTGCTGAGTTTTACACCAAATGGAAAAAATGGATCATCCCGAAAGGTACTATTTTAGTTCAAAATTCAAATTCCGGAAGTTATTATGAAATATTTGATGGAAAAGTTTTGGGGTCCTTCGAGAGTAATTCAGTAATGGGGCGTGTCTTGAAAGACGAAGAAAAGGTGGGTCTTCTTAAAGTTGGGATTTTTAAAGATGGAAGTGAGAAATCTAAGTTTTTAAGGTATAGTTACGAGTCAAGAATTATGAGTGTTTTGTATGGGATGGGAGAAAAAGAAAGAATTGAAATGGATTCGATCTTGAACTTGAGTTTGAGGATTTGCAGAGCAGGAAAAATTTATGGGTTGTGGTACAATGATAATGATAGTTGTGTTTATATAAAATAATAATAAACAAGTATCTCAAAAAGTTAGTCCATGTTGAAGATGAAAATCCCGCTCAAATTTTTACAAAGAATCCCGCCCAGCCAGCCTGTTTGGAAAAGAGAAAAAGTTTCAAAATTCTCGCCTCTATTTTTTCGGGAAGAGAAAACAATTGAAATGTAATGAAATAAAATATAAAATAATAATAAACAAGTATCTCCAAAAGTTAGTCCATATTTCGGGAAGAGAAAACAATTGAAATGTAATGAAATAAAATATAAAATAATAATAAACAAGTATCTCCAAAAGTTAGTCCATGTTTCGGGAAGAGAAAACAATTGAGATGTAATGAAATAAAATATAAAATAATAATAAACAAGTATCTCCAAAAGTTAGTCCATGTTTCGGGAAGAGAAAACAATTGAGATGTAATGAAATAAAATATAAAATAATAATAAACAAGTATCTCCAAAAGTTAGTCCATGTTTCGGGAAGAGAAAACAATTGAGATGTAATGAAATAAAATATAAAATAATAATAAACAAGTATCTCCAAAAGTTAGTCCATGTCAGAGAAATGAAAGGCAATACTGCTCATAGAAGTTGACGTGTATTCAAATCAAATTTCAAATCTATTTAATATATTTAATAGCTATTTAATATCTTATTATTAATATTATTAAATAGATGCTTTAGTTTTACCTCCAAAAGTTCCCCCAAAAATTTTCCAAATGGTTTTCTTGAAGCTTCTCCTACAAGCAAAACAATTCAAAATCAATTTTTTTTAAGTTTCCGCCAAAAATCAGTAATAATAGTGGGCCCCACGAGTTCTTTCCCAAAGAGTAAAAAAAAAGGATTCGGCATAATATTTTCAACATTATTTCTCTCCTCTCTCTGTCTCTAAACAATTCGAAATTTTCTCACAGTCCCCTCTCCTTCCCCAAGAACATCGATCTTCTTCACCTTTCATCCATGCTTCAAGATCTCCCAGTGAAGCCTAAAACCGTGATTTCGCGATCACCTCCATTGGATGACAATGGATCACCCCCGTTTCAGTTTTTTAGAAATTCATGGTCTGCTGAGTTTTACACCAAATGGAAAAAATGGATCATCCCGAAAGGTACTATTTTAGTTCAAAATTCAAATTCCGGAAGTTATTATGAAATATTTGATGGAAAAGTTTTGGGGTCCTTCGAGAGTAATTCAGTAATGGGGCGTGTCTTGAAAGACGAAGAAAAGGTGGGTCTTCTTAAAGTTGGGATTTTTAAAGATGGAAGTGAGAAATCTAAGTTTTTAAGGTATAGTTACGAGTCAAGAATTATGAGTGTTTTGTATGGGATGGGAGAAAAAGAAAGAATTGAAATGGATTCGATCTTGAACTTGAGTTTGAGGATTTGCAGAGCAGGAAAAATTTATGGGTTGTGGTACAATGATAATGATAGTTGTGTTTATATGGTCTGTGAGAATTTTAATTCAACTGGTTTGTTGAAATTCTTTCATAATGAAGAGGAGAAGAGATTGAGTAGTGATAAAATAAGTGGTTTTGGGATAGTCGTTATGGAGATGTGTGAGATTTTAAGTAGTTTGATTTCCGAAGGGCTGATTATTGGTTGCTTGGATGTCAATTGTTTTGTCTGTAATGATGAATATTGGGTGTATGATTATATGTATTTTAAATTTTATTATGGATTGCAGAGGATTTGAGATGGGTTCTCTTCAATGTATGGTTCTTTGCCCTGTGGTCCATGCAAAACAAATAGGATTGTACATGTAGCGGCAAAACAATTGGTTTGTCTTCTTGGTTTATTATTTTACTTTGAAAAGTATTTCTTACTCTCAATCATTATGTAGAAATTGTGAAATTTTTATCATTTGTTTTGATGAGTGACATCTCGAATTATGCAGGGATATCATACACAAACCAATTGTGAATTTCTTCTTAAATTATTGATTTACAAGTGACGACTCCGAGAGTGGTGGCCTGGATATGATGTCACCTGTTTTAGGTCTATTTTCTACCTTTGTGAGATTCTTGGCACTTTCTCCATCCATGTTTATCTATCCATGTTTGTTTTTTGGTACATATTATATAATATATTTGAAATGTGTTTTGGAAGTTTCAACTTTAATTTGATTGAGATTAGTGTAGTTTGCCTAAAAAGGTTAATATCTATGTTTGATGTAGAAAATTGTAATAACGTGTGGCGGGATAGCCTGTATTAATAAATACATTGCTTTTGTTCATTATTATTTTGAACCACACTATTAGAAGTCTATGAACCCAGTTAAATTTTCATTTTTGCTTGAAATGTAAATTTCTTAGGTGAGGAAATGGTATTATTTGCTTGAATTTATATTAAGAGTTTGATTGAGCTATATTTTTTGAGAAAATAGAATTTATAATTGTGATTTTTTGGAGAATGTGGTTAAAAAGTAGGAACTTTTTTGGATTTACATGTGAAATTATTTTATTGAATAATATATGGTTGAAAATAAGTTTGGAGAAATATGAGATTTGTAAGAATGAGTTTTAAGCTTGAGCTAAATTATTTGTTTTTATTTTCCATTGCTAATAGGCCTTGGATGAATCCTTTAATTTTATAGACAAATATCAAGTCTACAATTATGAAGCAGATTGAGATAATAAATATTTGAGAATAAATTGGAAAGATTGTTGATTATATACTATTTATGTTATAGTCCTATGATTGTCTTGGTTAGTTATTGTAATATAATATTCTTTTTTGTATCTAATACCGTGCATCGCACGGGTGTTAGAACTAGTTAGTTAAAAATAAGAACATTATAATGATAGCAAACTTTTAGGTTTCGGAAAAAACCTATTTATATCACCATTTTTGCTGCATTTTTTTATTATTTTCATTCAAAAATCAATTCAATCCAATTGATCTCTCATTTTATTGGGTCAATGACTGAGACGATTTTTGAAACATTGATTTCACCCCTTTGTTCTTTAACGGTCATTACAATTTATAAATCAATTTATAACAAACACAACTTTCTAAATTATTTTTTAATCGTACATATTTTCGCTCTTCAATTTTTAACCTCATATTTTACCTAAAAAACATAAGAATAATTCTAGGTAGACATTTTTTTGAGACATTTTTAAGTGATATTGTGACATGTAACAAATTCATTGAGTGGTGAAAATAATTACCTCACCATTTATTTTTTCATCATTCAATAAATATGTGACATATCACAATATCACTTAAAAATGTCTCCCAAAAACTATTGAAAACATAAATAAGCCCATGTTTGGTCAAATTTGTTTAAAAAAGGCGAGTGACAATATTTAATTGGACAATATTTTTTTTTAAAATAATCGACAATTTCGATTGATCAAAGATTTTCGCCAACTATATTTGACTTAAAAAAAATAAATCGACGAAATGTTGATACGTCGCTATTTATAAATAATATTTATAAACAACCGTTTATAAACAGTTTACCAAACAAAGATTAAACCTATTTATAATTGTAAAATTGCTAATTATAAGCTCTGTTCAGTACAATAATCTAGAGATTTTGAATTATTTGGTTGATTTATTTGTATATTTTAAGTAAGATGCGGGGTTAAAAATTGGAGAGAAAAAATGTGTGTGATTAAAAGGTGGTATTAAAAATTTTGTAAATTAAATTTCTTGTCTTTTCCCATTTAAATGGGTTAGCCAAACACAAATAGAAAAATAAATGAAATTTAACTTTTAATATAAATGTGTTCGGCATTTTTGTTTATTTTTTCATTATAATCATTCCAATTTTCAATACAACTTTTTAACCACACGTCTTTTCTCTCTTCAATTTTTAACCATTTATTTAACTCGAGATTTGAAAAAACAAATGTTTATAATTAAAAATATAGCCGCCGAACGGTCACTTATGGTCAAAAGAAGATCGAGGCTTGACGAAAATTGTATAGGTATGGAGATTGCCTATTTAACCAAGTTCAGGGGTTGTGCTGAAAAATAGAAGTTTGAGATGGAGTTTCACTTTTAGAAAGTTCCAGAACCATATATGCAATTTTCTATTCAATTGTCCTATTCAAAAGTGTGGAGCAGTCTTCACTCCTTTCTCAGAATCAGTTGAGTCGAGTTCACTGCCCACTCAACTCAGAGACCTGTAGAAATGGCGGCCATTTCCTCTGATAACATTATGAAGTCGCCGATTGACAGGCGACTATACAGATTTATTAAACTCCATAATGGACTCTGTGCTTTACTCATTCATGATCCGGAGATTTTCTCCAACGTTAATGTAACTGAAGAGGATGATTTCGAGGATGATGATGAAGAAGAAGCTTCGAGGATGATGACATTGGAGTGGAAAGCTCTTCGAGAAATATAAAAAATTACAATGGTGATTATGAGTTCATGGATGAAGATGAAGAAAGCCTCGAAGAAGAAGATGATGGAAGCAAAGAGAAGGGCACGGAAGTCTATGTTAAGAAGGTAAACATTGGAGAAAATGGATTTAAGTTTAGGGAAAATAATGTTGTTGAGATTTGAGATTGATATGTATTCTGGTTCATTTTTGCAGGCTGCTGCAGCAATGTGCGTTGCAGTAGGAAGTTTTACAGATCCAAATGAGGCACAAGGCTTCTCGAATGCTTACACGCATAACGAGCACACATGCTACCATTTTGACGTGAAAGCGGAGTTTCTTAAGGGTGCCTTGGAAAGGTGAATTCAAGTTTATGTACTGCCCATCCATGAACCTTTTTTCAATTGCATTCATGAAACAAGGCACAAGTATACCTTTGCATGTTTTAATAATTTTTCTTTGCACCAGTGAATGTGTATAATCTGTTGAAACTGTGCCATATGTTTGATTGTATTTCCAGGTTTACCTTCTTGAATAAATGGTTTATAAACAAAGAATGTGATGTTTTCAACTTAAAATATGTGGTCAAAAACTGAAAATGTGTTGTTTATAATCTTGTTCATAAACAGTTTACCAATTGGAGGATTAATCATTTTCTTTTATTTTTCTTGTACTTCTGTCAATTAGCTTTAATTTAACATACGATAGCTTTACAATGAGGTCAATGCCTCTCATGAGGTCAATGCCTCTCAGTTTGCTTATTTCTACTAAGCTTCTGTTCACAATACTTCTCTAACCTTAGCCTTATGCACTTAATTTTCACCTAATCCCTTCTGTTTCTAAGTTGCTGCTACATTGCTTCCTTTGTACCATTCTTGTGAGAATTGCTCTTATTGGACATAATTTTGTTTTAGCTTTTGTATTATGATTTTCTTTCTTATTCTATTGTTATGTACATATTATAGTTATAGAACCTAGTCTAAACGGAATATCTGGCCTGGACCTTTAAGCGGGCCGGGTGAACTTGATAGATGGGATGTGTTCGACCCATTCAGTTGTTTAATAATATAAAAGTAAAAATATATTATATTTTAAATTAAAGAGAATATAATTTTAAATATAAAATCTCAAACACCACTCAGACTTTATATGTACGTCCCACCCTTGCACCCCATCATCAAAGCCACAACTGATCACATAAAATCACAGTTCAATCATAATTACATATTTAGTCGCATAATTTACCCTACCCACACAAAAAGTTACAAACATAATATAAATATGCATATTATATAATACTAATATAATATTACATTCAAAAATGGATATTTATTCCAACCACTTTACGCCAGCTCACGTGAAGGATAAGGGTGGAAGTGGTTCAGTTTGATTTGGTTCAGGTTCCAGAAGTACCAAACCATGAACCAATGGTTTTCTTTTACTAATAGAATCAAAATGATTTTTATAAAGATATGGAACTAAATCAGAAAATGATTTGATTTATGTGTAATATTATTTTATCGATAAATGTGAAGTTAAAAAGAAAAGAGTGAAAAATGTGTTAAATTTTTTGTGAATCTCAAATAGGGACTATGTAATGACATTACCCGAGTGTGATTTTTAAACTATAATTTATTGATTGAGTTTATAGATTGAAATTTCTTATATGAGTTTATAAATTGTAATTTATTAATATTGTTGGGAACCCGGGTTGCTCTAATCACAAAAATTGATTTCTTGTGATAGATCATCCCGTTACAGGATTTTCTGTTCTATGTATTTAACTTGTAAGAAATAATTTTGTGCACACAAAAAATAAAGAGATATTACCCTTGTAGCGTGATTTACAATAATCTCTTTTCGCTGCTTCTTGATTTCACCAAAGCTTCAAACCCTCAAGCTTTCCTCGGTGTTCTCCAATGACAGCTGTGCAGGTGTGTGGTCACATTTCTCAAGATCTAGGTTAAACTAGAATTAGGATTTCTTTGTAAAGAGGAAACACACACTACACACTTTAGTGTGTGTCTCGCCACTTTTCCTATTAGGTTAAGAAAAATAGTCTTAGGAGACTATTTGTAACCTCTTTACATTCCAAAACCCTACCAGGCCTAGTACCATAACCCAGGCCCATTTCTGCACAACCCAATACAGGTAATAAGCCTGTATAAACCCATTATAGTGAAGCCACCGAGGGAACCTGATCGGACCCAATTAAACTAAGCTCCAATAAATTAATTATGACCCAATCAACTCTTGATCAGTTAAAATTAATTTATTAATCACGTTCTATTCCACTAAAAGAACGAGATTGCACTCTTAGTAAAATTGAAATTACTGAAACAATTAATCAATAATTATATCCTCTGACTTATCGTTCTTACATGTTACCCCCGTCGATCAACTCGAATATTCGGAGCAAGTTACAATGACCAAAATGCCCTTCTCTGAATATTCATAAATTCTCAACTCTCATCTTCTATCTGACAGTTCGATGTGATCACATCACATCATAGAATTCAACAGTCACTGTCGAATTACTGAGCTCAGATTCAACTGTCCACTAGAAGAACCAGCGAGATTATGATCATACCTAAAAGGTGACGGATTCCATAATACGAATATATGTTCCTCGTTAGTTCACTTTAATTCCCAAAGTACCGAGATATTGATCAGCAATTTGATCTCACCCATTGATACCTCAAAGAACTTCAAGTTAGTAATCGAAGTCCATTATCCTATTAGGATTAAGGTCCCACGTATAATAGTCAAGTGAAATTAAATTTGTATGGTCAATGTCACAAATTAATTTCACGTGGTCCCGTCCAATACGTTCCAAACGTACTTTCAATTTTATTACCAAAGTCAAAGATAGACTTTAATAAAACCGAGACGATCTTATCAAAATAAATTGTCCATATTTATTTACTGATCGTGAACGTTAATTTTAGATCGAATCACAAATTGAATCTTTCTGTGTTTAACAACTTAAACACTCAATTTGTAATATCAAATCGACCCGTGGACAAACACAACATCATATTAATACAATCAATTAATATTTTACTTTTAAATGTCGTGAATTATACTCTATGGGCATATATAATTCCAACAAATATATCATCTCCGCCTAGGGATGGTAAAAGTATTCAATCGGAATGAAGCGGAAATTTTTCGTTCATCATATCGAGAGGCAGATACGGATCGGGGTGATCTGCCATGTTTCACAATTAAGAAAGATTAATTAATAAATTTTAATATTTTGTGAATACCTGATTTGTGTAATTTGAAACCTAAAGGTTTGAATGAGCGTAATTTTCCTTTAATTGTTTTGGGCTGATTTTGGAAAATAAAATTGAGCCTTAACTTTTTTGCTTAGTGAAGTACAGATGGGATGATCCTAGCGGTTCTTGTAGATGCAAAACCTACCCTAAAAGGAACACCATGGACTATAATTTGTCTGTATGTGTATGTCCATACTTGTTAGTTGTCACGTGTAAGGCGGTAGATTTAGATTAGCTAACTGTAGGCGTCTTTTCTGGTTCCACAGCAACTTTTGCTTCTTTATCCTCTACTTTATTTGTGTTGCTTTGAATGAGAGATTTAGTGGATACTTTTATTATTTTCATGTTTCAGATTTGCTCAGTTTTTTATTTCACATTTAGTAATTGAATGTTGCCTTTGATTCATATTTTTGAGATTTATCTCCTTTTGCAACGTTCCAAAATTGTTGTCATTGAATTATTCGGCAACATCAAAGGCTCTCCAGTTAAGCCGAAGACAAGTTTAGATAGGCACATTTGGAACTCTGGCAAAATTTATAAATTAAAGCCAGTTGTTGATATTCATAGACTAGTTTTGTCATGGACACTGCCTTCTTCGCAAGAAAATTATCTACGGAAAACTGAAGAATACTTTGCATATCTCCTTGAATCGGGTAATATATTTTTTCTGCTATTAAAAGCACATTAGAGAATTCGATAGATTTAGTGCAAAATGTACTGATATCATTTTTATTTTTATTTTCCTTTTTTAATATTTTTTCGATGTACAAGGGAATAAAGAACAATTTGTACATGAGAAGAATATTATACTTGACATTCTTCAATGCATTTCTGGCATTTACTAGAACTATGAAATACAATCCATGCTTTTGGATCTTCTCTTATCATGCTTTGCCTCCTAATTTTGATCGTCATTTTCAGTCTTGCTAAATTTTTAATTACCTTGATTCATATGAGTAGGTGTCTTGTTTATGCATCTCAAAAAGAATTTAAACACTGGCCATTTTGGTCTAAAAAAATCAATAAAATTTCATGGACTTTTACTTTTATAGCCAATTGTCTTGGAGTTCTAGAAGCTACATATGTTGTTAGGAATTTGTTTTGGATTTCGTACTGATTGGAAAATCAATGAACATAGGAAAAGAACTGGAGAGTAATATCCTGAAGTCATCATGGGTAAAGTGCTTCTGATGTTTTGAACTTGTATGTTGATGGTCTAAATATTTCTTCATAGAAAACATATGGATAATGTTGTTGATTTTATATTTTTATTCATGGTGAGTGATGAAACCATCTCTCATATCAGATGGAATTGGTATTTATCAATAAGTTATGAGTGCAGACACGAGGCTGGACTAATTTAGACTGTGTTTTGTACGTGTCTTCACATTTGTTTGCACTAAATAAATTGTCAGTCTTTCTTTTCTATTTTACTCCTATTGAACTAAAATTTGCCTTCAATATGCATTGACTGCAGTTGACTACGATCTACATAAAAATGCAATTTAGATGGAATTGGTGAGATTCAGATGGGATAGGATTTATTAGATTTGCAATTAGTGCAATCTAAGTTAAAAACACAATTTTTTTTTAATTTTTTTTTTTTTAATTTGCTTTCATGACTCTTCAAATTCATAACAGATTCCCATTAATTTGTGTTGTAGCCCTTACATTTTCCTTTTTTTATCCAATGGCTACATGAAGTAGAATATGAGGCCTATTGACCATATGTTGCATGTCATGACACATCATTGTTTTTAAGGTCATATATTGAAATGAAACAGTTCAAAAAGATTTGATCATGGGGAAATACAAAACTCTGTTGGGGCAGTCAAAAAAGTACACGTAAACACTGGGTGGGTGGGTTGCAGGACTTTTTTTTTTGGCAGCTTTAAGGTGTCTGCTAACATATGCATATTATATTTATGGTCATATTAGCTTGTAAGGATATATGACCAACACTTCAAGTACTGATTGTTGAAGTGAAAATAACATGATTTCAGAGGGTAAAGGGAGCTTGTCCTTTTTATTGAAAGTCAAAGGGTGGGCATTGATAAGTGTATTTTATACACTTATTTGTATGTCTAAATTAGAATAAATTATTATCGTTTTAGAATATATGCTATTTAATTTATGTTTATTTATTTACTTTGCAGAAAATATCCCAAAATATGAAGAATGAAGTAATTGATGAGAAAAATGCATAATTGGATGTTAATTGGAGCTAAAATGAGCAATTGATAAGTTTGTAACGTCAACCGGAAAGATGGAATGTTCCGAAGTAAAGGAATAAGAAGTTGGAGGATCTAGTTGAAGGAATTAAGAGTTAAAACGAGCGAATTGAGAAGATTCCAAAGTATGGGAACTATATTGTTGCAATTGGAAGTTGAAGGACTGAAGAGCAAATTAAACATGAGGGGCCAACTTGCAAATATCCAATGATTGATTTGGATAATAAGAAGATACTTTGAGGATTTTTAGGAGTCAATTGGATGCAAGTAGAAGTCAAAAAGGAATGGAATATGATAAGAATATTACCATAAAATTGATTCCAATCCTAGAAGATTCTGGACAGTAAATGTTAGAATTAGGAAAATCCTATTTCAAGAAGAATTGTAGCCCTTTAAGTTATCTTTCTAACGCAATTTGAATCATCTTAATCAGATAAGGAAAGAGAAAGATACGGTGGAAATACTGAATGCTGTGCAGATACCAAAAAAGACTCGCGCGCGGATTTGATGAATTTCTTTCCTTCTTCAACTTGATCTCTTCACCAACTATAAATACAACCTCTTTGCACGAAAATCAGAACTTTGCCTCTCCAAAGAACGAGCCACAACTGAGAATTCAACATCAAATCCTTGGAGATTCCATCGCAGAGGGGCGTGAATTGAAAACAATTGAAGAATTGATAATTGGTGCAATCTTTCCATTCTTTATATTGTTTTTCAATGAACGTTTATTTTTACTATTTTTGTTATTTCATGATGATGTGTAACTAATTTTAACGTTGGGATGAACGATGTAGCCTAGTTAATTATTTTAATGTCATATTCCTTGTTTTAACGCTTTAATGCATGTGTTGATTTATTATTGCGTTTAATGCGTGAATGAACTGGCCACTTATTCATGATTTCATGTGTCATTTCCATAATCCGAGAGGTGAGTTAATAACATAGATCTAGGTAATAAATCCGGTAATTGAACGAGAGATAGAGATATACTCTTGTAATTATTGCGGTCGTGTGTGAATTCTTGTGTGTAATGCATCTAGTTAAGGAATATTCGGACCCGCTGTAGAGATATAAGGTTGACTTATTTAGGTAGGATTGATTTAAACTCGAGAGAGGAATCTTAATTTAAATTATTGAATTCGACCGAACACACAAATAGGAAATAAAACTGGAATTAGAATTGATTTAATTAGCTAGGTGAATTCTTGAATCTCAACTACTTTACAATCTTATTTGAAAACAAAACAATTTAACAATTCTTTTTAATTCATTAGTTCCATTTCTTAATTCTAGATTTTTATTCTTAAAACGATTTTCATTTGTTCAAATAAAGTTAAGAACTGAAATATTTCGGTAATTAATAGCAGTCCTCGTGGGAACGATAATCCGGACTCTAATATCCACTTTATTACTTGATTACGATATCGTGCACTTGCGATTTCAAACACAACAGGCATCTTCTTTAAAGGCTGGAGTTCGTGATCGAAAGTGGTGTCAATCTTCATTTAATATTTTTCGTATAATAATACACCTATCCGAGTCTGGCGTGGAAAAGGTAATTCTTTTCCTTCTCCTGTTCTATTTGGGAAATACCTAATATGACTTGCTAAGTAGCTCTTTGGTTAATTTAGTAGCTTGCTCAATATTGTTTGCTTGGGACTTGAAGAATGGCTGCAATTTATATAACTCATTTTAAGTTTTACATTTTTTTTTTGAAAGCCATTTTGAGTTTTACTTTGTTTGTCCATGATTGAATAAACTTATTTGTTATTTTGCATGTCCATAAATGATTATTTAAATGAAAACTAGACATTTTGTTTTGATAATTCCCTTGTTTTAAAGATGTTATTATTGTTTTGGATTCTTAGCCATTGTTTTCTACGGTAAAAATACATCTAACTTCCACCTTTCAACTCTTAGTCCAAGACATGCAATCGCGATATTATGAATGGAGGATTAGTTAATTTGAAGCTGGTTCATTAGGAATTAAAAAAAAAAAAAAAAAATTGTTGAAGTTGCCAAGTAGCAAGAATTCAGAATTGATTCCAATTTTAAAAATTTACATCGTGAATTTGATTAAAAAAGTATTACATCCATTTGGACGAGGGAGAGGTTTCATGTTTCAAATTTGGATCTGTCCCATTGAATTTTTTGGCATCAGATTTTTCAACTTCATTGCCTAGTCGTGAACTTATTTTACTATGTTTGATTTTATTTGTATGCTAATATCAAGCATCCTTTATCACCATTCTTTGTAACTCATCTTTGTATGCTAATATAAGATGAATTACTTGCTATGATTAACATATGCCCCTCAAATACAGATCTCCGATATCATTGGCTTTGTCTATCAATATCTCAAACTACTGCGCCAAATTTCTCCGCAAGAATGGGTTTTTAAGGAACTCCAAGATATTGGGAAATTGAAATTTGTACTTGATGAGGGGCAGTCTCAGTCTGATTATGCTGAAAACCTTGCTGATACTTTTTGGTCAATGTCTTTCAGCTGTTCTTAACAAGACCTTATTAATTTGATTATTCCTTATTTATAATTGTTACAAATTGCTTTTGTTTTCTGGAGTGGTAAATTTGCATTGTCCCGAGCATGATAACATTTTTTTCCCTGTCATTGATTTGGTTACCCATGTTGAACATATGGTAGCTGTAAAATGCTTCTACCTAAAACAAGTGAAGTCTTTCTGTATAAGATATATACAAGAAAATAGGTCCCCACGTATTTGAAATTGTAGCCCGGGAGAATGATGTGGACTTATTTTCATTTGGGAAGCAGATTTCAATATTTTCTGCAAATCCAGAAATCATTTTGCATGTCAATTTTTGGCCCTAGATAGTGTGTTTTTAATGCATTAAGTTTTTCATATTTTTGACAAGTACTTTTCATTGCAGTAAAACTACATATATACCCTCCAGAGCACGTTATCTATGGGGAGTATGCATTTGAAATTTGGGATGAGAAGATGATAAAAGCTATTTCGGAACTCTTCAAGCCTAGGAACATGAGAGTTGACGTACTAACAAAGTCTTTTAACAAGTCCCTTGGTTTTTGCAAAAAAAGAAGAAGAAAAAAGATACTTGGTAAGCTTTTCTTGCATTGGCTTTCATTCCTTTCTATTTGTCTGTGATCTGTATTCATGTTTTTCATCTTAAAATATGAGTTAATATTTAACAAAGCTTTGATGGTATTCTTCCATGGTGATAGAAAAATATTTTTGTCTAGTTATCTTTCACTACATATAAGCCAGACATCCTCATGTCAAATGCGTCTTAGATGATTAAGGTGAATTTAGCTTATTTTGGTAGAAATGTCGAGAATTATGAGACCTGATTTCTCCACCAAACTATAAGGAACGTAACCTTATTGAGAGTGCAAGGCTGATTATTTAAATTGATTTCCCTGTGCAATCGCAATTTTTCTGAAAATTGTTTCTATTTAACTTACTGATCAAGACATCTTAAATGAACATCTTTACGAGCTGACTTAATTATGATTTTGCGCTCTTTTGATGCTTGACCTACAAGTCAAGGAACAAACTTAAGTAGAAGTTTTTTTTGGGGCATGAGAAAAAGAAAAAGTAAGTTTTCTTGCATCAGCTTTCGTTCCTTGCTATTTTCTGTTGATCTTTTAGTCACATGTTTCAGTTCAAATACGAGTTCATAATTAACAAAAATTTAATGGGAAACCTTCTCCGGAGATGGAAAAATATTTTTGTTTGGTTATCTTTCATTATATGTATGCTGAACATCCTCAGGTCAAATGCATATTAGAGGAATAAGGTGAATAAGGTGAAAGGTTGAAATAACTTTTTGCTTGGTTATCTTTCACGACATGTGTGCCGAACATTCTCAGGTCAAATGCATATAGAAATAAGGTGAATGAAGCTTGTTTTGTTTGAAATGTTGAGATAATTCAGCAGCGAACATAACCTTATTGAGTGTGCAAGGTTTGATTATTTAAATTGATTTGCATGTAAAATCACAAATTTTCTGAAGGTCAAGGTATCTTAAATGAACATGTGAACAAGCCGGCTTAATCGTGATTCCTGACAAAATTATGATTTTGCACCCTTCTCATGAGGAACTACGGTCAATGAACAATCTTAGATAGAAAGTTTCTATGGGGCATAAGCTCCTTGATTTGTTAATTAGAGAAGACCTTAATGCAATTAAGGGGTGGTGAGTTGATAAATAACATGATACAATTGAGTCCCCTGTAATTTCAAAGGAGTGTTCTTGATCAAGAAAAAATCCATAAAGAAAAAGTTACACATCCCAACCCAACCCATGGTGTGATGGTTTGATTGAGACCTATATGCAATTAGGTATAGAGATCACAAAAACTCAAACTAGGAAACCATCGAAAAAAATGTTATTCCACTCTAAGAATCCTTAAATTTGTAGGAAAGGTTCAACACGTGCTAGTAACTCCAGGATTAGGCAACTATAAAAGCATCAAATTAAAAATTCCAAAGATGTCCCCGCTAATTATAGAAATATTGAACAAAACCTTAATCTTCCGCATGAGATCTTTATAAACGACTTTTTATGTCAAATATTTTCCTTGAAAATGAGTGTTTTGAGCTTCACCTAGTTTGTGTTCAAAGATTTTAGTGCTAATATGGAAAGAATCGTATTCCGCTAGTATGTATTTTTTGTTGTTTGGCATTTTTTTCCCACCAATGTGAAAGTATGCATGATCTTTATGAAAAACGTTAAACATTAAACATTTGCATGTAGTAAACAAGTTGCTAACCTTAAAGGTCATTATCCATAGTGCTACAAAAAATTAGTGGTTAATAAGTGAAGTGTCTAGTGAATCTGTTTTCTTATTTCCTAATTATGCAATGCTTGTATTAGTCAACGAAAATACTTGCTACTTATTATCTGGTTGAATTAATTGGCTTAATTGTTGAATTAACAGTGATGGACCAACTAGCTCACAAATCTAATCTGAGTGATTGATAACCAAAATTTTAATTCTTTTGTCAAAATGCAGACTAATTTAAATATTGTTTCAAGTTGCCATTTCATTTTCTTTCTGGGTTTTTTAGTTCATGATCTACTTCATGTCTTCTAAATATTAATAGTTCAACGCCAATTTGACATTCAATCCTCCTTTTTGACATGGTTCCAGATATTAAACTTGAGCCATGGTTTGGATCGCAATATGTTGAGGAAGACATTCCTCGTGCTTCGATGCAATTGTGGAAAGATCCTCCCATAATTGATTCCTCTTTACAATTGCAATCAAAGAACAATCTTATTCAAAGTGATCTTTCCATACGTGCTGACGAGGAATCTTGTGAGTCTCCAGAGATATCAAGTCCAACACGTATACTTGATGAACCTTTGATGACATGGTGTTACCAGCTTGACAAGACAACTAAACTTCCCCTTGCTGATATAAGATTATACATTACATTAAATCGAGGATGTAGTAGTTTGAGAAATGTTTTGTTGACTGAATTATTTACACTACTTCTGAAAGATGAGCTTAGTGAAATAATTTATAAGGTCAGTTTCTCTCTAATGATTTTGTGTTACTATTGAATTTCATCTACACTTGATGCCGATCCATTGTACCTTTCTAATTATTTATTTGCACACAAAATAACCTAATTATTTTGATGGCAGGCCACCATAGCAGAATTACAAACTTATATTTATCTTCGTCATGACCAGTTGGTGCTAAAGGTTTATGGTTTCATTGAGAAGCTTCCAGTCCTCTTGTCAGAAGTTTGCGCAATTATCAAATCATTTTCGCCAAAAGATGATCGTTTTAGGGTATGTAAGCATATTCCCTTAAAATGAAAGAAATGCATTTATCCTTTTTAGTTGTCTCAGGTGATAAATGGAAGATATCAAAATTACATTTTAAAAAATGTGAAGTTTATAAGATTATCCTGGTTTAGGAGTTGAAATTAGATAAATTACGATAAAAAAGATGGTTAATTTTTATTACGTGCATATTGAGAAATTACTTTTCTTTTGAGAAGATGCATAGTTGTAGTCTTCATTGGTTTTTTATTTCTCCATTTTCTTCTTTTTTCTTCATATTAAACTTGTTCAATTGTTGTTTTCATCCGAGTTCTGATGCGTAGAAATAGAGTTTTGTAAGTACAGTAGTTTTATAAATCTTTCCTGCAAAGTTAGTACCGGAAATTCAATCATGTGATGGTGTGCACACGGTAAACAACACATGAAAGTTTATGCAAATCTTCATGAAAGCAATCACTCTTAGCAACTTTTACTTGATTTTCATTTTAGTAATTTTACTATTTTTATATATGAAAAATTATTGCAAATTGTCTTTTTTGAGTTTGTTCCATGCACTGATGATCAGTTTTGATATGCTATTAAAGAAGATCTCAAGAGAACTTTAAAGAATACCAACATGATGCCATTAAATCATTGTTGCTACTCTATAAAGCGAGTATTACATCAGGGCTTCTTGAGTGTAGATAAGAACCTCGCATGTTAAGCGATTTGTCTCTTGCTGATTTAAAAGCTTTTATTCCAGAGCTTTTTTCCTAGGTTTGAAACCCATATTCACATTTTGAGTCATCAAATTATTTTCTTAGTTTAGCGATTTAATTTTATTACCAGGATATAATATGCATCATAAGTATTGCCTCTAGGAGATTTTTATTCTAATTACTCGTTTGCTCTATTTTGTTGTTCTCTTTTCCATATAGTTTTCATCTAATTATAGAGAGATTTCTGGAACTAATTGTTTCCATTTTAAATCATTACATATGATTCCCCACAATAATATTTTTCAATGTATTAGTTTATATCCTTAATCAGTCTAGAGAACATATCCTTAAGTATACAACTAGCATGTCTTTCTAGTTTAGATAATAATTACTTAATTAATCCACAGACGGATTTGTTACTATGCTCTTATTAAACCAGGAGGCAGGTAGAGTTTAGATAATAATTACTCAATTAATAAATCGTGGGATTAGTTTAACAGTGTCAGCATTTATGTGAGCATGAAAGTATGTATGGTGTTTTAGGTGTGAGTTGAAAATGTGCAAATTCTCAACTTCAATGTTGAAACTGATACAGAAGAATCCTCATTAATTTTGCCTACTTGAAGTTGGGTATTCTGGAAATTTATTAAAAATCATAGAAAGGAATAATATTCTTATTCTGCAATTGCATATAGAGTGATTTGAACGTACGTGAACACTCAATCTTTTTGTTTTCCAGAAAACAGCCATGTCCTGTGGACTCTCAAGCGCCCATATACTCATCATGTTTTGGGCTTATACATTTCCGATGTTAAGCATAAAAATCTAAAATGTTAATGCTTCGATAGTTTGACAATTTTATGAGTTCAGTGCTAGTATCCAAGTCCATAAAAACTCAAGGATTTCTCTCTTCTCCGGCAAGTCAAAAGTAGTTGAATAAATGTTAATTCAATAATATAATATTAAGTGATTGAAAACTCTATATAATGAATTTTTCTATTTAAATTCACAGTCCAATCGGGAGGGTTTTATAGAATATTTTGGAGTAGCTTACATGCAGTACTATCTATATAATCAGGTTTAATTTTTTTTCTCATCACTTTGCATTTAATGTCACCTGATTTCATGCAGTTGTATATTGAGGGCCATTGCCATGGAAACTTGTTGGAAAAGGATGCTTTGGACATATCAAATATTTTTAGAAGTAATTTCCCCGTGCCATCATTGCCAATCGAGATGAGACATAAGGAGCTTATGGTGTGTCTTTCTCCAAGCGCTGACCTAGTTAGAGATGTCAGGGTGAAAAATAAACTAGAAACAAACTATGTAGTACTGGTAATCTGGAAATGCACTTATTACTACCTTCTCTTATTCTTGTTATGAAAAAATGTTGCTAATTATTTGTTCATGTTTCTGTTTTTAGCTTTATTATCAAATCGGCCAAAACACACTTAAGTTATACGTGCTCACTTTGCTTTTCTGTGAATTAGTGAAAGAAGCTTTTTTCGATGAGCTCAGGTAATATTCAGTTCGAACTAAATTATCCTAGATCATATATAGGAACACTAAAAAAGGTATCTCATGAGCCCCCAAAAATAATGTGTAATTCATGATTTCATTGTTGTTAAAAATAGGACAAAAGAGCAGCTTGGCTATGTTGTTCAGTGTACTGCATGGGTAACATATGGCATATTGGGGTTCTGTTTCTTTGTTCAATCTTCTGAATTCATCTGGTGCACCTACAAGAGAGGATTGTCAACTTCATAAATGGCCTAGAAGATAAGTTGGTTAGTTTGGAATCTTTTTTTAATGCATTCGAGTCTTGATAGTTCTCTGATCTTCACTAACAGCAGCCAGCATTTGGTTAGCTTCTTACTTGTGACTAGCGTGAATTGTTCATTGTATGAATTTGTCATAATTTGAGGAATATTCTTATTCTGCATTGAAATATTAGGTATTGTCGTATTGACATTGATTCTCATTGTTGATGATACTTGGTGATAGATGTTAGTTAAGTGATTGACATATGTCCAAGGATTTTGGTTTCGCAAAAAATATACATTAAAACTTTCCCTTTACCCCCTCAAAAGAAAAGGAACACAAAACACAAATAGGAAAATAATTGATGAAAAGAATAACTAGAATATGTTTTCTTAGTGAGTCTTGCCTACAATGCCTTCTCCGTTTGACTGTTGAGATCATAGCGTACTTATAACCACTTTGTCTAGAGTGTTCTACTTTTTTCATTTCTTATTTACACTGTAATTGGGTAATGTTGTTTATTGAAGAAGATGAGTTTTTTTTATATATGCTTCCTTGCCTTAAAAAAAATAAAATAAATAAATATCATTATGCAGAATGGAATGAAGATTAAATTGTTTGAGAATTATAAAAGCGGGTTGATGAGCTCATTTCCTGATATGGAGCAACCTTTTTTTGTTGGAGAAAACGATGTTGCGGGCCAAAGAGTTGGTAATAGGTAATGGATTGCTTTGTATATTTTATGTTATATAGTGAATTGGAACCTCTTTTTTTATCTGCCTCTTAACCTTTGATCAACTTTCCTTCCAGTTGTAAGTTAAATCCTGACCTGATTCCAAATGGAAGAAGCGGCAGAGGGTTTCCAGAAGACACATATTATTGAGTGGTATAATTCTTATCTCAGGAAACCCTCTCCAAAGTGTAGGAGAATTGCAATCCGAGTGTGGGGTTACAAGGACTGGAAAACTATAGATCGACAACCATCGTCTTCACAAGTAATTAAAGACGTTGAAGCTTTCATAAAGGAATCCCACTTCTATCTAGGTTTTTGTTGCGCAACAGATCCCGATTTTGCTTCAGACCATGAATTCTAACGTTTATCCAGTTTTTTGTTCCATTTCTGATGTATTGTGGTGTCCAAGTGCTACTCTGCTATTCTACCATGGAAATGGAATTTGATGCAGTATATTTAGTCATTCGTGGTTATTTTGCTGGTGTACTACATTCTCAATCATGGCATATATTTGCTGCTGTCTGGTGCAACGGTGTTCATTTTTACTAGTGGTCCATTTGTGTATTGTCCTCTGGTTCATTGGTGTATATTTTGTAATGGTAAATTTGATGGTGTCTATTTTGTCATGGTATATAATATATATTAATTGACTGCTTCTCAATGCAACTAGGATACATGTACATGTCATTGATGTACTGAGTTGGGTTCAACTAAAATTTGATGCTTTCGGGAGTATCTGAGTTGGTCCTCCTTTCAAGAGTATGAGTATGTTCTTCAGTTAAATTCAGTTTTTAGATACAAAGAAAGTGCAGAATTAAGATCTTGAAATTGGGTGGACGTTGCAGTAATATCTTCACAATTCCCTTTATCAGTTGCCCAATTAATCCCAAACCTTGAGCATCCAAAGGCCGAATGGGAGTAGTCCTATCAAGCAAAGTCACGCGCCAAATTCTAAATTGCAGCTGCTTTGCGCACCAAGTCCTTTGGTTTCTTACGGATCAATTTAAGGAAAAATGAATTGAACTCACACCAAGAAACCGATAATTTCATTTCAAGATCAATTTGAGAAACCAGATAATTGGTTTTTACAAGAAAAATGTGAGATTTGAAGCAAAAGAAAAGAGCCCAGATAATAATAATAATAATAATTGCATACTTGAACAGTGATTTCAAGAAATCACGACGCAACCCCTTACCATACCATAAATGGCCAAAATGCTCATGAAGCAAAACACTACACAGATTTTCGTCTCTCAATTCTCAAGTGTGTATTATATTGGCAAGTGCCTTTTTGCGAGATCATGATATTTTTGAAATGACCAGAAAAATAAGTAGAGAGAGAGAGAGAGAGAGAGAGAGAGAGAGAGAGAGAGAGATTTGAAATTTATGTATTCTTCGTTTTCGCATCCGAGTTCTTCATCTTGAGCACTAATTTTGTCATCTCCATTTGAAAATTTTTGATTCACCTAAAAATTCTTCCAGTAGAGTGCTAGTATAGAAAATAAATTACATAATACCTAGACGTAACATCGACGTACATATTGTGACATGTTGTGCTAAATATATGTAATCGCAAGTGTACGGTATAAACAAGTAATATATTGAATTATTTAAGTCTAAATTAGGGTCCTACGAGAATTGTACTATTTGCTTTATTTGAATAAACAACCAAGTTAGAAAATTATGATTATGAAACTTAAAATAAACAATTTTAACTAAAATAAATCAATTGATCAAGCAAATATAAATAACAAAGATTATCACATATGGGATGAATGTTATAACGAACAAATTCAACATATCACTATTATCATTATCACTAATCAATGTCACTATCACTAATAACTAATATGCAAAAGTATGGATGTGGGTGAAACTTTTAATTGATAATAATGTCTCCACGTCTAATTTGCTTATATCTATAATACCCATAATTAAAAAAGGAATCCATATAAATCAATGTTTTGTGACTTTTCAAATTGACTTTAATTTAATTAAACAATAAAATAAATTTCTAATGTAAAATTCTTATATTCACTGATATAACTTATAAAACATGTTTATTGATAACTTTTTTCAATATTTTACTACATTATAATTCCAATCATTACGACATTAAATCAACTCAAATTTGTACTATTAATCATATTTAATGCTTAAGAACAAGATATACTTTTCGAATGATAAATTGATATTGGAAGTTTATATTCTTAGTTGATCTAACTTCTTTTTTTGTTATTGACTCAATAACTCAATTAAATATAGACGTTATAATTTTTATCTAATACTAGATTTTAGTAATATTATAGTTAAATTAAGATAATCTCACAAAACTAATAACTTTTTGAATAGTCAAAATAAAAATTAAAGTGATTTATTTATTTGGATGCTAACATGAGAGATTGAGAGTTACTTTAAAGAAAGATAAATTCGTAAATTATTAAAATATATTTATAGATAAATAAGTATTCAATATTCACTTATATGATGAACGTAATTAAATGAAACCCCTATGTTGAGAAGAAAAAAGAATTTATATTTATAGTTGAAACGTAGTTTCAACGCCTTCTCAAACTTTTGCTCACTATAGACATTTTGTTTTATAAAATGTTCTGATGCACAAATTAATTAGGAAAACCTGAAAAATTACCGATTATAAATATACTCACAAATTAATAAATATATAAGTAAATGTGTAATTTTCTTTTAAATAATTATTTCACCATTAAAATTAAAATTACTAATATTAGTTAATTTGACACAAGCATGAGAGTTAAATAATTTTAATAATTTTCTTTTTATAATTTCATTATATAGAAAACACAAAGTATCAGTTATTTTATTGAGTAAATAAGACGCACGCGGAGAAAACTAGTAAAATTAAACATGCTTAATTCAAAATTTGGAATTATATTGTGTTATTGGTTTAATTATCCAATCTAATATATTAACTATCTGTCTTTATCAAGATCAAGTTAAACTATTCTCCAAAATAAATCAAAATTTCTCAAATTTCAATTTAATATGAAAATGGTATGTTTTCCCAGTGAAGACGAAATGTGAAACCTTTGGTAGGAAATACCTATTCCTGCTTTACTGGCTACAACTTAGTTGTGGCAATGGCTATCGGTAAAATCTCATAATTTAAACTAAAGGTCTTCAAAAACTGGGCAAGTCGATTCAAGAACTGGCTAGTGGTGGTGACTTGCCGGTGGTCGTGGAGGTCGATAGATGGTGGTGGTTGGCGGGGCAGGGCGGGGAGGGGTGGGGAATATGAAGAATTGGTTGGTTGGCTGGGTTGGATTGGATTGGGTCAGGTTGGGTGGGTGGTTTGGGGTAGAGGTTGGGGTCATTTTTGTAATTAGTAATTATATTGACATCCCTAATTTTGTTAACCACACCACATTATATATACACATTTATTAAAACAATTTTATAATTACATCATATTCCTTTTTACAAATATAATCTTCCACTAAATAAAATGAAAATAGGATTTGAAGTTGTCCTAAGTGATCAAGATGCTCAAGTGTCCACTACTCCGTTCAGGGTTCGAATCCAACAGCACCCCTCCCTTTATTTCCCTCACTCCCATTTGCTCCCTCGTGTAATAAAAATAAATAAAATGAAATGAAAATCAAACATGGTACACCACCCATTAAACCATGTGCGTGGGTGAGAGAGGGAGAGGGGGGGAGAGAGGGAGAGAGAGAGAGAGAGTAACAAGGGTGACTATGGTAGGTTTCCAATAAATTTGATACTTTATGAATGTGAACTTTTATTAGCAAATAGAAGGACAATTTCGCAATACTAAAAGCTAAACAATGATGCCAAAGCATCATCAATGGTACTTCCAAGTTTAAGAGCCTTTTTTTTTTCATATAAAAAAGAGTATCTTGTGAAATTTTTAAAACGAGAGTATATTCTTCATCATTTAGTATTTCCTCGTAAGCAATTATTATTCATCCTTTTCTGCATTTTTTAAGACTTCCCGTTATTTTGTAGGAATAAAAGAATGACAGAAAACTATATGCAATAATAGATGAAGCATCATATAGAGAGTGTATTTAACACTTCAAAAATAGGTATTAAAAAAATAGCTAAAACATAAGTTTATTGAAGATGCTACAAGAGATATAATTAGGAACGGTTATTCTTGTAAAGAATTTGTGGAAATATGCGGGTTGTTTCTTCCATCAAAATGCTCATTGTTAATAATATTGTAGAATTTTGTTATAGCGGTTGGAACAAATCGACTTTTGATCAAAAAATAATGTAAACGTTCTTAATATGGTTGATATATTTATACATCAAAGTCTTACTAAAACAATGATAAAACTTAGGGGTCTCCTCCACCAAGGTCACCAGCCTCCGTGCAATGAAGCATCAGCTGCGGGTTCACCGTCGTGTAATAGGCGAGGCAACGACGATCTAGCTAGCACCACCATTTTGACCACCACCATAATTATCTCATCGGCAACACTTGCACCAATGTCGCCGCACCACCACCAACTCACCATCACAGCCTGCACCATTAACATCTCCAACAAAAACCACGTTGCATGCAATGGTGATAGCTGCTGCGTGTGGCTGTGCCCTAAAAGAGAAGAACGCATCGTCACCACCACCTGCAACACCTGTACAACCATCGTTGCAACATCACCAAATCATCATCACCGCATGCACCATCGACAAAACCCCCTGTGGGGTTGTGGCGGCATCAAGCGACACTCCAGTGCGAGGCGTCACTGTGTCCAATGGCATTGCACACCGATGATGGCCGCACCGGGAAAGTGGCGGATGCGGTCTTGGGTGGGATTGAGAAATGGGTGAAACATAGAGAGAGAGAGAGAGAGAGAGAGAGAGAGAGAGAGAGAGAGAGAGTCTGATTACTTTAGGGTTTGACATTGTGTAACTTGAGTTTATATTTTGAATTAATCTATTTTATTACTTAATTAATATATTTTAGATTATTATTATTCTATTTTATTGATTAATTATTTTCTATTTATAACATGAGATGTGAAATTATATATGTTTGATTTATTTTTGAAATTGGTTCTTAAAAAATAGGTCTCTCGATAATTTCCTCCCTTTTGAATGTCGATTTGAGCTTTGGATGGGTGAAAATATTTTAATTTCCCATTTTATCTCACATTTAAAATGGTTTGGAGTTTTTCCAAATCAAATCAAACCAAATCAAACAATTTCATTTTCTAAATTAAATCAAACTAAACCATTTTTTGCGGTTTAGTGCGGTTTTCCAACGAATGAAATAAGTAGATTCCAAAGCGAGTTCAAAGACATATATTCGTCTAAAATTTCTAATTGAAACTAGCTCAATAATAGTATTCAGTTTCTAATTTAGTGCATTGCTATGAATCAATTCACGTTGATAAATAAACTAATATATAGAAGCAAACATTTAAAATTTTCTTAAAGAACTTTAGTTAGTTATTACATCAAAAATTATATTTTAAGAAAATGTCTTGGATGATTATGAAATGTTGGAGCAAGAATTCTTTCCAAATGGATTTGGATTTGAACATATTAATCTTTTGACTCTTTCATTCCTTAATTTTGATTCGTTGAGAATAAAAAATGTACTGCATTTTTTTTTTAATTGAACATGTCTTTATATTTTAATTTTTTAAAATTTGGTTGTTATGGCGATTTGAAATCGCAGATCTGACAATTGAAATCTAAACCAAATCATTTAAGGCGATTTGAAATTTTTTCAAACCAAATCAAATCAAACTATTTGTTGCGATTTGATCCTGTTTCATTTCGCGATTTTGGGATTTATTTGTTCACTAATCTAGCTACCAAAATTGAAAGAGTAATTATATTTGCACCACAATTTCTTATAAGTACACCATATTTGAATTACATTATTGGTTCTTAATCTATATAGATTATTACATTTATGTTCTTTATTTTTTTCACCAAGTTCTCATCATTAAATTTTCAACAATTATCAAATTTTGTCATTCTTGGTAGTTTTCATCCAATTTTTTTTTATTATCATCATGCTTTAAAATAATGAATAAATATTCAATTAAAATTTTGATTTTTTTACTTATTAAGTGTACAAGCGATAAATAAATCTTTTTAATCCCTCTTAATAAATTTTTTGACAAACATCGACGGAAGAGACGAAATATATTAATTAATGAAAGAATTAAAATAAGAATACGATGAAAAAAAGTTGGACACATAATTTTAATATTGATTAAAGGTTATGGACATTTTTTGTAATTAAAATGTGGTGCACATATAAGAAAATGTGATGGCAATATATTTAGCCAATTGAAATCTGATTTCGCTGCCCTTTCTTTTTCCAAACTGTTCATGTTCCTGTAAAGTCTATTCTAAATATGACGAGTTTAGGTTGATTATCATAGTTTTTTTCTGTTGTGGTTTTTCTATTTTTTTATCTTTCCTGTCAAATTAAGATATTTCGGACCATCACAATAATGACTTCTCTGTCTATTCACAAGTCTTCGGTTGATTCTCCCGTTTTATGTTCTTATTTTCTGTCTTGTAATGGATTTTAAACCCCGTCTATCTATTTGCTGCACAGCTACACCTTTTACCTCAGTCATAGGATAGAGCACAAACCAAGGAATTCACTTTCAAATATTGCAAGCTTCGTCTTTCATTTTGATACTTGATTGTTTGTAAGTTATTCAAGCACCATCCTTATAAGTTATATCTGACATCGGCGGCGCTGGCGACCAAGACTGCTGCTCGTGCGGCCATTATTGTGGTCATTTTTCTTGATTATAAGTTATTCAAGCATCATCCTTATAAGTTATGCTTGATTATAAGTTATTCAAGCATCATCCTTATAAGTTATGCTTGATTATAAGTTATTCTTTTTGGTGGTCCAATTTTTATACATTTGTTCTTACTTTTTCTGATTTTGGCAGCAATATAATGTGTTTTAATTGTTTGTTCTCTTTTTGAAGACATTTGAAGCAAAGGGTTTCGAGGTTTTTAACAGAGTTTCAGAATAAAAATACTCTGATGGCAATGTTTCAGCCAATTCCTATTTGTTGTGGGAAATCTGCGTTTGCTAATGGTTTGACTTTTTTTGGGAGAAAAAGGAAGCCAAGTGGCCCCTTTTGGAGGATAGAGATGAAGAGAAAGCTAGTTGCTCGCAAGCGTGAAGAGCTCCAGAATATGAGGTGAACAATGTTTTTATGCTAAACTATTGAATATTGACATATTTGCTCACGGGAGCACAACTTTTTCGGTTAATTGATATTTAGTTTTGTGATTCTTTATTTTTTTTGAATCTGTAATTTGGCAATAAACGGCTCAATTCATCCCTTTCCAATATACTTGCTCACGATTTGTTTTAATTTGAATATTACAGGTGGAGAAAAGAAGAAGTAAGCTTCTGCACAATGATTTTTGTTTTTTTTTTTTTTTAATAAGTATTTTGGCAATAAATAGCTCAATCATCCCTTTCGTGTGTACTTGCTCACAACTTGTTTTAATTTGAACATTATAGGACTACTAGAGGTGGAGAAATGAAGAAGTAAGATGTGGCACTAAGATTCTTGATTTTTTTGAATCTGTATTTTTGCAATAAATAGCCCAATTCATCCATTTCCTGTGTACTTGTTGCTCACAATTCGTTTTAATTTGAACATTACTGGACCGTTGCATGTGTAGAAAAGAAGTAAGCTGCTGCACTATATTTTTTATTTTTTAATCTGCATTTTAGCAATAAATAGCTTAGTCATCCCTTTCATGTATACTTGCTCACAACTTGTTTTAATTTGAACACTACAAGACTGCTGGACGTGGAGAAAAGAAGAAGTGAACTGTTGCACTATGATTTTTTTTTTTAAATCTGTATTTTGGCAACAAATAGCTCAATTCGTCCCTTTCCTGTATACAGTATATTTGCTCACAATTTATTTTAATTTGAAAATTATAAGACTGCTGGAGGTGGAGAAAAGGAGAAGTAAGCTACTGCACTATGATTCTTTTTTTTTAATCTGTATTTTGGCAATAAATAACTCAATTTGTCCGTTTCATGTTATTTGCTCACAATTTGTTTTAATTTGAACATTACAAAACCGCTGGAGGTGGAAAAAAGAAGAAGTAAGTTGTTGCAGTATAATTCTTTTTTTTTAATATGTATTTTGGCAACAAATAGCTCAATTCGTCCCTTTCCTGTATATTTTCTCACAATTTATTTTAATTTGAACATTACAAGACTGCTGGAGGTGGAGAAAAGAAGAAGTAAGCTACTGCATTATGATTCTTTTTTTTAATCTGTATTTTGGCAATAAATAGCTCAATTCGTCCCTTTCATGTTATTTGCTCAAAATTTTGTTTTAATTTGAACATTACAAAACTGCTGGAGGTGGAAAAAAGAAGAAGTAAGTTGTTGCACTATAATTCTTTTTCTTTTTTTCTTTTTAATCTGTATTTTGGCAACTGTTAAATGCATTTTTATACACTTTTTATACCTTTAAACTAGCATATTTTGGAATATATTGAGCAAATATCTATTAATTCATGCATATTTTGTGTTTAAATAGGTTAATGTCCAAGTTCGAGGCTAAAAATCACAAAATGAGTGAAGATTCTACTGAAATTCCAAGTTTGGGGATCATTTTGTCACTTCCGGAAAGTCTTGGACGAGCTGCGCAATTAAACGAGGGACCAAATTGCAAGATTTCAAAAGTTGAAGGGCCAAAAGTGCAATTTTAGAAGGACCTACTTGATAGAAATATGAAAATTTGAGGACTAAATTGCTCAAGATTAACATTTACTTCTTTAATGCAATTTTCAAGTAACGTTTTTATGATTTAGTAATGTTTTCTTATATTTAAGTATTTTGTTGTTGTTTAAACTTTTGAGTATTGTTATTTTCTCACATTTTCATCAAGAATGTCATTTATTTCTTGTGCATTCAATGTTTTGTACTTGGGTTGTTGAAGACATTAATGCTTGATGGAAGAACTTGTGTTGAAGTGAAGAAATCTTGGGTTTTCACTTCAAGAACTTTACAAAAATGGGGAGTTTTCTTTATTATCTTGTTTTTAATCTTTATTTTGAGTATTATTCATAGGTTTATATTATTTGTTAAATGTTATTGTTAGTTTATTATGAGTAAATGTTATTGTGTTGGAATTTTTAATTGAGTTTGAGGTTATTTTAGCATATTAGGTTATTTTTGGATTGTGGGTGTTTATGTTTAGGTATTTATGATTATGAACGTTGTTTTATGTTTTTGTAGCTTTTAAATGTTTGTTATTATGTTAGGTTATTATTGAAATTCACTATACATGTTAGGTTAAGTTTAGAATTTTCCATGTAATTTGGTTAATTGATTAACTACACTAATTGATGTTTGAAAGGAGAAACTAATGTAGTATTAATAACTAAATTTACCTTGTCTAATGTTTTCTAGCTTATTTTAATCACCAAGTTCTAGTTGACATTAGTTTACTTTGGATAATTAGTTTTATTTCTAACTTTTATATTTTGTTACCCATTTGCTTTAGTTAACTAGTTTTCATGATGTCACGTTTCTTATTTATGTCACTTAGTTAATAATTCACCATCAAACCAAATTTTTATGTTATTTGACTTTTCTTTTAAAATGAAATCAACAAGTTTAGTTACAAATTAACCAATCCTCGTGGGTATGATATCCCGGACTTTTCGAGTTCACTTTACTACTTGAACGCGAACCGTGCACTTGCGGTATACGATTTTGGCGAACAGCAACAAATAGCTCAATTCGTTCCTTTCCTGTATATTTGCTCACAATTTGTTTTAATTTGTAAGCAGCTGCACTATGATTTTTTATTTTTTTTATGTATTTTGGAAATTAATAGCTCAATTCTTCCATATCCTGTATATTTCCTCACAGTTTGTAACTTTTAATTTGAACATTACTGGACTGGTGGAGATGGAGAAAAGAAGTTGTTGTGCTGATCGTTAATCTCAAAGGAGAGTCGCTGCTCAACAAATCCGAGAATTTTTTTTATGTTTTAAGCACATCCATTTAGTTGAACTGGAGTTTTAAATTTTGATTTGATCATTATACGTATGTATGGGACTGTTTATACTATATATGTCCTTGGATGATGAAACAATTTAAATGCGAAAGACTAAGGCTAACTTTGGCAAAAAATTGGATGTTTAGAACTTAATTTTAGACAATGGAAAGGTGCAAGGCTTACCATACCTGGTTGCTGCAATAGGTTAAGAAGAATTGGATCTTACAATTGAATCTTGTCGATTTAAATATGTTGAGCTACAACTTTATACAGATTGAATGAGGGGATGATTGAGACATTGTTCGTTGTGAATAATCCAAATTCCAGGTAAATGGGCAAACTTTTGTTCTTTGACAAGTTCAATTGACATTCTTGGCTTTTGGAGTTGAATGGGCTTAATTTCTAGATGGCTTTGAAGTTTTGACCTGTCTTCCATTCTGTTCTTGTTAGGCAGTGATTTGCAACATATTCCATAGAAAATGATTGATTTTCCTACTTTTTCTAATTTTGGGTGTTTGACTTGCAACATTTTTCATGTAATTCCATTTTCATGTTTACAGTTCATGTGTGGCTTTTCCCTCTTTTTAAGGAAATCTTTTCCAGGTAGGTAGGAGGTTCATTTTTCATGTAAAATCTTGTACATTTTTCACCACGTTTGATCATTTTTATTGTTAATTTTTTTTTTTTAAATTAACATTATTATTATCAAGTACAGATGTGTTAAAAATAAAAATAAATATTTAAATAGTTAAATTTTGCTTTATTTTCTCGAGAATTAAATCAGTCAAATACATTAAACTTAGGGATGTCATTAATACCCACAGACCCGATATCCGTTGGAGACCCGACATAAAGGGCGGAGATTACCCGATTAAATGAATTTGTGGGTCGGGTGTGGAGGTAAATGTTAAAACCCGATATGGGTATGTGTAGGTGTGAGTTTTACTACCAAACACATACCCGACTCGCATAACCATTAGTTTCTTTAAAGAATTATACAATTTAAAATAAAAATGATTGTGTGAAAAAAAAAAATCGTTAAAAAAAATAAGGAAGAGATACGACCATTTATGACATTGGCAATTAATTTTTTGAAATAGTAAAATCGTTAAAAAATAAGTGCAAGTATGTTATAGGTAAAATCAATTTCTTTAATCTTCAATATGTCGTGTATGGTAGCGAATTTTTGGCTAATTTCTATCAGATTTTGATAGTTTTTATAATAAAGTATTATATTTTTTTTAATCAACAGTAGTTGCTACCTGTAGAAAATAGTCAAAAATTCATTTTTTTATTTATTGCAAAGACCATGATATATCAACATAAATCATGGAAGTATATATATAGTTTTTGAGTTCGTCACACCAACTCACATATTAAAAAAATTAAATAAATAAATAAAAAATAGGTAATGGGTTTCAAATGGGTATAGAAGCATACTCGCCATCAATCCGCCCTCGACCCATCCCCGACCCTCCATTTTTAAATGGTAGCGTATGGATGTTGTAAATCTCTAGTGGGTAGGGTACGGGTTTGACAAATCCGACTCATACCCGACTCATTGCAATCGCTAATTAAACTTCAAATTCTCATAAATACAATTTCCTGAAATTTATCTTCTTTCCACCCAAATTTCACTTCACTATCAAACACGGTCGTAATAAAAAATTCTGAAGTAAAATTCCAGTAGTGTCTTGGCTAAAAGGATGATTTCTTATGCCGAAGAATGGGAAATTGCAGATGAATTTCAGCCAAAAAAAATCAGCAATATGATTTGCATAATTATTTTCCCAATTACTTGATTTTTGTAATTTTAGAGTCTCTTTGATTGGCCTTCTTTTATCAAGCCGAATTAAAATATTTTCTTTCTTTCAACTTTTTGCTATATGATGGCAAATATTTGACACAGAAAAAATTTCCTTGGAACCAACTCATGCATCCATTTTCCATACAAACTAAGAAATGATTTTCATATGGGTTTGATGAGAAATTATTTTCCATGCTACAAGGAAAATAGTTTTCGTCACGTTTGATCAATTTTATTATTATTAATTGAATTTTTTTTAAAATAATATTATCATTATCAAGTACAAATGAAATGAGAAAGTAAATATATATATATTTTTTATTAAAATAGCCCCTCACAATCAAATACACCATTAAAAGTAAACATATGATTGTGCCTAATTTTCCCATGTTAATTTGGTAATAATAGAAGCACCAAATTTTACTTTAAAAGTCTATTGATCTTTTATTTCTTGTGTGGGCATGTGTTGGTCAAACATAGACTTACAAATTCGGTTACATTAAGAGAGAGCATTATTTCTCGGAATAGGTGGAATCGGACCTGAACTAATTAGAACCGGTCGGTTCAGATCGGGTTCAACCAATGAACAAATCGGTTTTGGGACTTCTTGGTCAGAACCGAAAGGTTCTGGTCCAGTTCTCGGTCCTTATATTTTAGAACCGTTGGTAATTCATTTCTTTAGTTAAACTGATTTTTGTTTTTGGCACCTTTTTTGGTAAATTATTGACACATCACGTGAAGGCAGAAGCTTCCCATTTAGGTTATAATTGGTTTCCTTATTTTTTTCCACAAAAGACGGAAGTCATAATTGGATCTTCCTTATTTCTTAATTCTTTCCATAGAAATTCTCCATGACTCCATCTTCTCAATTTCTTTTGATTATTTTCTATAAATGATAAATCTATAATTAGTCGGCTATATCTAAATTCATCAATCTATAATTAGTCGGCTATATCTAAATTCATCAATCTATAATTAGTCGGCTATATCTAAATTCATCTTGAAATCAGTTGGCTATACCCAAACAATTGTATAAAGTGAAAATCTAAAAACTATAAAAGTTTATTCAGAAGATGCAAAATTGCAACATTGTTAAAAATATAATTTTCTTGTTTCCATATGCAAAGTAACATATATTATTTTTTAACTTGTACTTAAGGTTTTTGATTTTTCTTTTAATCTTTGTAAAGTATGTGCAATTCTTCTATATTTTTTTTCAAAGTAGTGTCAAGAAACTTTTTAATCTTCAATATTAATAAACATTTTATTTTAACATATTAAATGTTAAGAACCGAACCTGACCAAACCGGAACCAATTAGTTTTGTTCTAGTTCGGTTCTATTGTCAAATATGGAACCAATGATTCCATTACTAAGATTCTCATTGGTACTTGGTTCAGTTCAGAAAGGAACCGAACCGAACCAGACCGCGCCCATTCCTAGGTTACATTGTAGGTATTACCTCAAAATCTCTATTTTAGTCTAAATTATTGGGAAAATTGCACTGTATACTACAAAATCAACACTAAACTGATTTATACTGCTTAGGAAATAAAAACTAAAGTTTACATTCTTCTTTCCTACCACCGCACAACCATCGCTGGTGCAGCTGCCGCTCCTCTTCTTCCCTATCACCGCAACCAAAAACTAACCACCATCCGTGAGGGTTGAGCTGAGCCGAGAAGTGAAGATGCTTTTGATGTTCGATGAACCGCAAGTTGCTGAGGAGTGCGGCTGCTTGGTGACACAACGAACCACCACCATCCACTTCCCTAAGAAACCACACATGACCATATCTGAGAATCAGTCGGCTGTTTTGTTTTGAATAATAATCTGTCTCTTCGTGCAGTCAGCCTCTCGACGATTTTAATTCCGAAATCTCCAAATCTAATCCAATCAACATAAAACCAGACGGCTGAGGGGGTGAGTTTGGAGAGGTGTTGGGGTAATGGTTGTTTTGATGGAGTGGGATGAATGTGCTTGTTTTTGGCAATGATTGTGGTAGATCAGTGGTGGTTGTCACTGTGTGTTATGGGAGAAATGGAGTTGTTGGTGCTCAAGGTCATCGGCTGTTGGTGTGAAGAGAAGTACTGAGTAAAGTATCATAAAAAAGTGTAAAGTTTCAAGTTGCGATACTACAATTTCGTTCAAAGTATCATAAACATTTGATAAAGTTAATCAAGTTATGATACTAAGAATTTGAAAGTATCACAAGTATCATGATACTTGGAAGAAATATATCTGGGCCAACAATGGGTTGTAAGTATTGGGCCTTGGTGATAACAATTCAAGACCCTAGAAGTCTCAGCCCTCCAATATTGGGCTCTTTAATACTAGTTCTAACGGATTCAAGATCTAATAAGTCTCGGTCCTTTAATATTGGGCTCTTTAATACTAATTATAGTCCACTCACGCAAAAAAAGAAGTGGAAATTACACACGAAATTGCTTTTTAACTTCATAATTCAAAATTAAGATTCACAAGTTATTTGTACATAAATTAGGTCAAAATTAACTTTTAATTATATATAATTATAATATTTATTAAATTATCCCACCCAACCCCAATTCATTTCGACCCTTACATACTCCATCTCCTTAGTGATGGCAACGAAGCGTGTTCGGGTCGGGGGACGGCCCGCCTTGCCAAAATTTTCGGTTCCCATACTCGCGCCCACGCTCTGCGAATTTTGGGATAGGACAAGTAGGCCTTTCCGCCAAGTTTAAGTTTTTTTTTTTTCCATATTTTTCTCTTTTTTCTATATATATTTTTTTAAAAAGTTATCATTCAGGGAGGGGCAGATAAAACCCGCCCCGCCAACCCGCATGGGTAGGCACCAATGTTGCTGAGCAGGCGCTACAGAAACCGAACATATGATGACCTTTCGATCATCCATCTTTCTCTTTAGCGGCTGTGAGTGCCCTCACACTTAACCGCTGCATCACTGTCTGTAGGTTTAGATTTCTCTTCAACGACTATAGGTTCATCGTTTGTGTAGATCTATTCGTGTTGCAATTATTGACTATATATGCATTGATTTGTGGACTTGTGTGTGCATTTTTGGAGGCAAAGGTGCTGATGTGTGTAGTAGTGTAAAGAAGTAGATGACGGTGAGTGATGGAGCAATCTGGAGGCGACTGAGGTTACGGCTGATGGTATATTTGTTGGTGTTTTGAGGTGTAACTGTATATGCAGAACACTGTATGTGAGATTGCGTGTGCACTTTTGGAGGAGATGACGGTGATATGGTGTGGAGAAGGGGACAACGGTGAATGTCGATGGTTGTGGTACAGGTGGTAGATATTGTCTTCTCTGGTGATGGTGCACCACGAAGACTGCAATCTTCTTCTCCGACGATGGGTTGCAGTTTTGATGGTGGTGGTGGTGGTGGTGGTGTTTTTCGGTGGTAGCCAGGTAACTGGAGGTTGTTGGTTGGGGAAGGGGTAAGATAGGGTAGGTAAGGTAAGGTGAGTTGTGATGGGTGTGGTGCAGGGTCAGGGTGAGTGTGCATTTGGGGCGGGGGCCAGGTAACTTGTTTGTGACATATTATAGGTGATTGTGACTGATTAATAGATAAGTTGTGACCAATGAAGTTGAAATTTGATATCCAGATAAAGTTGTGACTTACAAAATTCAAGATTTGTGACATATAAATAAGTCGTGACTTAAGATATTTGTAAATTGTAATTGAAAGATAAGTTGTGCCCATGAATTGTAAAAAATCGAGATTTGTGACTAGAGGTAGCAAACGGGGCGGACAGTTCATGAGTTCGGCTTGGTTTGACTTGTTAAAAGTTCGACTCGGCTTTTGAAAAAACGGACTTGAGTTTGGACCGGCTAGAAAATTTGGGTGTTGGACAATTCGGGATCGACTCTTGAAGTTCGTGGACTGGCTCGTGGACAAGCCCAACAAACCATGAAATGGGTCGGCTCGTTTCTCACGAGCCGAAATGGGCCGACTCCAGTCTCGTGGACAAGCCCAACAAACCATGAAATGGGTCGGCTCGTTTCTCACGAGCCGAAATGGACCGGCTCGCGAGCCGGCCCGATCAGGCTCATGAGAAGTTCATGAGATCTGTTCAGTCTTGTGAGAAGCTCGTTCAAGCTTTGAGATTTGTTTTAGTATTAGTAACTCACGAGCCGAATGGGCCGGTTGTGTGGGAGACGAGTCGAGCTGGATAAGTCAGAATACAAAAAAATGGGACAATCACAAGCCGGCACATTCCGCTCGTGGGCTCACGAGCCAAACTTGGGCCGGCTGTGTGGGAGACTAGCCGGCCCGGCTCGACTCCTCTTCCACACGAGCCTTGGCTGGTCTGGCTCGTGGGCCGGACCAATCTTGAGGTTCATGGGACGAGACATCCCTATTGTGACCAAGAAAAAGTTGTGATTTACAAAAATCGAGATTTGTGATAGATAAATAAGATGAGACTTACTAGATTTGTAAATTGTGATCGAAAAATAAGTTTTGACCTAAATTTTTAAAATTTGTGACCTACAAAAATGTTGTGACTAATAAAATTTGTGATTTGTGACGGGTAAGAGAGTCATGATAGATTAATTTGATAATTTGTGATCGAAAGATAAGTTGTGACCAATAAATTTTGTAATGTGTAATCGAAAAATTAATCGTGACTAATTAATTTGATGATTTGTGACCTGTGACCATAAATTGTATAGTTATGACCTTAGTTATTTAATTACTAATTTAATTATATATATTATTAAAAAAAAAAAAAAACTGATTTTTGAACTAAAAGAACAAGTTTCTTAAATATGAAATTTTACATTTAAAATTTCTTACTCGTGTATTTTGTCCTTAAAAGAAAGATCAAAAGACTGTCAAAGTAAAATCCCAATTTTTCAACACTCATTTTTATTAGACTCAAGTTGAACTACATATTTTTATAATAAAATACAATTCAAAAGTTATTACTACTTTTTTACTTCTCTAAAAAATTAATCTTCAAAACCACATTTTTCACAAATAATGTTTATCAAACACGTGCAAAATTTGGTGCTTTGATTATTCAAAATAATAATAATAATAATAATTTCTTTTAAGGGAAAAATTAAAAAATGCTTCAATCTATAATTTTTTTTAAGTTTAAACAGTAAATTTTCTCATGTAAAAATTAAAATTATCAGTACGGTTTAATGATAAAGAACGAATAAAATAAAGTGTCAATTTGTTAACAATTAAGTTATTGGCTCTCTTTCGATTTTTACAAGAACGATATATGCTAAATGATAAAACAAATAAGATTAAGATCGAGAGGGTAGAATCTTATCAAATTTTAAAAGACCTAAAAAGATCATTTATAATATCAAAACCCTAAATGGTGGTTGTCCCCCACCTTATTTAATTTGGTCATAGCATAATCAAGCGAAAATTGGCTATGGAGGACACTATCATAGGAAAAATCTTTATACCTAAATTTACCAGAGTAAAGAATAATACTTGCTGTTTTTTTATTTTTTTATTTTCCTTTTCCATGATATAATTATTTGGACCGTCATTAACAATTTATTATTATTTTGTTTTTTACCATGAATCGTGAACTCCTATTTAACGATGAAATATATTTTAACATGACTGGATAGAGTCATAGAACTGGACAAGATAATTAAATTTATGTGTCATACATTTCGTTAATCTGGACTTGTATTATATTTAATTTGATATATCAAGTGTAATTAGAAAATATTAAAATTGATTTTGACTTGTTGACATTTAGAAATACGATTTTTTTCTCGTACCAGACATAGACACAAGAGCGTGGGCCCCTGTGTTGTGAGTCTCACAACAAATGTTTCACAAACAAATAATTTTATTGCAAAGTATAAAAAAAGGAGTAATAATAATAAATCTTAAATATGTGTATTTTGTATCAAAATTAATTTTAGGAATAAATTTCAACAACGAATTTCGTTTATCACGTTTTCTTTTTATTACTTGTATACAACTAATATTAATTTATAGGCGATATAATTCCATTAGTCGAACTTGCATCAATAATCTTATTACTACAACAATTTGATTAATAATCTCCATTAGTCCTGCAACATTTTTATATCTCTTTATTTATGAAAAACTTTATTCGTTAAGAAAAGTTATGGAGGGAGGGAGAAGGGATGTGAAAGAATAAGAATTTTCTATTTGTTGCATAAAGCTTCACTTTGCCAAAATGGAACAATCAATGAGTCTTTATTTGTTCTATCCTTTTATTTTTTAGGATTTCATCTATATTTGGTAGCCAATTAGTGTGTATAAATATATATATATTTTTTTGACACTCAAAAAAATAAAAATAAAATAGAAAGGGAGAGAAAGATTACTTATAACAAAATCAACTTAAATACATATTATTTGTACAGATTATGTGAATATGAATCGAATAATCGTGAATAATTTTATACTTGAACAAAATGCAATAAAAACTTATCGAGCACTATAAAATTAGAATCGAAGAGTTCAAAGTCTAATTTCATGATTATTAAATGTTTCTTGGGATACCTTGAAATAGTGTGACTAACGTTTGCGACAAAAGTCCTTGGAATCAAAAGTCAAAAAGATAAAAGTGTAAGGATTTTAATCAATCGTGTGAGCTTATATGTGAATTATTGTGTATTGAATAAAAGGTTATCAAATTTGGTTAAGCCCATTTAAAGTGATCTAATAAGGATTTTATATATAGGAAAATTACATAAAACCTTGTGTTTCAAAGATGCAATTCAAAAATCATGTGAAGGAAATCTTTTTTTTTTTAAATTCAGGTGTTAATTCATTTAGTTATGTCTTTAATAATTAAAAATAAATATAATGATATATATAAGATAAACATAATTATCTACTATACATTATAATAAAAATAATATAATATTAAATCAAAATTTCAAATTTTGACGTCACAACCTACAACCACCCACCACACCCCACCCTACCCCTCCCGCCCGCAACCACCCACCCTACCCACCTACCCCACCCACCCACCACACCCCACCCCAAACCAAAAATAATTTTTATTTTTTTTCCTTTCGATGTTTTCCTATTATTCCCCATCTCACCCCATCCCAACCTCAACCCCACTCGACCCTACTCCGCCTCATTACAAAGTGACAAATTGATATCACCCTAACCACATCCCCCAACCCCACCCACCACCCTGCACACCCATATCCTGCCCACCTCAAAAATAAGTTTATTTTTATTTTCTTTCCATGTTTCTTACACTTCCCCATCACACTCCACCCCAACCCAACCCTACTAGACCCCACCCCACCGCAAAGTGACAAATTGATCTCACCCTCGCCACATCCCCAGACCCCACCCACCCACCCATACCACCTCACCACCCATATCCTACTCCACCCTAAAAATAAGTTTATTTTTATTTTTTCCCGATATTTTCCTACACTTCCCCACCCCAACCCAACCCCACTCCACTCGACCCTACCTCATCACAAAGTGACAAATGATCTTATCCCAGTCACAGACCCCCACCCCACACCAAAAATAATTTTTATTTTTTTCCTTTCGATATTTTCCTATCATTCCCCATCCCACCCTACCCCACCTCATCTTAAAGTGACAAATTGATCTCACCCTAACCACATCCTCCGACCCCACCACCCACACCACCTCACCACCCATATCTTACCCCACCCCAAAAATAAGTTTATTTTTATTTTCTCTCGATGTTTTCCTACACTTTCTCAACCCACCCCAACCCAACCTAACCCCACTTGACCATATCGTACCCCACCTCATCGCAAAGTGACAAATTGATCTCACCCTAGCCACATCCCCCGACCCCACCCACCAACCCCACATCACCACTCATATCCTACCCCACCCCAAAAATAAGTTTATTTTTATATTCTCCCGATATTTTCCTACACTTCCCCATCCCACCCCAACCCAACCATACTCCACTCGACTCTACACCACCTCATCACAAAGTGACAAATTGATCTTATCCCAGCCACAAACCACGACACACCCTGCCCGCCTCGCCACCCACCCTACCCCACCTCACCGCAAAAACGATTTTTTCCTTCTACTTTTCCACCTACCACCACCCAGCCCAACACCACCCTACCGATCCCACCCACCCTAAAAATGATTTTTTTCCTTCTACTTTTTCATGCCCCCACCAACCCCACCCCAACACCACCCTACCCACCCCACCCTCACAAAATGAGTTTTTTTTTTATCTCTCCATGTGTTTCCCACCCTACCCTGCCACCCGCCCCACCCAAAAATGATTTTTTTCTTCTAATTTTCCACACCCACCCCGCCCCTACCAGCTACCCACCCAAGCAATCGACCCCACACCACCCAAAAATGATTTTTTTCTTCTACTTTTTCACACCCCACCAAGACCCTACCCTTGCACCCACCCCACCATACCCACCCATCTCATTCCTACCCACCCCAAAAAATGATTTTTTCTTCAATTTTTCACACCCCCACCCACCTCGCTCCAGAACCTACCCCGCCACCCACCCTACCAACTGATCCCACCCAAAAATGATTTTTTCCTATTTTTTCACACTCCATCGCGACCCTACGCCCGTCACCCAACAACCCCACCCAAAAATGATTTTTTTCTTTTTCACACCCCGTCTCGACCCTATACCCGTCACCCACCAACCCCACCCCTACCCAAAAATGATTTTTCTTCTTCTATTTTTGACACCCCATCCCTACCCCGCCACCCACCCAGCAAACCGACCCCACCCAAAAATTATTTTTTTCTTATACTTTTCCTCGTCCAATGATCACAAAAAGTTATAGATGGTCACAACTTTTAATATAATTGGTCACAATCATTTATAGTTGGTCACATATTATTTATTTATTTGTCACAACTTACTCGTTTTTTTCATGATTAGTTAATATTTTTTGTCATAATTACCTAATAATTTGTCACATTCCCTACTCATCATAAGTCACACAAAGTCACATTTAGTTGACATTTTTGTTACACTTACCTAATAATTCGATCACCCCACCCCACCCTACCCCACCCCCACATGCAAACTCACAACATGTCACACAATGTCACATTACAAATTTAGTTGAAAAACCTCACCCACCTACCCACAAATTCCTAAAGTCACAGTTGATCACACAAGGTCACAGTTTGATCACACAAGGTCATAGTTTGGTCACACGAGGTCACAGTTAGATCACAATTGGTTTAGTTGCAAAATTCGGTCACACAAAGTCACAATTGGTCACACAAGGTCATAGTTTGGTAACACATGTGACCGAACTATGACATCGTGTGATTGAACTATGACCTTGTATGATCGAATTGAGACTTTTTTTGATCGAACTGTGACCTTGTATGTTCAAATCGTGACTTTGTGTGATCAAGTACGGGATGTGACCAATTATTAGGTAAATGTGACCAAAATATTTGCTAATTGTGACTTATGAGAAATGGGGGATGTGACCAAGAAAACTAAGAATACGGAATGTGACCAAATATTAGGTAATTGTAACAAAAATGTTAACTAATTGTGATTGAGGAAACGTGTAAATTATGACCAATAAATAAATAATACGTATCAATTATATGATAATTTTGATCAATTATAGGTAAATGTGATCAAAATATTGACTAATTGTGAGTTTGTGCGACTTATGATAAGTGCGAATGTGATCAAGAAAAAAAGTAAGTTTTGATCAATCAATAAATAAATTGTGATCAATTATTGATGACTATGACCAATTATTAGGTAACTATGACCAATAAATAAATAATATGTAATCAATTATGGATCATTGTGACCAGTTATATAGATTGTGACCAACTATGACTTAGTGTGACCATTGGACGAGGACGTGATGTGACCTACAATTGTGTCAAATATAACTATGTGTGACCGAACTGTGACTTTCTAAGAACGAAGCGTGACTTTATGTGATCGACCTGTGACCTCGTGTGATCTAACCATGACCTCATTTGACCTAATTGTGACCTCCTGTGACCTAACTATGACCTCGTTTGACCAAACTGCGACTTTGTGTGACCGAACTTTGACCTTGTGTGACCAACTGTGACTTTGGAGGGGTGAGATTTTACAACGAAATTTGTAATTGTGACTCTGTGTGACCTTGTGTGCATTAACTGCGATCTCGTGTCAACTTACGTGACTGATTGTGATTTTGGGGGTGGGGATAGTGTGGTAGAGGTCGGGTGGGGCTAGAAAAAGTAGAAGAAATTATTTTTTGTGGTGAGATAGGGTCAGGTGGGGAAAAATAGAAGAAAAAAAATAATTTTTTGGAGTGGGGTGGGTGGGTGGTGGGTAGGGTGGGGTCGAGGTCGGGTTAGGGGTTGGAAAAAGTAAAAGAAAAAAATTATTTTTTGGGTGGGTGGGTGCGTGGGTGGGGTGGGGTGGGGTGGGGTGGGATAGGGTGGGTTGAGATGAGGTGGTTGGTGTGAAGTGTGAAAAAATAGAAGAAAAATAATTTTTTGATGGGGTATTGTGGGTGGCGGGGTGCGGTGCGGTGGGATGGAGTGGGGCGGTTGGGGGGAAGTGTGAAAAAATAGAAGAAAAATCATTTTTGGGTGGGGGTGGGGGTGGTGGGTGGGGTGTAAAAAATAGAAGAAAAATAAATTTTGGATGGGGGTAGGTTGCGGTGGGATAGGATGGGGCGATTGAGGTGAAGTGTGAAAAAATAGAAGAAAAATCATTTTTGGGTGGGGTGGGTTGTGGTGGGGTTGCTAGGGTGGGGTGTAGTGGGGTAGTTAGGGTGGGGTGTGAAAATATAGAAAAGAATCATATTTGGGTCGGGTAGGATGGGGGTGGGGTGAGGGTGGGTAGAGGTGTGGAAAATTAGGAGAAAAAAATTAATTTTAAGTGGGGTGGGTGGAGTTGGGGATGGGGGGCGTGGCAGGGTCTGGGCGAGTCGTGAAAAAGTAGTAAAAAAAATCATTTTGGATGAGGTGGGTTGGGGTATGGTCTGGGGCGAGGCTGGTGGGGGAATTGAAAATTAGAAGAAAAAAATTAAATTTGGGTGGGGTGGGTGGGGTTGGGGTAGGTGGCTGGGTAAGATAGGGTAGGGTCTGAGCGAGTTGTAGAAAGGTAGTAGAAAAAAATCATTGTTGGTGAGGTGGGGTGGGGTAGGGTATGGTCGGGTGGGGTGGGGAATGGTGAAAAAATATTTCAAAAAAAAAAAAAAAAACTTATTTTTTGAGTGTGGTGGGTGGGGTGTGGTTGGGTTGGGGTGGGTGGGTGAGATGAGAAAAAAATAGAAGTAAAATCATTCTTGTGATGGGTGAGTGGTGGCGGGGTGGTTGGGTGGGTGGGCGGGGTTGTGTTGGGGACGAGTTGGGGGTGGGGTGGGTAAGGTGGTGTTGGGGGTGAGCGTGATAAAGTAGAAGGAAAAAAATTATTTTATGGGGTGGGGTGAGGTGGGGTCGGGGTGGGTGGGTGGGTTGGTGGAGTGGGTGGGTGTCGAGGTGGGTGGGGTGAGTACGGGGTTGGGTTGGGATAAAGTTGTTGTGGATTATGTATTTTTTTGATTTTATTATTTAATATTAGTCTTTGTTTGGTAACTCATTATAATTATTATAATATTGTATTAATTAATTAACTAATTAACACCTGATATTTTTAAAAAATCTTAAGTTTATTATGTTTAAAAAGTGAAAGTTTTAGTTGTATAGTTATGTACTTTTCCCTTTATATATATCGGGCTTTAATACATCTAATTAATGTATGAGCTCTTATGTGTAGATAGCAGACCATTACCTAATTCATGATGGGTCGAATTAGGTTAACTGGCAATTCAATATATAAAGTCAATTATGGTCCTTGAATCGTACGTACTGTTCATTCTTTTTTGACATCCCATCACCAGAGAAAAAATAAGGACTACGTATTGATTTAGAAGATCCAAACACCGCAATCGATCATCGTGAACCATATCTGATAAAGGTACGCTTCCGCTTCAGTTATTTAATTCTTGATAATTCAGCATGATGATTTTAGATCATAGATAAATAATTTATCTGTGATGAATTTTCTAACAAGTGGTATCAGAGCCAACATCGTGTTGAATTATCAGATCTTTCTGTTTAATCGCATGGTTTGGAATATAAATTCCACTTTTACACATGATTAAGGCATATTATATATGCATATGCTTACTGTCTGTATGTGAATTTGGGTTCTGACCAAATCGATCATTTACGTGAGTATTATATGTATATATCTTCATGCCTACTGATTAAGAAATCAAGAAATATAAGCAGCCAACGATTTTGGATTATTGAGAATGATTTTGAATCTGATTTTGGTTGGTGGAATGTGGTGGTCGAGTATGAACATGGATTTGGAATTTCTGTGTGTGTGTTCATGTTCCTGTATGTATATATTTTTCGAAATCAATTGTGGATTTTTGTTGAAATATTGAATCTGGTTATGGGTTATGAAATCTGATAAATTGGTTTGAGTTTGGTGCTGAGTATTGAATTCAGATTCTCGGTGAAGGGATGATTTTTTTTTTTTTTTTTTTTTCGAACTGGGTTTTGATTGTCGGTTGAAGTTTGAGGATGAATGAAGGTATGGCCGGTTATTGTGGTCGAATTTGGCATGGTTGTGGTGTGGCCGACGACCACTGCTGTCGGAATGTGCGCAGCGCCACAACTTCACTGCGTGGTGGTCGCGCGACGCTGCTTAGCGGCGTTGCTCCGTGCAGGTAAGCAGCGCCATTAGGAGCGGAGGAGCCGGCGGGAGTCGGCGGTAGGCTGTGCCTCTGCCGGTTTTGGAGGCGGCGCGAGCTAGGGTTTTCAACCCTAACTGTTGCGAATCAGTTTTTTGAGGGAGGGACCTGGGCTGAAATTAGAAGTCTCCAAGGACTTCTTTTGCAATTTTTAGGAAGTTATGTAAAATGCTCCTCCGGTCCTCTTTTTTTGTTATGGATTAAATGTTTAATCCTAAAATTACAGAATAATTTAAGTTGGCCCTTAAAGTTATGAATTTTATGAAATCAGCCCCAAATTTATAAAATTATTTAAGTTGGGCCTTTTAAAGTTCTAAATTGTATAATTCAGCTCCTAAAGTTTTGAAATTTCAAAAAATGGTCCCTAAAGCTTAAAATTCTCTAAATTGGTCCTTAAGGTTTGAATTTTTTTTAATTAAGTCTCTAAAGTTTGGAAATTTTCTAAATTGGCTCCTAAAGTTTGAAAATTTTCAAAATCAACCTTAAAGATTGAAAATTCACTATTTTGGACTTGTAAAGTTTGATTTTCTTTCAAATTGGGACCTAAAGTTTGGAATTTCTCTAAATTGGCCAATTAGGTTTTGGAAAAATTGTAATTTAAGCCCTTCAAGCTTAAAATTTCACATAATTGGCTACCTAAGGTTTAAGAATATTGCAATTGACTCTCTCAACTTAAGGATTGCTTTATTCTAAAGTTTTGAATTCTATAATTCAAATCCTAAAGTCAAATATAGATGCAAATCAATGGATTTCAATTTCAAATTTTGGTACATCGGACTCTTTTGAGAGATATAATATTCGAAAGTAAGTTAGTTGAAACAACATGTTGCCAAAGCAACCTCTCTTGTGGATATTAATTAACTTTGAATATTAGAAGGTATTTGTGTGTGTGTTATTCATTGCGGATATTGATCGGCCCAAAGGAAGGTCAATGTTTGGCTCGAGTTTCACATGCACCTGCGGTGATGAATACGTGTCAATTATTTGGTTTAACGTGTGACCAATAAATCGGTCCAAAGAAAGATTTATTGGTTAACATGTCTTATTCCCAGTGTTTGATCACTACACTAAGAGAAAATTAGGTGTTTGTCTGTTATTTCATGTGGATATTGATCGGCCCAAAGGAAGGTCAATATTTGGCTCGAATTTCATATGAACTTGTGGTGATAAATACGTGACGGTTATTTAGTTTTACATGTGATCAATAAATTGGTCCAAAAAAGGTTTGTTGGTTGACATGTCTTACTGTCAGTGTTTGATTACTACACCAAGAGTACCACTTACAAGTCAATATTTCTATCCAAAGACTAAATATTGATGTTGTGCTAGGTATCTTGTGATGGGCCCTACCATTATTTGAAAGTATGATTTGCATAATAAGGTACTTATGTGAGCTATTTTGTTTAAATGTTCTCTGTTCGGTTTCAAATTCTGCTAGTAGTATATCTACAAGCTCAAATTTAATCCCAGTATTTATAGAACAAACTTTAAGGATCAAAACAAGAACATTAACTTTTCGTTGGCTGCATGGATCTAGACTGTGTACTAAGGATTGAGCAACCTACTCCTCTTACGGATGAAAGTTCATCTAATCAAATGAAGAACTTTGAGAAGTGCGATTGCTTAAATTACGTGAGTCTCATGATCACTAAGCGCGGCATTTTGGAAGCCTTTAGTGGCAGAGTATCTGAGGAGGTAAATGATGCCAATGAATTCTTTGCCGAAATTAAGAAACGTTTTGCGAAAAACGATAAGGCCGAAACAAGCACGCTTATGCAAAGCTTGATTTCAATAAAGTATAAAGGCAATGGAAAAATAAGGGAGTACATCATGTAGATGTCTCACACTGCTTCAAAACTTAAGGAACTAAAACTCGACTTGTCTAATGACTTGCTCGTGCATTTGGTATTGATATCGCTTCCTGCACAATATAGTTAATTTAAGGTTAGTTATAACTGTCAAAGTAGAAATGGACTCTCAATGAGCTCATTTCATAGTGTGCAAGCTTTTTGCATAATTCAGTCAATTTAAGGTCAGTTGTAACTATCAAAGTGAGAAATGAACTCTAAATGAGCTCTTTCTATTTTGTGTACAAGAGGAAGAAAAATTGAAGCAGGACAGAACTGAAAGTGTTCACTTGGAAAACACCTCTAAAGTCGAGGGCAAGAAAACAAATAAAGAAAATAAAGTTGTTAAGGGTTCAGAACAAAAGAAACCACATAAAGACATTAAGGATTGTTTCTTTTTCCATAACTCTGGACATTTGAATAAAGATCATGCATAATACCAACTAAAGCTACTGCTAAAATACTTTAGGAGCTTTTGACAGGCAGAAAACCTAGTCTAAAGCATTTCCACATTTGGGGATGTCCAGCTAAGGCTAGGCTTTATAGGCCACTTAAAGAAATTGGACTCCAAAACAGTCAGCAGCTACTTTATTGGTTATTCTGAGCGTTTAAGGAGCTATTAATTTTATGATCCCACACTTAAGTCAACTTTTGAAACGGGAATTGCAACATTTTTTGAGAATGTTGAGTTTGGGGGAGATATAAGGTTAGAGATATTGTCTTTAAGGAAGAAGTTGAGGAAGGATCGGTTTCGATTCCTATTGTTGCTTTTGACAATGTGCAAGTTTTTATGCATGTTATTGATCAACAAGCATATCCGGAACCTCAATTCGACAATATTGAAGAACCTCCCATCCAAAATAAGGTAAATTTCAGAAGTACAAACTCAACAACCTCAAAAACTAAATCCATTAAGGAGATCCACGAGAGAAAGGGAAAATGCTATTCCGAATAATTAAATAGTATTTTTCCAAGAATATAATGAAATAATGGAATGGTGGAAGATGGTCCAATCAATTCCATCAGGCCATGCAGGGTTCTAACTCTCAGAAGTTGATTAATGCCATAAATAAGGAGTATAAGCATATGGAAGACAATAAAGTTTGGGATATTGTCCCATTACCAGAAGGTGCGAAGCCCATTGGTCTTAAATGGATTTTTAAACCAAGAGGGATTCGAAAGGTAATGTGGAAAGATATAAAATTCGTCTTGTATCTAAATGCTTTACATAGAATGATGGCATTGATTATAAAGAGATTTTCCCTTTGGTTTCTACGAATGACTCTTTCAGAAAAGTCAGGTTGTTGCACATTTTGACCTCGAGTTACATCAAATGGATGTTAAGACGACGTTTCTCAATGGATATATTGATGAGACTGTTTGCAAATTAAAGAAATCCATTTATGTGCTCAAGCCAGCTTCTCGTTAAGGGTAATACAAATTTCATCAAGTAATTATCTCATTTGGTCTTGAGATTAATGCTGTTGATGGTTGTGTGTATTACAAGTTCAGTGGGAGTAAGTGTATTTTCCTGGTTTTCTATGTTGATTATTGCTTGCCACTAATGATATAGGCATGTCACATAAAATTATGAGATTTTTTGTCAAGGAATTTTGAGATTAAAAATCTTGGTGACATCTCTTTTGTATTAGGAATTTAGATACACCGGGATTGTTCTCGGGGTATTCTTGAATTGTAACAAAAGGGATATATCAATAAAGTACTTAAGAGGTTTGGCATGCAAGACAGTAACTCATGGAACACCCCTATCGCTAAGGGAGACAATTTAGTCTCAACTAATGCCAGAAAAGTTATCTTAAAGTTAAAGAAATGCAGAGGATCCCATATAGTTAAGCTATAGAAAATCTGATGTATGCTCAAATTTGTATGCGTTCGGATGTTGTATACATTATTGGGATACTAATGAGATATTTAAGTAACCCTGTGATGGATCATTTGGAAAGCAGCCAAACATGGGTTATAAGGTATTTAAAGAGAACAAAAGATTACATGCTCACATACAGAAAATCGGATCAGTTGGAGATCATATGGTATTATGACTCCGATTTTTGCTAGATGCCAAAACAGTAGAAGATCCATATCAGGTTACATCCATCTGCTAGTTGGAGGAGCTATTTTCGGATGGAGTGCTTAATAGACACTTTAGCTTCTCTCACCTGACAACAGAGTTTGTAGCAATTTTGGGGGCATCTAATTATGGAATATAGCTGCGAAATTTTGTCACCGGGCTGCATATTATGTACGATATAGAAAGACCACTAAAGTTATATTGTGACAATAACTCAGCAGATTTATATTCCAGTAACAACAGGAGCTCAACTAAGTCATAATACATTGACATAAGTTCCTGGTTGTGAAGGATACAGTTCAGAGTGGACATGTGTCAATAAGAGCACATTGGGACAAACTCCATAATTGCGGATCCACTTACTAAAGTATTACAACCCAAGGTCTTTCATGAGCACAATGCTCATATGGGTGTTGTATTTCTTAAGGTTATTTGGTTTCAGTGGGAGTTTGTATTTTGGGTGCATTAGACACATTTACTGTCCTTTTGGATACAATTTAAAGTTAAAGCTATTTACAGCTGTATAGTTTCAAGTTTATTATCTCTGAACTCGTTTGAGGATGATCTCACTAAAGTTGGACCAGTTGGAAATAGGCATGTTAAAGATCACATTACATGTAATTTCCATGCTACACATCCATACTTGATCCATGTCATTCAGTTATGTCGATATACGTGACCATTGATAGGTTTAGTTACGATTAATGTAGCGAAAGCCGCTTTGATCCTATGTTGATATAATTGATGGACCGGATTGTTTGGAGATGCATTCAGTGATGATAGCAAAATTCTGAGTACTCATAAGGTTATGATTGATACACAATTGTAAGGTTACACATATAGCCCAAGTGGGAGATTGTAAAGATTTTAATCAATCGTGTGGGCTTATATGTGAATTATTGTGTATTGAATAAAAGACTATCAAATTTGGTTAAGCCCATTTAAAGTGATCTAATAAGGATTTTATATATATCGGGCTTTAATGCATCTAATTAATGTATGGGCTCTTATGTGTAGATACCAGGCAATTACTTAATTCATGATGGGCCGAATTAAGTTAACTGGCAATTCAGTATATAAAGTCGGTTATGGTCCCTGAATCGTACGTACTGTTCATTCTTTTTTGACATCCCATCATCAGAGAGAAAATAAGGACTACGTATTGATTTAGAAGATCCAAACACCGCAATCGATCATCGTGAACCATATCTGATTAAGGTACGCTTCCGCTTCAGTTATTTAATTTTTGATAATTCAGCATGATGATTTTAGATCATAGATAAATAATTTATCTGTGATGAATTTTCTAACAAAAAGAAAATCCAATCAAGATAAAAGGAATAAATTCTCATGGATCACTCATAAAGATCAACCTTTAGGAGGCACCATAATTGGAGCCATGCGAATTTGTTTTGTTTTATTTCCCTGTTTTCACATTTATTAATTATCGAGGGTTAATAATTTCAATAATCGCTAAACTTATATATGTGTCTTTAATTGATCATTGAAGCTTAAAATGTCGAGTTTTGATCCTAAATTTATAATTAATTGTCTCAATAATCACTGAATTATGTCTACGTATTCGATCGATTATTAAAGTTTAAAGTGTCGAGTTTTGATCATTTAATTTATAAGTTAATTGTCTCAATAATCACAAAACGCATATCCATGTTTTCGACTGAAATTTAAATTGTCGAGTTTTGGTAATTAAACGTATCAAGATGTTGAATGTTAGTCATTGATTTAACTTTCGTAACGGAATTGATGATGTGACGACGGAATATACGCTTGGCGCCACGTCATATTTAACAAACCAATCACGACACATCAAATTGCAACATAATTTTTTTAAAAAAATATCTTGCTTAGTCACTAAGTTTTTAAAAACGTCTTCAACGTTCACTAAAGTTTAAGGTGGTCGAGTTTGATGATTAAATTTGTAATTATGATACAACTGACCTGAAAATTTATAAATATTCTTCAAAATTATCTGTTGCATGCAACAAATAAAAAGTCGAAGATGTTTTTAAAAGCTAAGTAACTAATTGGAAATATATTTTTAAAATTTCTTATTTGTCAATTTCCCGTGTAGTAATTGGACGATTAAATGTGATGTGGCACCACATGCACATCTGTCTGTCACGTCATTAATTTCGTTGCGAAAATTAAGTCAATGACTAACATTTAATATTTTGAAAAATTTATTGACTAAAACTCGACATTTAAACTTTAGTGATTAGTTAAAGACATAGACACGAATTTACTAATTATTTGGACAACTAACTCATAAGTTTAGTTATCGAAACCAGCACTTTAAAATTTGGTGATCATTCAAAAACACAGATATAAGTTTAGTGATAAAAACTCGACACTTAAAACTTCTGTGATCAATCAAAAACATCGACATAAGTTTAGTGATTAGTGGAACAATTAACTCGATTATCAATGTAGAAAAAGATAAGTTTAGAAATTAAATATTTAATTAATCAATTTTTAAATTGAAAAAAAAAATAACTGTATATTTTTCACTATTACCACCACTTTTTTAACAAAATACTACACCAGACTTTAAATTATAAGAAATGTCAAGTTTTACATCCAAAAACTTCATGAAGAGAGCTCCTAATATTTTAATATATTAAAAATCCTTCGTCTAGATATCATGAGAAGTTCTTAAAATCCGAGGGAACCTCAGATTGCTGGGATAAATATTCTTATAATATTTTGTTTCCTTATTGTAAAACCCTTGTAAATAGGATTAATTCGTTGTTTTATGCATCCGTTTATCAATAAAGCTTTTGAACTTGGGCCAATAGATTTTTAACCCCTTTTTTTTAGTATTTTTGTAATTTTTTTCCTTTTTTTAATTAAAAATCTATTCGACCCGACCTCGGTTGGACAGGTTGAACCGTAACCCTCTCGTGCGATCGAGTCGATGACTGGTTAGATTTTAAAAACACAGATTGTGAGTATAGACAAAATTATAATTTTAATGTGAGATTGTGTTGAATCTAGCACCCATCAACTGTGGTCATCGATGGATTGAAATTTGGGAGCGGATTATGTGGGAATTGACACAGTAAAAATTAATGTAATTTATTACATTCTGGGGTTGATCTAGTTTACGCCTAGTGCAGACGTCCACCTCACCTTAAATTTTGGATCCCTCATAGCCTCCCTGTTCTTTAACCCAAAGTCTATAACCCTTGACCCCTTCTCCATAACCCAAGAAAACACATTTTAAAGATTTGGAGTCAAGTTTGGTTTCAGTTTGATGTGAGTAGGCAGCACATCCAAAAATCTTAAGTTTAGAAAAATCAGGGAGAGAGTTATTCCAAATTTGATCAGGTATTTTGAAATCAATGACACTGCTAGGTGAAAGGTAGATCAGGTAAGAGGCAGTTTTTACTGCTTCTCCCCAAAAAAAATTTGGTAAGTTTGAATCAAGTAAAAGATACCTAGTTTTTTCTAAAAGTGTCATATGCATCCTCTCAACAATCCCATTTTGTTGTGGACTACAAGTGACAGTCCTATATCTAAGGATACCTAAGTCACTGTAGAAAGAATCAAAATCCTGATTAAAAAATTCTAAGCCATTATCAGTCCTAATTACTTTGACCTTTCTATCTTTCAAGTTTTGGACTAAAGTGATCCAATTTTTAAATATCTGCATAGTAGCATCTTTAGATTTAAGCAAATGAACCCAAGTTTTTCTAGAAAAATCATCAACTATAAGGAGAAAATATTTAAAACCAGAAACAGAATTGACTGGAGCTGGACCCCATAAGTCAGCATGCAAATATTCAAGAACATTACTAGATTTATGAATGCCTTTGTTAAAAGAATTCCTTTTTTGCTTTCCCAAAATACATTTTTCATAAAAATCAAGCTTGTGCAAAACATCTTTACCAAAAACTCCTTTCTTTTCTAGTAGTTTAAGACTCTTTTCACCAAGGTGTCCTAATCTTTTATGCCATAAAATGGTTTTATCATTTTCAAAAACAGCATTAAAAGAGTTGACAGAGAAAGGATATGTTTTTAACACATAAATTCCATTTGTTTTGGGAGTACTGCAGAGTAAATGATTACCCTTAAAGATACTAAGGTAACCTTTATGCAATCTAATATCACGATATTCAGAATCAAGTACACCAAGAGAAATTAAATTTCTTTTCAAGTCAAGCACATATCTTGTATGATTTAAAGCAAGTGTCTTGTTATTTTAAAGTTTCAACAAGACTTTATTAGTACCTTTAATATCACAAATCACATTATTACCAAGTTTGACAGAACCAGAACATTCACTACTGAAGTTAGCAAATATATCCTTTTCTGGACACATATGAAATGTACATCCAGAATCAAGTATCCACTCATGCATGTTATCAGATTCAGTAGTAACACACACAACACCATTATTTTCTTGATTTGCATCTTCAGTTTGATTACTAGCTCCTACTTCATTTTTTCTTTTGAAGCAATTTTTAACTTGATGTCTAGGTTGACCACAATAGTAAAAAAATCTGGGTCTAATGGTGTTATCATAACTTGCAGTATTATCTTGACCCCTAAAACTATTTTGATTTCTAAAATTATCTTGACTTCTGAAGTTGTCTTGATTTCTAAAATTGTTGTGCCCTTTATAATTGTTATCCTTGGGCTTATAAAAGTTGTCTCTCTTTTGGTAATTTCCCTTAACAGGTTTTCTATTTGTATTATTCCAGTTCCTGTTATTGGTAGGGACACTCCAATTTTTATTGAAATTGTTCATAGGTTTATTATCCCTAAAAGAATTCTTTTTCCTTGAAGTTCCTATAACATTATAGGCTTCTTTATGGCTATTTTTGAATTCTAGTTCCTTATTCTTAAGGGAAGTATGAACTATTTCAATTTTCAGTGGTCAGTTTCTACCTACCATATTTTAGAGCATTTCTAAGATCTTTAAATTTATCACCTATTGCATTTTGAAGGCAGAAAACTTTTTGTTCATCAGTCAGTTTTTCATCACAATTTAATAAGCTCTGTGTGATCTTATTAAACCTACTCATATTATCATCAACATCTTTAGATGGGTCAAATCTAAAAAAAAATATTGTTTTCAAAGAAAACATTTATTAAGCAAAGAGATAGTGTCATATACTTCTTCCAATTTATCCCAGAGAGTCATTGCAGTCTTGGTTTTGCCTATTTGTCTAATCACATTATCAGACAAGTGTAAAAATATAGTACTCCAGGCAGTTTCATCCATTTCAATTTGCTTATCTTGAGCTAAGTTAAAAGGTCAAGATTGATCAATTGCTTTAGCACATTTCATTTGGAGTAATAAGGCTTTTATTTTCTGATCCAGAGATTGAAATCTTCTTTGCCATTTCAAACTTCAACGTCTACTTTTATAGTAGCCATTGAAGTGATGACTGAAATGTTTTTTTAAAAAGTTTTAAAAGAATAAGTCTTATTACTTCAAAATATTATGAAAAAAATATACAAAAATAACACAAGTTCTCAAGAAAGCTCAAGTAATCAGTAGCTCAATCCACAAAGTCACAGAATTACAATATCACACAACAACAAGATTGAACCACTAAGCAATATAGCAATCAAGGTTATCATAATCCACTAAGAATCACACTATACAGGTGTCCACAAAGAATTGAGTACTAAAAGAACGTTCTTCCAGTATATCCCTCAACCTAGTTTGGGTTAGCCCAAAAATCCCTCAAATTCCCGGATTTTCAAGAAATCCTGGACAAAGAAAATTAAAGGGGTCCAACAATAGGCTTCAATAAACAGAGAGATTTTGAAAAGAACAAGAAATTCTAAACTAATAATAATTCTAAAGGTGTAGTATGAAAAGATATCACATTTCTGCAAAACAGAGTTACTGCAGTTCCACACAGATTAGAAGCCACAGAGATTAATGCTTCCAACTTCCAGTACCACAAAGTTTATCCAAGAACCACAAAGTTTACCCACCAAGTGAATGTAAGATCCACACAAGGATTTTAGTAAATTATGTAAAATATACTAATTTCTTGGGATCGAAATATTTTGACTAAGAGGTCAAAAATCCAGACACCAAATTTTAACAAAAACCCTTAATCAAAACTAGGGTTTCAAAGAATTTTCACAAAGTGTAAAATACCACGAAGATTACTGTAAAGAATTTTTAAAAATTCTTCAAATCTAAAAATTTCACAAAGTTTTCAGAAATAAAAAAACGTTTAATATAGGTTTCCCAAAAATATTTAGAGAAATCTTAAATTTCTTGTAAAAAACCACAAAGGAACTGAAGAATCCTAAATTGTTTTTGAAATAAACCAGACAAGTCCTTTAGAAAACAAAGATTCTGGATCTTACCAGTTCTGAGTCGTAAGCAGTGTATTCACATGCAACCCTAAGGCTCTAATACCATTGTTACGTTTTTATTCCTCAGAATCACTACAAAGAATACACAATACGATTCAAACATTAAAAAAACCTCAAAAAATTTTATTACTCAAATGAAATCGTAAAGTATAGAAAGAAATTTACAGATCAATAAACAGATGTAAAGAAATCAGAATAAATCTCAAAACTCGCACAAACCACAAAGAAATATTACAAATTCAACACTATAATCAACCACTAAGAGTTCCCTCTGATTATACACGAAGAATCAGAGTAAAAACACACAGAAAATGCGAGAGATGAGAGTTCTCTATTCAGAACCACGAAAAAGACGAAAATGGAAGAAAGACAGAGAGTTATCAGATGAAGCGTCTGGAAGAATTGAGAAGATCAAAACCAAGTTTACACGTCTTTATCCTTCAGTGAATGGTGAGGATTTAATGAAAGAGATCCAACGGTTGTAGTGTAAAGGGCGGTGATGAATTTGGGCCAAAACCGGGTCATGAACTTAATATGTGTACTGTGCTTCAATGTTGGGCTCCAGTAGATTTAGGCTTTAACTTTTCTTTTGGACTGAGATGCAGGCCTTGCAACTTGGACTCTTTCCATCAACTGGGCTGGTCCAATTGTCTTCACAGTAATTAAATGAAAAAGTGAACATCTGGATGGTTCAAACCTGACCAAAAAGAATTTATTTTTATGATTGAAACATAGTTTCAACATCTTCTAGAACTTTTGTTTGCTATGGGAATTTTGTTTTAGAAATTTCCCGTTGTACAATAAGTTATTTGGGAAAAATTGAAAATGCCTATTATAAATTTACTCACAAGCTAATAAATAAGTAAGTAAATAAGTAAGTAAGTAATTTTCATATAAATAACTATTGGGTAATTATATTGACACTACAAAATTTGTTAACTACACTAAATTTTATTTTTAATGAATATCCCTATGCTTTTCTTGTTTTTACACTTATGTTCCCAAGTTTTTTATATAAATCTTTTATCATCAACCATCTATTAATTTTCATATCTTTTCCATAAAGATGATTGTAGTCCAAAATATTTCTTATGAGGGCAAATAAATTTTATTTATCTATCGTATTTTTAAATAATCAAAGTAAATAACTAATACAAAAGTAAAAAATAAATATTTTCCATCATTTTCAATGCACATTAGCAGAATATTTGAATATATAAATATTGATTAAAAACATAATATGTTAATTAATGGAAAGTTAAGAATAATAATGCTTTAGAAAAATTGAGGACATAAAAGCAAAAGTGAGCAAATATTAAAAACCTTTCATGTAATTAAAATGTTGTGTAGATATAAAAAAATTGTGGTGTGAATATAACTGCCCATAACTATTTTTATTAAAGTCAAAATTACTAAATTAGATACAATCGTAAGTGTTAAAAAGGTTCTACGTAATATAGTTTAGTAATATTATTTCTAATCAACCTTAATACTATCTATTGTAAATAATAAAGTATTATTTATAGTACTTTATAATCATATATGTACAATTCAATAATTTAATAATTTTCATTTTATACTTTATTACTTAGAAAACACAAAATATATATTATTTTATCGTGTACTTAAAAAAAAAAAAAACACCACACCAAGGTGGCGATTTTTATTATTTTCAAAAGGAAGATCCAACAGGTGAGGAGGTACAAGACCAGATCCTCACAAAAGAACAAATACAAAACAAAATACCTAAAAAACAACAAACTACAGCACCTCTAAGCTAACGAAATGGCCCAATAAGGCAATAGAGACAAACACTTATAAGCCCACACATAAGTAAATGAAGTTTTTAAGTGTTCGCATGCAAGAAACCATGCAAACACCCAAAAGTTGTATGATTGCATATAGAGAGAATTCCAATTTTATCCATAAAAAGATTTCTTTGTGAGACCATCCATAAGAAGCCTTATTCCTCCTCTTTCCCATATCGAACCCTTACATTTGGGGTTCCACCATAATCCAGAGTTATCGCACCTCTAATTTTTCCATTGATTTCATTAGCCTTTAGCACCTTTTGTGTTTTGAGCTTTCCTCCCTCCTTTGCAAGTAATTCTGCAACCGAGATTACTTCTCTGTAGACATGGACAATTTGTATGTCATTTTGTTTGCAAAAAATGATAATCTTGAGATGGGTAATCCAGATTCTTATATATATTTATTTATATTTTCATCATTATTCCACATGGAATTTATTTCTTAACAATATTCGCGATAGCATTCAATACTGTCGTAATATTTACTTTTTCTATCTTCATACAGTTCCATGTTATCTAATCATCTTTACGAAATATGGCCCGATGACGTAAATGCGACTGTTGGGGGCAATACTATCGGGATCGAGCCAATATATACGTATATATAGCACCTCACAGCACATTTGGATTTTGCATCAACAAAAATGATATATTTTAATAATCTTTACAAATATGAAACTTTATGATTTATTTTCCCTTTAAAAAACTGTAATTCCTCTTGAATCATACTTTCCATAATTTGATTTGACAAGAAAAATTGTACAAAAAAGTGGATGAAGTAGGGTCAAATCTCACCCAAAACCATAACCATAACCATCACCATAACCATCACTACAACTTCCAATGAGACTTATCAAAGAAAAAAAATTCAAAAACAAAATCGACATTTTATTTTCTACTCAAAGTCTCAAATCCTACTTCTCAAAATTACCCTTTCTCCCCGAACTCTCATCTCTCACTCAACTTCAGCGATTAGAACTTCAATGAAACAATATTTTTGGACCTTTACAAGCTTGTAGAGTTGAGAGATTTTCTAGGGCCGTGTGCAATTTTCAAGTTTTGAAGAAGGTGGTGTTTGACTTTGATACTTGGAGGGGATTTGTGTTGGGTAATTGTCTCAAATTGCCAATGTTGGAGGACTTTGAAGAAGGTGGTGTTTGACTTACGAAACTTGTTACTATTGATTACGTGTCCTAGGTGGATTAAATCTTTAGAAGAGCAATTGATCAAGGAAACCAATTTCGCAGTCCATGTCGAAGTGAAATACAGCCATGACGTGATTTGTTCTATATAAACACACGTATTATTCTCCTTTGTTGTAGAGCACATTGGCTAGAGAGTATTGTGAGGAAAAATATAGTCTAGCATCTTGATTTTTCTTGGATTCTTTGTGGGTTGTATAAAGAAGTAGAAATTGGTAGATGTGGTAAAAATTAGTTATTTTTCTTACAATACTTGGGGGATTTGGTGAGTGCAAAGTCTATATAATTGTAACAATTTATTATGTAGTGAAAAACTTTGGTCGTCTGTGGACATAGGCAAGTTGCCGAACCACGTATCTGTGTTCGTATTTTATTTTCTTGTTGACTCAATTATTTCTTGAACTTCAAAATTCCTGTGGGTTAATTAGAGAGTGAATTTGTATGTAATTCCCGAGAATTTGTTCGATTCTTGGAGCTTTTGGTCAGATTTTTATGAGGTATGAAACAATGTTTGTCAATTCATGTTACAAGTTAATGAATCTAAGACTAAATTTTTTTTTACTGCGATCGTGTATGATTCTAGTAGTTGTTAATTGGTTTAGAGGTTTTTTTAAATATTAATGTAGGTGGAATTTGATTCTTCATTGTTTATATTTTGAAAATAAATATGAATTTGGTGTGAAATCATGTTTTTCAAACTTTTGTTGGGGCCAAAGGAGAAGAAAAAGAATAATAATAAATAATAGTAGGAGATTAAAGTAGGTGAAGATTGATGAAGAGTTTAGCTCTTGGATAAGGAGAACAAAGTTCCCTCACACTGACTATCATCCATTAGATTATTCAATATTGGCTTCTGTTCCTTTTGTCGCTCAACCAGATAGAACTCTAGGTGCTAAATCTAGGCCTCGAGAAGGGAAGTTGCCCTTTTGTCCCATCTCAGCCATTCAAATCAAATGTTATAAATGTACTTAATTCCTGGAACAGATAATTATGTAGCCACATTATCTTCTAATTATCTAAGTTTTGTTTTGTGAATTTCGAGTATAAGTCACTTTGGATATTATTGACTCTCATCTTGTTTGATAGAGGATGTAGTTGTCGATGAAGAACATAAGGTCGAAATCGAGGCAAATAAAGAAACATTGGAGGTGTATGAGCCTCTTGCATTTTTTGAAAAATATTGGTATGTTGATGGTGCACAATGTTATATGTTCATGGCATATTATTATTATTATTATTATTATTATTCATTAGATGCATGAGCCCCTAATGTAGACGGGACATCTGTATATTTATAGGGTTTGCCCTCAATAATCCCAGAGAAATAGAATGTTGGCAATTTCACTTGAACCAAAAAATATCATTCCAACGACATTAAAGTATCATCGGTCAACACATGTTCACCTTTCATGAAGAGTGGATAAAATCATTCAAAGAAATGAGGAGCGGAAGAAAGCATCAGTGATGTGTAGTACACGATTAATACTACCTGTCAAGAATTTCAGATGTTAAATGTCGAGTTCGACAATTTAAATTTTTTATTTTCCAACACCAATGAAATTAATTGTATTGTGATAACATAATTGCATTAGTACACATCATCAATATAAAAATCAACGTAACTACAATTTTCATACATCAATCCAAAATAAAATTACCAAAATACATTCTAATTGTTACTTTCACAAATTGGATTTGTACATGTCACAGGATTATGCCCTACATGGCCACATCTAGAACATTTCTTAGCTTTGATACAGGTACATCAATGAAACACACATTTCAGATGCTTGACTTTCATAACATATAGTCAGCAGGGCGTACTGTGTAAACCGACAGTTCAATTGTCGGTGTCGACGTTGGTAAACTGTCGAGTTCGACAGATTACTCATCGAACTTGGCAATTCGTACTACGCAATTAGGTGTTAAATGCGCGGGTGGTTATCAAATTCTTCATCTAACAATTAATGTTCTTCATAAATGTTGAACTGTCAAATAACAAATTATAATAAATAATGTTTCATGGTATCATTGGTATGAAGAATTTTACAATAATGGAAAATTTTCATGCATTTATGCGGTAAAATAAGTTTACATCCTAGTCCAAATCAATGTTCATCAAAATCTCAATTCATTTTAAGAAGGAATTATTTAAAAACATCAAAATTGTTAGTCCAAAATGTTTACCTCTTCAAATGGAATATGAAGCATCTAATTCTATTTTCTTCAAATGTCAATAGAGATTGAGGAAAAATAATAATAGTGCCGAGTAGAAATTAGAAAATATTAAAATAACAATTTTTTTTATTGCCTTTTTAATTTTTTTTTTAGAATTGATTTTTGTCTAATTTTTTTATCCATTGATTTCTTGTGTGATGTGATCTATATCTAATTAAGTATTAATTGCTTCATCCTTACAATGATAAAGTTTTACAAAAGTGGAATTGGGGGTAAAGTAGACATTTCAAATTCAAAATTAGTCGTTTTTAGCACATTTTAAGAATTTGTTAAGTTTTGTGTAAATTATGCATTGTAGCCTGATCTATGCAAAATCTCCATATATAGCCATTTGGTAAACTATTTATAATCAAGTTTATAAACAATATATTTTTTCAAACCATTTTTTAATAACATACATTTCTTCAAATCACTTTTCAACTACATATCTTACCTAAAAAAATATCACATTTTTGTCGTTATAAGCAAAAAAAATTTACCAAACAGATAGTCTGGTATACTATTTTTGTCTGTCTTAAAAAGATAATCTTGTTTTCATATTGAGCATGTATTAAATATTTCATTCCACATATACCCTTATTTAATATATCTTGATACAATACACACCAACTACTTAACTATTGTATTTTCAAATTTTTGTGGGAAACGAAATGAGTTTACTTCAAACAATAAATAAGGAATAATGGGTATAAATGGAAAACATTGATAAAATTTAATACCCTAACTATACTAACTACTATTTTTTAATTCGTATGAAAATAATTATAGGACTATCTTTTTGGAAAGGATAGAATATTATCTAATCTTTACTAATTATCTTTGACGGCTCTGTATGCCAATTGCCATAGAATATACTTTCTCGTATAACGGTTTAATACTATCTAATCATCTTTATCCAATATCTTTGGTGGCTTCGTGCCAATTATCACTGCATTTGTTTTTCCTACTTTCAAATCACATTTACAAAGTATCCTCGGTGGCTATTTGCTAACATAGGATTTAATTTTCTTTATTACAGTTCAATACTATCTAATCATCGTTATCAAATATCCTCAAGGTCACGAGCGTCTGTATTAAATTTTAGTATTAATCCATCATACAAACTCAAGTGCAAGTGCAAGTCCTACAATGGTTGCTTCTTCATCTGTTCCAGTTTTCAAGGCATTTGGTTAAGTGTGGTAATTTGTTTCGTCTTGTTCTTTAGCGGGATTTTTTTTTTAAGTTTCAAGTGTCTTTGTGTTTAATTTCTATGGACATTTGTTTCCTTTTAGCTTATTGTTGGATTTTTAATTTTTTTTTTAAGCAGATAAATTGAAAGAAAACAGATTGTAAAAAAGGCAGTTTTTCCGCTGTATTTGAAGATAATTTTCTTATTTTATTCAGGAAGTTTTTATTTCTTTCTATTTTTGAAGCTCCTCTACATTTTTCTGCCAATTTTGCCTACGTATTGAGGATTTCATAATCTGAACAAAAATTAAATCAACATAAATAAGTAGTCAGTGAATTAAAATAAACTTATGAATATACCTTATATTTTAACATTAATTTTCCAATTTTGAATCCATTTCTTTCTAATATTGAGCAACTAAAGTGCGTTACACGGTTGTCCCACTAGTGTGTGTACATACATGTTTGGCCTCATATATTGAATTATATCCAACAACATTATCTTTGAATTAATTACTTTTCATACATGAATTTGGACTAATTGACAATTGGTTATCTTAATCCTTATCATTTCAAGCACGTTGAATATATTTGATGCTATAAAAATTTCTAACTTTGACATGACAAGATCTGGAGTAACTTGATTCCTAGAAAAGATGAATGGATTTACCTTTGATTACCTGCAAAAAAGGCGAAGGAGAATCTTCCCGTCGCCCCTCTGGTGTGACAATTAGTATTCTGCAGAAAAAGTAGAGAAATACATAACTAGAAATATGTTATGTTAATAATGAATAATTCGTGATCAAAGGAGTGGTATTTATAGGACTGAAAAGTCCATAATCTTTTTTGATTAAAGGAGTCCTTTTGGTATAACTTACCATTTAGGAGGAGTTCTATCCTTATCATAATTAAGTTCCTTCCTTCCTTTCCTTTAAGATGTTTCCTTATTGGTTACGTCTTTCCATGGGGCCCAAGAAGGTAGCTCATTGATGAAGCTCATAAACGAAGAATGCATAGAGTCTCATTTGTATTGGGCCTCTAGGAGCAATATGACCGGGATGGACCGACCACGAGAGACAAGGTAAAGATAAGGTCTGGAATACCTGATCTTAGTGACAGAGTGTGTCCGTGTTAGTATGCCGATCTATAGCTAGATTGAGTAAATTATCAAGTAGCCCGGGACATATATGGTCTGGCATTCATGCCCAACCCTATAACCCTTTGGGCTGCTAGTTTTGAGAGGTCGGGCACAAGATTGACCCTATGGGAAAGATGGGCCGACCTGTTATACTCTATCGTCCAGCTCATCTTTGGACGTTGTAAAATTACCCGATCACTGGCCCCCGTGCATCAGGGATTTGGAAAAGATCTCTGAATGCATTTATTTTATTTTTGATAGCTATCATATTTATTTCTGACAGCTAATGACGCGTTTTCCCAACTGTTTCCTTCTTCAATTAATGTGAGGAGGTGAACAACCATAAGTCAGACGGTTGACAAATGACAGGAGCTAACCTATGGATTTCAAAATATTTCCCGCCAATTCTGTCTATATATATGTGATCCCCATAATCTCATTCTTTTTACTTTGCGAATTTGCGAAAGATCAGAGAACTCGTCAGGCAACCATCACGACCTCTCCTTCAACCAAAACTTCCTAGCACTTTAGGTAAGCTCGACTTACCCTGAGCTTTTTAACTTTATTATTTATTTCAAAAAGATATGGAGAGGCATATAACAGTGGATGACCTTAGGGAGGTAGAAAATATAGACGAACCCTTAGAAGTCGAGCCTTTAGGTTTCTACAAGCCCTCGCCTAATTTTGAGGAGGGTGAGTTTGACAATGGGGAAGAGGTTGGGGACAACCCTCGGGTAGTCTTGAACTCCCGACCTATTATAACTAGGAGCATATTGCCCGGTCATCTTGCCCCTAATGGGTGGAAGATCCTTGTGTATTTTTATATATTGTGTAGAAGTCTAGGAATAGAGCTCACTGTTAACCTTTGCAAGTGTCTGCTAGAGCTTAAGTACCTGTCCCGATGTAATGCTTCGTTTATCTTTGCGGGAAGGGTAAGTTTGAAGTTTCATGGGTCCCGTCCTCTATTAAATATTGGAAAGAAAGAGTTTTCTTTATTAAACCGAGAGAGGGCGAGACCTTATTTTGGCTGACCTTTAGAAGACCCGACGTTGATAATTTTAACAGGATGGGTAGTTTAAGCGAGGAGGCCATGACAGAGCTCATGGCTGATGTTGTCCGGGTTTGTGACTTCGGTTTACTGGCCAAGAAAGCCAATGATCTTGTGATTAACGAAATTCTAGATCAGGTTGGACTCGACCTTCAACCCAATAGGCCCCGGCCTCTCAAATTACATAGTAAATATTGCTCTACTTCCTCATTAGAAAATCCCTTCCCCTATTTTTCCTCTCTTTGTCCTAACTTTACCTCTTACCAGGGATGGCTTTCGATTCTGAGGCGCTTAAGTGCGCAGCCATGTCTAGGGCCCGGGGCTTAAGGGAGAAACTTGCTGAGAATGGGATAACCCGAAGATGTAATAAAAAAGGACAAAAATTGCTCTGTCTGGTTCCGTCCAAACCTCACAATCCAACGAGGATGCTCCTCGCCCGAGGGTTGACAGGCAACAAAGAGGTCGGGCTCCCCCGCCGGCTGATTCATGAGGCTAAGAACCCTACCTTAGCCGATTGTAGGAGAAGGATGCAAGACTCCCTGTATCCCGACTAGGCAAAGAAGTACTAATATGAGGTCGGCCTTGAACAGGGAGTTGAATATGTCATGAGTGCAGCCCTTCAGGTAAAATTCAGGCCTGTAAGAATACCACACTGTTTTTTGTAGAAAATTTTTCAAATTTTATTTCTCGACTTGTAGATGCTGAGTATCACTTGAGGAATTTCCCTCCAAAATATTAAACGTCGGGAAAAGCCAACCAGCTGGTTCACTCTGTGCAGTACGAGGCCACAAGGGCAAACGCCATGGAGGAGAAACTCAAGCAAGCTCTTGCTGATCTTGAAGTGGCCGTCCAAGAGCGTGACTTATCCCAAGAAGAGGTCGCCAAGTTGACAGAGGAGGTGCGTCTAGCCCGGGAACAAGAGGTCCAAGCCCGGGCATCCTCAGTGGAGGCTTTCAAAGGGTCAGATGAATACAAGATGGCTCTTGGAAATTATACCCTGGAATCTTACACCCAGGCAATCAAGCAAGCCCAGGCATGGTGTCTCCTCAAGTCTCCCGAGCTTGATCCAAGCCCGATGGTCGAGTTTCCTCTGGGTGCAGATGACTTGCAAGTCCGGACATAATTCAGAGAAAAAATGGGTTCGCAGACCCGACTCTTCTACAACTAAATGACCTTGTTGATATCGGAATTGTGACTACTTGTGGTAAGGCTTCAGATTTTCAACATTCCATGACCGAGGAAGGGGCTTTGAATCCATTGTTCGGAGGCTGTACGAGCCCTTCCCCACTTTTCGAATGACTTCGTACGGTCCTTCCCAAATAGGTCCAAGTTTCCCAGGTTGATGACCAGCGACTTCACTTCTAATTAGGACAAGATCTCCCATTCTGAATTCTCTCTTCTTGACTCGGATATTAAATTTCTTGAACATGGCATGTTGATAAGCAACTATTCTTAGGGCGTCACTTTTCCTGACCTCTTCCAAAATGTCCAGACTTTCCCTCTGCCCCTCAAGTTGATCGGATAACTCTGCAGTCATCGTGCGAAAGCTGGGAATTGTCACTTCTACAGGAATAGCGGTTTCCATCCCAAAGGCTAGCATGAGTGGAGTTTTCCATGTTGCTGTCTTAAATGTTGTTTGGTTCGTCCAAAGTATTTCCGGAAGGAGATCGGGCCAATCACCCTTGGCGCTGGCAAGATGAGTCCTCAAGTCTTGCAAGATCAGCCTATTTGTAACCTTAGCTAATCTATTACTTTGCAGGTGTGAAACAGAAGTTAACATGTGCTCTGTTCCCAGATTCTTGCAAAATTGTTTGAAGGCTTGACACTCGAACTAATGCCCATTATCAGTAATTAATGTCTTAGGAAGACCAAAATGACAGATGATTGACTTCCAAAAAAACGCCTCCAACTTTTATACTGTGATTACGGAAAGAGGTTCTGCTTCTACCCATTTTGTGAAGTATTCTACATCCACTGCTAGGAACTTGACTTGGCCACGAGCTATGGGGAATGGCCCAAGTATGTCAATTCCCCACCGTGCAAAGGGGTATGGGCATATAATTGAAGATAGTTCTTCTGCTCGTTGATGCAATCGGGCTGCAAACCTTTGACACTTATCACAAGTTTTCATGTAACTGAGTGTGTCTATCCTCATATTGGCCAATAGTACCCGTATCGCATTAACTTCATAAACAATGCTCTTGCTCCCTTGTATCCTTCACAAATTCCTTCCTGAACCTCGGTTTCACGGATCGCAGGTTTAACTCCTGAGGTTTCTCGCCTCAAGGTAGCTTACCTCTCATTCATTGGCCGGCAAGGCAGAACAACTGGCACACACGCACGCTGATGAGTAGGATGTAAGGGAAATACCTACAATATGATCATATCATTAGAGCACTTCATGGTAAAATAGGCCAACCGCCTAGCTGTTGCCGACTTGCCTAACCGAATGGGGAGATAAGCATTTTCACTGCGTGACATTCTCCCCCATTCGAATCCGCTTACGTCCTCGTAGCGGGAAGTGAGCTTCGCATCAACACGCACTCCTCAATTGCAGAATTAAACGGCACCATCCCCTCATGGACGAGCATTCACACGGTGGTACTCCCACACTTGCCCGCTGTACCTTGTACATACCGCCTCCGACACCAACCTTCACCATCTGCCCCCATAAGCAGTAGTTCTTCGATGGACGGCCTCCAGCCGCAGTGCCTCCAGCACATGTCGAAGCACATACCCACTACATTATCGTAAGCCTTGAAAAATGCGCTCCTCAAAACTCCTTCAAAAGCAATCGCGCAACGCTGCCCAGCACACCCATCTTCCTCACAGCTTCCTTCTTCGTGTTCCGCAAGCTTGCCGACACGATCCGTGGCCCAAAATATTTTCTCCGCGAGAATTTCTGTCATTGATCTCCACAAGACCAACAACGCATTCAAGCGGGACCGCTCTGATACCAACTTTCACGGATCGCAGGTTTAGCTCCCGAGGTTTCTCGCCTCAAAGTAGCTTACCTCTCATTCATTGGCCGGCAAGACAGAACAACTGGTACACACGCACGCTGATGAGTAGGATGTAAGGGAAATACCTGCAATATGATCATATCATTAGAGCACTTCATGGTAAAATAGGCCAACCGCCTAGCTGTTGCCGACTTGCCGAACCGAATGGGGAGATAAGCATTTTCACTGCGTGACACTCGGTCATAGCAAGGGTTGCCTCTTTCGAAGTTAAACATCGGAGGTAGGGAAGTGTAAAACTTCGACGGAACAAGGTATTCTGTAATATGGTATACCTCTTGGCCCTTGTTTTGACTCTTCTTACCTCTGCCTTATTATCTAGAAACTTTCCCGACGTTAAATATTCAATGATTGGATCCATCCAACTAGGCTCATGTTCAGAAATATCCATGACATCGGGTTACAGTGTGATACTGGGCTCATGAAGAGTTCGCACGAACACAGTTCTCTCCAAGTGGTCCAGATTGAAAAAATTTAGTCTTGATAGGGCATCTGCTTTGTGATTAGCGGACCTTGGTATTTTATCTACGCTGCAAGATTTGAACTTCCTTTGCAAGTCCAGAACCATCATTCTGTAAGATGACATTTTTTCATCTTTTGCTTCAAAAGTGCCATTCACTTGCTCTACCACCAATTGTGAATCACTCAAGACCTTGACATGTTCGACCCCTAGATGTTGGGCTGCCCGAAGCCTGGCGATAACAACCTCATACTCCACGTCATTAATAGTGGCCGGGAAGTCGAATCTAATTGCGCACTGAATCTCCATTGTACCATCGTCTTTTTTTAGTATGATTTCGGCCCCCGAGCCTGCGACATTCGATACTCCATCAAATTGCAAAGTCCATGTGGCCTCTTTCCTGTCATGACCTGTTGGCCCCCAAGGTCTTGGAGCGAGTTCGGCATTGAAGTCCGCCAAGACCTGTGCCTTTTATGGAAGGTCAAGGCCTGAACTTAATGTCATATTCCCCAAGCTGGATTGACCATTTGAGTAAATGATCAGAGACATCCGATTTTTGTAAGATCTGTTTCAAAGGCTGGTTCGTGAGGACTGTTATAGCGTGGGCTTGGAAATAAGCTCTTAACTTTCTGGCTGTTGTGACTAGGGCAAGCACGAGCTGTTCTGCTAATGTATATCGAGTTTCTGCATCCATCATTTTTCTAACATAGTATACGAGTTTTTGGATCTTTCCTTCCTCTTTGACTAGAACGGCGCTTACTGCATGATCTGGAACTGCTAGATACAAGAATAAATTGTCTCCCGAATTTGGTTTTACCAATATTGGAGGAATTCCTAAATATTCCTTCAGTTTTCTGAAGGAGACATCGCATTCTTCATCTAAACTCCTTATTTCCTCTGAGAGTCTTAAAGACGGGAAAACATTTGTCTGCTTCCTTTTGACATGAAACGGGCCAAATTTTCCCAAACTTACCCCAAAAACTGCCTTTGATGTGAGGGCCACAATTTTATCCGGGTTAACTTCACTGCCCTGCTGAGTGATCATGAATCCTAAAAATTTGCCCGAACTTACCTCGAAAGCGCACTTTGCGGGATTTAGATTCATCCGATGTTGTTGGAGTGTAGAGAAGATGTCTTCCAAGTCAGCTATGTGGTCTTTCTTTCTCGAGCTCTTTACGATCATGTCATCAACATAAACTTCGGTGTTTAGCCTAATTTGTTGGAGAAGACCATGTTTACCAATCTTTGATAAGTAGCCCCGACGTTATTTAATCCAAATGGCATTACTTTATAGCAATATATCCCTTCATCAGGCATGAAGGAAGTTTTCTTTTGATCTTCTTATGCCATTCGAATTAGATGATATCCAGAGAATGCGTCGAGGAAGCTGTAAAGTTCAGAACCTAATTTGAAGTCCACTAATATGTCGATTCGGGGAAGAGGATAACTGTTTTTTGGACATGCTCTGTTTAAATCTATAAAATCTATGCAGACTCATCACTTGCCATTCGGAATTCTGACCAATACCATATTGGCTAGCCATTCTGGATACTTTACTTCCTTGATGAACCCTGCTTTCAAGAGCTTATCTACTTCCTCCTTTATTATTTGCCTTCTTTCAGTAGCAAACTGCCTTATTAGTTGTTTTATAGGCTTCTTGTCTGGCATGATATTAAGCCTATGTTCAACAAGTGCGGGGTCAATCCCAGGTGTATCTTCTGCGGTCCATGCAAATACGTCGATGTTTTTTCTCAAGCATTGCGACAATTCTTCCTTCATTGATTTGGGGAGTTCTTTTCCAATCGTGAAACTTTTTCCTTCTGAAATTGGAACCTCTACCAATTCTTCTACTGGCGACATGCGCTCTTTCTCAGGAAGTTCAATTGACATCAGATCTATTTTCCCCTTTCTGAAGCAGCTGATATAACAACTTCTGGTTATTGCTTGATTTCCCTGCACTGTTGCTATGCCTGTGGAGGTTGGGAACTTGATTTTTAAGTAATATGTTCACACTATTGCTTTCAAACTGTTTAAGAATGGTCTTCCCAAGATAGCATTGTAAGCCATAGAGGTCTTCACGACCTGAAACGTGGTCATCTTAGTCACTAGCTTTTCTCCTGATCTAAGTGAAGAAGGAAGGTCAATTAAACCTTCGGGTCTTACGGTTCCCCCACCAAAGCCAGTTGACGGAGTAATGACCTGAAGAAGTCGATCCGCACCCTTCTTACATCAAATTTGCAATTGTGGCACCAATGACAACGGCATCATCATGGGGATATGAAATTCCTTCCATGTCTGAGTTATTGAAACTCATGTTGTTGGAAATTTTATGGTCATGACCTGCCGACCTATCTTCTTGACCACCTAATGCCCAGGCATAAATCTTCCTTGCGTTATTCGAATCACCTCCAGAAGCTATACTTCCGACAATAAAATTTATGGTGCCAGCGGACCTATTCTTCTCCTCTCTTTTTCCCTGATCTTTATCTTCGTTTTTTACGTAATGCCCTAGGAAGCCTCTTTTAATGAGGGCTTCTACCTCCTATTTTAATATTCTGCACTCATCCATAGTATGTCCTGGGCTTTTGTGAAAGTCACAATATTTATGACGATTTCTTTTATCGATCTTCCCCTTGATAGGTTTTGGCCAGCGCAAATCTTCCCGACTTTTGATTTCCATGAGAATGTGAGATCGAGGTGCATTTAATGGAGTTAAATTCTGATGCCCATATCTGCTTCCCTTTGTGTTGGTCCGGGAAGAATTCCTTCCATCTTCTTGCCTTGATCTCTTATTCCCCTGTTTGACACGTTCCAAAGACTGTACCATTGTTCCATGAACTTGATCTTATGCCCTAACCGACAACAGTGCCTCTTCCATATTTTGTAGGTGGATTCTTAGACAAGGACATTCTGAACTCCAGGCCTCGGATGGCTAAGGTTAGTGCCGAAGTTGCCGATGAGATGTGAAGATCGGGAATCAGAAGTCTTTCGGCATTGAACTGGGTCATGAACTCTCGTAGTGTTTCATTAGGTCCTTGTCCCAACTGCATAAGGGAAACGATTGTTTTCTTAATTCTTTTGCTGTGTGCAAAGAAGGTCGTGAATTTCTCAGTAAGGTCAACAAAGAAAGAGATTGATCTGGATGGTATTGTAGAAAACCAGTCTCGAGCAGAGTTTGTTAAGGTTTACGGGAAGGCCTTACATAGTATTTGATCAGGAACATTCTGCATGTCCATGACATCAGTGTAGGTATTCAGGTGGTTTAGGATCTGTAGGTCCATAATATTCAAAGATCAGAGGATATTTAAATCTTTCTGGTAAGGAGAACAACGTTATTTCAGGGGTGAAAGGGGTTCTTCTCATGAAAGAGGTCTGACCTTGTGTGTTTTGCCTTATCTTGTCTGCAATTCCTTCCTGAATAATTCTTGAAATTTCCTGGTGTGTCAAGTTGACAGATCCCTCAATCATGGGATGGCACCCCCGATTTCAGGGGAATTGCTATCTACAGGATTAACTAGCCTATGATCTTTCCTGGGAATCGTTCCCGGAGTGTTCAGGTCGGGTGGTGCTTGATGATTATTCTGTTGCTGAAGAGTCTGGCGGAGTTCACGGAGCTGCTATTAAAGTTCGTTGAAATCATCTCGACTAACCAATTCATTGTCTGGCGTGACTTCTGGGTCTTGTTCTTTCCCAACATCTTCAAGAGGTGGATGATTCTTCCATTCAGCCGAGGTATTGGCAGGAAGGGGTTGACCGGTGGATGCGGAGGGACGTGCTTGACGTCTATTAAACCATGGCTGATTGTATCGATTTCCGCAGACGGCCCCAATTGATACTGTAAAAATTTCTAACCTTGACGTGGCAAGATCTGGAGTGTCTTGATCCCTGGAAAAGATGGATGGATTCACCTTTGATTACCTGTAAAAAAGGTGAGGAGGAATGTAACACCCCAAGTTTAAAAATCTAAAACCTAGGCGTGTTAACTTCCATTGACATTATATGCGGAAATAAATCGTTTACACATTAAAATTTTCATTTATCTATTATAAAATTTTACAGAAATTTCGGCAGAGTCTCCTCTATAAATTGGACTTAACCAACCTATAGAGAGACAACATAACCGACATAAAAATTTAAACAAGATCAACCACATCTCAACCACATTTCATCATCGCCAAAACCAATTCATTCAATCCCCAAACTCCTCAACATAAAATTTCCAAAAACAATAGACTTTGACAAATGAAATAGTAAATAGTTAAATCATTAATGCGACACCATTCTTTATTCGAAGCTAACTTCAACCAAACCATAATCAATAAAATAAATAAGAAATAATTTAAATGATATCTTAAATAAATTTAACTTTATTAAATAAGGGTGACGATGGGTACTGTCTGAGTCAGCTGCCAAGTGCTCTCCTCGGATCACCTAACTTTCATTACCTGAAATGTTGGGGAGGGATTGGGTGAGTTAAAGCTCAGTAAGTAAACTTTATGCATGTAATGCATGCTTATGACATGAAATGCTTTAAAAATTCAATATATGTATCCCCCTTTTACTTTACTTTGCAGAACTTTCAAACATTTCAAACTTTCACTTAACATTTCAAAAATTTCACTTCATTTCCATCGTGAGCTCACTTGATGTAACTTCTAGTCAATCAGATAACAGTGGACAATTCTTATTTGGAACCAGATCACATTTACAAGTAAAATTGCAAAGCGGTTAACTTTCATTCCACCGTAAAGCGGCTCATTCACTTTATTCCACCGCAAAGCGGCTCATTCACTTCATTCCACCTCAATGCGGCTCATTACATTCGGGTACGCCGGTCCCCCGCGCCCCATTTCCCACTCGCATCTTTCATGAACTAGAAGTACACCCATTCTTTCTTAAAAACTTTGGATACATACTTTTGAACAAATTTGCACCTTGACACATTCATTTCATTTAAAATATTTGACTTCCCAATTTCGATGTCAATGCATGTTTGATGATACAATGATATGATAAGGTGGATGCTTGAACATTCTTCTTAATGACATATACTTTCATAAAGTAAATGAAATTCATCAAAGCAAGTAAGTTGCAAGACAGTCGTTTACACATTTATTTCACATTTACATTCAACTTTGATAAAAATAGGGGGATGTTTACTTACTTGACATCCTTAGCATTTACCGTTATCTTGATTTGCAAATGGAAGAGTCTCGGATGCCCCTTGACGTCAATGTGCCAATTATCCTAATTATTCGCATTCATTAATAAATATAATTTTTAACTCGAAACACATTTGAAATTCTTTTTAATACTATCCAAATCCCAACGGAGATCAACACTACTATTTGATTTACAATTCAACTCAAACGGGAATTTAAGCGAAGTCAACATACCATATTAGTAACTAACAATAAAATTTTAGTTCAAAACACATTCATTATCCTTTTTGAACTAAAAATACTTCTAAACAACAATTAAAACTTCAAGTTAATCCAAATGAGGTTTAAAGTTATGTCAAACACCTAGGATGCCATATTTTAAACACAAAAATCCAAATTTCATTACAAGTTAGAAAACTTTCTCACCTTTTAAATTTTAACTCAAATAAATATATCTAATTTAAACCAAAATGTACAAAATACTCAATTATCTCTAACCATTCTTGAAATTTTCTCCAATCAGAAATTTACAAATTTCAATCATCACATAATTAAGCACGAATAGCTGACTAACCACTTAAATTCATATTTTATCAAATTTGAAAATTCACATACATTCACTAATCTGAAATGTACACATACATATACACACATGTGTATCTATTTTCATTACCAAAATTTCAATTAACAAATTCGAAATTAGACTATAATCCAATCTGAACGGATACAAAATATACATATATATAATATATATACTACTATCATAAGATTCGCAATTTCAAATTAACATTTAACATGTGAAATTAAATTAAAAGTTCTGAATCAAAAATCATATATGCATACACATAAAAATCTGAAATCAGAAAGTTTAATCAAACATTTGAAGAAATCTGAGATTTATACTTAAGGATGATGTTTACATCAATATATATATATATATATATATATATATATATATATATATATGTATGTATATATATATAAACATTACCCAACTCTCCAATTTAACCATTATAAATCGAAAAATTCAACTAACTTAAATTTGAAAAATATGAAAAATCTTCACATATTTACACACACTCAACATATATACGCATATATATATACATCTATTCACACATACACATCAATATATGTAATTGTCTACGCTTGTGTGCGCGGTGTGTGATAATCCATGAGTGTAGTCACTCGCGTGTGCTTGTGTAGTCGAGGAAAAAGATGGGTATGGAAGAAGTGGATTACCTTACCGTGGTGGGGAGCCGGCGAGATGGTGGTCGTCGTTGAAGGAGGAGACCGAGAGAGAGGGACGAGAGGTAGAGGTCGCGAGAGAGAGAGAGAAAATCGAGAGAGTGAGAATCGCGAGTGAGGGAAAAACTGAGGGTTTTGGTTTTGGGTTTAAATTTTGAGAATTTTGCAAATTAGTCCCTCCTTTCTCTCCAAGTGCATATTTAAGTCCATAAGTTCTAATTTATTTTCCAATTGCCACTAAACCCCCCCCCCAACTTTCAATTTAACACAATAAAATAGAAAATTGCATGCTTAGGCAGTCAAACAAACGGTTAGATCAATTTACACGTAAACTATTAAAATAAACAATTTATAAACTTTTAGTTTGCACATTGATCGAGACGACGTCCAAGTCCTTCCACTACAAAATAATTCAAGGTATTGACATAAAAATTATCAATTTAAAATTTACAATAATATTAACATAATTATTACGTGAAAATTAAAGATGCACGTCAAGAATGAAAAGCAGTATTACAAGGAATCTCCCAGTCGCCCCTTCAGTGTAAGAATTAGTATTCTGGAGAAAAGTAGAGAGAAATATATAATTGAAAAATATGTTATGTTAATAATGAATAATTCGTGATCAAAGGGGCAGTATTTATAGGGCTGAAAAGCCCATAACCTTTTTTTATTAAAGAATGAGTCCTTTCGGTATAAACTTACATTTTAGGAGAAGTTCTATCCTTACCAGAATTGAGTTCCTTCCTTGCTTCCTTTCCTTTAGGATGTTTCCTTATTGATTACGTCTTTCCATGGGAGCCCAAGAAGGTAGCCCATTGATGAAGCCCATAAACGAAGAATGCATAAAGTCCCGTTTGTATTGGGCCTCTAAGAGCAATATGACCGGGATGGACCGACCACAAGAGATAAGGTAAAGATAAGGTCGGAATCCCCAATCTTAGTGACAGAGTATGTTTGGGTTAGTATACCAGCCTATGGCTAGATTGAGTGAATAATCAAGTAGCCCGGGCAACATGCCCGAGACATATATGGCCGGGTGTTCATGCCTGATTCTATAACCCTTTGGGCTGCTAGTTTTGAGAGGTCGGGCACAAGATCGACCCTATGGGCAAGATGGGCCGACCTGTTATACTCCATCGTCCAGCTCATCTTTGAACGTCATGAAATTGTCTGATCAATATTAATCCTTATCATTTCACGGAAATAGATTATCCTAATCTCTATCATCTCATGCAAATTGTCGTAATCGTTATCAATTAATGCAACTTGTTATCCTAATATATTATTTTAATACAATCTTACTATAAAAATCACTCCTGTGCAATTGTGTCTTCCTATTTTCAAATAGTTATCAAAGTTTGCGAAACCTTAAAGTGTGTTATGAAATAGATAAATATTTAGCGAATAGAAGGGTTTTTTCAAGAGTGAGAGTTTTAAGTTAATTCTGTTGTTCAAATTAGAAATTAACCATACAACGTTTCAAGTTGGGATGTTGTATCTTAGAGGAGACAAGTCAGAGATATTTTTATTGCACAAATGATTGACATTATTTCAAAATTGTAGAGGGCTTAAATTTCCTTAAAGAGAGCGACATATCCGCACCTTAGCCTAATTGGTTACAATTCCTATTTCCATTTTCTTTGCAAATTTTTTATTAGAATTGTATTTGCATTAACAAAAAGAAACCATTTTTTATCAAATGTTTTTTAGCATTCAACCACTACAGTTTGATTTCACTTTTTTTAGGTGAATAATAAGATTTACTTAGGGATGGGCAAAAGAATCGAAACCAACAGTTCAATTCAGTTCCAGTTCGTTTTCGATTCGGTTCTTTCAAAATTTTAAAAGGTTCTGATTCTAGATTTGAAATTGGAATCAACACTAAGAATCGGAACTGATAGAACCAAACATGATTTTTAATTTTTTTTAAAAATAAAGGTATCATTAAAGAATAAATTATTCATACTAGGCAAAAGATTGACGATGTTTGAGATCATGAGATTTGAACTTATCTTTTTTTTTTTTTAATTGAATGATGAATGTATCGATTTTGTATGTATGTCAAGTAGTGATACAACTTATGTTAGTATTAATAATTTAGTTTGAAAATCTTAATTTATGGAATCTGAATCAAACCAAAACTGGATGGTTCCGTTCCAATTTTTCTCTTACAAAAATAATCAATCCATTGATTTTTAGTTCGATTTCCTGAAAATAAAAACTATATGGAACCACGTACATGCCTAAATTTACTCGCGCATTGATTCTAGACAATTTTCTCAACGATATGAATTGGTATCAGACGCTAATTTAGATATACGCACGCATTTTGTTATGTCGGCGTATCATTTTTGAATGTGGTTCCTTATTGGATATGCTTAAAATGTTTACTTATACATAAATAAGGAAGTTTGAAAATAAATAATATTTATATCGATCAAAGTCAAAAACAAGAAATTATCTTAATGTGACAGTAAGTGCATGTTCAGTTGGGATTTCGGAGAATATGTGATTAAAAAGTGTGAAAAATGACGTATCTCATAGAAATGTATGGTTGAAAATGAATTTACGAGAAAACTTGAAAAAAAAATGTGTAAGAGCAAACAAGTTCTAAGTTCAATATAGTTTGAAAGTTTCCCCAAGGGCACATCTCTCAGTTGCAAAGGGGAGGGCTGGTAAGGCTCAGCGCAGTGGTGTGTAGGGTTCGAATCCTGAAATATTGGATTTGTGTGTTGTCGTCAGGATGAGTTACTCAAACTTTGGGCTTACCATCAAGTCCTCCACCCTGACTCTGGGAGGCATAACATGCGATTAACTTCCTCAACCAATGGCTCAGGACAGGGTCTGTTGGGGTCCTCAAGGTGTAAGGCTACACCTTTTTAAAAATAGTTTGAAAGTTAATAATTTTTTGAACTTTTAAAGGTAAAGGTAACTTGATCAAATATGTTTGCAAATTAAAATTTAGCTTATTAACGTTAATTTTAAAGAGTTTATTTGGAAAAAAAAAATTTGAATAATGATTTTTAAGAGAATGTGTAATGTAAGAGTAGGGACTTTTTTATAGGTTTATGTGTAATATTATTTTATTTATAAATGTGGTTGAAAAAAAGAAAAGAAAAATGTCTGTTATTTATAAAGTGGCCAAAAAGGGGCTTAGTTGAGAGTAAGAACCTGTTTGGTATTGTGAAAAGTTTTGATTTTTATAGTTTTTATTTTTATTTTTTATGAATGTGTGGTTTAAAAATATTTGAAAAGTCAAAAATGGTGGGCTTGACTAAGAATTGATGGTTGAGATTGAATTTGAAAAGTTGTGATAAAAATTTTACTATTACCAAACAAGCTCTAACTTTTGCTTATTTAGGCTCTGTTCAGTAACACTGTAACGATTATAAATCAGTATATTTATGTTTTTGAAATGAAATGTGGTTAAAAAGTGGAGAGAAAAAATTAGTGATTAAAAGTGATTTGAGAAATTATATTATTTATAAATTGATGTATAAATTATAATGAGTGTGATTGCGTTAAAAAAAAAAGGTTAGCCAAACATGATACACCTTCCTTAATTGAATTTCCGTCTCCTATTTAGTCATATTACGCTTCGTTCTTTGACGCACTGCGTTTTTAATTTGTTCGAGTTTTTTATTCGGATTTATTAATTAAGAACGAGTCAGAAACGACCCCATCCTCATTTCGGGGATACTCTTTAGTTTTTATCCTCTTCCCTGTCCCTTCTCCACCTTTATCCTCATTTCGAGGATACTCTTTAATTTTTATCCTTTCCCCTATCCCTTCCCCGACCTTTATCGAGAATTTCCCACCATGCTGCCATCTCTAAAATTCTATTCTAAACATCAAATTTTATGCCATAATTAACCTTATTCTTTTGAATTAATTTATTTAGTCAGATTAATTTACTTAATAATTTACCAATTTTTGTGTTGACATAATTATAGTGATTGATTTTAAAGATGATGTAATTCGTAAAGTGATGAATGTCTACAAAGTGTATTTTAGATAAGTCAATCGATAAATCAATAGACAACGTAGCATGTTTCCATTCTTTTTGCATTTGATGATACTAACCCTCACCAGTAGATGAAGAAAACCAACATTTATATTGTGGTACATTTTATACATATAAACAAACTACTAACATTCAGTTACAAAGCATTAAAGAGAACATCATTGTGCAAAGTCAGTTAACATACGATGATGTCCGATTAAATTAATCAACAATAATTCAAAAGTGAGCCACGTCAACAAACTTCTCCAAATGGTCAAATAAAAATTAAAAGCTCCAGTTCAATTTTCAATTTTTTTCCTCTAAGTTGTAATAAGTTGTGACTCTTCTCAGAAATCAAAGATCAGCAACTTGCTTCTTCCTTTTTCTAGCTCAGCAGTCCTGTAATGTCCGAATCAAAACAAACTGTGAATAAGTATACATGAAAGGGATGAATTGAGCTATTTATTCCCATAATACAGATTAAAAAAATCAAGAATCAAAGTTCAACAGATTACTTCTTCTCTTCACCTCCTGCATCCCTATGATGTTCGAATTAAAATAAATTGTGAGAAAGTATATAGGAAAGGGATGAATTGAGGCTTTTATTGTCAAAATACTTATTAAAAAGTCAAGAATCAAAGTGCAACATCTTACTTCTTCTCTTCTCCACCTCTAGCAGTCCTGTGATATTCAAATTAAAATATATTTTGAGCAAGTACATCGAAAAGGGATGAATTGAGCTATTTATTGCCAAAAATACAGATTAAAAAATCAAAAATCAAAGTGCACCAGCTTACTTCTTTTTTATTGTCAAAATACAGATTAAAAAATCAAGAATCAAAGTGCAGCAGCTCACTTCTTCTCTTCTCCACCTCCAACAGCCCTGTGATGTTCAAATTAAAATAAATTGTGAGCAAGTATATATGAAAAGGGATGAATTGAGCTATTTATTGCCAAAATGCATATTAAAAAAAAAAAAAAAAAACTAGAATCAATGTGCAATAGCTTACTTCTTCTCTTCTCCACCTCCAGCAATCCTGTGATGTTCGAATTAAAATAAATTGTGAGCAAGTACATAGGAAATATATGAATTGAGCTATTTATTGCCAAAATACAGATTAAAAAAAAAAATCAAGAATCAAAGTACAACAGCTTACTTCTTTTCTCCACCTCCAACAGTCCTGTGATGTTCGAATTAAAATAAAAATTGTGAACAATAATATAGGAAAGGGATGGATTGAGCTATACATTGCCAAAATATATATTAAAAAATCAAGAATCAAAGTGCAACAGCTTACTTCTTATTTTCTCCACCTCCAGCCAGGGACGGAGCCAGGATTTTACGTGAGTGGGGGCCAAAAAATTTGAAAACTGAGATTGTAAAAAAGTTCAATAATAAACACAAATACGAATAAAATTGTTTACAATTGTTCTTTACGCGTTTTCATAATCTGAAAACGCTTTACAATAGCTTCATTACCAATTTTCAAAAATATATCTCTCTCAACATAAACAATAAGACGATCATTCATCCACTCATCACTCATTCGGTTGCTCAAACTATCTTTCACAAGATTCATTGCAGAAAACACTCTTTCCACACTAGCAGTGGCAACCGGCAGAAGTAAAGCCAAAGTTAAAAGTTTATAAACCAAAGGAAAATGAATATTTTTCTTTGTCTGAACCATCTTCTCTGCAAGATCACCAAGACCTTTTAACTCTCGAAATGCAACATTAGAGCCGACATCAACAATATAAGTTTCAAGTTGATCCCCCAAGATGAGAAGATCCAACTTTCCAAAATCTTGTGGATAAAACTCCGCCAATCGAATCAAGTTTTTCTTATCAAAAGCAGAAAATGAGTCTTGTGGACACAAACAAGCCATGCAACGTAGTAACTCTGTACTAACCTCCGAGAAACGATCATTCAACTCTTGTAGTTGCAAATCAATCACAACATAAAACAAATCCACACGATAGTGATGCAAATTTGTTACCTTTGGTGGATTACGTTGTGGGCGACCACGGGGATCAATGCGCATAAACATGTCATCCATATTGAGAACACCAATGTTATGCCCTTGACAAAATTTATAAACTTCTTCCAAAAATGAATCCCATCCATTGTCTCTCAACGTTTGGAGTTGCTGCTTGCACGCTCTCACTAGGTCCATCGCATTCACAATATCCTGGTCTCTCATTTGTAATGCCTGTGACAACTGATTCGAAATTCCTAAAATAATTTTCATCATGTGTAAATTAAACACAAAATCAAAAGAATGCATGGACTTCAATAAATTGAATGCCTCTACTTTTTGATCGGAAGAAGAAGCATCATCTTCAGAAATCATTTCGAGTACATCAGCCACAGGAGAGAATAAGGCAAGCAAGCTGATCAAAGATTTATAATGTGAACTCCAACGTGTATCACCGGAGCGCTGAAGACTGCTTTCCTGATTAAGTCCTCGACCACTTACAATTTCACCCCTTTCTAATGCCTCAACAACATGATTGGATTGTAATTCTCTAAGCATATCAGAACGCTTACAAGATCCTCCAACAACATTTACCAAATCAGTAGCAACACGAAAAAACTCAGCAACTGCAATACTCTTCTTTGCAACAGCAACAAGTGCTAGTTGAAGCTGATGAGCAAAACAATGTATGTAATATGCACATGGGTTTTCATTTAAAATGAGTGTTTTTAAACCGTTGAGCTTGCCTTGCATATTGCTAGCCCCATCATAACCTTGTCCTCGCAATCTAGATATGCTCAAATTGTATCTAGAAAATATCTTATCAATAGCATCCTTAAGTGATAGTGCTGTGGTACTTGTGACATGTTCAATTCCTATGAAACACTCTTTTACATGCCCACTATTGTCTACATAACGTAAAACAATTGACATCTGCTCCTTTGATGACACATCGCGAGATTCATCAACTAGAATTGTGAACAATGAATCACCAATATCCTTCAAAATAATATTGATTGTTTCAACAGCACAAGCACTAGTTATATCCTTCTGAATGCTAGGTGATATTAATTTGCAATTTTTAGGAGCATTACTCAATGTCACAGCTTTAATAGGATCAACATGCTCAGCTAAAAATTGCAAGAAAACAAGAAAGTTTCCTGGATTAAGAGAATTCTCTGATTCGTTATTACCCCGAAAAGGTAGTCCTTGTCTCAAACAAAGTCGAATACAAGCAATTGAAGCATTAAGTCGAATGCGATAATCATCTTTAATTTGTTTTGAAGTCTTGTGCAACACCGTTTCAATATGGACATCTTGATTCATTAATGCTTCACACTTCATTCGAGCTCCATTGTGTTCACTATCATGCTTCCCAACATGAACTTTAATCCTCTCACTGTGTTTCCAATGAGTAAATCCCTCACCAACAAAAACATCACCCCCTGATTGTTTTCCTTTAGCAGTTTTGAATAGATAACAGTAGAGACAAAAGGCGGCATCTTTAGATATGCTATACTCCAACCAATCGCCAAAGTCACTAAACCAAGAAGGGCTAAATCTCCTAAATGTTTTTTCTCCAAATTTTCGTTTTGGAAATGAATGATTCGATGGTTGACAAGGACCTTTCAATAAATATGCTCTTCGAACTTGATCTCTAATCTTAGGAGCATAATTCGAAATTGGAATTCTTAATCCAGGATCAGAGGGAAGTTGTGCAACATCAAATTCCTCAATCAAACTTGAGCTCCTATCAACCGTTTTTGAACTTCCTACTCCTACAAATGTATTTGAATCCTTCACAACACTATTTGAACTCTCCTCAACAACATTTTCTTGACGAGGTCTTTTTAATAAATATCTCTCCATAATATATTAATCTGAAATATGACAAATTGACAATACATCCATCAATAATGAATAATCAATTCAAACTTCCAAAGCAATAAACCGAAAATTTTTACCCCAACACATAAGTTAAAGTCATAATCAATTTTCAATTTATTAAAACTTAAAACTAATAAGAAAAAGACAAACATGATACATGAAATAATTGAACAAGAATATTAAATACTGAATACAACTATACAAGAAGCAATTTCCAATTGATGTCATGTCAAGAAAAAGAAATAAATAAATAATCAACATCTCATAATCAATTCATTAAAATTTAAAACTTACCTGCTGATATTTTGATTTGAAATTGGAATTTAGCAATTGCTGTAGACACTAGACTGCATCCTGCTCGGCTGCTCCTGCCTCCTATGCTCTCGCTCTGCCTCTCAAGTCTCAGAAGCCAGAACTCAGAAGTCAGATGGATGGAGACGGAGTCATGGAGATGGTGAGTCGGTGACTGGAGTCTGGCGACTGTGTCTGTGAGGTGGACTGGTGGTGGGCGGTGGGAACAGACCGACGGAGACCGGCGAGTCGGCGACTAGCGCGCTGCGCCTGCCGCCTGGCGACGGTGTCACTGCGCAGCAGGAAGCAGCGCAGCTGCGTAGGCGCACAGCTGCGTGCGGGCCGTGCGGAGCAGGGAGCAGCGAGTTCGACGATTGCAGACGGAGAGCGGAGCGACGGAGACTGGAACTCTGGCTGTGGCTGCGTGGTCGTGGTCCTCGTAGAGTGGAGACTGCTCACTGGCCACTGCTCAGCACTTCGAAGGAAAGGATGAAGATGAAGGCTGGATCCAGCTGGAGAAAAAAAGGCTGGAACGCTCGCTGGACTGGGAAAACTTTTCAATTTTTTTTGGGCCAAAATTAATTCATGTGAATGGCCCATTTTCAACCCAAAAATTCTTCAATTTTCAGTGTGGGCCACGGACCCTCCTGGGCCTGAATTGAATCCGTCCCTGCCTCCAGCAGTTCTGTGACGTTCAAATTAAAACAAATTGTGAGCAAGTATATAAGAAAGGGATGAATTGAACTATTATTACAAAAATACAGAGTAAAAAAATCAAGAATCAAATTCAAAGTGCAATAGTTTACATCTTCTCTTCTCCACCTCCAACAGTCCTTTAATGTTCAAATTAAAACAAAACGTGAGCAAGTATACAGGAGATGGGTGAATTTGGAGCTATTTATTGCTAAAATACAGATTAAATAAATAAATCAATCAAGAATAAAACTACATCAGCTTACTTCTTTTTTCCACCTATAGCAGTCCTGTAATGTTCAAATTAAAATAAATTGTGAACAAGAATGCACGAAAGGGATGAATTGAGCTATTTATTGCCAAAATGCAGATTTCAAAAAAAGATCAAGAATGAAAGTGCAGCAGCTTACTTCTTTTCTCCACCTCCAGCAGTCCTGTAACGTTCAAATTAAAACAAATTGTGAGCAAGTATACAAGAAGGGATGAATGGAGGTATCTATTGCGAAAATACATATTTAAAAAATCAAGAATCATAAAACTAAATATCATTTAACCAACAAAAGTCGTGCTCAAGTTCATCAAAACATAGTGAGCAAATATTTCAATATTTAACAGTTTAGCATAAACATTGTATATTAATGACATTCACCTGATTGTTCGAATAGCTTTCATCCGAAAGTGACTTCGCTTCTTTTTTCCCATCCGACTCATATTACGATGAACATTATTAGGAAAAATATACGTCCTACAATGGGGACGAATTGGCTGAAATATTTCCATTTGAGTATTTTAGAGACGTCTCCGAAACTCTGCTAAAAACCTGACCACTGAACCCCTATCTACAAATGTATTTAAAAAAAGAACAAACAATTAAAACACATTATATTGCTGTCAAAACTAGAAATTAGAACAAATGTATAAAAATTGGAATAAATAGGACTACAAAAAAGAATAACATGCATTTTTGGTTGGATAACATATAATCATGCAGCACTTATAAAGGTGCTTGAATAACTTATAATCAAGAAAAATGATTACAACCAACTACAATAATGGCCGGAAGCAACAATGGCCACAACACAAGTCGAGGTCGCCGGTCGCAGAGTATCAACTGCCATTGTCCCAATTCTTGAAAATGAGATTTTAGTCAAGGATTCTGAAATTGAATGCTCCAATTCGGGTATTGATCCTTCATCGTCATCTTCAACGGATCCAATGCGAATCGATGGATCCGAAGAAGATTTGAACCTATCCAAATCCTAGTGGTGGTTTGGCAAACGGTGAAAGTAGCAACAAGTTGATTAAAGTTTGGAGATGGTGAGGTCATAGATTTGAGTCAGGTTACTAGTTGTTGGCTGGGGTGATCGGCAGTGAGTGATAGCGCCATGCTTCAGCTATTTTTCTGGTCGATTTTGGACTTGGTAATTTGTGGCAACGGAAATTGATTGTTGCTTCTTGGTCGCTATTGTCGTTTTTGTGGCAACAGCTTGCCATTGCAATCACTTGTTGAAGGTGAATAGTTGTTTCGATGGTTGCAATCATTACAATTTATAAACAGCACAATTTTCGAAGTCATTTTTAACCACACTTTTTCTTTAACCATATTTAAACCACACATTTCATATACAATTTATAAACAGCACAATTTTCGAAGTCATTTTTAACCACACATTTTCTTTAACCATATTTTAACCACACATTTCATATATATATATATATATATATATATATAAAGTTTATAAATTGTTATAGCATTTCCTTAATTCATTGAATCATTCGTTTCCTAAGAATTCTTATTTATACTAATCTTTAACCTATTACAGCAACTAATATGTCTTGCACCTTTCCATTGCCTAAAATTCAGTAAGAATGACAATAGGATGGGTTCAGAGTGAGGATGCAATTACCGGTTGCTGCCCCACCGAAAACTTACCATCACTGTCCCCTCAGGTCAGATTAGATTTAGGTCCAACCCGAACCCATCTAATTTGGTCGGGTTGGTATAAAATTAACACAACCCAACCCAATTGTATGTTTAAACCCAACCCAATCAAGTGTCGGGCGGGTTGGGCTTCGGCTCAATTTAGCATATTTCATTATGAATGAATTACTTGTGAATCTGTGATTGTGAGGTGCTCCATGTTTTAACTAATTCATCTCAAAAACCATTTGTATGTTGATTTACAAATTATCTCTGTTTCACACTGCCGTTCAATCCTTTCATTATGAGGTTGAAGCTCATAAGCTGATAAAAAAAACCATAACATATAAAAACAAAAAAACTGAAACAGCACACTTCCCTTGCATCCGAATCCTTATTTTCTAGTTATAAAGCCCGCAAGTTAAGGGTTGTTCAATTCAATAATGCATTCTCCATTAAACAAAATGAAGAATAAAACATTGCAACACTAATTTTAAATAAAAATCATAACTTAAACAATTGTAAGTAAAAAATCTCTATAACGATTCTACAGCAAAAACAAAAAATAGAGATTTACTTAGGTAGTTACCTTGGCTGCTTCGCTTGAGTGATAAACTAAGCCGCTGAAATAGTAGATGTAGATGACTTGAGAAGAGAAGCAAGGACGGCGACGGTGGGGTTAACAATCTATAGCGGCGGGGAAAGAATAGAAAAAGGGGCGAGACGTGAGAGAGAGAGAGAGAGAGAGAGATGACGGATGACCTGTTTAGGTTTAGGAAAAAAAGGTGAGGTTTAGGGCTTGAGCCTTGAGTCGAGAGAGTTGGGTGAATCTAACCTAAATGCGTGTTTTCTATTTCTCAAAATCTGATTTTTTCTTTTTTCTTTTTTTTTTTTTAATAAATTATGCGGGTTTGGGTTGGGTTTTATCGGGTCAATGGGTTAACCCATAATCCGACCCGCTTGCTGTAGCTTAAACTCGAACTCACCTAAAATTTCGTGAAAAATCAACCCAAACCGATCGGTCCGGTGGGGTTGAACGGTTTGATTTAGGTTTTTCCAACCACTATTTATATCCCTATTTATTATTACATATTTTTTAAAATTTTAAATTATTTTGATTTAAATGATATATTTAAATAAGAGTATAACGAGTCAAGAACGTCGTCATAATAAATATATAATAAAATTTAATCGAATTAATCAATATTTGTTAGGGACATTAAAACATTTATCGATTTAGCTCTAACTACTTTAACAAGCAACAACCCAAAATCAAATTAGTCTTAATTAATTCTTGTTCAATAAATGAAGTAATAGAAACAGTACTCGACTCCAAATAGTTATTTCTTGTCTTTTTTAAAGCATTGATGTAACTCTTTCCTGCACAAATTAGTCGAAATGAACTCTATTTCATTCTTACGCATAACAAACATCAGTAAATTGGAGTTGACAAAATCATATAATGGAGTAATGGAGATACAATACATATCCTTAATTCGACTTTCAAACTCATGAACATTTTGTAATTACAATAAATATAATTCCAATCTGAGAATTCATTTGTAGTACAATCTTCTCCTAATTAATATGAATTCATTTCTTGTAGCAAAATGATGTTTGATCTGTTTGTTTCATTGACTTAAGCTATTGGGGCATAGTTGAATAAAAAAGTTTGGTTGTTTCGTATAGTTAATAAAAAACAATTTGTCTTTTGAGATGAGTAATTGATCCATTTTATTTATTAGACTTGTGACATTTTTAATTTGTTTGAGTTTTTTTAATCGGACTTATTAATTGAGAACGGGTCTGGGACGATTCGAGAACGGGGGTTGTCATCCTCGTCCTCGCCCCATCCTCATTTCAGGGATACTTTTTAGTTTTTATCCCCATCCCCGTCCCTTCCCCGCCTTTATCGGGAATTCAACGTCCCGTTCAAGTCGAGTACTCATTGGATTCGAAAATCCCCGCGCCCATTGTCATCCCTAAAATTTACTTCTAAACATGAGATTTTATGCCAAAAATATCCTTATTGCTTTTTGCATTTGACAATACTACCCCTCACCGGTAGGAGAAGAAAACCGACATTTATATTGTGGTACATTTTATACATAAACAAACCAATATCATTCAGAAACATTAAAAAACATCATTGTGCAACGTCAGTTGACATACAACGATGATGTCCGATTAAATTAATCAACAATAATTCAAACGTGAGCCACGTCAACAAACTTCTCTAAATGGTCTAATCAAAATTAAAAACTCAAGTTCAATTTTTTTTCCTCTAATTTGTTGTAATAAATTGCGACTCTCCTCAAAAATCAAAGATCAGCAGATTGCTTCTTCTTTTCTCTAGCTCCAACAATCCTGTAATGTTCAAATTAAAACAAACTGTGAACAAGTATACATGAAAGGAACTAATTGAGCTATTTATTGTCAAGATACAGATTAAAAAATTAAGAATCAAAGTGCAGCAGCTTATTTCTTCTCTTCTCCACCTCCAGCAGCCCTGTGATGTTCGAATTAAAATAAATTGTGAGCAAGTATATAGGAATGGGATGAATTGAGCTATTTATTGCTAAAATACATATTAAAAAATCTAGAATCAATGTGCAATAGCTTACTTCTTCTCTTCTCCACCTCCAGCAGTCATGTGATGTTTGAATTAAAATAAATTATGAGCAAGTATATAGGAAAGGGATGAATTGAGCTATTTATTGTCACAATACAGATTGAATAAATAAATAAGTCATTAATCAAATTGCAGCAGCTTACTTCTTCTTTTCTCCACCTCTAGCAGTATTGTAATGTTCAAATTAAAATAAATTGAGAGCAAGAATGTACGAAATGGATTAATTGAGATATTTATTGCCAAAATACAATTTTTTTAGAAAGAAATCAAGAATCAAAGTGCAGCTTACTTCTTCTTTTCTCCATCTCTACCAGTCCTGGTAATGTTCAAATTAAAACAAATTTTGAGCAAGAATGCATGAAATGGATGAATTGAGCAATCTATTGCGAAAATACAGAGTAAAAAAAATAAAAAAAATTAAGAATCATAAAACTAAATATCATTTAACCAACAAAAGTCATGCTGAAGTTCATCAAAACACCGTGAGCAAATATTTCAATATTTAACAGTTTAGCATAAACATTGTTTATTAATGACATTCACCTAATTTTTTGGATAGATTTCGACCAAAAGGGACGACTTCGCTTCTTTTTTCCCATCTGACTCTCACAGTGATGCACACCATTAGCAAACACATATATCCTATGATGGGGACGAATTGGCTTAAATATTGCCATCTGAGTAATTTAGAGACGTCTCCGAAACTCTGCTAAAAACTTGATCTCTAAACCCCTGTTTACAGATGTCTTTAAAAAAAGAACAAACAATTAAAACACATTATATTGCTGTCAAAACCAGAAATCATCATCACTATCACTAATATTTAAAAGTGTGGATGTGGAGGAAACTTTTGATTGACAATTATATCCTTCCTATTATCTTTCTTTTATCTATAATACCCTTAATTAAAAAATGTATATCCATATAAATAAATGTGTAGTGACTTTTCAAATGACTTTGATTTAAACAAAAATTTAACCTTAAGATATAATGTCCTTGCATTCAATAGATATAATTTATAAAACATTTATGTTGATGACATTTTTTCAATCTTTTACCACATTTTAATTCAATGTATATCTTTGTACGATTTTTGAAATTGAATTATTATGACGTTAATTCAACTAGAATTTGTACAATCTATCATATCTAATGTTTAATGAACAAATTATAACTTTTTTAAATATAAATTGAAATTGGAAGTTTATGTTTTTAGTTTATCTAACTTCATTTTTTTGTCATTGCATCAATAGCTCATTTGAATATAGATGTATATTTTTTTTTTTATCTAATACAGGATTTTGATAAATTATTTCTAAATTAAAATAACATCACAAAAGAAATAGTATGGGCTCGATTAAAAAAATCAACATGATGAATAATTGGAAAATCATGAATTGAATTAAAAATTATGTTTTAAAGCCAATAACTTTTTGAATAATTAAAATAAAAAGTAAAGTGGGTTATTTATTTAGATGCTAACATTAGAGTTATTTTGAAGAAAAATAAAATTCTTGTTTTTTTTTTTTACTCAAGCAAATAAGATGTAAGTTATTAAAGCATATTTATAGATTTCAATCGTCACTTATATGGTGAATGTAGTTAAATGAAAACAATGAAACATCTAGATTGTTCAAACATAACCAAAAAATGTTATAGTTGAAACATATTTTCAACGTCTTCTCGAATTTTTGTTTGCTATAGGCATTATTTTTTATAAAATATCTGATGTACAAAAAGTTAATTAGGAAAAACACAAAATGCAGATTATAAAATATACTCACAAGTTAATGAATAAGTAAATGAGTAATTTTCATATAAATAACTATTTTTCCTGTTAAAATATTAACATTAATTAATTTGACTCAAACATCAGAGTTCAAAAAAACATTCTACCTAACATGATTTAGTAATAGTACTTCTTAATCTGCGTTAATACTATCTATTTTAACTAATAAAATATTATTTATAATACTTTATAATCATATATATGTATAAAGTATGATAATTTTAGTGATTTTCATTCATTACATGGAAGACACAAAGTACAGATTCTTTTATCACGTACATATATAAGACTTGCGAAGCATGTAGAGAAAACTAGTTAGAACAAATGTATCAAAATTGGAATAAATAGAACAATACATAAGAATAACAGGCATCTTTGGTTGGATAACATATAATCAAGCATAACTTATAAGGATGTTGCTCGAATAACTTATAATCAAGAAAAATGACTACATCCAGCCACAATAATGGCCCTAAGAGACGCCATCGAAGTCGGACAAAACTAAGGATTGTGCTTGAATAAATTATAATCAAGCATCAAAATGAAAGATGAAGCTTACAACAGCTAAAAAGTGAATTCCTTGGTTTGTGCTCTATGACAGAGTTAAAAGTTGTAGCAAATCAAAGATAGACAAGGATTTAAAACTTATTACAGGACTGAAAATAAGAACATAAAAAGGGAGAATCAACTGAAAATTTTGAGAATAGACAGAAAAGTCATTATTATGATGTTCTGAAATATCTTTATTTGACAAGAAAGAAAAAAATAGAAAAATCACTATAGGACAACTTTGAGAATCAAGCTAAACTCATTATATTGAGATATGAATTTACATGAAGGAAAAAATAATTACAAGTTACAAGCAAGGGGTTACGGTTACACGCAAGAAGACTTTACATGAAAAATCACCCCATTTGGACAAGAAAGGGCAGCTATCGAGATTCAAACGAGGAAGACCAGAAGCAAAATCAGATTAGAATTTTGGGAGCTATTACCAATGCAAGTGGCTGGGAATTTTCTGCTATTTTCCTTTTTTATATTGATTAGTATTCCACCTCGTGCTTCGCACGACTTATGTACGCGATAAAGGAACTTATACTTTGTATCTCTTGTATAATGAAAATTATTAAAATCATCATATTATACAAATATAATTATAACCCATTGAGTATACAAAGTATAATAAATAATACATTATTATTTACATACATACATATATATATATATATATATATATATATATATATATATATATATATATATTAAGGAGTATTAATACTAAATAGTGATAGATAGAATCTTTTTAAACTTTTATGATCATGTCAAATCAATTATTATTAATAATTTTAACTTTAATAGTAAAAATAATTATTCATATGAAAATTACCCGATTACTTATTCATTTATTAACTCATGAGTAAATTTTGTAATAGGCATTTTCAATTTTCTCAATTATTAAGTGTACATCATGACATTTCTATAGGAAAACGAAAATTTGAGAAGACGTTTAAAATGTGTTTGAACCATAGAAGTATTTTCATTCTTTTGTCAGATTGAACAAGCGAGATTTCATTTTTCATTTGATAAGGATTTAAATAAGATTTTTATTAGATTTTGATAGAAGTTGATGAATTTGTGTAGTAAAAAATTTGTAGGTTCCATAAAATATTTAGTTGGAATTAATTGTTAACTTTGACTTAGATTAAAATCAACACCAAACGGGGACTTAACTACGTTCGTCATATAAGTGAAGATTGATTACTTATTTATTTATATATATATGTTTTAATAACTTACCTTTTATTGCGCTTAATTAAAAAAAAAAAAAAAAAATCTTCAAAGTGACTCTCATCTTAGCGTCCATAAATAAATAACTCTATATTTTTCATTTTGATTAATCAAAAAGCTATTGGTTTTAAAATATATTTATTTTAACATAAATCGTAGTTTACCAATTATAACCTTGCTACAATCACAATTCCACTCACAATGTGGGTGACAATTCACTCACCTTGGAGTGGGACCCTCGAAATTCAAATTTTGAGGGTCCCACTCCAATGTGAGTGAATTGTCACCCACATTGTGAGTGGGATTGTGAAACTAGAATAATTCTACCAATTATTCATCATGTTGATTATTTTAACCATCTTCATACTATTTATATTGTGAGATTATTTTAATTCTGCTATAATATTATCGGAATCTTGTATTGCATAAAAAAATTATGTCTATGTTTGATTTACATTGTAAACTTGTAATGATTCAGTTTTAGAACTATGTAAACATGTATATTAAATTACAATGTGGTATAAGATTAAAGGGTTATCAATAAACATATTTTATAAATTATATGCATTGAATATGAGGACCTTATATTGAAAATTGAATTTATTGTTTAATTAAATCAATCATTTGAATGTATCAACAAAAAAATAAAAAATAAAAATCAATCATTTGAAAAGTCATTCAACATTTATTTATGTGGAAATATATATAATTTTTTTAAATTAAGGGTATTAAAAACATAAGAAAATAGAAGTAAGGACATAATTGTCAATTAAAAGATTCTCACACATCCATGCTTTTATATATTAGTAGTGATGATAGTGATAGTGATAGTGATGATGGTGATAGTGATGATTAGTGACGGTGATAGTGATTATAGTGATAGTGATGATGATTTGAGCAAAATGGATCACAATCCAGTCCTCCTGCACGTAGGAGAACTTATATGAGCTTTGCCAAAGCTCATATTTAATGGTGTCAGCTGACACCTTTAATTATTTTTATTTTTATTTTTATTTTACATTTTTTCTTTTATATTGTAACTTTTGTTTGATAATATTGTTTAGTTTATAAACTAGTTTAATTATGATTTCGAGGTTAAAAATAGTGGTTAAAAATACGAGTATAGAAAATATGTGGGGTTAAAAAGTGATTTGAAAATTGTGTAGTTTATAAATCAGTTTAGTTTATTTACCAAATGAATGTTTGTTCTACTTATTTTATCTTATAATTTGATTTTTTGTCATGTATTATTTTTATCTTTTATTTTGTCATAATAAATTTTAATATACATACATATATAAAATTTCATTTAATATTCATAATAACACCGTAAATTAAGTTTGATATTCAAAACATCACAATACATTTAATACATGTTTTGTTTTGTAAATAAAGAAAAATGACTTACAAAAGAATTCAACAAAAAAAGAAATAAACAAACTTTGAAAATATTTTTATCCTTTATTTTTTCTTTTATTGAATGAAGTGTATTTTTTGAATGAGTGAATGAAATGTACATGAAGAATGAATTTAATAGGCAAATGTGTTTTTGTTTGATAATAGTACTGTTTGATTTATAAATTGAATTATTTATAATTTTAAGGTAAAAAGTATTGGTTGAAAGTTGGAGAGAAAAAATGTGTGTGATTAAAAAGTAATTTGAAGAATTGTGTAATTTATAAACTGGTTTATAAAATAAAAAAGGTTGTCAGCCGATTAATTGCGACTAACAACATGTGCGCTTTGACACAAGACAAAGCTCACTTTGTTCTCCTGCGCGCAACGCGTAGAAGAACAAATTCGAAATGGATCATTGACCAAAGCTCAAGTTGGCATTTGAAAGGTCGGGGAAATTGGAGTGATACCCTGATACCAACTAAAGTTTTGATAAGTGCTACCTACATTTTTATCTTTTGGAATTGAAAATGGACTAGTTATTTAAAAATATTGTGAAACTACCTTGGAGTGGACTAGCTAAAAATAACGAACCAAAACGGAACATGGTATGGAGAAAAAATAGGGATACACTAGTACAGAACTACCTAAAAAATAACATATTAGGGTCTTTCGAGCGTTTTGGTCATTAGGAGGCAAGAGGGCAATATCCAATGTAAATTGAAAAAAGATCTCGGTATGAAAACTAGAATTTTATAAGTTGCTACAAATTCTCAAATTAGTTTAATATTCACTTTCATTAAATTGCTAATAATAGTTTTAATTTTAAATATTCAAATTTAAGTATCCTCAGCAACTTGGAGGAGATGAGTGTGGCTATTATATTATAAGAAACGTGTTTGAGATAGTCACAACATATTCTCAACTTACTTCTCTACATGAGGAAATTGACGAGGTTCAAAATTTATAGGCCAAATACTTCGTCGAAGAATGTATGTAAATTTGGCTCATTTTATGTTAACATGTACAAATTTTTTAACGATATTGTGAATACAAAATTAATTAATTTGAAATTTTTTATTTAGTTATTAAGTTTTGTTCTGCATTTCTCGATTATATATTTGTTGAAGATAATTTGTTGATGTATATGTGATTGTTATAGTGTATAAAGGTATAATGAAAATATAAATAAATAAATAAAAAGTTAATAATAAAAGGCGTCGGTTGTTGTTGAAACTGACGCCTTAAGTCATATAAAGGCGTCGGTTTCCATTTAATAACCGATGCGTTATCATAACTTAAGGCGTCGGTTGTTAATTAATAGGCGTCCCCTATACAATCGACGTCTTTTCCGCATTACAACCGACGCCTTTGACTCTTATTGTACTAGTGATATTAACTTTTTTGAAAATGGTATGTTAGTTACAAAATCCATTAGAAACCGATAATCCTATTTCAAAAATCTTATTATTGTCTTGTTATATTATCATTTTACTCTATTTTTTACTGATGATGAAGGCGACAACATTATCAGCTACTCATTTTTTTCTGGCATAATCAGAAAGTTATCCAACTACCGTCATCAGTGTAAGGATTTTAATCAATCGTGTGGGCTTATATGTGAATTATTGTGTATTGAATAAAAGGCTATCAATTTTGGTTAAGTCCATTTAAAGTGATCTAATAAGGATTTTATATATATCGGGCTTTAATGCATCTAATTAATGTATGGGTTTTTATGTGTAGATACCAGGCCATTACCTAATTCATGATGGGCCGGATTAGGTTAACTGGCAATTCAGTATATAAAGTCGATTATGGTCTCTGAATCGTACGTACTGTTCATTCTGTCTAACATCCCATCATCAGAGAGAAAATAAGGACTACGTATTGATTTAGAAGATCCAACCGTCGAATCGTTCATCGTGAATCATATTTGATTAAGGTACGCTTCCGCTTCAGTTATTTAATTCTTGATAATTCAGCATGATGATTTTGGATCATAGATAAATCATTATCTGTGATAAATTTCTAATAAGTGGTATCAGAGCTAATCATCACGTTGGATTATCAGTTCATTTATTCGTGCATAAGAATTGATTCTTATACACACTGTCGTATGTATATATTCAGTAAAAAAAAAAATATGGCTGAAATCAGATGTTTTCTTTAAATATGGGTATATATGTGTATATGGTTTTTTGAATCATGGATTTTGGGTGATGAAAATCGATTGAGTGTGTATATGTATATTCATTCCTGTATGTATGGATTTTCGAAATTAAGGTTTGGATTTCCGTTTTGGATTGTTGTGAATATTTGGATCTGTAACTTGATTTTTCAAATTTAATTGTGGTTTTGGTGTTGAATTTTTTGATGAAATCTGGCTTATGTTGGTCGAAATTGGGTATGGCCGTTTAATGGATATCATAATCGGGTTGGATTCCATTGAGTTGGGGTGGTTGGACGTGGCTATGCTGGTATGCGCAGGGGCCGGCACTGGCTGCGTGCGGCGTTACAGGAGAGAAGTGCCGCGCAGGCGCTGCTCCACAATGTACACGCAGGCGCGTAGCGCCGGGAGTGGCTGCGCGCCGCGCCGCGCTGCTGGAGGTAAGAAGCGTCGGAGAAGGTGGTGCAGCTGGGACGATAGCCTGTAGTGGGCTGCGTTCTCCGGAATTTAGGGGCGATGGTTAGGGTTAATGAAACCCTAGCAGTTTGATTTTGTAGAAGGAACCTGTGTTGGAAATTTGAAGCCTTCAGGGACCTCATTGCAATTTTGAACATTATGGTTAATTGCACCACAAGTCCTCACTCGTTGTTTTGAAATAAAGTTTAAACCCTACAGGCTATGGAATTTATAATTAAGCCCCTAAGGTTATAAATTATCAAGTTGGGACCTTTTAAGGTTAAGGGTTTTATATTTCAGCTCCTAAGGTTTGAGAATTTTCTAATTCAATCCATAAAGCTTGAAAATTCTCTAATTTGGTCCCTTGAAGTTTGAAAATTTTCATATTCAGCCCTTAAAGTTCGAAAATTTCTAAATTAGCACTTAAAGTTTTGAAAATTTTCTAAATTGGTACTAAAGTTTGAACTTTTTCTAATTCAGTACCCTAAAGTTTGAAAATTTTCTAATATAGCACCTAAAGTCCTAAAATTCTCTAATTTGGTCCATATAGTTTGAAAATTTTCATTTTCAGTCCTTAAAGTTTTCAAATTCATTATTTTGGACCTCTAAAGTTTGATTTTTTTTCAAACTGGGACCTAAAGTTTGGAATTTTTCTAAATTGGCCAATTAGATTTTGAAAAAAATTGTAATTTAAACCCTTCAAGCTTATAATTTCACATAATTGGCCACCTAAGGTTTAAGAATATTGCAATTGACTCTCTCAACTTAAGGATTGCTTTATTCTAAAGTTTTGAATTCTATAATTCAAACCCTAAAGTCAAATATATATGCAAATCAGTGGATTTTAATTTCAAAGTATGGTACTACGGACTCTTTTGAGAGATATAATATTCGAAAGTGAATTAGTTGAAGCAACATGTTGCCAAAACAACCTCTCTTGTGGATATTAATCAACTTAGAATATTAGAAGGTATTTGTGTGTGTTATTCATTGCGGATGTTGATCGGCCCAAAGGAAGGTCAATGTTTGACTCGAATTTTACATGCACCTGTGGTGATGAACACGTGACAATTATTTTGGTTTAATGTGTGATCAATAAATCGGTCCAAAGAAAGATTTATTGGTTAACATGTCTTATTTCCAGTGTTTGATCACTACACCAAGGGAAAATTAGGTGTTTGTGTGTTATTTCATGCGGATTTTGATCGGCCCAAAGGAAGGTCAATATTTGGCTCGAATCTCATATGAACTTGTGGTGATAAATACGTGACAGTTATTTGGTTTTACGTGTGATCAATAAATCGGTCCAAAGAAAGGTTTGTTGGTTGACATGTCTTACTGTCAGTGTTTGATTACTACACCAAGAGTACCACTTACAAGCCAATATTTCTATCCAAAGACTAACTACTGATGTTGTGCTGGGTATCTTGTGATGGGCCCTACCATTATTTGAAAGTATGATTTGCATAATAAGGTACTTATGTGAGCTATTTTATTTAAGTATTCTCTATTTAGTTCCAAATTTTGTTAGTAGTATATCTACAAGCTCAAATTTAATCTCCGTGCTTATGGAACAAACTTCAAGGATTGGACAAAGAACATTAATATTGCTCTTGGCTGCATGGATCTAGACCGTGCACTAAGTAAGGATTGAGCAACCTGCTCCTCTTACTGATGAAAGTTCATTTAATCAAATTAGGAACTTTGAGAAGTGAGATTGCTCATGTCGCATGAGTCTAATGATCATTAAGCGCAGCATTTCGAAAACCTTTAGTGGCATAGTATCTGAAGAGGTAAATGATGCCAATGAATTCCTTGCCGAAATTAAGAAACGTTTTGTGAAAAACGATAAGGCTGAAACAAGCACGCTTATGCAAAGCTTGATTTCAATAAAGTATAAAGGCAATGGGAAAATAAGGGAGTACATCATGTAGATGTCTCACACTGCTTCAAAACTTAAGGAACTAAAACTCGACTTGTCTAATGACTTGCTCATGCTTTTGGTATTGATATCGCTTCCTGCACAATATAGTTAATTTAAGGTCAGTTGTAACTATCAAAGAGAGAAATGAACTCTAAATGAGCTCATTCTATTTTGTGTGGAAGAGGAAGAAAAGTTGAACCAGGACAGAACTGAAAGTGTTCACTAGGCAAACACCTCTAAAGATAAGGGCAAGAAAACAAATAAAGAAAATAAAGTTGTTAAGGGTTCAGAACAAAAGAAACCACATAAAGACATTAATGATTGTTTCTTCTGCCATAACTCTGAACATTTGAATAAAGATCATACATAATACCAACTAAAGCAGCTACTAAAACACCTTATGAGCTTTTGACAGGCTTAAAGCTTAGTCTAAAGCATTTCCACATTTGGGGGTGTCCAGCTAAGGCTAGGCATTAAAGGCCAAATAAAGGAACTGGACTCCAAAACAGTCAGCAGCTACTTTATTGGTTATTCTAAGCGATCGAGGGGCTATAAATTTTATGATCCCACACTTAAGTCAACTTTTGAAACGGGAAATGCAACATTTTTTGAGGATGTTGAGTTTGGAGGAGAAATAAGGTTAGAGATAGTCTTTAAGGAAGAAGTTGAGGAAGGATCGGTTTCGATTCCTATTGTAGCTTTTGACAATGTGCAAGTTTTTATACATGTCATTGATCAACAAGCATATTCGGAACCTCAATTCGACAATATTGAAGAACCTCCCATCCAAAATAAGGTAAATTTTAGAAGTACAAACTCAACAACCTCAATAACTAAAGCCATTAAGGAGATCCATGAGAGAAAGGGAAAAAATGCTATCCCGGATAATTTAAATAGTATTTTTCCAAGAACATAAGGAAATAATCGAATGGTGGAAGATGGTCCAATCAATTCCATCAGGCCATGCAGGGTTCTAACTCTCAGAAGTGGATTGATGTCGTAAATAAGGAGTATAAGCATATGCAAGACAATAAAGTTTGAGATCTTGTTCCATTACCATAAGGTACGAAGCCCATTGGTCTTAAATGGATTTTTAATGTGAAAAGATATAAGGTTCGTCTTGTATCTAAGGGCTTTACATAGAATGATGGCATTGATTATTAAGTGACTTTTTCTTCGGTTTCGATGAAAGAATCTTTCAGGAAAGTCAGGTTGTTGCACATTTTGACCTCGAGTTACATCAAATGGATGTTAAGACGATATTTCTCAATGGAGACATTGATGAGACGGTTTGCAAATTAAAGAAATCCATTTATGTGCTCAAGACAGCTTCTCGTTAAGGGTAATACAAATTTCATCAAGTAATTATCTCATTTGGTCTTGAGATTAATGATGTTGATGATTATGTGTATTACAAAGTTCAGTGGGAGTAAGTGTATTTTCCTGATTTTGTATGTTGATAACATATTGCTTGCCATTAATGATATAAGCATGTCACATAAAATTATGAGATTTTTGTCAAAGAATTTCGAGATTAAATAAATAAATAAAAAATCTTGGTGACGTCTCTTTTGTATTAGGGATTCAGATACACCAGGATTGCTCTCGGGGTATTCTTGAATTGTCACAAAGGGCTATATCGATAAAGTACTTAAGAAGTTTGGCATGCAAGACAGTAAATCAGGGGACAACCCTATTACTAAGGGAGACAAATTTAGTCTCAACTAATGCCCGAAAAGTTATCTTGAAGTTAAAGAAATGCAGAGGATCCCATATAGTTAAGCTATAGAAAATCTGATGTATGCTCAAATTTGTATGCATTCGGATATTGCATACATTATTGGGATACTAATGAGATATTTAAGTAACCCTGGGATGGATCATTTGGAAAGCAGCCAAACATGGGTTATAAGGTATTTAAAGAGAACAAAAGATTACATGCTCACATACAGAAAATCGGATCAGTTGGAGATCATATGGTATTATGATTCCGATTTTACTAGATGCCAAGAAAGTAAAAGATCCACATCAGGCTACATTTATCTGCTGGTTGGAGGAGCTATTTTCGGAAGGAGTGCTTAGCAAACACTTTAGCTTCTTTCACCATGGCAGCAGAGTTTGTAGTATTTTTGGGGGCATCTAATTATGGAATATTGCTGCGAAATTTTGTCAATGGGCTGCATATTCTGTACGGTATAGAAAGACCACTAAAGTTATATTGTGACAATAACTCAGCAGATTTATATTCCAGTAACAACAGGAGCTCAACTAAGTCAAAATATATTGACATAAGATCCTGATTGTGAAGGATACAGTTCAGAGTGGACACGTGTCAATAAGAGCACATTGGGACAAACTCCATAATTGTGGATCCGCTTACTAAGGTATTACCACCCAAGGTCTTTCATGAGCACATTGCTCACATGGGTGTTGTATTTCTTAAGGATATTTGGTTTCAGTGGGAGTTTGTATTTTGGGTGCATTAGACACATTACTGTCCTTTTGGACACAGTTTAAAGTTAAAGTTATTTACAGCTGTATGGTTTCAGGTTTATTATCTCTGAACTCGTTTGAGGATGATCTCACTAAAGTTGGACCAGTTGGAAATATGCATGTTGAAGATCACATTACATGTAATTTTCATGCTACACATCCATACTTGATCCATGTCATTAGTTATGTCGATATACGTGACCATTGATAGGTTTAGTTACGATTAATGTAGCGAAAGCCGCTTTGATCCTATGTTGATATAATTGATGGACCGGATTGTTTGGGGATGCATTCAGTAATGATAGCAAAATTCTGAGTACTCATAAGGTTATGATTGATACACAATTGTAAGGTTACACATATAGCCCAAGTGGGAGATTGTAAGGATTTTAATCAATCGTGTGGGCTTATATGTGAATTATTGTGTATTGAATAAAAGGCTATCAAATTTGGTTAAGCCCATTTAAAGTGATCTAATAAGGATTTAATATATATCGGGCTTTAATGCATCTAATTAAATGTATGGGCTTTTATGTGTAGATACCAGGCCATTACCTAATTCATGATGGGCCGGATTAGGTTAACTGGAAATTCAGTATATAAAGTCGGTTATGGTCCCTGAATCGTACGTATTGTTTATTCTGTCTGACATCCCATCCCTGAATCACGAATCATATTTGATTAAGGTACGCTTCTGCTTCAGTTATTTAATTCTTGATAATTCAGCATGATGATTTTGGATCATAGATAAACCATTATCTGTGATAAATTTCTAACAATCAGTTCATTTTGAAATTTGTTGTGCAAGTAACATTTTCCATATTAGTCTGCTTCAATTCTTGCATTGTGTTTAGGAAGAACTCATCCCTCCATGAATTCTTAATAGTATCATGACGCGGATTTCAATTCAATTAATGTGTTTGTTTATTTTGGTGTTCAATGGGGTTGAATCCAACATGTACCATGACTACTAATCTCTGATACCTTTTAAATATAATTATTGCTTCACATACATCCTGAACCCGAGTTTAGGCCTCCATATGTCTGAGGTTGTGCAAGCAATGGTTCGCTTGATGCAAAGGGCAGGCGTCACCGAAAAAAGGTTCAGTGACGATTCAGTTTTTACTTTCAAGACTCCAAATCACGAAGGAACTGACTGTTAGAAAATTTATCACAGATAATTATTTATCCAGGATTCAAAATCATCATGCTGAATTATCAAGAATTAAATAACTGAAGCGGAAGCGTACCTTGATCAAACATGGTTCACGATGATCGATTACGGTGTTTGGATCTTCTAAATCGATACGTAGTCCTTATTTCTCTCTGATGATGGGATGTCAAAAAGATTGAACAGTACGTAGGATTCAGGGACCATAACCGACTTTATATACTGAATTGCCAATTAACCTAATCCGGCCCATCATGAATTAGGTAATGGCCTGGTATCTACACATAAAAGTCCATACATTTAATTAGATGCATTAAAGCCCGATATATATTAAATCCTTATTAGATCACTTTAAATGGGCTTAACCAAATTTGATAGCCTTTTATTCAATACACAATAATTCACATATAAGCCAACACGATTGATTAAAATCCTTACAATCTCCCACTTGGGCTATATGTGTAACCTTACAATTGTGTATCAATCATAACCTTATGAGTACTCAGAATTTTGCTATCATTACTGAATGCATCCCCAAACAATCCGGTCCATCAATTATATCAACATAGGATCAAAGCGGCTTTCGCTACATTAATCGTAACTAAACCTTCAATGGTCACGTATATCGACATAACTGAATGACATGGATCAAGTATGGATGTGTAGCACAAAAATTACATGTAATGTGATCTTCAACATGCCTATTTCCAACTGGTCCAACTTTAGTGAGATCATCCTGAAACAAGTTCAGAGATAATAAACCTGAAACCTTACAGCTGTAAATAACTTTAACTTTAAACTGTATCCAAAAGGACAATAAATGTGTCTAATGCACCCAAAATACAAACTCCGACTGGAACCGAATATCCTTAAGAAATACAACACCCATATGAGTAATGTACTCATGAAAGACCTTGGGTTGTAATACTTTAGTAAGCGGATCCGCAATTATGGAGTGTGTCCCAATGTGCTCTTATTGACACATGTTCACTCTGAACTGTATCCTTCACAACCAGGAACTTATGTCAATGTATTTTGACTTAGTTGAGCTCCTGTTGTTACTGGAATATAAATCTGCTGAGTTATTGTCACAATATAACTTTAGTGGTATTTCTATACCGTACAGAATATGCAGCCTAGTGACAAAATTTCGCAGCTATATTCCATAATTAGATGCCTCCAAAATTGCTACAACTGTGATGCCAAGTGAAAGAAGCTAAAGTGCCTGTTAAGCACTCCATCCGGAAATAGCTCCTCCAACCAGCAGATAAATGTAGCCTTATGTGGATCTTTTACTTTCTCGGCATCTAGTAAAAATCGAAATCATAATACCATATGATCTCCAACTGATCCGATTTTCTGTATGTGAGCATGTAATCTTTTGTTCTCTTTAAATACCTTATAACCCATGTTTGGCTGCTTTCCAAATGATCCATCCCAGGGTTACTTAAATATCTCCTTGGTATCCCAATAATGTATGCAATATCCGAACGCATACAAATTTGAGTATATATCAGATTCCCTATAGCTTAACTATATGGGAGCCTCTGCATTTCTTTAACTTCAAGATAACTTTTCGGGCATTAGTCGAGACTAAATTTGTCTCCCTTAGCGATAGGACTGTCCCCTGATTTACTGTCTTGCATGCCAAACCTCTTAAGTGCTTTATCGATATAGCCCTTTTGTGACAATTCAAGAATACTCCGAGAACAATCCCGGTGTATCTGAATTCCTAATACAAAAGAGTCGTCACCAAGATTTTTAATCTCAAAATTCCTTGACAAAAAATCTCATAATTTTATGTGACATACCTATATCATTAGTGGCAAGCAATAATCAACATATAAAACCAGGACAATACACTTACTCCCACTGAACTTGTAATACACACAACCATCAACAACATTAATCTCAAGACCAAATGATATAATTACTTGATGAAATTTGTATTACCCTTAACGAGAAGCTGGCTTGAGCACATAAATGGATTTCTTTAATTTGCAAACCGTCTCATCAATGTCTCCATTGAGAAATGTCCTCTTAACATCCATTTAATGTAACTCGAGGTCAAAATGTGCAATAAACTAACTTTCCTGAAAGAGTCTTTCGTAGAAACCAAAGGGAAAGTCTCTTTATAATCAATGTCATCATTCTATGTAAAGTATTTAGATACAAGATGAACTTTATATCTTTCCACATTACCTATCGAATCCCTCTTCGTTTAAAATTCTATTTAAGACCAATGGGCTTCGCACCTTCTGGTAATAGGACAAGATCCCAAAATTTATTGTCTTGCATATGCTTATACTCCTTATTTATGACATCAATCCACTTCTGAGAGTTAGAACCCTACATGGCCTGATGGAAATTGATTGAACAATCTTCCACCATTCCATTATTTCCTTATGTTCTTGGAAAAATACTATTTAAATTATCCGGAATAGCATTTTTCCCTTTCTCTCGTGGATCTCCTTAATGGCTTTAGTTATTGAGGTTGTTGAGTTTGTATTTCTGAAATTTACCTTATTTTGAATGGGAGGTTCTTCAATATTGTCGAATTGAGGTTCCGGATATGCTTCTTGATCAATGACATGTATAGAAACTTGCACATTATCAAAAGCAATAGTAGGAATCGAAACCGATCCTTCCTCAACTTCTTCCTTAAAGACAATATCTCTAACCTTATTTCTCCCCCAAACTCAACATCCTCAAAAAATGTTGCAGTTCCCGTTTCAAAAGTTGACTTAAGTGTGGGATCATAAGATTAATAGCCCCTTAAACGCTCAAAATAACCAATAAAGTAGCTGCTGACTGTTTTGGAGTCCAATTTCTTTATGTGGCCTATAAATCCTAGCCTTAACTGGACATCCCCAAATGTGGAAATATTTTAAACTAGGTTTTCTACCTGTCAAAAGCTCTTAAGGTATTTTAGCAGCAATTTTAGTTGGTACTCTGTATGATCTTTCTTTAAATGTTCAGATTTTTGGCAAAAGAAACAATCCTTAATGTCTTTATGTGGTTTCTTTTGTTCTGAACCCTTAACAACTTTATTTTCTTTATTTGTTTTCTTGCCCTTATCCTTAGAGGTGTTTGCCAAGTGAACATTTTCAGTTCTGTCCTGCTTCAACTTTTCTTCCTCTTGCACACAAAATAGAAAGAGCTCATTTAGAGTTCATTTCTCCCTTTAACAGTTATAACTGACCTTAAATTGACTTTATTTTGCAGGAACCGATATCAATACCAAATGCACAAGCAAGTCATTAGACTAGTCGAGTTTTAGTGCCTTAAGTTTTGAAGCAGTTTGAGACATCTGTATGATGTACTCCCTTAATTTCTTATTGTCTTTATACTTTATTGAAATCAAGCTTTGCATAAGCGTGCTTATTTCAGCCTTATCGTTTTTCGCAAAACGTTTCTTAATTTCGGCAAAGAATTCATTGGCATCATTTACGTCCTCAGATACTACGCCACTAAAGGCTTCCGAAATGCCGCGCTTAATGATCATGAGACTCACGTAATTTAAGCAATCCCACTTCTCAAAGTTTCTCATTTGATTAGATGAACTTTCATCCGTAAGAGGAGCAGGTTGCTCAATCCTTAGTACACGGTCTAGATCCATGCAACCAACGAAAAGTTAATGTTCTTATTTTGATCCTTGAAGTTTATTCCATAAATACAGGGATTAAATTTAAGCTTGTAGATATACTACTAGCAGAATTTGAAACGGAATAGAGAACACTTAAACAAAATAGCTCACATAAATACCTTATTATGCAAATCATACTTTCAAACAATGGTAGGGCCCATCACAAGATACCTAGCACAACATCAATATTTAGTCTTTGGACAGAAATATTGACTTGTAAGTGGTACTCTTGGTGTAGTAATCAAACACTGACAGTAAGACATGTCAACCAACAAACCTTTCTTTGGACCGATTTATTGATCACACGTAAAATCAAATAACCGTCACGTATTTATCACCACAAGTTCATGTGAAATTCGGGCCAAATATTGACCTTCCTTTGGGCCGATCAATATCCGCATGAAATAACACACAAACACCTAATTTTCCCTTGGTGTAGTGATCAAACACTGGCAATAAGACATGTTAACCAATAAACCTTTCTTTGGACCGATTTATTGGTCACACGTTAAACCAAATAATTGCCACGTGTTTATCACAACAGGTGCATGTGAAATTCGAGCCAAATATTGACCTTTCTTTGGGCCGATCAATATCCGCAATGAATAACACACACAAATACCTTCTAATATTCAAAGTTAATTAATATCCACAAGAGAGGTTGCTTTGGAAACATGTTGCTTCAACTAACTTACTTTCGAATATTATATCTCTCAAAAGATTCCGATGTACCAAGATTTGAAATTGAAATTCATTGATTTGCATCTATATTTGACTTTAGGATTTGAATCATAGAATTCAAAACTTTAGAATAAAGCAATCCTTAAGTTGCGAGAGTCTAATTGCAATATTCTTAAACTTTTGGTGGCCAATTCTGTAAAATTTTAAGCTTGAAGGACTTAAATTATAATTTTTCCAAAACTTTATTGGCCAATTTAGAGAAATTCCAAACATTAGGTCCCAATTTGAAACAAAATCAAACTTTAGAGGTCCAAAATAGTGAATTTTCAATCTTTAAAGGTTGATTTTTGAAAATTTTCAAACTTTAGGAGGCAATTTAGAAAATTCCCAAACTTTAGGGACTTAATTTAAAAAAAAAAATTCAAACTTTAAGGACCAATTTTGAAAATTTCCAAACTTTAGGGACTGAATTAGAAAATTTTCAAAATTTAGGGACCAAATTAAAGAATTTCAGAACTTTAGGTGCTGTATTAGAAAATCTTCAAACTTTAGGGACTGAAAATGAAAATTTTCAAACTTTAGGGGATTGAAAATGAAAATTTTCAAGCTTTAAGGACCAAATTAGAAAATTTTCAAACTTTATCGACTGAAAATGAAACTTTTCAAACTTTAAGGGACCAAATTAGAGAATTTTCAGGCTTTAGGGATTAATTTGGAAAATTCTCAAACTTTAGGGGCTGAAATGTAAAGTTCAGAACATCAAAAGGACCAATTTTGAAAATTTTCAGACTTTAAGGACTGTTTTAGAAAATTCTCAAACTTTAGAGGCTGAATTATAAATTCCAGAACTTGAGAATTTAAACTTTAATTCAAAACAATTAGGGAGGACCAGATGTGCAAATTATTCAATTATCAAAAATTGCACAAAGAGTCCTCAAAATCATCAAATTTTCAGCGTAGGTCCCTGCCTTCAATCTTATTTCGCAACAACTAGGGTTTTCAACCCTAGCCCGCCGCCTCCTCCGCACCTAACGGCACTGCTTACCTTCGCGAAGCAGCGCCGCGTGCTGTGCAGTACCGTTCCCGGCGATGTCCATTGCGACGCAGCGCCATCCCTGGCGCTGTGCTCCTACAATGCCCTGTCCTCCAACCTGCGCGGCACCCGTCGCCAATGCAGGCAACGACTTAATCGCCGGCCACACTTAATCCAAAACCAGATTCCATAACCCATAACCAGATTCAATATTTCAAAAACCAAACTCATATTTACTTCAACAGAAACACTCGATGCAGTAAGGAAGTTAGAAAATATTTCTGAATCCATACACCATCCAAAAATTCGACCCCAACAGATTTCGAAAGCCATACCTTGACTTCGAAAAATATATACATACACAAAGAAATTTTAATTGGCTGAAGACCCAAGCTCACATATCCAACACAGAAATTCTGATTTCGCATATACAGACACGATTGATTTTAATTCATGATGAAATCAATATATATCCATATTCTTATCCACCACCCAACCTCAAAAGCCGAATGAACCCAAAATCAGATTTCTCATATATATACATATACATATACATATACATATATATATATATATATATATATATATATATATATATATATATATATATACACACACACACACACACACAGAGAAAAAAAAATTGATTTGGTTGAAACCTTAATTTCGCATATACATAATTAGGTTTTACATATATGCGTTCGAAATTGATCTGATAATTCAACACGATGTTGGCTCTGATACCACTTGTTAGAAAATTTATCACAGATAATTATTTATCCAGGATTCAAAATCATCATGCTGAATTATCAAGAATTAAATAATTGAAGCGGAAGCGTACCTTGATCAAACATGGTTCACGATGATCGATTATGGTGTTTGGATCTTCTAAATCGATACGTAGTCCTTATTTTCTCTCTGATGATGGGATGTCAAAAAGAATGAACAGTACGTAGGATTCAGGGACCATAACTGACTTTATATACTGAATTGCCAATTAACCTAATCCGGCCCATCATGAATTAGGTAATGGCCTGGTATCTACACATAAAAGTCCATACATTTAATTAGATGCATTAAAGCCCGATATATATTAAATACTTATTAGATCACTTTAAATGGACTTAACCAAATTTGATAGCCTTTTATTCAATACACAATAATTCACATATAAGCCCACACGATTGATTAAAATCCTTACACTAACTTGTCATAAAAAGTAATCAAGGTGTGGTGCAATCTTGGCGAATTTTGCATACATTCTCCCAGTGAAATGAACAAGGGCTATAAAAGTTCAACATCAGAAGCATAAAAAAGAATTATGTCACTTACATTTTGAGTTGACTATTCGTTTATTTCGCGATTCGAGATATATATTGAACATCCAAACATATTGGATGTTAACTTCGTTTAATAGCAAAATCTGATTTGGCAAACCTTCATTTTTTTTATCTACACTAGTGTCGACTCGTTCTTCGTACAAGAAACGAGTTCTAGTCGTTCTTCTTCCGTGAATGAGATAAGATATGTATCGGCAAGTGGTCGTATAAGTAAAAATGAAAGTCGAGAAACCTTCAAAAAACTTGAAATCTCCACACACCAATAACTTGTCAATTTAAAACAAATCTATTAGAAAGGAAAGGTTAAAGTTTGACAGTTATAAAACAAATCTTAATAACTTGTCAGTGAACCCCCAACATTAGGTATAACATGGTGATCATGACGGCTACGGAGGAAGCTGCAACAACCATTGCCCCATCGCCTCCTTTAGTCTATATCCTAAACTGTTATATCATTCTTCACTCCTATAACGTATGAGAGGAAATCATAGTCATAGAAAATATAAAAGATTTCAATATATTAATTGCAAACATAACATGCATGAACAAACAACCTTCTTCATTTTCGCTTTTCCAATCAACCTTTAGTTCCAAAAATGTTTCGATAGGCATCATTAGCTTGGAAGGCTAGGGGTTACAGTCAATGTTGATTCAGAATATTGAAAGTCTCTAATTCAAACATTTCTTTAATTTAGCTCAATGTAATTATAATAACTAAAAAAATTTACACAATTTCTTGACAAAAAGCTAACACTACTTGAGAAAATAGTGAAGAAGAAAAAATGTGAATTTCTACTGTGGTGTTTTCACAGCAGCTTGTACAACGACCTATTTTTGTAGACAATAAAATTATTAATTTAAGAACTAATCTATTCTACAAGTGCTGATATATAGTACTTTTTCCCTTCGTACCTTACAAGAGAAAAAAACCCTGAAAAGTGGAATATATTACAGAGGGTTGGATCGTGCCCCTTTTTTTTTAACCAATACTCTCATCTTTTGAAAAGTAAAATACCTAGAATTCATTTTACCTTTATACTTCTCAAGGGAAGCTTCTTCTTAGCATGTTCTTTGTTTGATACTTTTCTCTGCGACTGCACATAAAAGACAAATTGTTAGTTTCTTTTCCAACAATCCCATAAGAATAAAGATTTGCTGTTAGAAAATTCTATCACAGATAAATTTATCTACGATCCAAAATCATCATGCTGAATTATCAAGAATTAAATAACTGAAGCGGAAGCGTACCTTAATCAAATATAATTTACGATGAACGATTCGGTTGGTTGGATATTCTAAATCAATACGTAGTCCTTATTTTGTCTCTGATGATGGGATGTCAGAAAGAATGAACAGTACGTATGCTTTAGGGACCATAACCGTGTTTATATACTGAATTTCCTATTAACCTAATTCGGCCCATCATGAATTAGGTAATGACCTAGTATCTACACATAAAAGCACATACGTTAATTAGATGCATTAAAGCCCAATATATATAAAATCCTTATTAGATCACTTTAAATGGGCTTAACCAAATTTGATAGTTGATAAGTGTATTTTATACACTTATTTGTACGTCTAAATTAGAATAAATTATTATCGTTTTAGAATATATGTTATTTAATTTGTGTTTATTTGTTTACTTTGCAGAAAATATCCCAAAAGATGAAGAATGAAGTAATTGATGAGAAAAATGCATAATTGGAGCTAAAAATGAGCAATTGATAAGTTTGTGACGTCAACCGGAAAGATGCAATGTGGCGAAGTAAATGAATAAGAAGATGGAGGATCCAGTTGAAGGAATTGAGAGTTGAAACGAGCAAATTGAGAATACTCCAAAGTATGGAGATTATATTGTTGCATTGGAAGTTGAAGAACTGAAGAGCAAATTAAACACGAGGGACCAACTTGCAAATATCCAATGATTGATTTGGATAATAAGAAGATACTTTGAGGATTTTTAGGAGTCAATTGGATGCAAGTAGAAGTCAAAAAGGAATGGAATATGATAAGAATATTACCATAAAATTGATTCCAATCCTAGAAGATTCTGGACAGAATTCTAGTCGGACTTTGAGACTTATTTTGGGATAGTAAACGTTCGAATTGGGAAAATTATATTTCATGAAGAATTATAGACCTTTACGTTATATTTCCAATTAACTTTGAATCAAATTAATCGGATAAGGGAAGAGAAAGATATGGTCGAAATACTGAACGCTGTGCAGATACCAAAAAAGACTCGCGCGCGGATTTGATGAATTTCTTTCCTTCTTCAACTTGATCTCTTCACCAACTATAAATACAACCTCTTTGCACGAAAATAAAACCTTTGCCTCTCCATAGAACGAGCCACAACAGATATTTTAATTCAAATTCTTGGAGATTCAAGCATCGCAGAGGGGCGTGAATTGAAGATACTTGAAGAATTGATAATTGGTGCAATCTTTCCATTCTTCGTTGTTATTTTCAATGAACGTCATTATATTTTGTTTTTGTTATTTAAACATGATGTGTAGCTAAATTTGATGTTGGGATGAATGATGTAGCCTAGTTAATTATTTTAATTCCATATTCCGTGTTTTAACGCTTTAATGCATGTGTTGATTTATTATTGAGTTTAATGCGTGAATGAACTGACCACTTATTCATGATTTTATGTGTTATTTTCATAATCCGAGAGGTGAGTTAATAACATAGATCTAGGTAATAAATTCGGTAACTGAACGAGAGATAGAGATATACTCTTGTAATTAGTGCGGTCGTGTGTGAATTCTAGAATGTAATGCATCTAGATAAGGAATATTCAGACCCGCTGTAGAGATACATGATTGACTTATTTAGGTAGAGTTGATTTAAACTCGAGAGAGGAATTTCAATTTAAATTAGTGAATTCGACCGAATGCATATTTAGGAAATAAAACTGGAATTGGAATTAATTTAATTGGTTAGGTGAAATCGTGAGTCCCAACCACTTTACAATCATCTTTTAAAACAAAATAATTTCACAATTTAATTAGTTAATTCATCTTCTTAGTTTTAATTTAAAACATGGAATTAGAGTTAATTTAATTGGTTAGGTGAAATCGTGAATCCCAACTATTTTACAATCGTTTTTAAAAACAAAACAAATTTCGCAATTTAACTCTTTAATTGATTTTTTTTTTGTTTTAGATTTCAAACATCAAATTATTTCGTTCGTTCAAATAAAGTGTAGAACTAAAATATTTCGATAATTAATAGCAGTCCTCGTGGGACGATAATCCGGACTCTTAGGTCCACTTTATTACTTCTCACGACCCGTACACTTGCGGGGATATCTCGCATCGCGAGATATCAGGTGAACAATAGTCTTTTATTCAATACACAATAATTCACATATAAGCCCACACGATCGATTAAAATCCTTACAATCTCCCACTTGGGCTATATGTGTAACCTTACAATTGTGTATCAATCATAACCTTATGAGTACTCAGAATTCTGCTATCATTACTGAATGCATCCCCAAACAATCTGGTCCGTCAATTATATCAACATAGGATCAAAGCGGCTTTCGCTACATTAATCGTAACTAAACCTATCAATGGTCACGTATATTGACATAACTGAATGACATGGATCAAGTATTGATGTGTAGCATGGAAATTACATGTAATGTGATCTTCAACATGCGCCTATTTCCAACTGGTCCAACTTTAGTGAGATCATCCTCAAATGAGTTCAGAGATAATAAACCTGAAACCATACAGCTGTAAATAACTTTAACTTTAAACCGTATTCAAAATGACAGTAAATGTGTCTAATGCACCCAAAATACAAACTCCCACTGAAACCAAATATCCTTAAGAAATACAACACCCATGTGAGCAATGTGCTCATGAAAGATCTTGGGTTGTAATACTTTAGTAAGCGGATCCGCAATTATGGAGTTTGTCCCAATGTGCTCTTATTGACACGTGTCCACTCTGAACTGTATCCTTCACAACTAGGAACTTATGTCAATGTATTTTGACTTAGTTGAGCTCCTGTTGTTACTGAAATATAAATCTGCTGAGTTATTATCACAATATAACTTTAGTGGTCTTTCTATACCGTACAGAATATGTAGCCCAGTGACAAAATTTCGCAGTTATATTCCATAATTAGATGCCCCCAAAATTGCTACAAATTGTGCTGCAAAGTGAAAGAAGCTAAAGTGTTTGTTAAGCACTCCTTCCGGAAACAACTCCTCCAACTAGCAAATAGATGTAGCCTAATATGGATCTTCTACTGTTTTGGCATCTAGCAAAAATCGGAATCATAATACCATATGATCTCCAAATGATCCGATTTTCTGTATGTGAGCATGTAATCTTTTGTTCTCTTTAAATACCTTATAACCCATGGTTGGCTGCTTTCCAAATGATCCATCCCAGGGTTACTTAAATATCTCATTAGTATCCCAATAATGTATGCAATATCCGAACGCATACAAACTTGAGTATACATCAGATTTTCTATAGCTTAACTATATGGGATCCTCTGCATTTCTTTAACTTCAAGATAACTTTTCGGGCATTGGTTGAGACTAAATTTGTCTCCCTTAGCGTTAAGGGTGTTCTCTGATTTACTGTCTTGCATGACAAATCTCTTAAATACTTTATCGATATAACCCTTTTTGTGACAATCCAAGAATACCTCGAGAACAATTCCAGTGTATCTGAATTCCTAATACAAAAGAGACGTCACCAAGATTTTTAATCTCAAAATTCCTTGACAAAAAATCTCATAATTTTATGTGACATGCCTATATCATTAGTGGCAAGCAATATGTTATCAACATACAAAATCAGGAAAATACACTTACTCCCACTGAACTTGTAATACACACAACCATCAACAACATTAATCTCAAGACCAAATGAGATAATTGCTTGATGAAATTTGTATTACCCTTAACAAGAAGCGGGCTCGAGCACATAAATGGATTTCTTTAATTTGTAAACTGTCTCATCAATGTCTCCATTGAGAAACGTCGTCTTAACATCCATTTGATGTAACTCGAGGTCAAAATGTGCAACAACTTGACTTTCCTGAAAGAGTCTTTCATAGAAACCAAAGAGAAAGTCTCTTTATAATCAATGCCATCATTCTATGTAAAGCATTTAGATACAAGACGAACTTTATATATTTCCACATTACCTTTCGAATTCCTCTTGGTTTAAAAATTCATTTAAGACCAATAGGCTTCGCACCTTCTGGTAATGGGACAAGATCCCAAACTTTATTGTCTTGCATATGCTTATACTCCTTATTTACGACATCAATCCACTTCTGAGAGTTAGAACCCTGCATGGCCTGATGGAATTGATTGGACCATCTTCCACCATTCCATTATTTCCTTATGTTCTTGGAAAAATACTATTTAAATTATCCAGAATAGCATTTTTTCCCTTTCTCTCGTGGATCTCCTTAATACCTTTAGTTATTGAGGTTGTTGAGTTTGTACTTTTGAAATTTACCTTATTTTGGATGGGAGGTTCTTCAATATTGTTGATATTGAGGTTCCGGATATGCTTGTTGATCAATGACAATATGACATGCATAAAAACTTACATTATCAAAAGCAACAATAGGAATCGAAACCGATCATTCCTCAACTTCTTCCTTAAAGACAATAACTCTAACCTTATTTCTCCCCCAAACTCAACATCCTCAAAAATGTTGCAGTTCCCATTTGTAAAATTGACTTAAGTGTGGGATAATAAAATTTATAGCCCATAGATCGCTTAGAATAACCAATAAAGTAGTTGCTTACTGTTTTGGAGTCCAATTTCTTTATGTGGCCTATAAGGCCTAGCCTTAGCTGGACATCCCCAAATGTGAAAATGCTTTAGACTAAGCTTTGTGCCTGTCAAAAGCTCCTAAACTATTTTAGCAGTAGCTTTAGTTGGTACTATGTACGATCTTTCTTTAAATGTTCAGATTTCTGGCAAAGAAACAACTCTCAATATCTTTATGTGGTTTCTTTTGCTTTGGACCCTTAGCAACTTTATATTCTTTATTTGTTTACTTACCCTTATCTTTAGAGGTGTTTGTCAAGTGAACACTTTCAATTCTTTTTTACTTCAACTTTTCTTCCTCTTGCACACAAAAATAGAATGAGCTCATTTAGAGTTCATTTCTCCCTTTAACAGTTATAACTGACCTTAAATTGACTGAATTGTGTAAGAAGCTTACACACTATGAAATGATCTCATTGAGAGTCCATTTCTACTTTGACAGTTATAACTAACCTTAAATTAACTATATTGTGCAGGAAGCGATATCAATACCAAATGCACGAGCAAGTCATTAGACAAGTCGAGTTTTAGTTCCTTAAGTTTTGAAGCAGTGTGAGACATCTACATGATGTACTCCCTTATTTTCCCATTACCTTTATACTTTATTGAAATCAAGCTTTGCATAAGCGTGCTTGTTTCAGCCTTATCGTTTTTCGCAAAACGTTTCTTAATTTCGGTAAGGAATTCATTGGCATCATTTACCTCCTCAGATACTATGCCACTAAAGGCTTCCGGAATTCCGCACTTAATGATCATGAGACTCACGTAATTTAAGCAATCCCGCTTCTCAAAGTTCCTCATTTGATTAGATGGACTTTCATCCGTAAGAGGAACATGTTGCTCAATCCTTAGTACACGGTCTAGATCCATGCAGCCAACGAAAAGTTAATATTCTTGTTTTGATCCTTGAAGTTTGTTCCATAAATACAGGGATTAAATTTGAGCATGTAGATATACTACTAGCAGAATTCGAAACCGAATAGAGAACACTTAAAAAAATAGCTCACATAAGTACCTTATTATGCAAATCATACTTTCAAACAATGGTAGGGCCCATCACAAGATACCTAGCACAACATCAATATTTAGTCTTTGAACAGAAATATTGACTTGTAAGTGGTACTCTTGGTGTAGTAATCAAACACTGACAGTAAGACATGTCAACCAACAAACCTTTCTTTAGACCGATTTATTGATCACACGTAAAACCAAATAACCGTCACGTATTTATCACTACAAGTTCATGTGAAATTCGAGCTAAATATTGACCTTCCTTTGGGCCGATCAATATCCGCATGAAATAACACACAAACACCTAATTTTCCTTCAGTGTAGTGATCAAACACTGACAATAAGACATGTTAACCAATAAACCTTTCTTTGGACCAATTTATTGGTCACATGTTAAACCAAATAATTGTCACGTGTTTATCACCATAGGTGCATGTGAAATTCGAGCCAAATATTGACCTTCCTTTGGGCCGATTAATATCCACAATGAATAACACACACAAATACCTTCTAATATTCAAAGTTAATTAATATCCACAAGAGAGGTTGCTTTGGCAACATGTTGCTTCAACTAACTTACTTTCGAATATTATATCTCTCAAAAGATTCTGATGTACCAAGATTTGAAACTGAAATCACTGATTTGCATATATTTTGACTTTAGGATTTGAATTATAGAATTTAAAACTTTAGAATAAAGCAATCCTTAAGTTGAGAGAGTCAATTGCAATATTCTTAAACCTTAGGTGGCCAATTATGTGAAATTTTAAGCTTGAAGGGCTTAAATTACAATTTTTCAAAACTTTATTGGTCAATTTAGAGAAATTCCAAACTTTAAGGACTGAATTAGCCTATTTTTAAACTTTAAGGGACCAAATTAGAGAATTTTCAAGCTTTATGGATCGAATTAGAAAATTCTCAAACTTTAAGGACCAATTTTGAAAATTTTCAAACATTAGGGGCTGCATTTGAAAATTTCAAACTTCAGGGGCTGAATCATAAAATTTCATAACTTGAGAGGTCCTGACTTAACTAAATCATAACTTTAGGGGGCTTAATTTTAAATTCCAAAAATTGAAAGGTCAACTTAAGTAATTTCATATCTTTAGGATTAATCTTTAATCCCAAACAAACAGAGAGGACGGAAGGTGCAATTTCACATAATTTTCCAAAATTGCAAAGGAGCCCTTACAAACTTCTAATTTTAGGAAAAAGTCCCCGCCTCCAAAATCAACCACACAGCAGCTAGGGTTTAAACCCTAGCGCTGCCCAACCGCCGGTAGGGATACAGCCCCCTTCGCGACCCCTTCGCGACCCACCTTCGCACCTACCGACGCTGATTACCTGCGCGAAGCAGCGCCGCGCTCTATGCAGAATCATTCCCGGCGACCCCCATTGCAACGCAGCGCCATCCCCGGCGCTGCTCGACTGCGGTGCCTCCAACAGCGCAAATCCCACCGTTGCTTGCCCATTGCCGACGACTTAATCATCTCAAAACCGTTCAAAATCCAACGCATGTCGACAATGTCTGCTTTGTACACATATACGCACGATTTTAAGAAAACATCTGATTTCATCCATATTTTTACTGAATATATACATATGGCAGTGCAAAACCAGATTCAAAACCCAATTTTCAGTCGATCCAAAACAGAAATCCAAACCTGATTTCAAAGGGCATATACATACAGATTCCATATGTTTAAATTCAAAAACAAAGTTACGCATATACATACAAACAGAAATTCAATTTGTGTCTGCGTGTTTCCTCTAATTCATAACATCCACACAGCATTAAGAGGAGATGCTTTACCCAGATTCAAGACCCAATTCGAAAATATATCAATTAGGCAGTCAGGGTTTAAGCATATCATTTCGGCTGATTCAAATTCATACTCAAAATTTTCGTTAAATCCAAAGGCAAGTTTCAATCAATTCTAGGAACCAGATTCATATACACACATGATATAATTTCCCATAATTGATTAAAACTTGATTTTTTAATCTAAACCATACGATTAAAAATAGATCTGACAATCCAACGTGATGATTGGCTCTGATACCACTTGTTAGAAAATTCTATCACGGATAAATTTATCTACGATCCAAAATCATCATGCTGAATTATTAAGAATTAAATAACTGAAGCGGAAGCGTACCTTAATCAAATATGATTCACGATGAACGATTCGGTTGATTGGATCTTCTAAATCAATACGTAGTCCTTATTTTCTCTCTGATGATGTGATGTCAGATAGAATGAACAGTACGTATGATTCAGGGACCATAACCGTGTTTATATACTGAATTGCCTATTAACTTAATTCGGCCCATAATGAATTAGGTAATTGCCTGGTATCTACACATAAAAGTCCATACATTAATTAGATGCATTAAAACCCGATATATATAAAATCCTTATTAGATCACTTTAAATGGGCTTAACCAAATTTGATAGTCTTTTATTCAATACACAATAATTCACATATAAGCCCACACGATCAATTAAAATCCTTACATTTGCATCATCAAATGTTCAACTGTTTTCCAATCCCAAACAAGAAGATACATATATCTTGAAGTTAATTAGTCAGTTTTTTTCCCCAATGAGTTGCATGAAGAAAATACCGCTAGGAACTGTCCTCAAACTTTTGTCAATGCTATGTATCTTCACATAAATACCTTTTGAGATATTAGTTTGCTGGAGCACTTACATTAGTCATCAAACCTTAAAAGAACAAGAAGTACACTGGCAAAGGAATGTGTAAAATACACAGCTAAGAAGTCACCAAAGTCCTCTCGTTACATACTACTATGGCTTATCGCTGGTGTCATAATGTTCTCGAGTGTGTGTGGCTAGCAGCTAAATATGAAAAATTATCAAAAATGTAGATTTAAAACTCGTCAAACAATATTACGGATCTTCCTAATTTCATTTTAAATAGCAAAGTTCCAAGCCCATTGCATAACTAAAACTAAAATGCTAAAAGTTCTAGGAAATAGTGTTTTGATGCACCTAAATTCAAAGGATAAAATTGCCATCAATTTTAATCTACTTCCAAGAATCTAATTTGGCATACCAAACCTTAGCCCATGTTCTCATTTTCTGAGCTCCAAAATTAGAACCTATCTTTACTACCTTGTAATCATCAGCAATGGCATCCCAACCAAAACATATGGATTAATTAAGTGGACCTCTACCAAGTGGGGCTATCTTGAACATTCTGGTGACAGGGTATATGCAGGGGCTATCAAATGAGTGCCCAATGACTTAGAGCAAGCCATTGATTGAGCATATTATTTGAGGCTCAAAACAGGAGGACTGGTCCATCACAGAATTGAAGCATTTGTTTGCTAAAATTTTTTTATGTTTTCGAGGCAAAATATGTGGTGAAAAAGTGGATAGAGAAAATGTATGTGTTAAAAAGTGATTTGGTGAATTGTGTTGTTTAAAAATATGTTTTTTTTCTTATTTGCCAAACAGAGGCGAAGTTTTCAATTTGGGAAAAGGAAACAAAGTCGAGGGATACAAAGTGTCTTTTCATTCAGTGCTAAAGAAGGATGGAGTTCCTTGAGGGGAATGAAATGGAGCGATTAAGGTGCAGAGAGACGACAATGGGGAAGAGAGCAAGGAGCGTCATTCGGATTACACCGACTTGAACCAAAGAATGGTTTTGACACTGAGTCTTGAGAGGATCTCCACTATAAAATCCTCCGGCAGGCAGCAGTTCTACAAGTTTTGATTGGGAGCCATATTATTCTTACAAAGCGTTCATTCTCAGCAACCAGATTGCTAGGCAATTTATCAGTAATTATTTTTAGGATATAATAAAAAATGCCAACTTGTAAATGTTGAATATTGGTTTAATAAATCGAGAAATTGATTAAAATTTGAAAATCGATTAAAGTGACTTCGTGTCGATTTCGGCCAAATACTCAAACCTGGCCCAATCCGTTTAGGAAAATTAGTTTGTCACTTCGCCGCTTTGGGGTGCACAAACGTTTAGGAAAATTAGTTTGGCATTTCGAAATCAATATCGGATTAATGAGAAATTACGGTAAAGGACAAAAATATGGTCAAAATTGTTCTCATGCGATCACACGGTTGTAATACTGTGCGATCATACGTCAAAAAAGATTAAATTTCTATTTGGCGTAAAGTCGTGCAGTCGCACGACTTATAAGCATGCGATCGCACGGTTGTCCGAAAAAGGTGTGTCTTTTTTAAGAGTTGCAATGTTTGGAAGAGTTGCATGGTTTGGCTCCCACCACTTCGTCCACAACCTTTCATGCTCTATAAAAAGGACCCATGGGGTGTCCAAAAATACATCAATGATATGCAATAACATTATCATTATCTCATCTCCTCCTAAATCAAGTTCTTGCATATTTGTTGCATTATTTTGATTTTTCTTGTTCATTTCATCTTGGAGTACATAAGCCAAAATTCTGGTTCGTTGTGCTTGTGTTTTGGAGTGCTACAAACACAAGTTGAAGTCATTGTATTTTGGGAGTTGATTGTCATAAACTGTTGGCACCTTTGCGGGGCAAATTCGACTTAAGGATAAAGTGTTCAACACTTGCCTCGACGTTATCCCTTTCTTCTTGTTTTCGTGTCGTTATTCCATCCATTTGTCGGAACGGATTTCATATATTTCTTTGGCGTCACTATATACAAAATATTCCAACAGCAAACACATCCTAATGTAGTGTTTGGTTGAATAAAACTAATACACACACACACACACACACACACCAAAAAATAATTCAGAAACATCATGCAGGGTGAATGGTAACTGCCAAATTCTTAAGCCAATTGAGATTTAGGAGGAAAAAAATTCCAGAATTTCAGTTGGCTTTATATAGATATATAAATTTGTTCATAGCTCCCAAAGAATGGAGATTTATGTTATAAGTAAAACTTTTAAGCTTAGCCAAACCTGCAATTAATTTTTTTTTTTTTTTTTTTTTTTTATGAACTATAAACCATGGGCATTATGGGATCGCTATCACCAGCATCCTACCAAAAGGAGCATCCAATTGTTGTTTTTATTATTGGAGCATGCAATTCACACAGCTTCTCCACCGTGATGGCTTGACTGCATGCCGACCCTCTGCTACAACAATTAAAATCTAAGTTTATCGAATGATTAGAAGTCATGTATTGCTTATGATAGTCTCAAATAAATAGAAGTTATATTTATGTACGTAACTTGATAATAGAATTTTTGTTCAAGGCGTAGACGGTACCCTCTAAGCCTCCCCCACCACCCTTGCCCTGGGGTATTGTGGGAGAATGTAACTCTCGTCTCCCAACTTTTATGGTATTTCACGTAAATACTTTTCTTTTATTTGATGTTTTATTTATTTTCTCTCTTTAGTAAGTTTATTTTATTCTTCTAATAATAAGAACTACGACTTTTTTTGGAGTTTCGATCGATGCTTATGTGGACTTCTCCATATAGACCCGAGATTTAAAATATGTTGTCTGGATATTTTATGATATTTCTTGGTTATTTTTGTGTCTATTTTTTTTGTAAAAGCTTGCACCTTTTACCTAGGCTTTGTATATTATTTAATTCATTTCGATATGATTCGCATGACTGTGCCTGAGTTCACCTTTATAAATTATTGTTAACAATTTTTGGAATATAGGTAACAATGACTATAAAATTTGCGTTCCTACCATTTTTGTGTTGGAGAGCCTATGTTCCCTTGCTTATTTTTTCATGTTCTCTCAATGACTTTTCATCAATTTTTTATTTTCTCCAAAATATATGGAAAGAATATCATGCTTATTTCTATTGTTATTTGGTCTGAAGATGTCTTTTCTATAGATTGTTATCTACAACATCGTTATGGACAATTCTTTCATAGAAGTTTGTTATATTCTTTTCTAGACTATCATTGATTTTGAGTTGATTGAAGTGACATAAAATATGTGAAAACTACAAGATATGTTGGAAGAAGTAAATATGCGAGGAATTTTTTTTTTGATAAGTTTTTTTCTCCTAATAATATGTAGAATTAATGAATTTTTCATGCTAATCCATAGTTGATTAGAAACATTGCAGTTTTGCACGTACAGACACGAGTGAAGCATAAAAATGTCGATTTAAATTTCCAATTTTTTCCTATGTAATTAGTGGGGATTTTTTTTTTTTTTTTTTTTTGCTTTTTCTCGGCCCCCAATTTCTCGAGAAATACTTGGACCATTCTACGTGGTGTGATCATCCAATGTCAGCTGCATAAACAATATCTCATTGAAGGGAGTAAGAGACTTTAAATTCCAACTATCTACATGGGGAAGACATTTTCGTCAACAGTAACAGTCAATTGTAGTCTCTGAGCCAATACATGAAAATTTACATTGCTTGACATTTCAATTGATGTTCTCGTTCCTTCCCATCTCCATTATTTTACTTGCTTTTCAGAAGCTCTTTCCATAGCAGACATTGTATTTGAACGTATTGGACATATCTGAAACATACACTTCGTAGGGCTTTTGAAAGGTCTAAAAGTGTTTTTAAAAGACCTAAAGTACTTTTAGTAAAAAAAAATATAGGTGTTTGACCATGATTGAGAAAGTACTTTTTGACTGGATAAACAGTTTGTACAAGTTGTTTTAGAAAATTTCAAATTTGTAGCTTCTCAAAAAAGCAATTTTATAAAAAGCTAAAATATATAATATCTTATTATGAAATCTATTGAAAATATATTATATTCCATAATTTGTATTAAAATATTATATTTTATTAATTAATAAAATTTGAAATATGTTGAAAATATATTATTATTCATAACTCGTATTGAAATATTATATTTTATTGATTAATATGAAATTATATTTTATTAATTAATAAAATATGAAATATGTTGAAAATATATTATTTTTCATAGCTCGTATTGAAGTATTATATTTTATTGATTAATATGAAATTATATTTTATTAATTAATAAAATATGAAATTTATTGACAATATTTTTTTTCTATAACTCTTATGGAAAATCTATTGAAATATTATACTTCATTAATTAATTTTATATTTTATTGATTAACATGAAATTATATTTTATTAATTAATAAAATATGAAATTTATTGACAATATTTTTTTCTATAACTCTTATGGAAAGTCTATTGAAATATTATACTTCATTAATTAATAAAATTTGAAATATTTTGAAAATAAATTGAAAAAATATATTTTTTCCTAATTAATTAATAAAAATATGGAATATATTGAAAATAATAATGTATTATGTTATATTAATTAATTAATTACTTTTTTTTTAATATAGATTTCAATATTGAGGTGAAATAATTATTTAATTTTTAGTCAACTATGAGATATAATGTAAGTCTTAGTTTATACAAAAGCACTTTTATACTTGTGCTGTAAAATAATTAATTTAATGTTAACAGTACTTTCTGGATAGTCAACTGCTTTTTTTTAACAGCGCTTTTAAAAAAATTCTACTAATAAAAGCTCTATTCACAACAGCTGTGCCAAACAGGCTCTAAGAGGAATGTTAATTAAGCTTAATTCAAGGTTATGAAGCTCATCACAAGCAACATGTGTGGTCGGTGTGGATGATTTCCATATTCTGCACATTTTACTGATTCTACACTATCAAATTCACGAAGATGATTCTTTACATAAGTTGAATAAATTACTGTATTTGCAATTTCTTACAACAACAATTTAACATTAGGAGGGGCTCTCTCTCGTGAATCAAACGCCCTCTAAATCAATAAAATGCCAAAATTTTGAAAAATAACTCGATCATCGACCTGAAAAAGTGAAAGGCTCGAGGGTTAAAGATCAATTTGGGAAAAAAAAAAGAAAAGAGTCTTAGAGAGTTGAGCCCGAATAAAGTACTGAAATATTTTGAACCAGCTGATGTCTATAAATTCATTGAACAACACACATTTAGAGGGGTGTCCCCAACATGGAATTTTGAGGATTTTAGAATTTCATAACATTTCACATATCCTCAATATGGATTTTATAGAATTTATCAAAATTCAAGGTCCTCAATATAGATTTCTATTAATTCGACAAGATTTCGGTGTCTTGAAAAATCTATGGATTTCAGTGATTTCTAATATGAATGGAATTGTAAGGATTTATTGATAAATTTTAAACCATAAATATGAAGGAAAAATTCTTCAACAAATTCGATCATGACCAATCGAATTTCCAATTTCATGACCTCTCGAATTTCCAATTCCTCCCATTTTTCTCAATAAAAATAGAAACTAATAATAATAAAAAACAAAACAAAAAACCACACCACACGATCCTTATTATTATTTTTTATAAATGAAGATGCTGAGTTTGCGATCCTTATTAATTTGACAGTCATAATCATACAACTCTGAATGGTGACAATTGTATTTACGGAAGGAAAAAATAATGCCTTATTAATCCACTTTTGATTAATAAAATTTTACCAATTTGTTTGTAATAATCTATAAACATTTTATTTAATTGAAAATTTGAGTTTAATTATTTAAATGCAATTGATTTTTTTAATTGATTATTTGTATAAGAAAATACTTCATGTTTTAAATGAAAGGTTTGAATCATTTTTTTTTAAAAAAAATTTAAACTAGAAAAGGTTATTTATTTTATTTTTTTAACGATTCGAATATTCTTACTTCTTTTTTTAATTTTTTTTAACTTCTATCTCAAATTCACGCTCAACTTGCACATCAAGAAATAACAAATAAACAAAGAAATTAATCGGTAAGAGATAAAAATGGATGAAATTCTAAAATCCATTAAGAGTATGTTTGGTAAGCCAAATAAGCTAGCTTATTTGGAGAACTTATAAGCTTCATTTACTAAAATAAGCTCTGTTTGGTTCATAAGCTTATTTGAGCAGTTAGAGCTTATTTCAAAAGCTACTTTTACAAGTTTTTCATTTTTTTATTCCATTTTAACCTCTTTTATTTTTTAAAATTACATCCTTATGTCATTAGGGTATTTAAAATATATTTTCCTTTTTTGTCATTTTGTACTTCTGAGCTAGCTTTTCAGTTAGTTTTGACAAACACTTCTATTTCAATCAACTAGCTTATTAGCTATCCGCTATCAGCTATCAGCTAGATTTTCAACTATAAGTTAGTTTATCAGTTATCGGCTAACTTATTAGTTTGGTCCACCAAACATAGCCTAAATTTCATATTGATGACCAGTTCAACAAATTCTACTAAAATCTATTGTAATCTACTAAAATTCGTGGAATAAAATTCCATTAGAATCTGAGAGATTCCATAGAATAGAATTCTATTAAAATTCATATAATATATTCGAATTCATGAATCAAAAAAATCCTAGTAAATTCCATGTTTGAGACACCACCCTTACACTCTATTCTGTAACACTATCATCACAATTTATAAATTAGAAAATTTCTCAAACCACTTTTTAACCACCCAAATTTTTTCTCTTTTTAACAACACATCTTACCTCGACAACATCAAAAAAAATAATTTAAAAACTGCTACAGTGTTACTATTGTTATTCCACCTAAAAACAAATTTTGTGCACTCCATGATCCAAAAACTAGTATTTTTTTAAAAATCCGTATGAGAGAGAGAGAGAGAGAGAGAGAGAGAGAGAGAGAGAGAGAGAGAGAGAGAGAGAGAGAGAGTTTTCTTATCTGTTTTGTAGAAGTTTTTTGTTCATAAATAAAGAATGTGATGTTTTCGAGGTAAAATAAATGATTGAAAAAAAGTTTGAGGCAATGTGTTTTGGGAAAAAGTGATTTGGAGAAATTAATGTTTTGCTTATAAACATTTTATCAAACAAAGACTTGTAGAGAAAAAATGAAATTTCAATAAAAAGAGAGAATTAGAATGTGTATGTGTAGAGAATAAAAGGAATATGTGGAGACAGAAAGAATGTAAGCCTTTGTTTGGCAAACTAAAAAAATTGTTTTTAAATAATAAAATTCCCTAAATCACTTTTTAATTACATATTTTTTCTCTATAATTTTCAACAATATATTTTATCTCTAAAATATAAAAAAAATTAAACACAAATTTTTTAACAAAAACAGGGCGAGAGAGAGTTATAATTTAATAACGAAAAAAACTGTTATATAGTTTAATTCCTAGTTTTAAACATTTTTTTCATAATCAATTTTAACCTAATATATAGATTATAAATTTCTATAATATAATATAATCTAATGTTATATAATATTTATTTGTTTTCTTAATTTTTTTAAGTTTGTTAATTTGGAATATAATATAATATAATATTTATTTGTTTTCTTAATTTTTTTTTAAGTTTGTTAATTTTATATTTAGGAGTTATGTATTTTCCCATTCTATTGTGTGGAAATTACACCAATCTATGTTTTTGAACTTCACAATTCAAAAACAAGTTTTACAAGTTATATATACAAAAATCAGGTTATAATTAAAAAAATTAAAATTAATAATTACATTAAATTAAATTAATTTTCAATAAACCAATAACTCCCACCCCACTCCACTTCACTCCACTCAATGAGTATAATCTATATCAATATTATATTAATAATAGCAACTGAGATTCTGACCAATTAATTTTGACCAGAATCTCAATTAATTTTAGAATATGACCCTATTGAATCTGATTCAAAAAATTTCATGTCTATGTATTTTGAAGCAGTTCAATTTTATAGTTTCTTTGTGCAAAGTAGATAATTCAACTGCTCTCTCAAAACCTCTCATAACTTTCTACTCTCTCTCACTGTATCTCTGATAATTTCCCCCTTTCTCCATACATTGGTGTTGTTCATGAAGCAACGACTGAGAGAGTATGGTAAATTCATGGTGAACCCGAGCACAAGTAGAACTGCGAAGAAGAAGAAGAAGAAGCAGCGATCTAGGCTGAGATGGCAAAACATTGATCTCAAGATCACACTTAAAGGTAGTCCGTCCTAGGTCGTTCACTCTCTACTCATTCTTCACAATTTCTTCTGCCTGAATTTTGTGATTTAGTGCTTTTTGTGTATGGCTTTTGGAAATCTGTCTTTGATGTGTGGTGAGGGGCTCTCAATTTTGCTTTGGTAGGGTGCTAGGTTGGTTTGTAGCTTGGGCCCTTTGACACCTTTCTACAAGGGAAACTGCCACCCAAATTACAACAATAGTTAATTAAACAAATGTATAACATTATTTTTTCTTTATTTTACCCAATATTCTTGAAAGGGAAAACTGGCGTAAACATCAATTTATATTCAACTTGAGCACTATGAATGCATGTTATAGACTGCAATGGAAGTTCTATATATTTTGATGGAAATTCTATATATTTTGTTCTTGATTTTGTTATCGCAAGTATGTTCAGCCTGGGATAAAATTTGTGATAAGATACTGAGTCTTCAAGTTCCAAAACATTGGGATACATTGACAATACTTCAGAAGCCTTAATTGGAGTGCAACATGAAAATGGTGAAACCAATGTTGATGAGGCAAAGAATGGGAATGTGCTTGAAGAAGAACTTCACAAATCATTCACTGGAATTTAGGTAATTGATTGAGCCTTTTTTTTTATTATTGAATATGAGGGTTTCAAGATGTAAATTGAAATGGTTTGTGGTTGGTTTTGTGGATTCTTATGCTTTTTAGTAGCAAGTCATAAACCTCGCAGAACTGGTCATATGAATTACCTCAAATTTAATATTTTCCTTCGTGTTCAAGATCAGCCTGTTGCTTCAATATCACTAATTCTAATCATTGTTAACATTCAATAACTAAGATGCAGAAGCTACATAATCTTCTGTTTTTGGGTACTGATTTTTCATTGACACGTTAATAGCAATTTTGAATCATATATGGCTTGGAGTAATATGTGCATTTGTTCTTGATTCTGGACGAAATAAATGGTAATGCACGTTAATTTCATGTACATCTTCGGTCAAGAGGCACAAGTCTTCAGTTCATATCAAGCATGGATATTTTCCATTCATTCAAGCATGGATATTTTCTAAGATACGTTAACGAAAGTGCTCAGCAATATCTCCAAGTATTTTGGTTCCTTTCTAATTTGAGACATTAGTACATGTGGATCTAATCCCACACTCAAGATTTCATGCTAGGATTGCATATGTTGAGTTTTTTTTTTTTTTTGAATTTTTTTTTGAACAATAAAACTAATGAAACTTAAAAGAATGACTGCTAACTTGGATAAGGGACCTTTTTAATTTGATGCCTGCTGCCAGGGAGAAAGAAGTGACTATGAAAGAAAAGAATTTTTTTCAAACTTAATATCCTGAGACCAGCTGCCAAAAGGGTAGAATAAAAACTTCTACTTCTTAAAACTCTCTAGGAATCGGTTATATTAATATTTTAATTACAGAGTAAAAGTAATTTAGACAAAAATACAAAGAGGAATAGAAAATTTATATTTGTCTTTAAATTTAAAACAGAGGTTGTTTTTATATTTTTACAAATGACTAAATGGATAAATATAACTACCTTCATAATCTGCCATATGAATAATTACCACAATTTGTCCGACTAAACTTACCATTGTCTATTTTTTTTAATCACATTTTTTATATATTAATGCATGAGTCTTGATAGTTATGAAATGAAGTCAAAAGATTCACTTACTTTCTCTATTTTGCTCCAGGGAAGCAGGAATACCATCGATAACTTTGATAGTGGGAGCAAATCTTCTTAGAGGTAATTTAACTCTTTCCATTTTCTTTAGTTTTTCAGTTGCAAGTTTTCTGTTTCCGTAGCAGATGCGAATGGAAATTATATTGGTTTCTGGTGGTAACATTTCAAAGATTTTCTACATTATTTGAAGTTTCAAAAAGTTAAGATTGAGCTTGTGGTTCATCATAAGGATCATTGTCGTTAGGTTTATTATCTTGCCTCCTTTTGAAATCCTGATTATTAAAGCTGTACAATCATTTAGGGAGGTGGGATTAGATCCGTTATATCACTTTGTTCTTCTGCTTCAGTATGCAGTTCCACCAGCAATGACCATAGGTAAAAGTCCACATTTGTTATATTTAAATGATTTTCTTTGTTCTGGATGCTCAGCAAGGTAATGGATTTTAGAGTACTTTCAGAATATAAATCGTATAGTAAAACTAACCAACAAGGTTTAATTCCTATTAAAAATAATGATTTTGAACCAATCATGTTCATTTCAGTTCAGATATGCAATTTAAAATGAATTGTTGCATTCAGAGTTCTTATTATCTTTTTCTTACCCACAGAATTTCGAATTTGACAATGTAAGAAGGAAAATGGCTTGTATAATTTTGCATTGTATGGATGAAATAGACTGGCTACAATTACTAATGAGGGAACAGATTAGTCTCCCTAGCTGGAGTAGTTGAACATTTAAGCTTGGATCTGTAGTTTTGCTATAAAGGTATATATGATTTCAGTACTACTTCCTGCTTCGAAGTTGGAGAGATCGAGTGCTCAGTTTTTATCTCCTAGAATCATCCATGACATTTAGCAAAGAAACCAAGTCGCGTATTTTCCCCAAAAAATCTCTCGACGAACCCTCCTCACCAAAACCCTCCCCCGTCCGCCATGTTCGCCATCTCTCTACCCTCCACTGGATCCACATACCGCAATTAACATCAGACACTCCACATGCAGTCCACACCCTATCTGTATAATTGCAGTTTTGGTGCACAACATTGCAATTTGCACAATAATGGCGTGTTTGCAATCTCATTGGTAGGTCTTGGTTTATCAATTTCAATAAATTCAACTTTTAAACCATTTTAGTTCTATTGTCAATTACATAGGATTGCATATAAAAATTTGTTTTGCAATATTGGTTATCCTGGTACTTCATGTATTTAATTTCAACTTTATTAAGTGGATGTGTGATTTTGATGAAAGTCAATAACATATGTCAATACATTATTTTTTGCTTGTAGAATATGTTCGTACATCGCAAGTATGTGAAACTGGTTCATTGTAAATGAAGCCTCTATTTGATTCTCATTTTTGTACAATACTCAATTTTAATCACACATTTTAATAATAAGATATTCTACACATAATTTCAAAATATTTCTCACATTTTCAACTACACAATATTCTATCAATTATTATTTAAAACACTTTTTTTATCAAATAATGACAATCAAACATAGGCGAAATCTCTTACAACCTATCTTCACTACACCACTTCGATCTGATGTTTTAAAAAACAAGCTGGAACTCAGAGATAGAAGTTCATTACCTAAACCATAGCATGCCTTCTAATTCAATTGGAAGTTTTGCGGATATTTTGGAGGTATTAACTATGATCATGAAAATCTCATTTTTGTAAATGCTCCTTATGTCAAGATACATTATTAAATTTGTTTTGGTTGTTCCCTTTTGAATGAAATTGAGTTAAATATATTTGCCTAGGTGCTCCAACTACTTGAGCTACTCCTTTGTCCTGCTTGCCTTTCCTTCTTGAGTTCACTACAACAAAATGGGGCTTTTGCAACACTTAAACGGCAACATTTAGTAATTGAATGTTGCTAAAAGGGGTCATCGACAACATTTAGTAATTGAATGTTGCCTTTGATTCATATTTTTGAGATTTATTCCCTTTTGCAACGTTCCAAAATTGTTGTCATAAATGAAAAATGACAGTTTTTTTTGTAGTGGTTGTTTGAGCCCATGTTCGATAAAATCAATTATTTGGTTTATAAACTAATTTATAATCTACACAATTTTTCAGATCACTTTTTAACCACACATCATTTTTCTCTAATTTTCAACCACACATCTTCTCTAGAAAGCATAAATATACCATTATAATCATCTACAAATATCCGAACAGAGGCTAAAACTTGGGTTTTTCCACTCATTTAATAGAAAAAATCACCATCATACAAATGTACTCATCATATCATTCAGTTAATATCACATCACTTAGGACGCCCACAGTTGTGTAGTGCACGATGCTCCACTAGTTTTTATAAAAGATGCATAATGTGTAGTTAAAAATGATGACGTTCGTACAATAACAAAAAATTGAACAATGAAATCTTAATCAGCTCTTTTATATATTTCCTCTATATGGGAAAAGTTTTTTTATTTATAAGCAAAAAGAATATGATGTTTTCAAGGTAAACTATGTGGTTGAAAATTGATTTGAGAAACGTGTGTAAGTAAAAAGTGATTTGAAAAATGTGTGTAAGTAAAAACTAATTTGGGAAAATGTGTTGTTTAATCACACATATTTCTAAAAATTATTTTTTAACCACATATTTTATGTCTGAAACATCACATTCTTTCTTTATAGATAACATTATAGCAATTTATAAATTGATTTATTTATGTTTTTTAGGTAAAATGTGTGGTTAAAAAGTAGAGAGAAAATGTGCGTGATTAAAGAGTGATTTGAGAAATTGTATTATTTATAAATTAATTTATAAATTGTTACGCAGACGCCTCTGTTTGGTAACATTGTTTGATTTATAAACTGATTTATTTATGATTTTGATATAAAAAGTAGCAGTTGAAAATTGGATAGAGAAAATATGTGTGGCTAAAAAATGATTTGAGAAATTATGTGGTTTATAAACATGTTTATAAACGATTTTTTGTAGTTTACCAAACACATGGTAACACTTTTTGATTTATAAATATATTTATTTATGTTTTTGATGTTAAAAGTAGTGTTTGAAAAGTGGAGAGAGGTTGTAAAAAAAAAAAAAAAAAAGTAAAGAAAAAAAATATTTGTGATTAGTTAATTTGAGAAATTTTTAATTTATAAATTAATTTATTTTTTGTTTACAAGATACTTGCGTAGTGATTGCATTATGGAACATAGGCTTAAAAAATATATATATATATATATATATCATACAGAGGCTAATGTGTGTAGTGATAATGATTTTGGTGTGAGAAACAGAAAATAATAATTATTGGGTTTAACAAACGGACGTTTTGGAGTGATAGTGATTTTGGTGTCAGAATGGAGGCTGGCTGTATTTGAAAAGTGCAAGGCAAAAAGTAAGCACATATAATCTGTGTGACGGTTGGAACCGTTCGACAACTTTTAATCTATGTTTTAATCTATATAATTTTTTCAAACTTCTTTTTAATCACACATATTTAAATAATTTTAAAGAGATATTTTTAATTTATATTTTTGAGTGATATTGTGATATGACGAATATATAGTGGATGGAATAAATAGCTACCATACTATATATTTTTTCACTACTATATGTGTCATGTTTTAATTGTCACTTAAAAAAGTTAATTAAAATGTCTTCCTAAAATTACTCCACATATTTTTTCAAACCAATTTTTAACTACAAATTTTATCTAAAAGTACCAAACATTCCAAAACAACGACGGTTGTCTTTTACCGAACACATGCATAATGCCATTTATTTGTATTTTTCTAAATAAAATATGTGGTTAAAAAGTGGAGAGAAAATATGTAATTAAAAAGTTATTTGAAAAATTACTTGTATTTTTCTAGATAAAATGTGTAGTTAAAAAGTGGAGAGAAAATATGTAATTAAAAAGTGATTTGAAAAATTGTGTAATTTAAATTTGGATTTAAGATGACTAATAATGATGTTGTCGAACAGACCCTTAATTTATAATGTACACGATTTCTCAAACTAATTTTTAATCACGCACACTTTTTATCTTCACCTTTCAATCACATTTTTATCTAGAAAACACAAATAAGCTCTTGTTTGATGTTGGAGTTTATTTAAAATAAATAGTGATTTTTAGTGGAATGTGTGTTTAAAAAGTAAAAAATATTTTTTGAATTTATATATAATATTATTTTCTTGATAAATATGTAATTAAAAAAAATAGAAAAAAATGTTTTAAAAATTTAAAGGGGCCAAACGGAGGCTGCCTCCGTTTGGTAACACTGTTTGATTTATAAATTGGTTTATTTATAATTTTAAGGTAAAAATAGTGGTTGAAAATTGGAGAGAGAAAAATGTATAGTTAAAAAGTGATTTAGAAAATTGTGTAATTTATAAATTGATTTATAAATCAAATAAAGTACATTTACCAAACGGATGCTTATCACGTTATAATTTTACACACCCTAAGTGGAAGAGAGAGAAATAGGGACGCGAGACAAAAGTAAAGTCTAAAGAGGAAGATAGAGAAAAATGAACATTATAATTTTACACACACTAAGTGGAAGAGAGAGAAACAGGGACGTGAGAGTTGAGACAAAAGTAAAGAGGAAGATAGAGAAACATGAAAAGAGAGATAATTCAAATAAGTGAACAAATTGATTTATACATTTTTGGATAGATCTCAAAAATATTTTTTACACCCTAAAAAATTCAGCTGAGAATAAATAAAATCTTTATATAAAACAAAATTAGTTAAAAATAAGAACATTATAATGATAGCAAACTTTTAGGTTTCGGAAAAAACCTATTTATATCACCATTTTTGTTGCATTTTTTATTATTTTCATTCAAAAATCAATTCAAGCCAATTGATCTTTCCTTTTATTGGGTCAATAAGTGAGGCGATTTTTGAAACATTGATTTCACAGTCATTACAATTTATAAATCAATTTATAACAAACACAACTTTCTAAATTATTTTTTAATCGTACAAGAATGAGAAAGATTTTGTAACAGGCACAAGGCTTGACGCACTTTTTAGGCATTTTTTCTTGACGATATTTCTGTTTTACATTTACCATTGTCTAACCTTTTTTTTTTTGTATGATTTTGTATACTAAAAATGAATAACTTCTGAAGTTTCTATATATCTTCTGTTAATATTCAAACCATAATGGACAGACGACTATACAGATTTAATAAACTCCATAATGGACTGTGTGCTTTACTCATTCATGATCTGGAGATTTTCTCCAACGTGAATGTAACTGAAGATGATGATTTCGAGGATGATGATGAAGAAGAAAGCTTCGAGGATGATGACATCGGAGTGGAAAGCTCGTCGAGAAATAGAAAAAATTACAATGGTGACAATGAGTTCATGGATGAAGATGAAGAAAGCATCGAAGAAGAAGAGGATGGAAGCAAAGAGAAGGGCACGAAAGTCTCTGTTGATAAGAAGGTAAACATTGGAGAAAATGGATTTAAGTTTAGGGAAAATAATGTTGTTGAGATTTGAGATTGATATGTATTCTGGTTCATTTTTGCAGGCTGCTGCAGCAATGTACGTTGCAGTAGGAAGCTTTGCAGATCCAAATGAGGCACAAGGCTTGGCGCACTTTTTAGGCATTTTTTCTGAACGATATTTCTGCTTTACATTTACCATTGTCTAACTATTTTTTTTTTTAGTATGATTTTGTGTACTAAAAATGAATAACTTCTGAAGTTTCTATATATCTTCTGTTAATATTCAAACCATAATGGACAGGCGACTATACAGATTTATTAAACTCCATAATGGACTGTGTGCTTTACTCATTCATGATCCGGAGATTTTCTCCAACGTGAATGTAACTGAAGAGGATGATTTCGAGGATGATGATGAAGAAGAAAACTTCGAGGATGATGATGAAGAAGAAAGCTTTGAGGAATGCTTCGAGGATGATGACATCGGAGTGGAAAGCTCTTCGAGAAATAGAAAAAATTACAATGGTGACTATGAGTTCATGGATGAAGATGAAGAAAGCCTCGAAGAAGAAGAGGATGGAAGCAAAGAGAAGGGCACGAAAGTCTCTGTTGATAAGAAGGTAAACATTGGAGAAAATGGATTTAAGTTTAGGGAAAATAATGTTGTTGAGATTTGAGATTGATATGTATTCTGGTTCATTTTTGCAGGCTGCTGCAGCAATGTACATTGCAGTAGGAAGCTTTGCAGATCCAAATGAGGCATAAGGCTTGGCGCACTTTTTAGGCATATTTTCTTGACGATATTTCTGTTTTACATTTACCATTGTCAAACATTTTTTTTTCAGTATGATTTTGCGTACTAAAAATGAATAACTTCTGAAGTTTCTATATATCTTCTGTTAATATTCAAACCATAATGGACATGCGACTATACAGATTTATTAAACTCCATAATGGACTGTGTGCTTTACTCATTCATGATCCGGAGATTTTCTCCAACGTGAATGTAACTGAAGAGGATGATTTCGAGGATGATGATGAAGAAGAAAACTTCGAGGATGATGATGAAGAAGAAAGCTTTGAGGAAAGCTTCGAGGATGATGACATCGGAGTGGAAAGCTCTTCGAGAAATAGAAAAAAATACAATGGTGACTATGAGTTCATGGATGAAGATGAAGAAAGCCTCGAAGAAGAAGAAGATGGAAGCAAAGAGAAGGGCACGGAAGTCTTTGTTGATAAGAAGGAAACATTGGAGAAAATGGATTTAAGTTTAGGGAAAATAATGTTGTTGAGATTTGAGATTGATATGTATTCTGGTTCATTTTTGCAGGCTGCTGCAGCAATGTGCGTTGCAGTAGGAAGCTTTGCAGATCCCAATGAGGCACAAGGCTTGGCGTACTTTTTAGGCATTTTTTCTTGACGATATTTCTGTTTTACATTTACCATGGTCTAACCTTTTTTTTTTTTTTTAGTATGATTTTGTTTACAAAAAATGAATAACTTCTGAAGTTTCTATATATCTTCATTAAATATTCAAACAATAATGGACAGGCGACTATAAAAATTTATTAAACTCCATAATAATGGACTGTGTGCTTTACTCATTCATGATCCGAAGATTTTCTCCAACGTGAATGTAACTGAAGAGGATGATTTCGAGGATGATGATGAAGAAGAAAACTTCGAGGATGATGATGAAGAAGAAAGCTTTGGGGAAAGCTTCGAGAATGATGACATCGGAGTGGAAAGCTCTTCGAGAAATAGAAAAAAATACAATGGTGACTATGAGTTCATGGATGAAGATGAAGAAAGCCTCGAAGAAGAAGATGATGGAAGCAAAGAGAAGGGCACGGAAGTCTTTGTTGATAAGAAGGTAAACATTGGAGAAAATGGATTTAAGTGTAGGGAAAATAATGTTGTTGAGATTTGAGATTGATATGTATTCTGATTCATTTTTGCAGGCTGCTGCAGCAATGTGCGTTGCAGTAGGAAGCTTTGCAGATCCCAATGAGGCACAAGGCTTGGCGTACTTTTTTGGCATTTTTTCTTGACGATATTTCTGTTTTACATTTACCATGGTCTAACCTTTTTTTTAGTATGATTTTGTGTACAAAAAATGAATAACTTCTGAAGTATCTATATATCTTCATTAAATATTCAAACAATAATGGACAGGCGACTATAGAAATTTATTAAACTCCATAATAATGGACTGTGTGCTTTACTCATTCATGATCCGGAGATTTTCTCCAACGTGAATGTAACTGAAGAGGATGATTTCGAGGATGATGATGAAGAAGAAAACTTCGAGGATGATGAAGAAGAAAGCTTTGAGGAAAGCTTCGAGGATGATGACATCGGAGTGGAAAGCTCTTCGAGAAATAGAAAAAATTACATTGGAGACTATGAGTTCATGGATGAAGATGAAGAAAGCCTCGAAGAAGAAGACGATGGAAGCAAAGAGAAGGGCACGGAAGTCTCTGTTGAAAAGAAGGTAAACATTGGAGAAAATGGATTTAAGTTTAGGGAAAATAATGTTGTTGAGATTTGAGATTGATATGTATTCTGGTTCATTTTTGCAGGCTGCTGCAGCAATGTGCGTTGCAGTAGGAAGCTTTGCAAATCCAAACGAGGCATAAGACTTGGCCCACTTTTTAGGCATATTTTCTTGACGATATTTCTGTTTTACATTTACCATTGTCGAACCTTTTTTTTTTGTATGATTTTGTGTACTAAAAATGAATAACTTCTGAAGTTTCTATATATCTTCTGTTAATATTCAAACCATAATGGACAGGCGACTATACAGATTTATTAAACTCCATAATGGACTGTGTGCTTTACTCATTCATGATCCGGAGATTTTCTCCAACGTGAATGTAACTGAAGAGGATGATTTCGAGGATGATGATGAAGAAGAAAACTTCGAGGATGATGATGAAGAAGAAAGCTTTGAGGAAAGCTTCCAGGATGATGACATCGGAGTGGAAAGCTCTTCGAGAAATATAAAAAAATTACAATGGTGACTATGAGTTCATGGATGAAGATGAACAAAGCCTCGAAGAAGAAGACAATGGAAGCAAAGAGAAGGGCACGGAAGTCTCTGTTGATAAGAAAGTAAACATTGGAGAAAGTGGATTTAAGTTTAAGGAAAATAATGTTGTTGATATTTGAGATTGATATGTATTCTGGTTCATTTTTGCAGGCTGCTGCAGCAATGTGCGTTGCAGTAGGAAGCTTTGCAGATACAAACGAGGCATAAGACTTGGCGCACTTTTTAGGCATATTTTCTTGACGATATTTCTGTTTTACATTTACCATTGTCGAACCTTTTTTTTTGTATGATTTTGTGTACTAAAAATGAATAACTTCTGGAGTTTCTATATATCTTCTGTTAATATTCAAACCATAATGGACAGGCGACTATACAGATTTATTAAACTCCATAATGAACTGTGTGCTTTACTCATTCATGATCCGGAGATTTTCTCCAACGTGAATGTAACTGAAGAGGATGATTTCGAGGATGATGATGAAGAAGAAAACTTCGAGGATGATGATGAAGAAGAAAGCTTTGAGGAAAGCTTCGAGGATGATGACATCGGAGTGGAAAGCTCTTCGAGAAATAGAAAAAATTACAATGGTGACTATGAGTTCATGGATGAAGATGAAGAAAGCCTCGAAGAAGAAGACGATGGAAGCAAAGAGAAGGGCACGGAAGTCTCTGTTGATAAGAAGGTAAACATTGGAGAAAATGGATTTAAGTTTAGGGAAAATAATGTTGTTGAGATTTGAGATTGATATGTATTCTGGTTCATTTTTGCAGGCTGCTGCAGCAATGTGCGTTGCAGTAGGAAGCTTTGCAGATCCAAATGAGGCATAAGGCTTGGAGCACTTTTTAGGCATATTTTCTTGACGATATTTCTGTTTTACATTTACCATTGTCTAACCTTTTTTTTTTTTTTTTTTGAGTATGATTTTGTGTACTAAAAATGAATGACTTCTGAAGTTTCTATATATCTTCTATTAATATTCACACCATAATGGACAGGCGACTATACAGATTTATTAAACTCCATAATGGACTGTGTGCTTTACTCATTCATGATCCGGAGATTTTCTCCAACGTGAATGTAACTGAAGAGGATGATTTCGAGGATGATGATGAAGAAGAAAACTTCGAGGATGATGATGAAGAAGAAAGCTTTGAGGAAAGCTTCGAGGATGATGACATCGGAGTGGAAAGCTCTTCGAGAAATAGAAAAAAATACAATGTTGACTATGAGTTCATGGATGAAGATGAAGAAAGCCTCGAAGAAGAAGATGATGGAAGCAAAGAGAAGGGCACGGAAGTCTTTGTTGATAAGAAGGTAAACATTGGAGAAAATGGATTTAAGTGTAGGGAAAATAATGTTGTTGAGATTTGAGATTGATATGTATTCTGGTTCATTTTTGCAGGCTGCTGCAGCAATGTGCGTTGCAGTAGGAAGCTTTGCAGATCCCAATGAGGCACAAGGCTTGGCGTACTTTTTAGGCATTTTTTCTTGACGATATTTCTGTTTTACATTTACCATGGTCTAACCTTTTTTTTAGTATGATTTTGTGTACAAAAAATGAATAACTTCTGAAGTATCTATATATCTTCATTAAATATTCAAACAATAATGGACAGGCGACTATAAAAATTTATTAAACTCCATAATAATGGACTGTGTGCTTTACTCATTCATGATCCGGAGATTTTCTCCAACGTGAATGTAACTGAAGAGGATGATTTCGAGGATGATGATGAAGAAGAAAACTTCGAGGATGATGATGAAGAAGAAAACTTCGAGGATGATGATGAAGAAGAAAGCTTGGAGGAAAGCTTCGAGGATGATGACATCGGAGTGGAAAGCTCTTCGAGAAATAGAAAAAATTACAATGGTGACTATGAGTTCATGGATGAAGATGAAGAAAGCCTCGAAGAAGAAGAGGATGGAAGCAAAGAGAAGGGCACGGAAGTCTTTGTTGATAAGAAGGTAATCATTCGAGAAAATGGATTTAAGTTTAGGGAAAATAATGTTGTTGAGATTTGAGATTGATATGTATTCTGGTTCATTTTTGCAGGCTGCTGCAGCAATGTGCGTTGCAGTAGGAAGCTTTGCAGATCCCAATGAGGCACAAGGCTTGGCCTACTTTTTAGGCATTTTTTCTTGACGATATTTCTGTTTTACATTTACCATTGTCTAACCTTTTTTTTTTTTTTTAGTATGATTTTGTGTACAAAAAATGAATAACTTCTGAAGTTTCTATATATCTTCTGTTAATATTCAAACCATAATGGACAGGCGACTATACAGATTTATTAAACTCCATAATGGACTGTGTGCTTTACTCATTCATGATCCGGAGATTTTCTCCAACGTGAATGTAACTGAAGAGGATGATTTCGAGGATGATGATGAAGAAGAAAACTTCGAGGATGATGATGAAGAAGAAAGCTTTGAGGAAAGTTTCGAGGATGATGACATCGGAGTGGAAAGCTCTTCGAGAAATAGAAAAAAATACAATGGTGACTATGAGTTCATGGATGAAGATGAAGAAAGCCTCGAAGAAGAAGATGATGGAAGCAAAGAGAAGGGCACGGAAGTCTCTGTTGATAAGAAGGTAAACATTGGAGAAAATGGATTTAAGTTTAGGGAAAATAATGTTGTTGAGATTTGAGATTGGTATGTATTCTGGTTCGTTTTTGCAGGCTGCTGTAGCAATGTGCGTTGCAGTAGGAAGCTTTGCAGATACAAACGAGGCATAAGACTTGGCGCACTTTTTAGGCATATTTTCTTGACGATATTTCTGTTTTACATTTACCATTGTCTAACCTTTTTTTTAGTATGATTTTGTGTACAAAAAATGAATAACTTCTGAAGTATCTATATATCTTCATTAAATATTCAAACAATAATGGACAGGCGACTATAAAAATTTATTAAACTCCATAATAATGGACTGTGTGCTTTACTCATTCATGATCCGGAGATTTTCTCCAACGTGAATGAAACTGAAGAGGATGATTTCGAGGATGATGATGAAGAAGAAAACTTCGAGGATGATGGTGAAGAAGAAAACTTCGAGGATGATGATGAAGAAGAAAGCTTTGAGGAAAGCTTCGAGGATGATGACATCGGAGTGGAAAGCTCTTCGAGAAATAGAAAAAATTACAATGGTGACTATGAGTTCATGGATGAAGATGAAGAAAGCCTCGAAGAAGAAGAGGATGGAAGCAAAGAGAAGGGCACGGAAGTCTGTGTTGATAAGAAGGTAATCATTCGAGAAAATGGATTTAAGTTTAGGGAAAATAATGTTGTTGAGATTTGAGATTGATATGTATTCTGGTTCATTTTTGCAGGCTGCTGCAGCAATGTGCGTTGCAGTAGGAAGCTTTGCAGATCCCAATGAGGCACAAGGCTTGGCGTACTTTTTAGGCATTTTTTCTTGACGATATTTCTGTTTTACATTTACCATGGTCTTACCTTTTTTTTAGTATGATTTTGTGTACAAAAAATGAATAACTTCTGAAGTATCTATATATCTTCATTAAATATTCAAACAATAATGGACAGGCGACTATAAAAATTTATTAAACTCCATAATAATGGACTGTGTGCTTTACTCATTCATGATCCGAAGATTTTCTCCAACGTGAATGTAACTGAAGAGGATGATTTCGAGGATGATGATTAAGAAGAAAACTTCGAGGATGATGATGAAGAAGAAAGCTTTGAGGAAAGCTTCGAGGATGATGACATCGGAGTGGAAAGCTCTTCGAGAAATAGAAAAAAATACAATGGTGACTATGAGTTCATGGATGAAGATGAAGAAAGCCTCGAAGAAGAAGATGATGGAAGCAAAGAGAAGGGCACGGAAGTCTCTGTTGATAAGAAGGTAAACATTGGAGAAAATGGATTTAAGTTTAGGGAAAATAATGTTGTTGAGATTTGAGATTGATATGTATTCTGGTTCATTTTTGCAGGCTGCTACAGCAATGTGCGTTGCAGTAGGAAGCTTTGCAGATCCCAATGAGGCACAAGGCTTGGCGTACTTTTTAGGCATTTTTTCTTGACGATATTTCTGTTTTACATTTACCATGGTCTAACCTTTTTTTTAGTATGATTTTGTGTACAAAAAATGAATAACTTCTGAAGTATCTATATATCTTCATTAAATATTCAAACAATAATGGACAGGCGACTATAAAAATTTATTAAACTCCATAATAATGGACTGTGTGCTTTACTCATTCATGATCCGGAGATTTTCTCCAACGTGAATGTAACTGAAGAGGATGATTTCGAGGATGATGATGAAGAAGAAAACTTCGAGGATGATGATGAAGAAGAAAACTTCGAGTATGATGATGAAGAAGAAAGCTTTGAGGAAAGCTTCGAGGATGATGACATCGGAGTGGAAAGCTTTTCGAGAAATAGAAAAAATTACAATGGTGACTATGAGTTCATGGATGAAGATGAAGAAAGCCTCGAAGAAGAAGAGGATGGAAGCAAAGAGAAGGGCACGGAAGTCTTTGTTGATAAGAAGGTAATCATTCGAGAAAATGGATTTAAGTTTAGGGAAAATAATGTTGTTGAGATTTGAGATTTATATGTATTCTGGTTCATTTTTGCAGGCTGCTGCAGCAATGTGCGTTGCAGTAGGAAGCTTTGCAGATCCCAATGAGGCACAAGGCTTGGCGTACTTTTTAGGCATTTTTTCTTGACGATATTTCTGTTTTACATTTACCATTGTCTAACTTTTTTTTTTTTTAGTATGATTTTGTGTACAAAAAATGAATAACTTCTGAAGTTTCTATATATCTTCATTAAATATTCAAACAATAATGGACAGGCGACTATAAAAATTTATTAAACTCCATAATAATGGACTGTGTGCTTTACTCATTCATGATCCGGAGATTTTCTCCAACGTGAATGTAACTGAAGAGGATGATTTCAAGGATGATGATGAAGAAGAAAATTTCGAGGATGACGATGAAGAAGAAAGCTTTGAGGAAAGCTTCGAGGATGATGACATCGGAGTGGAAAGCTCTTCGAGAAATAGAAAAAAATACAATGGTGACTATGAGTTCATGGATGAAGATGAAGAAAGCCTCGAAGAAGAAGAAGATGGAAGCAAAGAGAAGGGCACGGAAGTCTCTGTTGATAAGAAGGTAAACATTGGAGAAAATGGATTTAAGTTTAGGGAAAATAATGTTGTTGAGATTTGAGATTGGTATGTATTCTGGTTCATTTTTGCAGGCTGCTGCAGCAATGTGCGTTGCAGTAGGAAACTTTGCAGATACATACGAGGCATAAGACTTGGCGCACTTTTTAGGCATATTTTCTTGACGATATTTCTGTTTTATATTTACCATTGTCGAACCTTTTTTTTTTGTATGATTTTGTGTACTAAAAATGAATAACTTCTGAAGTTTCTATATATCTTCTGTTAATATTCAAACCATAATGGACAGGCGACTATACAGATTTATTAAACTCCATAATGGACTGTGTGCTTTAGTCATTCATGATCCGGAGATTTTCTCCAACGTGAATGTAACTGAAGAGGATGATTTCGAGGATGATGATGAAGAAGAAAACTTCGAGGATGATTAAGAAGAAAGTTTTGAGGAAAGCTTCGAGGATGATGACATCGGAGTGGAAAGCTCTTCGAGAAATAGAAAAAATTACAATGGTGACTATGAGTTCATGGATGAAGATGAAGAAAGCCTCGAAGAAGAAGACGATGGAAGCAAAGAGAAGGGCACGGAAGTCTCTGTTGATAAGAAGGTAAACATTGGAGAAAATGGATTTAAGTTTAGGGAAAATAATGTTGTTGAGATTTGAGATTGATATGTATTCTGGTTCATTTTTGCAGGCTGCTGCAGCAATGTGCGTTGCAGTAGGAAGCTTTCCAGATCCCAATGAGGCACAAGGCTTGGCGTACTTTTTAGGCATTTTTTCTTGACGATATTTCTGTTTTACATTTACCATGGTCTAACCTTTTTTTTTTAGTATGATTTTGTTTACAAAAAATGAATAACTTCTGAAGTTTCTATATATCTTCATTAAATATTCAAACAATAATGGACAGGCGACTATAAAAATTTATTAAACTCCATAATAATGGACTGTGTGCTTTACTCATTCATGATCCGGAGATTTTCTCCAACGTGAATGTAACTGAAGAGGATGATTTCGAGGATGATGATGAAGAAGAAAACTTCGAGGATGATGATGAAGAAGAAAGCTTTGAGGAAAGCTTCGAGAATGATGACATCGGAGTGGAAAGCTCTTCGAGAAATAGAAAAAAATACAATGGTGACTATGAGTTCATGGATGAAGATGAAGAAAGCCTCGAAGAAGAAGATGATGGAAGCAAAGAGAAGGGCACGGAAGTCTTTGTTGATAAGAAGGTAAACATTGGAGAAAATGGATTTAAGTGTAGGGAAAATAATGTTGTTGAGATTTGAGATTGATATGTATTCTGTTTCATTTTTGCAGGCTGCTGCAGCAATGTGCGTTGCAGTAGGAAGCTTTGCAGATCCCAATGAGGCACAAGGCTTGGCGTACTTTTTAGGCATTTTTTCTTGACGATATTTCTGTTTTACATTTACCATGGTCTAACCTTTTTTTTAGTATGTTTTTGTGTACAAAAAATGAATAACTTCTGAAGTATCTATATATCTTCATTAAATATTCAAACAATAATGGACAGGCGACTATAAAAATTTATTAAACTCCATAATAATGGACTGTGTGCTTTACTCATTCATGATCCGGAGATTTTCTCCAACGTGAATGTAACTGAAGAGGATGATTTCGAGGATGATGATGAAGAAGAAAACTTCGAGGATGATGATGAAGAAGAAAGCTTTGAGGAAAGCTTCGAGAATGATGACATCGGAGTGGAAAGCTCTTCGAGAAATAGAAAAAAATACAATGGTGACTATGAGTTCATGGATGAAGATGAAGAAAGCCTCGAAGAAGAAGATGATGGAAGCAAAGAGAAGGGCACGGAAGTCTTTGTTGATAAGAAGGTAAACATTGGAGAAAATGGATTTAAGTGTAGGGAAAATAATGTTGTTGAGATTTGAGATTGATATGTATTCTGGTTCATTTTTGCAGGCTGCTACAGCAATGTGCGTTGCAGTAGGAAGCTTTGCAGATCCCAATGAGGCACAAGGCTTGGCGTACTTTTTAGGCATTTTTTCTTGACGATATTTCTGTTTTACATTTACCATGGTCTAACCTTTTTTTTAGTATGATTTTGTGTACAAAAAATGAATAACTTCTGAAGTATCTATATATCTTCATTAAATATTCAAACAATAATGGACAGGCGACTATAAAAATTTATTAAACTCCATAATAATGGACTGTGTGCTTTACTCATTCATGATCCGGAGATTTTCTCCAACGTGAATGTAACTGAAGAGGATGATTTCGAGGATGATGATGAAGAAGAAAACTTCGAGGATGATGATGAAGAAGAAAACTTCGAGTATGATGATGAAGAAGAAAGCTTTGAGGAAAGCTTCGAGGATGATGACATCGGAGTGGAAAGCTTTTCGAGAAATAGAAAAAATTACAATGGTGACTATGAGTTCATGGATGAAGATGAAGAAAGCCTCGAAGAAGAAGAGGATGGAAGCAAAGAGAAGGGCACGGAAGTCTTTGTTGATAAGAAGGTAATCATTCGAGAAAATGGATTTAAGTTTAGGGAAAATAATGTTGTTGAGATTTGAGATTTATATGTATTCTGGTTCATTTTTGCAGGCTGCTGCAGCAATGTGCGTTGCAGTAGGAAGCTTTGCAGATCCCAATGAGGCACAAGGCTTGGCGTACTTTTTAGGCATTTTTTCTTGACGATATTTCTGTTTTACATTTACCATTGTCTAACTTTTTTTTTTTTTAGTATGATTTTGTGTACAAAAAATGAATAACTTCTGAAGTTTCTATATATCTTCATTAAATATTCAAACAATAATGGACAGGCGACTATAAAAATTTATTAAACTCCATAATAATGGACTGTGTGCTTTACTCATTCATGATCCGGAGATTTTCTCCAACGTGAATGTAACTGAAGAGGATGATTTCAAGGATGATGATGAAGAAGAAAATTTCGAGGATGACGATGAAGAAGAAAGCTTTGAGGAAAGCTTCGAGGATGATGACATCGGAGTGGAAAGCTCTTCGAGAAATAGAAAAAAATACAATGGTGACTATGAGTTCATGGATGAAGATGAAGAAAGCCTCGAAGAAGAAGAAGATGGAAGCAAAGAGAAGGGCACGGAAGTCTCTGTTGATAAGAAGGTAAACATTGGAGAAAATGGATTTAAGTTTAGGGAAAATAATGTTGTTGAGATTTGAGATTGGTATGTATTCTGGTTCATTTTTGCAGGCTGCTGCAGCAATGTGCGTTGCAGTAGGAAACTTTGCAGATACATACGAGGCATAAGACTTGGCGCACTTTTTAGGCATATTTTCTTGACGATATTTCTGTTTTATATTTACCATTGTCGAACCTTTTTTTTTTGTATGATTTTGTGTACTAAAAATGAATAACTTCTGAAGTTTCTATATATCTTCTGTTAATATTCAAACCATAATGGACAGGCGACTATACAGATTTATTAAACTCCATAATGGACTGTGTGCTTTAGTCATTCATGATCCGGAGATTTTCTCCAACGTGAATGTAACTGAAGAGGATGATTTCGAGGATGATGATGAAGAAGAAAACTTCGAGGATGATTAAGAAGAAAGTTTTGAGGAAAGCTTCGAGGATGATGACATCGGAGTGGAAAGCTCTTCGAGAAATAGAAAAAATTACAATGGTGACTATGAGTTCATGGATGAAGATGAAGAAAGCCTCGAAGAAGAAGACGATGGAAGCAAAGAGAAGGGCACGGAAGTCTCTGTTGATAAGAAGGTAAACATTGGAGAAAATGGATTTAAGTTTAGGGAAAATAATGTTGTTGAGATTTGAGATTGATATGTATTCTGGTTCATTTTTGCAGGCTGCTGCAGCAATGTGCGTTGCAGTAGGAAGCTTTCCAGATCCCAATGAGGCACAAGGCTTGGCGTACTTTTTAGGCATTTTTTCTTGACGATATTTCTGTTTTACATTTACCATGGTCTAACCTTTTTTTTTTAGTATGATTTTGTTTACAAAAAATGAATAACTTCTGAAGTTTCTATATATCTTCATTAAATATTCAAACAATAATGGACAGGCGACTATAAAAATTTATTAAACTCCATAATAATGGACTGTGTGCTTTACTCATTCATGATCCGGAGATTTTCTCCAACGTGAATGTAACTGAAGAGGATGATTTCGAGGATGATGATGAAGAAGAAAACTTCGAGGATGATGATGAAGAAGAAAGCTTTGAGGAAAGCTTCGAGAATGATGACATCGGAGTGGAAAGCTCTTCGAGAAATAGAAAAAAATACAATGGTGACTATGAGTTCATGGATGAAGATGAAGAAAGCCTCGAAGAAGAAGATGATGGAAGCAAAGAGAAGGGCACGGAAGTCTTTGTTGATAAGAAGGTAAACATTGGAGAAAATGGATTTAAGTGTAGGGAAAATAATGTTGTTGAGATTTGAGATTGATATGTATTCTGTTTCATTTTTGCAGGCTGCTGCAGCAATGTGCGTTGCAGTAGGAAGCTTTGCAGATCCCAATGAGGCACAAGGCTTGGCGTACTTTTTAGGCATTTTTTCTTGACGATATTTCTGTTTTACATTTACCATGGTCTAACCTTTTTTTTAGTATGTTTTTGTGTACAAAAAATGAATAACTTCTGAAGTATCTATATATCTTCATTAAATATTCAAACAATAATGGACAGGCGACTATAAAAATTTATTAAACTCCATAATAATGGACTGTGTGCTTTACTCATTCATGATCCGGAGATTTTCTCCAACGTGAATGTAACTGAAGAGGATGATTTCGAGGATGATGATGAAGAAGAAAACTTCGAGGATGATGATGAAGAAGAAAACTTCGAGGATGATGATGAAGAAGAAAGCTTTGAGGAAACCTTCGAGGATGATGACATCGGAGTGGAAAGCTCTTCGAGAAATAGAAAAAATTACAATGGTGACTATGAGTTCATGGATGAAGATGAAGAAAGCCTCGAAGAAGAAGAGGATGGAAGCAAAGAGAAGGGCACGGAAGTCTTTGTTGATAAGAAGGTAATCATTCGAGAAAATGGATTTAAGTTTAGGGAAAATAATGTTGTTGAGATTTGAGATTGATATGTATTCTGGTTCATTTTTGCAGGCTGCTGCAGCAATGTGCGTTGCAGTAGGAAGCTTTGCAGATCCCAATGAGGCACAAGGCTTGGCGTACTTTTTAGGCATTTTTTTCTTGACGATATTTCTGTTTTACATTTACCATTGTCTAACCTTTTTTTTTTTTAGTATGATTTTGTGTACAAAAAATGAATAACTTCTGAAGTTTCTATATATCTTCATTAAATATTCAAACAATAATGGACAGGCGACTATAAAAATTTATTAAACTCCATAATAATGGACTGTGTGCTTTACTCATTCATGATCCGGAGATTTTCTCCAACGTGAATGTAACTGAAGAGGATGATTTCGAGGATGATGATGAAGAAGAAAACTTCGAGGATGATGATGAAGAAGAAAACTTCGAGGATGATGATGAAGAAGAAAGCTTTGAGGAAACCTTCGAGGATGATGACATCGGAGTGGAAAGCTCTTCGAGAAATAGAAAAAATTACAATGGTGACTATGAGTTCATGGATGAAGATGAAGAAAGCCTCGAAGAAGAAGAGGATGGAAGCAAAGAGAAGGGCACGGAAGTCTTTGTTGATAAGAAGGTAATCATTCGAGAAAATGGATTTAAGTTTAGGGAAAATAATGTTGTTGAGATTTGAGATTGATATGTATTCTGGTTCATTTTTGCAGGCTGCTGCAGCAATGTGCGTTGCAGTAGGAAGCTTTGCAGATCCCAATGAGGCACAAGGCTTGGCGTACTTTTTAGGCATTTTTTTCTTGACCATATTTCTGTTTTACATTTACCATTGTCTAACCTTTTTTTCTTTTAGTATGATTTTGTGTACAAAAAATGAATAACTTCTGAAGTTTCTATATATCTTCATTAAATATTCAAACAATAATGGACAGGCGACTATAAAAATTTATTAAACTCCATAATAATGGACTGTGTGCTTTACTCATTCATGATCCGGAGATTTTCTCCAACGTGAATGTAACTGAAGAGGATGATTTCGAGGATGATGATGAAGAAGAAAACTTCGAGGATGACGATGAAGAAGAAAGCTTTGAGGAAAGCTTCGAGGATGATGACATCGGAGTGGAAAGCTCTTCGAGAAATAGAAAAAAATACAATGGTGACTATGAGTTCATGGATGAAGATGAAGAAAGCCTCGAAGAAGAAGATGATGGAAGCAAAGAGAAGGGCACGGAAGTCTTTGTTGATAAGAAGGTAAACATTGGAGAAAATGGATTTAAGTTTAGGGAAAATAATGTTGTTGAGATTTGAGATTGATATGTATTCTGGTTCATTTTTGCAGGCTGCTGCAGCAATGTGCGTTGCAGTAGGAAGCTTTGCAGATCCCAATGAGGCACAAGGCTTGGCGTACTTTTTAGGCATTTTTTCTTGACGATATTTCTGTTTTACATTTACCATTGTCTAACCTTTTTTTTTTTTTTTTTTAGTATGATTTTGTGTACAAAAAATGAATAACTTCTGAAGTTTCTATATATCTTCATTAAATATTCAAACAATAATGGACAGGCGACTATAAAAATTTATTAAACTCCATAATAATGGACTGTGTGCTTTACTCATTCATGATCCGGAGATTTTCTCCAACGTGAATGTAACTGAAGAGGATGATTTCGAGGATGATGATGAAGAAGAAAACTTCGAGGATGATGATGAAGAAGAAAACTTCGAGTATGATGATGAAGAAGAAAGCTTTGAGGAAAGCTTCGAGGATGATGACATCGGAGTGGAAAGCTTTTCGAGAAATAGAAAAAATTACAATGGTGACTATGAGTTCATGGATGAAGATGAAGAAAGCCTCGAAGAAGAAGAGGATGGAAGCAAAGAGAAGGGCACGGAAGTCTTTTTTGATAAGAAGGTAATCATTCGAGAAAATGGATTTAAGTTTAGGGAAAATAATGTTGTTGAGATTTGAGATTTATATGTATTCTGGTTCATTTTTGCAGGCTGCTGCAGCAATGTGCGTTGCAGTAGGAAGCTTTGCAGATCCCAATGAGGCACAAGGCTTGGCGTACTTTTTAGGCATTTTTTCTTGACGATATTTCTGTTTTACGTTTACCATTGTCTAACTTTTTTTTTTTTTAGTATGATTTTGTGTACAAAAAATGAATAACTTCTGAAGTTTCTATATATCTTCATTAAATATTCAAACAATAATGGACAGGCGACTATAAAAATTTATTAAACTCCATAATAATGGACTGTGTGCTTTCCTCATTCATGATCCGGAGATTTTCTCCAACGTGAATGTAACTGAAGAGGATGATTTCGAGGATGATGATGAAGAAGAAAACTTCGAGGATGATGATGAAGAAGAAAACTTCGAGTATGATGATGAAGAAGAAAGCTTTGAGGAAAGCTTCGAGGATGATGACATCGGAGTGGAAAGCTTTTCGAGAAATAGAAAAAATTACAATGGTGACTATGAGTTCATGGATGAAGATGAAGAAAGCCTCGAAGAAGAAGAGGATGGAAGCAAAGAGAAGGGCACGGAAGTCTTTGTTGATAAGAAGGTAATCATTCGAGAAAATGGATTTAAGTTTAGGGAAAATAATGTTGTTGAGATTTGAGATTTATATGTATTCTGGTTCATTTTTGCAGGCTGCTGCAGCAATGTGCGTTGCAGTAGGAAGCTTTGCAGATCCCAATGAGGCACAAGGCTTGGCGTACTTTTTAGGCATTTTTTCTTGACGATATTTCTGTTTTACATTTACCATTGTCTAACTTTTTTTTTTTTTAGTATGATTTTGTGTACAAAAAATGAATAACTTCTGAAGTTTCTATATATCTTCATTAAATATTCAAACAATAATGGACAGGCGACTATAAAAATTTATTAAACTCCATAATAATGGACTGTGTGCTTTACTCATTCATGATCCGGAGATTTTCTCCAACGTGAATGTAACTGAATAGGATGATTTCGAGGATGATGATGAAGAAGAAAACTTCGAGGATGATGATGAAGAAGAAAGCTTTGAGGAAACCTTCGAGGATGATGACATCGGAGTGGAAAGCTCTTCGAGAAATAGAAAAAATTACAATGGTGACTATGAGTTCATGGATGAAGATGAAGAAAGCCTCGAAGAAGAAGAGGATGGAAGCAAAGAGAAGGGCACGGAAGTCTTTGTTGATAAGAAGGTAATCATTCGAGAAAATGGATTTAAGTTTAGGGAAAATAATGTTGTTGAGATTTGAGATTGATATGTATTCTGGTTCATTTTTGCAGGCTGCTGCAGCAATGTGCGTTGCAGTAGGAAGCTTTGCAGATCCCAATGAGGCACAAGGCTTGGCGTACTTTTTAGGCATTTTTTTCTTGACGATATTTCTGTTTTACATTTACCATTGTCTAACCTTTTTTTTTTTTAGTATGATTTTGTGTACAAAAAATGAATAACTTCTGAAGTTTCTATATATCTTCATTAAATATTCAAACAATAATGGACAGGCGACTATAAAAATTTATTAAACTCCATAATAATGGACTGTGTGCTTTACTCATTCATGATCCGGAGATTTTCTCCAACGTGAATGTAACTGAAGAGGATGATTTCGAGGATGATGATGAAGAAGAAAACTTCGAGGATGATGATGAAGAAGAAAACTTCGAGGATGATGATGAAGAAGAAAGCTTTGAGGAAACCTTCGAGGATGATGACATCGGAGTGGAAAGCTCTTCGAGAAATAGAAAAAATTACAATGGTGACTATGAGTTCATGGATGAAGATGAAGAAAGCCTCGAAGAAGAAGAGGATGGAAGCAAAGAGAAGGGCACGGAAGTCTTTGTTGATAAGAAGGTAATCATTCGAGAAAATGGATTTAAGTTTAGGGAAAATAATGTTGTTGAGATTTGAGATTGATATGTATTCTGGTTCATTTTTGCAGGCTGCTGCAGCAATGTGCGTTGCAGTAGGAAGCTTTGCAGATCCCAATGAGGCACAAGGCTTGGCGTACTTTTTAGGCATTTTTTCTTGACGATATTTCTGTTTTACATTTACCATTGTCTAACCTTTTTTTTTTTTTTTTTTAGTATGATTTTGTGTACAAAAAATGAATAACTTCTGAAGTTTCTATATATCTTCATTAAATATTCAAACAATAATGGACAGGCGACTATAAAAATTTATTAAACTCCATAATAATGGACTGTGTGCTTTACTCATTCATGATCCGGAGATTTTCTCCAACGTGAATGTAACTGAAGAGGATGATTTCGAGGATGATGATGAAGAAGAAAACTTCGAGGATGATGATGAAGAAGAAAACTTCGAGTATGATGATGAAGAAGAAAGCTTTGAGGAAAGCTTCGAGGATGATGACATCGGAGTGGAAAGCTTTTCGAGAAATAGAAAAAATTACAATGGTGACTATGAGTTCATGGATGAAGATGAAGAAAGCCTCGAAGAAGAAGAGGATGGAAGCAAAGAGAAGGGCACGGAAGTCTTTTTTGATAAGAAGGTAATCATTCGAGAAAATGGATTTAAGTTTAGGGAAAATAATGTTGTTGAGATTTGAGATTTATATGTATTCTGGTTCATTTTTGCAGGCTGCTGCAGCAATGTGCGTTGCAGTAGGAAGCTTTGCAGATCCCAATGAGGCACAAGGCTTGGCGTACTTTTTAGGCATTTTTTCTTGACGATATTTCTGTTTTACGTTTACCATTGTCTAACTTTTTTTTTTTTTAGTATGATTTTGTGTACAAAAAATGAATAACTTCTGAAGTTTCTATATATCTTCATTAAATATTCAAACAATAATGGACAGGCGACTATAAAAATTTATTAAACTCCATAATAATGGACTGTGTGCTTTCCTCATTCATGATCCGGAGATTTTCTCCAACGTGAATGTAACTGAAGAGGATGATTTCGAGGATGATGATGAAGAAGAAAACTTCGAGGATGATGATGAAGAAGAAAACTTCGAGTATGATGATGAAGAAGAAAGCTTTGAGGAAACCTTCGAGGATGATGACATCGGAGTGGAAAGCTTTTCGAGAAATAGAAAAAATTACAATGGTGACTATGAGTTCATGGATGAAGATGAAGAAAGCCTCGAAGAAGAAGAGGATGGAAGCAAAGAGAAGGGCACGGAAGTCTTTGTTGATAAGAAGGTAATCATTCGAGAAAATGGATTTAAGTTTAGGGAAAATAATGTTGTTGAGATTTGAGATTTATATGTATTCTGGTTCATTTTTGCAGGCTGCTGCAGCAATGTGCGTTGCAGTAGGAAGCTTTGCAGATCCCAATGAGGCACAAGGCTTGGCGTACTTTTTAGGCATTTTTTCTTGACGATATTTCTGTTTTACATTTACCATTGTCTAACTTTTTTTTTTTTTAGTATGATTTTGTGTACAAAAAATGAATAACTTCTGAAGTTTCTATATATCTTCATTAAATATTCAAACAATAATGGACAGGCGACTATAAAAATTTATTAAACTCCATAATAATGGACTGTGTGCTTTACTCATTCATGATCCGGAGATTTTCTCCAACGTGAATGTAACTGAATAGGATGATTTCGAGGATGATGATGAAGAAGAAAACTTCGAGGATGATGATGAAGAAGAAAGCTTTGAGGAAACCTTCGAGGATGATGACATCGGAGTGGAAAGCTCTTCGAGAAATAGAAAAAATTACAATGGTGACTATGAGTTCATGGATGAAGATGAAGAAAGCCTCGAAGAAGAAGAGGATGGAAGCAAAGAGAAGGGCACGGAAGTCTTTGTTGATAAGAAGGTAATCATTCGAGAAAATGGATTTAAGTTTAGGGAAAATAATGTTGTTGAGATTTGAGATTGATATGTATTCTGGTTCATTTTTGCAGGCTGCTGCAGCAATGTGCGTTGCAGTAGGAAGCTTTGCAGATCCCAATGAGGCACAAGGCTTGGCGTACTTTTTAGGCATTTTTTTCTTGACGATATTTCTGTTTTACATTTACCATTGTCTAACCTTTTTTTTTTTTAGTATGATTTTGTGTACAAAAAATGAATAACTTCTGAAGTTTCTATATATCTTCATTAAATATTCAAACAATAATGGACAGGCGACTATAAAAATTTATTAAACTCCATAATAATGGACTGTGTGCTTTACTCATTCATGATCCGGAGATTTTCTCCAACGTGAATGTAACTGAAGAGGATGATTTCGAGGATGATGATGAAGAAGAAAACTTCGAGGATGATGATGAAGAAGAAAACTTCGAGGATGATGATGAAGAAGAAAGCTTTGAGGAAACCTTCGAGGATGATGACATCGGAGTGGAAAGCTCTTCGAGAAATAGAAAAAATTACAATGGTGACTATGAGTTCATGGATGAAGATGAAGAAAGCCTCGAAGAAGAAGAGGATGGAAGCAAAGAGAAGGGCACGGAAGTCTTTGTTGATAAGAAGGTAATCATTCGAGAAAATGGATTTAAGTTTAGGGAAAATAATGTTGTTGAGATTTGAGATTGATATGTATTCTGGTTCATTTTTGCAGGCTGCTGCAGCAATGTGCGTTGCAGTAGGAAGCTTTGCAGATCCCAATGAGGCACAAGGCTTGGCGTACTTTTTAGGCATTTTTTTCTTGACCATATTTCTGTTTTACATTTACCATTGTCTAACCTTTTTTTTTTTAGTATGATTTTGTGTACAAAAAATGAATAACTTCTGAAGTTTCTATATATCTTCATTAAATACTCAAACAATAATGGACAGGCGACTATAAAAATTTATTAAACTCCATAATAATGGACTGTGTGCTTTACTCATTCATGATCCGGAGATTTTCTCCAACGTGAATGTAACTGAAGAGGATGATTTCGAGGATGATGATGAAGAAGAAAACTTCGAGGATGATGATGAAGAAGAAAACTTCGAGTATGATGATGAAGAAGAAAGCTTTGAGGAAAGCTTCGAGGATGATGACATCGGAGTGGAAAGCTTTTCGAGAAATAGAAAAAATTACAATGGTGACTATGAGTTCATGGATGAAGATGAAGAAAGCCTCGAAGAAGAAGAGGATGGAAGCAAAGAGAAGGGCACGGAAGTCTTTGTTGATAAGAAGGTAATCATTCGAGAAAATGGATTTAAGTTTAGGGAAAATAATGTTGTTGAGATTTGAGATTTATATGTATTCTGGTTCATTTTTGCAGGCTGCTGCAGCAATGTGCGTTGCAGTAGGAAGCTTTGCAGATCCCAATGAGGCACAAGGCTTGGCGTACTTTTTAGGCATTTTTTCTTGACGATATTTCTGTTTTACATTTACCATTGTCTAACTTTTTTTTTTTTTAGTATGATTTTGTGTACAAAAAATGAATAACTTCTGAAGTTTCTATATATCTTCATTAAATATTCAAACAATAATGGACAGGCGACTATAAAAATTTATTAAACTCCATAATAATGGACTGTGTGCTTTACTCATTCATGATCCGGAGATTTTCTCCAACGTGAATGTAACTGAAGAGGATGATTTCGAGGATGATGATGAAGAAGAAAACTTCGAGGATGATGATGAAGAAGAAAGCTTTGAGGAAACCTTCGAGGATGATGACATCGGAGTGGAAAGCTCTTCGAGAAATAGAAAAAATTACAATGGTGACTATGAGTTCATGGATGAAGATGAAGAAAGCCTCGAAGAAGAAGAGGATGGAAGCAAAGAGAAGGGCACGGAAGTCTTTGTTGATAAGAAGGTAATCATTCGAGAAAATGGATTTAAGTTTAGGGAAAATAATGTTGTTGAGATTTGAGATTGATATGTATTCTGGTTCATTTTTGCAGGCTGCTGCAGCAATGTGCGTTGCAGTAGGAAGCTTTGCAGATCCCAATGAGGCACAAGGCTTGGCGTACTTTTTAGGCATTTTTTTCTTGACGATATTTCTGTTTTACATTTACCATTGTCTAACCTTTTTTTTTTTTAGTATGATTTTGTGTACAAAAAATGAATAACTTCTGAAGTTTCTATATATCTTCATTAAATATTCAAACAATAATGGACAGGCGACTATAAAAATTTATTAAACTCCATAATAATGGACTGTGTGCTTTACTCATTCATGATCCGGAGATTTTCTCCAACGTGAATGTAACTGAACAGGATGATTTCGAGGATGATGATGAAGAAGAAAACTTCGAGGATGATGATGAAGAAGAAAGCTTTGAGGAAACCTTCGAGGATGATGACATCGGAGTGGAAAGCTCTTCGAGAAATAGAAAAAATTACAATGGTGACTATGAGTTCATGGATGAAGATGAAGAAAGCCTCGAAGAAGAAGAGGATGGAAGCAAAGAGAAGGGCACGGAAGTCTTTGTTGATAAGAAGGTAATCATTCGAGAAAATGGATTTAAGTTTAGGGAAAATAATGTTGTTGAGATTTGAGATTGATATGTATTCTGGTTCATTTTTGCAGGCTGCTGCAGCAATGTGCGTTGCAGTAGGAAGCTTTGCAGATCCCAATGAGGCACAAGGCTTGGCGTACTTTTTAGGCATTTTTTTCTTGACGATATTTCTGTTTTACATTTACCATTGTCTAACCTTTTTTTTTTTTTTTTAGTATGATTTTGTGTACAAAAAATGAATAACTTCTGAAGTTTCTATATATCTTCATTAAATATTCAAACAATAATGGACAGGCGACTATAAAAATTTATTAAACTCCATAATAATGGACTGTGTGCTTTACTCATTCATGATCCGGAGATTTTCTCCAACGTGAATGTAACTGAAGAGGATGATTTCGAGGATGATGATGAAGAAGAAAACTTCGAGGATGATGATGAAGAAGAAAACTTCGAGGATGATGATGAAGAAGAAAGCTTTGAGGAAACCTTCGAGGATGATGACATCGGAGTGGAAAGCTCTTCGAGAAATAGAAAAAATTACAATGGTGACTATGAGTTCATGGATGAAGATGAAGAAAGCCTCGAAGAAGAAGAGGATGGAAGCAAAGAGAAGGGCACGGAAGTCTTTGTTGATAAGAAGGTAATCATTCGAGAAAATGGATTTAAGTTTAGGGAAAATAATGTTGTTGAGATTTGAGATTGATATGTATTCTGGTTCATTTTTGCAGGCTGCTGCAGCAATGTGCGTTGCAGTAGGAAGCTTTGCAGATCCCAATGAGGCACAAGGCTTGGCGTACTTTTTAGGCATTTTTTTCTTGACCATATTTCTGTTTTACATTTACCATTGTCTAACCTTTTTTTTTTTTAGTATGATTTTGTGTACAAAAAATGAATAACTTCTGAAGTTTCTATATATCTTCATTAAATATTCAAACAATAATGGACAGGCGACTATAAAAATTTATTAAACTCCATAATAATGGACTGTGTGCTTTACTCATTCATGATCCGGAGATTTTCTCCAACGTGAATGTAACTGAAGAGGATGATTTCGAGGATGATGATGAAGAAGAAAACTTCGAGGATGATGATGAAGAAGAAAACTTCGAGTATGATGATGAAGAAGAAAGCTTTGAGGAAAGCTTCGAGGATGATGACATCGGAGTGGAAAGCTTTTCGAGAAATAGAAAAAATTACAATGGTGACTATGAGTTCATGGATGAAGATGAAGAAAGCCTCGAAGAAGAAGAGGATGGAAGCAAAGAGAAGGGCACGGAAGTCTTTGTTGATAAGAAGGTAATCATTCGAGAAAATGGATTTAAGTTTAGGGAAAATAATGTTGTTGAGATTTGAGATTTATATGTATTCTGGTTCATTTTTGCAGGCTGCTGCAGCAATGTGCGTTGCAGTAGGAAGCTTTGCAGATCCCAATGAGGCACAAGGCTTGGCGTACTTTTTAGGCATTTTTTCTTGACGATATTTCTGTTTTACATTTACCATTGTCTAACTTTTTTTTTTTTTAGTATGATTTTGTGTACAAAAAATGAATAACTTCTGAAGTTTCTATATATCTTCATTAAATATTCAAACAATAGTGGACAGGCGACTATAAAAATTTATTAAACTCCATAATAATGGACTGTGTGCTTTACTCATTCATGATCCGGAGATTTTCTCCAACGTGAATGTAACTGAAGAGGATGATTTCGAGGATGATGATGAAGAAGAAAATTTCGAGGATGACGATGAAGAAGAAAGCTTTGAGGAAAGCTTCGAGGATGATGACATCGGAGTGGAAAGCTCTTCGAGAAATAGAAAAAAATACAATGGTGACTATGAGTTCATGGATGAAGATGAAGAAAGCCTCGAAGAAGAAGAAGATGGAAGCAAAGAGAAGGGCACGGAAGTCTCTGTTGATAAGAAGGTAAACATTGGAGAAAATGGATTTAAGTTTAGGGAAAATAATGTTGTTGAGATTTGAGATTGGTATGTATTCTGGTTCATTTTTGCAGGCTGCTGCAGCAATGTGCGTTGCAGTAGGAAACTTTGCAGATACATACGAGGCATAAGACTTGGCGCACTTTTTAGGCATATTTTCTTGACGATATTTCTGTTTTATATTTACCATTGTCGAACCTTTTTTTTTTGTATGGTTTTGTGTACTAAAAATGAATAACTTCTGAAGTTTCTATATATCTTCTATTAATATTCAAACCATAATGGACAGGCGACTATACAGATTTATTAAACTCCATAATGGACTGTGTGCTTTAGTCATTCATGATCCGGAGATTTTCTCCAACGTGAATGTAACTGAAGAGGATGATTTCGAGGATGATGATGAAGAAGAAAACTTCGAGGATGATTAAGAAGAAAGTTTTGAGGAAAGCTTCGAGGATGATGACATCGGAGTGGAAAGCTCTTCGAGAAATAGAAAAAATTACAATGGTGACTATGAGTTCATGGATGAAGATGAAGAAAGCCTCGAAGAAGAAGACGATGGAAGCAAAGAGAAGGGCACGGAAGTCTCTGTTGATAAGAAGCTAAACATTGGAGAAAATGGATTTAAGTTTAGGGAAAATAATGTTGTTGAGATTTGAGATTGATATGTATTCTGGTTCATTTTTGCAGGCTGCTGCAGCAATGTGCGTTGCAGTAGGAAGCTTTGCAGATCCCAATGAGGCACAAGGCTTGGCGTACTTTTTAGGCATTTTTTCTTGACGATATTTCTGTTTTACATTTACCATGGTCTAACCTTTTTTTTTTAGTATGATTTTGTTTACAAAAAAATGAATAACTTCTGAAGTTTCTATATATCTTCATTAAATATTCAAACAATAATGGACAGGCGACTATAAAAATTTATTAAACTCCATAATAATGGACTGTGTGCTTTACTCATTCATGATCCGGAGATTTTCTCCAACGTGAATGTAACTGAAGAGGATGATTTCGAGGATGATGATGAAGAAGAAAACTTCGAGGATGATGATGAAGAAGAAAGCTTTGAGGAAAGCTTCGAGAATGATGACATCGGAGTGGAAAGCTCTTCGAGAAATAGAAAAAAATACAATGGTGACTATGAGTTCATGGATGAAGATGAAGAAAGCCTCGAAGAAGAAGATGATGGAAGCAAAGAGAAGGGCACGGAAGTCTTTGTTGATAAGAAGGTAAACATTGGAGAAAATGGATTTAAGTGTAGGGAAAATAATGTTGTTGAGATTTGAGATTGATATGTATTCTGTTTCATTTTTGAAGGTGCTGCAGCAATGTGCGTTGCAGTAGGAAGCTTTGCAGATCCCAATGAGGCACAAGGCTTGGCGTACTTTTTAGGCATTTTTTCTTGACGATATTTCTGTTTTACATTTACCATGGTCTAACCTTTTTTTTAGTATGTTTTTGTGTACAAAAAATGAATAACTTCTGAAGTATCTATATATCTTCATTAAATATTCAAACAATAATGGACAGGCGACTATAAAAATTTATTAAACTCCATAATAATGGACTGTGTGCTTTACTCATTCATGATCCGGAGATTTTCTCCAACGTGAATGTAACTGAAGAGGATGATTTCGAGGATGATGATGAAGAAGAAAACTTCGAGGATGATGATGAAGAAGAAAACTTCGAGGATGATGATGAAGAAGAAAGCTTTGAGGAAACCTTCGAGGATGATGACATCGGAGTGGAAAGCTCTTCGAGAAATAGAAAAAATTACAATGGTGACTATGAGTTCATGGATGAAGATGAAGAAAGCCTCGAAGAAGAAGACGATGGAAGCAAAGAGAAGGGCACGGAAGTCTCTGTTGATAAGAAGGTAAACATTGGAGAAAATGGATTTAAGTTTAGGGAAAATAATGTTGTTGAGATTTGAGATTGATATGTATTCTGGTTCATTTTTGCAGGCTGCTGCAGCAATGTGCGTTGCAGTAGGAAGCTTTCCAGATCCCAATGAGGCACAAGGCTTGGCGTACTTTTTAGGCATTTTTTCTTGACGATATTTCTGTTTTACATTTACCATGGTCTAACCTTTTTTTTTTAGTATGATTTTGTTTACAAAAAATGAATAACTTCTGAAGTTTCTATATATCTTCATTAAATATTCAAACAATAATGGACAGGCGACTATAAAAATTTATTAAACTCCATAATAATGGACTGTGTGCTTTACTCATTCATGATCCGGAGATTTTCTCCAACGTGAATGTAACTGAAGAGGATGATTTCGAGGATGATGATGAAGAAGAAAACTTCGAGGATGATGATGAAGAAGAAAGCTTTGAGGAAAGCTTCGAGAATGATGACATCGGAGTGGAAAGCTCTTCGAGAAATAGAAAAAAATACAATGGTGACTATGAGTTCATGGATGAAGATGAAGAAAGCCTCGAAGAAGAAGATGATGGAAGCAAAGAGAAGGGCACGGAAGTCTTTGTTGATAAGAAGGTAAACATTGGAGAAAATGGATTTAAGTGTAGGGAAAATAATGTTGTTGAGATTTGAGATTGATATGTATTCTGTTTCATTTTTGCAGGCTGCTGCAGCAATGTGCGTTGCAGTAGGAAGCTTTGCAGATCCCAATGAGGCACAAGGCTTGGCGTACTTTTTAGGCATTTTTTCTTGACGATATTTCTGTTTTACATTTACCATGGTCTAACCTTTTTTTTAGTATGTTTTTGTGTACAAAAAATGAATAACTTCTGAAGTATCTATATATCTTCATTAAATATTCAAACAATAATGGACAGGCGACTATAAAAATTTATTAAACTCCATAATAATGGACTGTGTGCTTTACTCATTCATGATCCGGAGATTTTCTCCAACGTGAATGTAACTGAAGAGGATGATTTCGAGGATGATGATGAAGAAGAAAACTTCGAGGATGATGATGAAGAAGAAAACTTCGAGGATGATGATGAAGAAGAAAGCTTTGAGGAAACCTTCGAGGATGATGACATCGGAGTGGAAAGCTCTTCGAGAAATAGAAAAAATTACAATGGTGACTATGAGTTCATGGATGAAGATGAAGAAAGCCTCGAAGAAGAAGAAGATGGAAGCAAAGAGAAGGGCACGGAAGTCTCTGTTGATAAGAAGGTAAACATTGGAGAAAATGGATTTAAGTTTAGGGAAAATAATGTTGTTGAGATTTGAGATTGGTATGTATTCTGGTTCATTTTTGCAGGCTGCTGCAGCAATGTGCGTTGCAGTAGGAAACTTTGCAGATACATACGAGGCATAAGACTTGGCGCACTTTTTAGGCATATTTTCTTGACGATATTTCTGTTTTATATTTACCATTGTCGAACCTTTTTTTTTTGTATGATTTTGTGTACTAAAAATGAATAACTTCTGAAGTTTCTATATATCTTCTGTTAATATTCAAACCATAATGGACAGGCGACTATACAGATTTATTAAACTCCATAATGGACTGTGTGCTTTAGTCATTCATGATCCGGAGATTTTCTCCAACGTGAATGTAACTGAAGAGGATGATTTCGAGGATGATGATGAAGAAGAAAACTTCGAGGATGATTAAGAAGAAAGTTTTGAGGAAAGCTTCGAGGATGATGACATCGGAGTGGAAAGCTCTTCGAGAAATAGAAAAAATTACAATGGTGACTATGAGTTCATGGATGAAGATGAAGAAAGCCTCGAAGAAGAAGACGATGGAAGCAAAGAGAAGGGCACGGAAGTCTCTGTTGATAAGAAGGTAAACATTGGAGAAAATGGATTTAAGTTTAGGGAAAATAATGTTGTTGAGATTTGAGATTGATATGTATTCTGGTTCATTTTTGCAGGCTGCTGCAGCAATGTGCGTTGCAGTAGGAAGCTTTCCAGATCCCAATGAGGCACAAGGCTTGGCGTACTTTTTAGGCATTTTTTCTTGACGATATTTCTGTTTTACATTTACCATGGTCTAACCTTTTTTTTTTAGTATGATTTTGTTTACAAAAAATGAATAACTTCTGAAGTTTCTATATATCTTCATTAAATATTCAAACAATAATGGACAGGCGACTATAAAAATTTATTAAACTCCATAATAATGGACTGTGTGCTTTACTCATTCATGATCCGGAGATTTTCTCCAACGTGAATGTAACTGAAGAGGATGATTTCGAGGATGATGATGAAGAAGAAAACTTCGAGGATGATGATGAAGAAGAAAGCTTTGAGGAAAGCTTCGAGAATGATGACATCGGAGTGGAAAGCTCTTCGAGAAATAGAAAAAAATACAATGGTGACTATGAGTTCATGGATGAAGATGAAGAAAGCCTCGAAGAAGAAGATGATGGAAGCAAAGAGAAGGGCACGGAAGTCTTTGTTGATAAGAAGGTAAACATTGGAGAAAATGGATTTAAGTGTAGGGAAAATAATGTTGTTGAGATTTGAGATTGATATGTATTCTGTTTCATTTTTGCAGGCTGCTGCAGTAATGTGCGTTGCAGTAGGAAGCTTTGCAGATCCCAATGAGGCACAAGGCTTGGCGTACTTTTTAGGCATTTTTTCTTGACGATATTTCTGTTTTACATTTACCATGGTCTAACCTTTTTTTTAGTATGTTTTTGTGTACAAAAAATGAATAACTTCTGAAGTATCTATATATCTTCATTAAATATTCAAACAATAATGGACAGGCGACTATAAAAATTTATTAAACTCCATAATAATGGACTGTGTGCTTTACTCATTCATGATCCGGAGATTTTCTCCAACGTGAATGTAACTGAAGAGGATGATTTCGAGGATGATGATGAAGAAGAAAACTTCGAGGATGATGATGAAGAAGAAAACTTCGAGGATGATGATGAAGAAGAAAGCTTTGAGGAAACCTTCGAGGATGATGACATCGGAGTGGAAAGCTCTTCGAGAAATAGAAAAAATTACAATGGTGACTATGAGTTCATGGATGAAGATGAAGAAAGCCTCGAAGAAGAAGAGGATGGAAGCAAAGAGAAGGGCACGGAAGTCTTTGTTGATAAGAAGGTAATCATTCGAGAAAATGGATTTAAGTTTAGGGAAAATAATGTTGTTGAGATTTGAGATTGATATGTATTCTGGTTCATTTTTGCAGGCTGCTGCAGCAATGTGCGTTGCAGTAGGAAGCTTTGCAGATCCCAATGAGGCACAAGGCTTGGCGTACTTTTTAGGCATTTTTTTCTTGACGATATTTCTGTTTTACATTTACCATTGTCTAACCTTTTTTTTTTTTAGTATGATTTTGTGTACAAAAAATGAATAACTTCTGAAGTTTCTATATATCTTCATTAAATATTTAAACAATAATGGACAGGCGACTATAAAAATTTATTAAACTCCATAATAATGGACTGTGTGCTTTACTCATTCATGATCCGGAGATTTTCTCCAACGTGAATGTAACTGAAGAGGATGATTTCGAGGATGATGATGAAGAAGAAAACTTCGAGGATGACGATGAAGAAGAAAGCTTTGAGGAAAGCTTCGAGGATGATGACATCGGAGTGGAAAGCTCTTCGAGAAATAGAATAAAATACAATGGTGACTATGAGTTCATGGATGAAGATGAAGAAAGCCTCGAAGAAGAAGATGGTGGAAGCAAAGAGAAGGGCACGGAAGTCTTTGTTGATAAGAAGGTAAACATTGGAGAAAATGGATTTAAGTTTAGGGAAAATAATGTTGTTGAGATTTGAGATTGATATGTATTCTGGTTCATTTTTGCAGGCTGCTGCAGCAATGTGCGTTGCAGTAGGAAGCTTTGCAGATCCCAATGAGGCACAAGGCTTGGCGTACTTTTTAGGCATTTTTTCTTGACGATATTTCTGTTTTACATTTACCATTGTCTAACCTTTTTTTTTTTTTTTTAGTATGATTTTGTGTACAAAAAATGAATAACTTCTGAAGTTTCTATATATCTTCATTAAATATTTAAACAATAATGGACAGGCGACTATAAAAATTTATTAAACTCCATAATAATGGACTGTGTGCTTTACTCATTCATGATCCGGAGATTTTCTCCAACGTGAATGTAACTGAAGAGGATGATTTCGAGGATGATGATGAAGAAGAAAACTTCGAGGATGACGATGAAGAAGAAAGCTTTGAGGAAAGCTTCGAGGATGATGACATCGGAGTGGAAAGCTCTTCGAGAAATAGAATAAAATACAATGGTGACTATGAGTTCATGGATGAAGATGAAGAAAGCCTCGAAGAAGAAGATGGTGGAAGCAAAGAGAAGGGCACGGAAGTCTTTGTTGATAAGAAGGTAAACATTGGAGAAAATGGATTTAAGTTTAGGGAAAATAATGTTGTTGAGATTTGAGATTGATATGTATTCTGGTTCATTTTTGCAGGCTGCTGCAGCAATGTGCGTTGCAGTAGGAAGCTTTGCAGATCCCAATGAGGCACAAGGCTTGGCGTACTTTTTAGGCATTTTTTCTTGACGATATTTCTGTTTTACATTTACCATTGTCTAACCTTTTTTTTTTTTTTTTAGTATGATTTTGTGTACAAAAAATGAATAACTTCTGAAGTTTCTATATATCTTCATTAAATATTCAAACAATAATGGACAGGCGACTATAAAAATTTATTAAACTCCATAATAATGGACTGTGTGCTTTACTCATTCATGATCCGGAGATTTTCTCCAACGTGAATGTAACTGAAGAGGATGATTTCGAGGATGATGATGAAGAAGAAAACTTCGAGGATGACGATGAAGAAGAAAGCTTTGAGGAAAGCTTCGAGGATGATAACATCGGAGTGGAAAGCTCTTCGAGAAATAGAATAAAATACAATGGTGACTATGAGTTCATGGATGAAGATGAAGAAAGCCTCGAAGAAGAAGATGATGGAAGCAAAGAGAAGGGCACGGAAGTCTTTGTTGATAAGAAGGTAAACATTGGAGAAAATGGATTTAAGTTTAGGGAAAATAATGTTGTTGAGATTTGAGATTGATATGTATAATGGTTCATTTTTGCAGGCTGCTGCAGCAATGTGCGTTGCAGTAGGAAGCTTTGCAGATCCCAATGAGGCACAAGGCTTGGCGTACTTTTTAGGCATTTTTTCTTGACGATATTTCTGTTTTACATTTACCATTGTCTAACCTTTTTTTTTTTTTTTTTTAGTATGATTTTGTGTACAAAAAATGAATAACTTCTGAAGTTTCTATATATCTTCATTAAATATTCAAACAATAATGGACAGGCGACTATAAAAATTTATTAAACTCCATAATAATGGACTGTGTGCTTTACTCATTCATGATCCGGAGATTTTCTCCAACGTGAATGTAACTGAAGAGGATGATTTCGAGGATGATGATGAAGAAGAAAACTTCGAGGATGACGATGAAGAAGAAAGCTTTGAGGAAAGCTTCGAGGATGATGACATCGGAGTGGAAAGCTCTTCGAGAAATAGAATAAAATACAATGGTGACTATGAGTTCATGGATGAAGATGAAGAAAGCCTCGAAGAAGAAGATGGTGGAAGCAAAGAGAAGGGCACGGAAGTCTTTGTTGATAAGAAGGTAAACATTGGAGAAAATGGATTTAAGTTTAGGGAAAATAATGTTGTTGAGATTTGAGATTGATATGTATTCTGGTTCATTTTTGCTGGCTGCTGCAGCAATGTGCGTTGCAGTAGGAAGCTTTCCAGATCCCAATGAGGCACAAGGCTTGGCGTACTTTTTAGGCATTTTTTCTTGACGATATTTCTGTTTTACATTTACCATTGTCTAACCTTTTTTTTTTTTTTTTAGTATGATTTTGTGTACAAAAAATGAATAACTTCTGAAGTTTCTATATATCTTCATTAAATATTCAAACAATAATGGACAGGCGACTATAAAAATTTATTAAACTCCATAATAATGGACTGTGTGCTTTACTCATTCATGATCCGGAGATTTTCTCCAACGTGAATGTAACTGAAGAGGATGATTTCGAGGATGATGATGAAGAAGAAAACTTCGAGGATGATGATGAAGAAGAAAGCTTTGAGGAAAGCTTCGAGAATGATGACATCGGAGTGGAAAGCTCTTCGAGAAATAGAAAAAAATACAATGGTGACTATGAGTTCATGGATGAAGATGAAGAAAGCCTCGAAGAAGAAGATGATGGAAGCAAAGAGAAGGGCACGGAAGTCTTTGTTGATAAGAAGGTAAACATTGGAGAAAATGGATTTAAGTGTAGGGAAAATAATGTTGTTGAGATTTGAGATTGATATGTATTCTGTTTCATTTTTGCAGGCTGCTGCAGCAATGTGCGTTGCAGTAGGAAGCTTTGCAGATCCCAATGAGGCACAAGGCTTGGCGTACTTTTTAGGCATTTTTTCTTGACGATATTTCTGTTTTACATTTACCATGGTCTAACCTTTTTTTTAGTATGTTTTTGTGTACAAAAAATGAATAACTTCTGAAGTATCTATATATCTTCATTAAATATTCAAACAATAATGGACAGGCGACTATAAAAATTTATTAAACTCCATAATAATGGACTGTGTGCTTTACTCATTCATGATCCGGAGATTTTCTCCAACGTGAATGTAACTGAAGAGGATGATTTCGAGGATGATGATGAAGAAGAAAACTTCGAGGATGATGATGAAGAAGAAAACTTCGAGGATGATGATGAAGAAGAAAGCTTTGAGGAAACCTTCGAGGATGATGACATCGGAGTGGAAAGCTCTTCGAGAAATAGAAAAAATTACAATGGTGACTATGAGTTCATGGATGAAGATGAAGAAAGCCTCGAAGAAGAAGAGGATGGAAGCAAAGAGAAGGGCACGGAAGTCTTTGTTGATAAGAAGGTAATCATTCGAGAAAATGGATTTAAGTTTAGGGAAAATAATGTTGTTGAGATTTGAGATTGATATGTATTCTGGTTCATTTTTGCAGGCTGCTGCAGCAATGTGCGTTGCAGTAGGAAGCTTTGCAGATCCCAATGAGGCACAAGGCTTGGCGTACTTTTTAGGCATTTTTTTCTTGACGATATTTCTGTTTTACATTTACCATTGTCTAACCTTTTTTTTTTTTAGTATGATTTTGTGTACAAAAAATGAATAACTTCTGAAGTTTCTATATATCTTCATTAAATATTTAAACAATAATGGACAGGCGACTATAAAAATTTATTAAACTCCATAATAATGGACTGTGTGCTTTACTCATTCATGATCCGGAGATTTTCTCCAACGTGAATGTAACTGAAGAGGATGATTTCGAGGATGATGATGAAGAAGAAAACTTCGAGGATGACGATGAAGAAGAAAGCTTTGAGGAAAGCTTCGAGGATGATGACATCGGAGTGGAAAGCTCTTCGAGAAATAGAATAAAATACAATGGTGACTATGAGTTCATGGATGAAGATGAAGAAAGCCTCGAAGAAGAAGATGGTGGAAGCAAAGAGAAGGGCACGGAAGTCTTTGTTGATAAGAAGGTAAACATTGGAGAAAATGGATTTAAGTTTAGGGAAAATAATGTTGTTGAGATTTGAGATTGATATGTATTCTGGTTCATTTTTGCAGGCTGCTGCAGCAATGTGCGTTGCAGTAGGAAGCTTTGCAGATCCCAATGAGGCACAAGGCTTGGCGTACTTTTTAGGCATTTTTTCTTGACGATATTTCTGTTTTACATTTACCATTGTCTAACCTTTTTTTTTTTTTTTTAGTATGATTTTGTGTACAAAAAATGAATAACTTCTGAAGTTTCTATATATCTTCATTAAATATTCAAACAATAATGGACAGGCGACTATAAAAATTTATTAAACTCCATAATAATGGACTGTGTGCTTTACTCATTCATGATCCGGAGATTTTCTCCAACGTGAATGTAACTGAAGAGGATGATTTCGAGGATGATGATGAAGAAGAAAACTTCGAGGATGACGATGAAGAAGAAAGCTTTGAGGAAAGCTTCGAGGATGATAACATCGGAGTGGAAAGCTCTTCGAGAAATAGAATAAAATACAATGGTGACTATGAGTTCATGGATGAAGATGAAGAAAGCCTCGAAGAAGAAGATGATGGAAGCAAAGAGAAGGGCACGGAAGTCTTTGTTGATAAGAAGGTAAACATTGGAGAAAATGGATTTAAGTTTAGGGAAAATAATGTTGTTGAGATTTGAGATTGATATGTATTCTGGTTCATTTTTGCAGGCTGCTGCAGCAATGTGCGTTGCAGTAGGAAGCTTTGCAGATCCCAATGAGGCACAAGGCTTGGCGTACTTTTTAGGCATTTTTTCTTGACGATATTTCTGTTTTACATTTACCATTGTCTAACCTTTTTTTTTTTTTTTTTTTAGTATGATTTTGTGTACAAAAAATGAATAACTTCTGAAGTTTCTATATATCTTCATTAAATATTCAAACAATAATGGACAGGCGACTATAAAAATTTATTAAACTCCATAATAATGGACTGTGTGCTTTACTCATTCATGATCCGGAGATTTTCTCCAACGTGAATGTAACTGAAGAGGATGATTTCGAGGATGATGATGAAGAAGAAAACTTCGAGGATGACGATGAAGAAGAAAGCTTTGAGGAAAGCTTCGAGGATGATGACATCGGAGTGGAAAGCTCTTCGAGAAATAGAATAAAATACAATGGTGACTATGAGTTCATGGATGAAGATGAAGAAAGCCTCGAAGAAGAAGATGGTGGAAGCAAAGAGAAGGGCACGGAAGTCTTTGTTGATAAGAAGGTAAACATTGGAGAAAATGGATTTAAGTTTAGGGAAAATAATGTTGTTGAGATTTGAGATTGATATGTATTCTGTTCATTTTTGCTGGCTGCTGCAGCAATGTGCGTTGCAGTAGGAAGCTTTCCAGATCCCAATGAGGCACAAGGCTTGGCGTACTTTTTAGGCATTTTTTCTTGACGATATTTCTGTTTTACATTTACCATGGTCTAACCTTTTTTTTTTAGTATGATTTTGTTTACAAAAAATGAATAACTTCTGAAGTTTCTATATATCTTCATTAAATATTCAAACAATAATGGACATGCGACTATAAAAATTTATTAAACTCCATAATAATGGACTGTGTGCTTTACTCATTCATGATCCGGAGATTTTCTCCAACGTGAATGTAACTGAAGAGGATGATTTCGAGGATGATGATGAAGAAGAAAACTTCGAGGATGACGATGAAGAAGAAAGCTTTGAGGAAAGCTTCGAGGATGATGACATCGGAGTGGAAAGCTCTTCGAGAAATAGAAAAAAATACAATGGTGACTATGAGTTCATGGATGAAGATGAAGAAAGCCTCGAAGAAGAAGAAGATGGAAGCAAAGAGAAGGGCACGGAAGTCTCTGTTGATAAGAAGGTAAACATTGGAGAAAATGGATTTAAGTTTAGGGAAAATAATGTTGTTGAGATTTGAGATTGGTATGTATTCTGGTTCATTTTTGCAGGCTGCTGCAGCAATGTGCGTTGCAGTAGGAAACTTTGCAGATACATACGAGGCATAAGACTTGGCGCACTTTTTAGGCATATTTTCTTGACGATATTTCTGTTTTATATTTACCATTGTCGAACCTTTTTTTTTTGTATGATTTTGTGTACTAAAAATGAATAACTTCTGAAGTTTCTATATATCTTCTGTTAATATTCAAACCATAATGGACAGGCGACTATACAGATTTATTAAACTCCATAATGGACTGTGTGCTTTAGTCATTCATGATCCGGAGATTTTCTCCAACGTGAATGTAACTGAAGAGGATGATTTCGAGGATGATGATGAAGAAGAAAACTTCGAGGATGATTAAGAAGAAAGCTTTGAGGAAAGCTTCGAGGATGATGACATCGGAGTGGAAAGCTCTTCGAGAAATAGAAAAAATTACAATGGTGACTATGAGTTCATGGATGAAGATGAAGAAAGCCTCGAAGAAGAAGACGATGGAAGCAAAGAGAAGGGCACGGAAGTCTCTGTTGATAAGAAGGTAAACATTGGAGAAAATGGATTTAAGTTTAGGGAAAATAATGTTGTTGAGATTTGAGATTGATATGTATTCTGGTTCATTTTTGCAGGCTGCTGCAGCAATGTGCGTTGCAGTAGGAAGCTTTCCAGATCCCAATGAGGCACAAGGCTTGGCGTACTTTTTAGGCATTTTTTCTTGACGATATTTCTGTTTTACATTTACCATGGTCTAACCTTTTTTTTTTAGTATGATTTTGTTTACAATAAATGAATAACTTCTGAAGTTTCTATGTATCTTCATTAAATATTCAAACAATAATGGACAGGCGACTATAAAAATTTATTAAACTCCATAATAATGGACTGTGTGCTTTACTCATTCATGATCCGGAGATTTTCTCCAACGTGAATGTAACTGAAGAGGATGATTTCGAGGATGATGATGAAGAAGAAAACTTCGAGGATGACGATGAAGAAGAAAGCTTTGAGGAAAGCTTCGAGGATGATGACATCGGAGTGGAAAGCTCTTCGAGAAATAGAAAAAAATACAATGGTGACTATGAGTTCATGGTTGAAGATGAAGAAAGCCTCGAAGAAGAAGATGATGGAAGCAAAGAGAAGGGCACGGAAGTCTCTGTTGATAAGAAGGTAAACATTGGAGAAAATGGATTTAAGTTTAGGGAAAATAATGTTGTTGAGATTTGAGATTGGTATGTATTCTGGTTCATTTTTGCAGGCTGCTGCAGCAATGTGCGTTGCAGTAGGAAGCTTTGCAGATACAAACGAGGCATAAGACTTGGCGCACTTTTTAGGCATATTTTCTTGATGATATTTCTATTTTACATTTACCATTGTCGAACCTTTTTTTTTGTATGATTTTGTGTACTAAAAATGAATAACTTCTGAAGTTTCTATATATCTTCTGTTAATATTCAAACCATAATGGACAGGCGACTATACAGATTTATTAAACTCCATAATGGACTGTGTGCTTTACTCATTCATGATCCGGAGATTTTCTCCAACGTGAATGTAACTGAAGAGGATGATTTCGAGGATGATGATGAAGAAGAAAACTTCGAGGATGATGATGAAGAAGAAAGCTTTGAGGAAAGCTTCGAGGATGATGACATCGGAGTGGAAAGCTCTTCGAGAAATAGAAAAAATTACAATGGTGACTATGAGTTCATGGATGAAGATGAAGAAAGCCTCGAAGAAGAAGATGGTGGAAGCAAAGAGAAGGGCACGGAAGTCTTTGTTGATAAGAAGGTAATCATTCGAGAAAATGGATTTAAGTTTAGGGAAAATAATGTTGTTGAGATTTGAGATTGATATGTATTCTGGTTCATTTTTGCAGGCTGCTGCAGCAATGTGCGTTGCAGTAGGAAGCTTTGCAGATACAAACGAGGCATAAGACTTGGCGCACTTTTTAGGCATATTTTCTTGACGATATTTCTATTTTACATTTACCATTGTCGAACCTTTTTTTTTGTATGATTTTGTGTACTAAAAATGAACAACTTCTGAAGTTTCTATATATCTTCTGTTAATATTCAAACCATAATGGACAGGCGACTATACAGATTTATTAAACTCCATAATGGACTGTGTGCTTTACTCATTCATGATCCGGAGATTTTCTCCAACGTGAATGTAACTGAAGAGGATGATTTCGAGGATGATGATGAAGAAGAAAACTTCGAGGATGACGATGAAGAAGAAAGCTTTGAGGAAAGCTTCGAGGATGATGACATCGGAGTGGAAAGCTCTTCGAGAAATAGAATAAAATACAATGGTGACTATTTGTTCATGGATGAAGATGAAGAAAGCCTCGAAGAAGAAGATGATGGAAGCAAAGAGAAGGGCATGGAAGTCTTTGTTGATAAGAAGGTAAACATTGGAGAAAATGGATTTAAGTTTAGGGAAAATAATGTTGTTGAGATTTGAGATTGATATGTATTCTGGTTCATTTTTGCAGGCTGCTGCAGCAATGTGCGTTGGAGTAGGAAGCTTTGCAGATCCCAATGAGGCACAAGGCTTGGCGTACTTTTTAGGCATTTTTTCTTGACGATATTTCTGTTTTACATTTACCATTGTCTAACCGTTTTTTTTTTTTTTTTTTTAGTATGATTTTGTGTACAAAAAATGAATAACTTCTGAAGTTTCTATATATCTTCATTAAATATTCAAACAATAATGGACAGGCGACTATAAAAATTTATTAAACTCCATAATAATGGACTGTGTGCTTTACTCATTCATGATCCGAAGATTTTCTCCAACGTGAATGTAACTGAAGAGGATGATTTCGAGGATGATGATGAAGAAGAAAACTTCGAGGATGACGATGAAGAAGAAAGCTTTGAGGAAAGCTTCGAGGATGATAACATCGGAGTGGAAAGCTCTTCGAGAAATAGAATAAAATACAATGGTGACTATGAGTTCATGGATGAAGATGAAGAAAGCCTCGAAGAAGAAGATGATGGAAGCAAAGAGAAGGGCACGGAAGTCTTTGTTGATAAGAAGGTAAACATTGGAGAAAATGGATTTAAGTTTAGGGAAAATAATGTTGTTGAGATTTGAGATTGATATGTATTCTGGTTCATTTTTGCAGGCTGCTGCAGCAATGTGCGTTGCAGTAGGAAGCTTTGCAGATCCCAATGAGGCACAAGGCTTGGCGTACTTTTTAGGCATTTTTTCTTGACGATATTTTTGTTTTACATTTACCATTGTCTAACCTTTTTTTTCTTTTTTTTTTAGTATGATTTTGTGTACAAAAAATGAATAACTTCTGAAGTTTCTATATATCTTCATTAAATATTCAAACAATAATGGACAGGCGACTATAAAAATTTATTAAACTCCATAATAATGGACTGTGTGCTTTACTCATTCATGATCCGGAGATTTTCTCCAACGTGAATGTAACTGAAGAGGATGATTTCGAGGATGATGATGAAGAAGAAAACTTCGAGGATGACGATGAAGAAGAAAGCTTTGAGGAAAGCTTCGAGGATGATGACATCGGAGTGGAAAGCTCTTCGAGAAATAGAAAAAAATACAATGGTGACTATGAGTTCATGGTTGAAGATGAAGAAAGCCTCGAAGAAGAAGATGATGGAAGCAAAGAGAAGGGCACGGAAGTCTCTGTTGATAAGAAGGTAAACATTGGAGAAAATGGATTTAAGTTTAGGGAAAATAATGTTGTTGAGATTTGAGATTGGTATGTATTCTGGTTCATTTTTGCAGGCTGCTGCAGCAATGTGCATTGCAGTAGGAAGCTTTGCAGATACAAACGAGGCATAAGACTTGGCGCACTTTTTAGGCATATTTTCTTGATGATATTTCTATTTTACATTTACCATTGTCGAACCTTTTTTTTTTGTATGATTTTGTGTACTAAAAATGAATAACTTCTGAAGTTTCTGTATATCTTCTGTTAATATTCAAACCATAATGGACAGGCGACTATACAGATTTATTAAACTCCATAATGGACTGTGTGCTTTACTCATTCATGATCCGGAGATTTTCTCCAACGTGAATGTAACTGAAGAGGATGATTTCGAGGATGATGATGAAGAAGAAAACTTCGAGGATGACGATGAAGAAGAAAGCTTTGAGGAAAGCTTCGAGGATGATGACATCGGAGTGGAAAGCTCTTCGAGAAATAGAAAAAAATACAATGGTGACTATGAGTTCATGGATGAAGATGAAGAAAGCCTCGAAGAAGAAGAAGATGGAAGCAAAGAGAAGGGCACGGAAGTCTCTGTTGATAAGAAGGTAAACATTGGAGAATATGGATTTAAGTTTAGGGAAAATAATGTTGTTGAGATTTGAGATTGGTATGTATTCTGGTTCATTTTTGCAGGCTGCTGCAGCAATGTGCGTTGCAGTAGGAAGCTTTGCAGATACAAACGAGGCATAAGACTTGGCGCACTTTTTAGGCATATTTTCTTGACGATATTTCTGTTTTACATTTACCATTGTCGAACCTTTTTTTTTTGTATGATTTTGTGTACTAAAAATGAATAACTTCTGAAGTTTCTATATATCTTCTGTTAATATTCAAACCATAATGGACAGGCGACTATACAGATTTATTAAACTCCATAATGGACTGTGTGCTTTACTCATTCATGATCCGGAGATTTTCTCCAACGTGAATGTAACTGAAGAGGATGATTTCGAGGATGATGATGAAGAAGAAAACTTCGAGGATGATTAAGAAGAAAGCTTTGAGGAAAGCTTCGAGGATGATGACATCGGAGTGGAAAGCTCTTCGAGAAATAGAAAAAAATACAATGGTGACTATGAGTTCATGGATGAAGATGAAGAAAGCCTCGAAGAAGAAGACGATGGAAGCAAAGAGAAGGGCACAGAAGTCTCTGTTGATAAGAAGGTAAACATTGGAGAAAATGGATTTAAGTTTAGGGAAAATATTGTTGTTGAGATTTGAGATTGATATGTATTCTGGTTCATTTTTGCTGGCTGCTGCAGCAATGTGCGTTGCAGTAGGAAGCTTTGCAGATCCCAATGAGGCACAAGGCTTGGCGTACTTTTTAGGCATTTTTTCTTGACGATATTTCTGTTTTACATTTACCATGGTCTAACCTTTTTTTTTTAGTATGATTTTGTTTACAAAAAATGAATAACTTCTGAAGTTTCTATATATCTTCATTAAATATTCAAACAATAATGGACAGGCGACTATAAAAATTTATTAAACTCCATAATAATGGACTGTGTGCTTTACTCATTCATGATCCGGAGATTTTCTCCAACGTGAATGTAACTGAAGAGGATGATTTCGAGGATGATGATGAAGAAGAAAACTTCGAGGATGACGATGAAGAAGAAAGCTTTGAGGAAAGCTTCGAGGATGATAACATCGGAGTGGAAAGCTCTTCGAGAAATAGAATAAAATACAATGGTGACTATGAGTTCATGGATGAAGATGAAGAAAGCCTCGAAGAAGAAGATGATGGAAGCAAAGAGAAGGGCACGGAAGTCTTTGTTGATAAGAAGGTAAACATTGGAGAAAATGGATTTAAGTTTAGGGAAAATAATGTTGTTGAGATTTGAGATTGATATGTATTCTGGTTCATTTTTGCAGGCTGCTGCAGCAATGTGCGTTGCAGTAGGAAGCTTTGCAGATCCCAATGAGGCACAAGGCTTGGCGTACTTTTTAGGCATTTTTTCTTGACGATATTTCTGTTTTACATTTACCATTGTCTAACCTTTTTTTTTTTTAGTATGATTTTGTGTACAAAAAATGAATAACTTCTGAAGTTTCTATATATCTTCATTAAATATTCAAACCATAATGGACAGGCGACTATACAGATTTATTAAACTCCATAATGGACTGTGTGCTTTACTCATTCATGATCCGGAGATTTTCTCCAACGTGAATGTAACTGAAGAGGATGATTTCGAGGATGATGATGAAGAAGAAAACTTCGAGGATGACGATGAAGAAGAAAGCTTTGAGGAAAGCTTCGAGGATGATGACATCGGAGTGGAAAGCTCTTCGAGAAATAGAAAAAAATACAATGGTGACTATGAGTTCATGGTTGAAGATGAAGAAAGCCTCGAAGAAGAAGATGATGGAAGCAAAGAGAAGGGCACGGAAGTCTCTGTTGATAAGAAGGTAAACATTGGAGAAAATGGATTTAAGTTTAGGGAAAATAATGTTGTTGAGATTTGAGATTGGTATGTATTCTGGTTCATTTTTGCAGGCTGCTGCAGCAATGTGCGTTGCAGTAGGAAGCTTTGCAGATACAAACGAGGCATAAGACTTGGCGCACTTTTTAGGCATATTTTCTTGATGATATTTCTATTTTACATTTACCATTTTCGAACCTTTTTTTTTTGTATGACTTTGTGTACTAAAAATGAATAACTTCTGAAGTTTCTATATATCTTCTGTTAATATTCAAACCATAATGGACAGGCGACTATACAGATTTATTAAACTCCATAATGGACTGTGTGCTTTACTCATTCATGATCCGGAGATTTTCTCCAACGTGAATGTAACTGAAGAGGATGATTTCGAGGATGATGATGAAGAAGAAAACTTCGAGGATGATGATGAAGAAGAAAGCTTTGAGGAAAGCTTCGAGGATGATGACATCGGAGTGGAAAGCTCTTCGAGAAATAGAAAAAATTACAATGGTGACTATGAGTTCATGGATGAAGATGAAGAAAGCCTCGAAGAAGAAGATGGTGGAAGCAAAGAGAAGGGCACGGAAGTCTTTGTTGATAAGAAGGTAATCATTCGAGAAAATGGATTTAAGTTTAGGGAAAATAATGTTGTTGAGATTTGAGATTGATATGTATTCTGGTTCATTTTTGCAGGCTGCTGCAGCAATGTGCGTTGCAGTAGGAAGCTTTGCAGATACAAACGAGGCATAAGACTTGGCGCACTTTTTAGGCATATTTTCTTGACGATATTTCTATTTTACATTTACCATTGTCGAACCTTTTTTTTTTGTATGATTTTGTGTACTAAAAATGAATAACTTCTGAAGTTTCTATATATCTTCTGTTAATATTCAAACCATAATGGACAGGCGACTATACAGATTTATTAAACTCCATAATGGACTGTGTGCTTTACTCATTCATGATCCGGAGATTTTCTCCAACGTGAATGTAACTGAAGAGGATGATTTCGAGGATGATGATGAAGAAGAAAACTTCGAGGATGACGATGAAGAAGAAAGCTTTGAGGAAAGCTTCGAGGATGATGACATCGGAGTGGAAAGCTCTTCGAGAAATAGAATAAAATACAATGGTGACTATTTGTTCATGGATGAAGATGAAGAAAGCCTCGAAGAAGAAGATGATGGAAGCAAAGAGAAGGGCACGGAAGTCTTTGTTGATAAGAAGGTAAACATTGGAGAAAATGGATTTAAGTTTAGGGAAAATAATGTTGTTGAGATTTGAGATTGATATGTATTCTGGTTCATTTTTGCAGGCTGCTGCAGCAATGTGCGTTGGAGTAGGAAGCTTTGCAGATCCCAATGAGGCACAAGGCTTGGCGTACTTTTTAGGCATTTTTTCTTGACGATATTTCTGTTTTACATTTACCATTGTCTAACCTTTTTTTTTTTTTTTTTTAGTATGATTTTGTGTACAAAAAATGAATAACTTCTGAAGTTTCTATATATCTTCATTAAATATTCAAACAATAATGGACAGGCGACTATAAAAATTTATTAAACTCCATAATAATGGACTGTGTGCTTTACTCATTCATGATCCGGAGATTTTCTCCAACGTGAATGTAACTGAAGAGGATGATTTCGAGGATGATGATGAAAAATAAAACTTCGAGGATGACGATGAAGAAGAAAGCTTTGAGGAAAGCTTCGAGGATGATGACATCGGAGTGGAAAGCTCTTCGAGAAATAGAAAAAAATACAATGGTGACTATGAGTTCATGGATGAAGATGAAGAAAGCCTCGAAGAAGAAGATGATGGAAGCAAAGAGAAGGGCACGGAAGTCTCTGTTGATAAGAAGGTAAACATTGGAGAAAATGGATTTAAGTTTAGGGAAAATAATGTTGTTGAGATTTGAGATTGGTATGTATTCTGGTTCATTTTTGCAGGCTGCTGCAGCAATGTGCGTTGCAGTAGGAAGCTTTGCAGATACAAACGAGGCATAAGACTTGGCGCACTTTTTAGGCATATTTTCTTGACGATATTTCTATTTTACATTTACCATTGTCGAACCTTTTTTTTTTGTATGATTTTGTGTACTAAAAATGAATAACTTCTGAAGTTTCTATATATCTTCTGTTAATATTCAAACCATAATGGACAGGCGACTATACAAATTTATTAAACTCCATAATGGACTGTGTGCTTTACTCATTCATGATCCAGAGATTTTCTCCAACGTGAATGTAACTGAAGAGGATGATTTCGAGGATGATGATGAAGAAGAAAACTTCGAGGATGATGATGAAGAAGAAAGCTTTGAGGAAAGCTTCGAGGATGATGACATCGGAGTGGAAAGCTCTTCGAGAAATAGAAAAAAATACAATGGTGACTATGAGTTCATGGATGAAGATGAAGAAAGCCTCGAAGAAGAAGATGGTGGAAGCAAAGAGAAGGGCACGGAAGTCTCTGTTGATAAGAAGGTAAACATTGGAGAAAATGGATTTAAGTTTAGGGAAAATAATGTTGTTGAGATTTGAGATTGGTATGTATTCTGGTTCATTTTTGCAGGCTGCTGTAGCAATGTGCGTTGCAGTAGGAAGCTTTGCAGATACAAACGAGGCATAAGACTTGGCGCACTTTTTAGGCATATTTTCTTGACGATACTTCTGTTTTACATTTACCATTGTCTAACCTTTTTTTTAGTATGATTTTGTGTACTAAAAATGAATAACTTCTGAAGTATCTATATATCTTCATTAAATATTCAAACAATAATGGACAGGCGACTATAAAAATTTATTAAACTCCATAATAATGGACTGTGTGCTTTACTCATTCATGATCCGAAGATTTTCTCCAACGTGAATGTAACTGAAGAGGATGATTTCGAGGATGATGATGAAGAAGAAAACTTCGAGGATGATGATGAAGAAGAAAGCTTTGAGGAAAGCTTCGAGGATGATGACATCGGAGTGGAAAGCTCTTCGAGAAATAGAAAAAAATACAATGGTGACTATGAGTTCATGGATGAAGATGAAGAAAGCCTCGAAGAAGAAGACGATGGAAGCAAAGAGAAGGGCACGGAAGTCTCTGTTGATAAGAAGGTAAACATTGGAGAAAATGGATTTAAGTTTAGGGAAAATAATGTTGTTGAGATTTGAGATTGATATGTATTCTGGTTCATTTTTGCAGGCTGCTGCAGCAATGTGCGTTGCAGTAGGAAGCTTTGCAGATCCCAATGAGGCACAAGGCTTGGCGTACTTTTTAGGCATTTTTTCTTGACGATATTTCTGTTTTACATTTACCATGGTCTAACCTTTTTTTTAGTATGATTTTGTGTACAAAAAATGAATAACTTCTGAAGTATCTATATATCTTCATTAAATATTCAAACAATAATGGACAGGCGACTATAAAAATTTATTAAACTCCATAATAATGGACTGTGTGCTTTACTCATTCATGATCCGGAGATTTTCTCCAACGTGAATGTAACTGAAGAGGATGATTTCGAGGATGATGATGAAGAAGAAAACTTCGAGGATGACGATGAAGAAGAAAGCTTTGAGGAAAGCTTCGAGGATGATGACATCGGAGTGGAAAGCTCTTCGAGAAATAGAAAAAAATACAATGGTGACTATGAGTTCATGGATGAAGATGAAGAAAGCCTCGAAGAAGAAGAAGATGGAAGCAAAGAGAAGGGCACGGAAGTCTCTGTTGATAAGAAGGTAAACATTGGAGAATATGGATTTAAGTTTAGGGAAAATAATGTTGTTGAGATTTGAGATTGGTATGTATTCTGGTTCATTTTTGCAGGCTGCTGCAGCAATGTGCGTTGCAGTAGGAAGCTTTGCAGATACAAACGAGGCATAAGACTTGGCGCACTTTTTAGGCATATTTTCTTGACGATATTTCTGTTTTACATTTACCATTGTCGAACCTTTTTTTTTTGTATGATTTTGTGTACTAAAAATGAATAACTTCTGAAGTTTCTATATATCTTCTGTTAATATTCAAACCATAATGGACAGGCGACTATACAGATTTATTAAACTCCATAATGGACTGTGTGCTTTACTCATTCATGATCCGGAGATTTTCTCCAACGTGAATGTAACTGAAGAGGATGATTTCGAGGATGATGATGAAGAAGAAAACTTCGAGGATGATTAAGAAGAAAGCTTTGAGGAAAGCTTCGAGGATGATGACATCGGAGTGGAAAGCTCTTCGAGAAATAGAAAAAAATACAATGGTGACTATGAGTTCATGGATGAAGATGAAGAAAGCCTCGAAGAAGAAGACGATGGAAGCAAAGAGAAGGGCACAGAAGTCTCTGTTGATAAGAAGGTAAACATTGGAGAAAATGGATTTAAGTTTAGGGAAAATATTGTTGTTGAGATTTGAGATTGATATGTATTCTGGTTCATTTTTGCTGGCTGCTGCAGCAATGTGCGTTGCAGTAGGAAGCTTTGCAGATCCCAATGAGGCACAAGGCTTGGCGTACTTTTTAGGCATTTTTTCTTGACGATATTTCTGTTTTACATTTACCATGGTCTAACCTTTTTTTTTTAGTATGATTTTGTTTACAAAAAATGAATAACTTCTGAAGTTTCTATATATCTTCATTAAATATTCAAACAATAATGGACAGGCGACTATAAAAATTTATTAAACTCCATAATAATGGACTGTGTGCTTTACTCATTCACGATCCGGAGATTTTCTCCAACGTGAATGTAACTGAAGAGGATGATTTCGAGGATGATGATGAAGAAGAAAACTTCGAGGATGACGATGAAGAAGAAAGCTTTGAGGAAAGCTTCGAGAATGATGACATCGGAGTGGAAAGCTCTTCGAGAAATAGAAAAAAATACAATGGTGACTATGAGTTCATGGATGAAGATGAAGAAAGCCTCGAAGAAGAAGATGATGGAAGCAAAGAGAAGGGCACGGAAGTCTCTGTTGATAAGAAGGTAAACATTGGAGAAAATGGATTTAAGTTTAGGGAAAATAATGTTGTTGAGATTTGAGATTGGTATGTATTCTGGTTCATTTTTGCAGGCTGCTGCAGCAATGTGCGTTGCAGTAGGAAGCTTTGCAGATACAAACGAGGCATAAGACTTGGCGCACTTTTTAGGCATATTTTCTTGACGATATTTCTATTTTACATTTACCATTGTCGAACCTTTTTTTTTTGTATGATTTTGTGTACTAAAAATGAATAACTTCTGAAGTTTCTATATATCTTCTGTTAATATTCAAACCATAATGGACAGGCGACTATACAAATTTATTAAACTCCATAATGGACTGTGTGCTTTACTCATTCATGATCCAGAGATTTTCTCCAACGTGAATGTAACTGAAGAGGATGATTTCGAGGATGATGATGAAGAAGAAAACTTCGAGGATGATGATGAAGAAGAAAGCTTTGAGGAAAGCTTCGAGGATGATGACATCGGAGTGGAAAGCTCTTCGAGAAATAGAAAAAAATACAATGGTGACTATGAGTTCATGGATGAAGATGAAGAAAGCCTCGAAGAAGAAGATGGTGGAAGCAAAGAGAAGGGCACGGAAGTCTCTGTTGATAAGAAGGTAAACATTGGAGAAAATGGATTTAAGTTTAGGGAAAATAATGTTGTTGAGATTTGAGATTGGTATGTATTCTGGTTCATTTTTGCAGGCTGCTGCAGCAATGTGCGTTGCAGTAGGAAGCTTTGCAGATACAAACGAGGCATAAGACTTGGCGCACTTTTTAGGCATATTTTCTTGACGATATTTATGTTTTACATTTACCATTGTCGAACCTTTTTTTTTGTATGATTTTGTGTACTAAAAATGAATAACTTCTGAAGTTTCTATATATCTTCTGTTAATATTCAAACCATAATGGACAGGCGACTATACAGATTTATTAAACTCCATAATGGACTGTGTGCTTTACTCATTCATGATCCGGAGATTTTCTCCAACGTGAATGTAACTGAAGAGGATGATTTCGAGGATGATGATGAAGAAGAAAACTTCGAGGATGATTAAGAAGAAAGCTTTGAGGAAAGCTTCGAGGATGATGACATCGGAGTGGAAAGCTCTTCGAGAAATAGAAAAAAATACAATGGTGACTATGAGTTCATGGATGAAGATGAAGAAAGCCTCGAAGAAGAAGACGATGGAAGCAAAGAGAAGGGCACAGAAGTCTCTGTTGATAAGAAGGTAAACATTGGAGAAAATGGATTTAAGTTTAGGGAAAATATTGTTGTTGAGATTTGAGATTGATATGTATTCTGGTTCATTTTTGCTGGCTGCTGCAGCAATGTGCGTTGCAGTAGGAAGCTTTGCAGATCCCAATGAGGCACAAGGCTTGGCGTACTTTTTAGGCATTTTTTCTTGACGATATTTCTGTTTTACATTTACCATGGTCTAACCTTTTTTTTAGTATGTTTTTGTGTACAAAAAATGAATAACTTCTGAAGTATCTATATATCTTCATTAAATATTCAAACAATAATGGACAGGCGACTATAAAAATTTATTAAACTCCATAATAATGGACTGTGTGCTTTACTCATTCATGATCCGGAGATTTTCTCCAACTTGAATGTAACTGAAGAGGATGATTTCGAGGATGATGATGAAGAAGAAAACTTCGAGGATGATGATGAAGAAGAAAACTTCGAGGATGATGATGAAGAAGAAAGCTTTGAGGAAACCTTGGAGGATGATGACATCGGAGTGGAAAGCTCTTCGAGAAATAGAAAAAATTACAATGGTGACTATGAGTTCATGGATGAAGATGAAGAAAGCCTCGAAGAAGAAGTGGATGGAAGCAAAGAGAAGGGCACGGAAGTCTTTGTTGATAAGAAGGTAATCATTCGAGAAAATGGATTTAAGTTTAGGAAAAATAATGTTGTTGAGATTTGAGATTGATATGTATTCTGGTTCATTTTTGCAGGCTGCTGCAGCAATGTGCGTTGCAGTAGGAAGCTTTGCAGATCCCAATGAGGCACAAGGCTTGGCGTACTTTTTAGGCATTTTTTCTTGACGATATTTCTGTTTTACATTTACCATTGTCTAACCTTTTTTTTTTTTTTTAGTATGATTTTGTGTACAAAAAATGAATAACTTCTGAAGTTTCTATATATCTTCATTAAATATTCAAACAATAATGGACAGGCGACTATAAAAATTTATTAAACTCCATAATAATGGACTGTGTGCTTTACTCATTCATGATCCGGAGATTTTCTCCAACGTGAATGTAACTGAAGAGGATGATTTCGAGGATGATGATGAAGAAGAAAACTTCGAGGATGACGATGAAGAAGAAAGCTTTGAGGAAAGCTTCGAGGATGATGACATCGGAGTGGAAAGCTCTTCGAGAAATAAAATAAAATACAATGGTGACTATGAGTTCATGGATGAAGATGAAGAAAGCCTCGAAGAAGAAGATGATGGAAGCAAAGAGAAGGGCACGGAAGTCTCTGTTGATAAGAAGGTAAACATTGGAGAAAATGGATTTAAGTTTAGGGAAAATAATGTTGTTGAGATTTGAGATTGGTATGTATTCTGGTTCATTTTTGAAGGCTGCTGCATCAATGTGCGTTGCAGTAGGAAGCTTTGCAGATACAAACGAGGCATAAGACTTGGCGCACTTTTTAGGCATATTTTCTTGACGATATTTCTATTTTAAATTTACCATTGTCGAACCTTTTTTTTTGGTATGATTTTGTGTACTAAAAATGAATAACTTCTGAAGTTTCTATATATCTTCTGTTAATATTCAAACCATAATGGACAGGCGACTATACAGATTTATTAAACTCCATAATGGACTGTGTGCTTTACTCATTCATGATCCGGAGATTTTCTCCAACGTGAATGTAACTGAAGAGGATGATTTCGAGGATGATGATGAAGAAGAAAACTTCGAGGATGATGATGAAGAAGAAAGCTTTGAGGAAAGCTTCAAGGATGATGACATCGGAGTGGAAAGCTCTTCGAGAAATAGAAAAAATTACAATGGTGACTATGAGTTCAGGGATGAAGATGAAGAAAGCCTCGAAGAAGAAGACGATGGAAGCAAAGAGAAGGGCACGGAAGTCTCTGTTGATAAGAAGGTAAACATTGGAGAAAATGGATTTAAGTTTAGGGAAAATAATGTTGTTGAGATTTGAGATTGATATGTATTCTGGTTCATTTTTGCAGGCTGCTGCAGCAATGTGCGTTGCAGTAGGAAGCTTTGCAGATCCAAATGAGGCATAAGGCTTCGAGCACTTTTTAGGCATATTTTCTTGACGATATTTCTGTTTTACATTTACCATTGTCTAACCTTTTTTTTTTTTTTTTTTTGAGTATGATTTTCTGTACTAAAAATGAATAACTTCTGAAGTTTCTATATATCTTCTGTTAATATTCAAACCATAATGGACAGGCGACTATACAGATTTATTAAACTCCATAATGAACTGTGTGCTTTACTCATTCATGATCCGGAGATTTTCTCCACCGTGTATGTAACAGAAGAGGATGATTTCGAGGATGATGATGAAGAAGAAAACTTCGAGGATGATGATGAAGAAGAAAGCTTTGAGGAAAGCTTCGAGGATGATGACATCGGAGTGGAAAGCTCTTCGAGAAATAGAAAAAAATACAATGGTGACTATGAGTTCATGGATGAAGATGAAGAAAGCCTCGAAGAAGAAGATGATGGAAGCAAAGAGAAGGGCACGGAAGTCTTTGTTGATAAGAAGGAAACATTGGAGAAAATGGATTTAAGTTTAGGGAAAATAATGTTGTTGAGATTTGAGATTGATATGTATTCTGGTTCATTTTTGCAGGCTGCTGCAGCAATGTGCGTTGCAGTAGGAAGCTTTGCAGATCCCAATGAGGCACAAGGCTTGGCGTACTTTTTAGGCATTTTTTCTTGACGATATTTCTGTTTTACATTTACCATTGTCTAACCTTTTTTTTTTTAGTATGATTTTGTGTACAAAAAATGAATAACTTCTGAAGTTTCTATATATCTTCATTAAATATTCAAACAATAATGGACAGACGACTATAAAAATTTAGTAAACTCCATAATAATGGACTGTGTGCTTTACTCATTCATGATCCGGAGATTTTCTCCAACGTGAATGTAACTGAAGAGGATGATTTCGAGGATGAATATGAAGAAGAAAACTTCGAGGATGACGATGAAGAAGAAAGCTTTGAGGAAAGCTTCGAGGATGATGACATCGGAGTGGAAAGCTCTTCGAGAAATAGAAAAAAATACAATGGTGACTATGAGTTCATGGATGAAGATGAAGAAAGCCTCGAAGAAGAAGATGATGGAAGCAAAGAGAAGGGCACGGAAGTCTTTGTTGATAAGAAGGTAAACATTGGAGAAAATGGATTTAAGTTTAGGGAAAATAATGTTGTTGAGATTTGAGATTGATATGTATTCTGGTTCATTTTTGCAGGCTGCTGCAGCAATGTGCGTTGCAGTAGGAAGCTTTGCAGATCCCAATGAGGCACAAGGCTTGGCGTACTTTTTAGGCATTTTTTCTTGACGATATTTCTGTTTTACATTTACCATTGTCTAACCTTTTTTTTTTTTTTTTTAGTATGATTTTGTGTACAAAAAATGAATAACTTCTGAAGTTTCTATATATCTTCATTAAATATTCTAACAATAATGGACAGGCGACTGTAAAAATTTATTAAACTCCATAATAATGGACTGTGTGCTTTACTCATTCATGATCCGGAGATTTTCTCCAACGTGAATGTAACTGAAGAGGATGATTTCGAGGATGATGATGAAGAAGAAAACTTCGAGGATGATGATGAAGAAGAAAGCTTTGAGGAAAGCTTCGAGGATGATGACATCAGAGTGGAAAGCTCTTCGAGAAATAGAAAAAATTACATTGGTGACTATGAGTTCATGGATGAAGATGAAGAAAGCCTCGAAGAAAAAGAAGATGGAAGCAAAGAGAAGGGCACGGAAGTCTCTTTTGAAAAGAAGGTAAACATTGGAGAAAATGGATTTAAGTTTAGGGAAAATAATGTTGTTGAGATTTGAGATTGATATGTATTCTGGTTCATTTTTGCAGGCTGCTGCAGCAATGTGCGTTGCAGTAGGAAGCTTTGCAAATCCAAACGAGGCATAAGACTTGGCGCACTTTTTAGTCATATTTTCTTGACGATATTTCTGTTTTACATTTACCATTGTCGAACCTTTTTTTTTTGTATGATTTTGTGTACTAAAAATGAATAACTTCTGAAGTTTCTATATATCTTCTGTTAATATTCAAACCATAATGGACAGGCGACTATACAGATTTATTAAACTCCATAATGGACTGTGTGCTTCACTCATTCATGATCCGGAGATTTTCTCCAACGTGAATGTAACTGAAGAGGATGATTTCGAGGATGATGATGAAGAAGAAAACTTCGAGGATGATGATGAAGAAGAAAGCTTTGAGGAAAGCTTCGAGGATGATGACATCGGAGTGGAAAGCTCTTCGAGAAATAGAAAAAATTACAATGGTGACTATGAGTTCATGGATGAAGATGAAGAAAGCCTCGAAGAAGAAGACGATGGAAGCAAAGAGAAGGGCACGGAAGTCTCTATTGATAAGAAGGTAAATATTGGAGAAAATGGATTTAAGTTTAGGGAAAATAATGTTGTTGAGATTTGAGATTGATATGTATTCTGGTTCATTTTTGCAGGCTGCTGCAGCAATGTGCGTTACAGTAGGAAGCTTTGCAAATCCAAACGAGGCATAAGACTTGGCGCACTTTTTAGGCATATTTTCTTGACGATATTTCTGTTTTACATTTACCATTGTCGAACCTTTTTTTTTTGTATGATTTTGTGTACTAAAAATGAATAACTTCTGAAGTTTCTATATATCATCTGTTAATATTCAAACCATAATGGACAGGGGACTATACAGATTTATTAAACTCCATAATGGACTGTGTGCTTTACTCATTCATGATCCTTAGATTTTCTCCAATGTGAATGTAACTGAAGAGGATGATTTCGAGGATGATGATGAAGAAGAAAACTTCGAGGATGATGATGAAGAAGAAAGCTTTGAGGAAAGCTTCGAGGATGATGACATCGGAGTGGAAAGCTCTTCGAGAAATAGAAAAAAATACAATGGTGACTATGAGTTCATGGATGAAGATGAAGAAATCCTCGAAGAAGAAGATGATGGAAGCAAAGAGAAGGGCACATAAGTCTTTGTTGATAAGAAGGTAAACATTGGAGAAAATGGATTTAAGTTTAGGGAAAATAATGTTTTGAGATTTGAGATTGATATGTATTCTGGTTCATTTTTGCAGGCTGCTGCAGCAATGTGCTTTGCAGTAGGAAGCTTTGCAGATCCAAATGAGGCATAAGGCTTGGCGCACTTTTTAGGCATATTTTCTTGACGATATTTCTGTTTTACATTTACCATTGTCTAACATTTTTTTTTTCAGTATCATTTTGTGTACTAAAAATGAATAACTTCTAAAGTTTCTATATATCATCTGTTAATATTCAAACCATAATGGACAGGCGACTATACAGATTTATTAAACTCCATAATGGACTGTGTGCTTTACTCATTCATGATCCGAAGATTTTCTCCAACGTGAATGAAACTGAAGAGGATGATTTCGAGGATGATGATGAAGAAGAAAACTTTGAGGATGATGATGAAGAAGAAAGCTTTGAGGAAAGCTTCGTGGATGATGACATCGGAGTGGAAAGCTCTTCGAGAAATAGAAAAAATTACATTGGTGACTATGAGTTCATGGATGAAGATGAAGAAAGCCTCGAAGAAGAAGACGATGGAAGCAAAGAGAAGGGCACGGAAGTCTCTGTTGAAAAGAAGGTAAACATTGGTGAAAATGGATTTAAGTTTAGGGAAAATAATGTTGTTGAGATTTGAGATTGATATGTATTCTGGTTCATTTTTGCAGGCTGCTGCAGCAATGTGCGTTGTAGTAGGAAACTTTGCAGATCCAAATGAGGCATAAGCTTGGCGCACTTTTTAGGCATATTTTCTTGACGATATTTCTGTTTTACATTTACCATTGTCTAACCTTTTTTTTTTTTTTAGTATGATTTTGTGTACTAAAAATGAATAACTTCAGAAGTTTCTATATATCTTCTGTTAATATTCAAACCATAATCGACAGGCGACTATACAGATTTATTTAACTCCATAATGGACTGTGTGCTTTACTCATTCATGATCTGGAGATTTTCTCCAACGTGAATGTAACTGAAGAGGATGATTTCGAGGATGATGATGAAGAAGAAAACTTCGAGGATGATGATGAAAAAGAAAGCTTTGAGGAAAGCTTTGAGGAAAGCTTCGAGGATGATGACATCGGAGTGAAAAGCTCTTCGAGAAATAGAAAAAATTACAATGGTGACTATGAGTTCATGGATGAAGATGAACAAAGCCTCGAAGAAGAAGTCGATGGAAGCATAGAGAAGGGCACGGAAGTCTCTGTTGATAAGAAGGTAAACATTGGAGAAAATGGATTTAAGTGTAGGGAAAATAATGTTGTTGAGATTTGAGATTGATATGTATTCTGATTCATTTTTGCAGGCTGCTGCAGCAATGTGCGTTGCAGTAGGAAGCTTTGCAGATCCCAATGAGGCACAAGGCTTGGCGTACTTTTTAGGCATTTTTTCTTGACGATATTTTTGTTTTACATTTACCATGGTCTAACCCTTTTTTTAGTATGATTTTGTGTACAAAAAATGAATAACTTTTGAAGTATCTATATATCTTCATTAAATATTCAAACAATAATGGACAGGCGACTATAAAAATTTATTAAACTCCATAATAATGGACTGTGTGCTTTACTCATTCATGATCCGGAGATTTTCTCCAACGTGAATGTAACTGAAGAGGATGATTTCGAGGATGGTGATGAAGAAGAAAACTTCGAGGATTATGATGAAGAAGAAAGCTTTGAGGAAAGCTTCGAGGATGATGACATCGGAGTGGAAAGCCCTTCGAGAAATAGAAAGAAATACAATGGTGACTATGAGTTCATGGATGAAGATGAAGAAAGCCTCGAAGAAGAAGATGATGGAAGCAAAGAGAAGGGCACGGAAGTCTTTGTTGATAAGAAGGTAATCATTCGAGAAAATGGATTTAAGTTTAGGGAAAATAATGTTGTTGAGATTTGAGATTGATATGTATTCTGGTTCATTTTTGCAGGCTGCTGTAGCAATGTGCGTTGCAGTAGGAAGATTTGCAGATCCCAATGAGGCACAAGGCTTGGCGTACTTTTTAGGCATTTTTTCTTGACGATATTTCTGTTTTACATTTACCATTGTCTAACCTTTTTTTTTTTTTTTTAGTATGATTTTGTGTACAAAAAATGAATAACTTCTGAAGTTTCTATATATCTTCATTAAATATTCAAACAATAATGGACAGGCGACTATAAAAATATATTAAACTCCATAATAATGGACTGTGTGCTTTACTCATTCATGATTCGGAGATTTTCTCCAACGTGAATGTAACTGAAGAGGATGATTTCGAGGATAATGATGAAGAAGAAAACTTCGAGGATGATGATGAAGAAGAAAGCTTTGAGGAAAGCTTCGAGGATGATGACATCGGAGTGGAAAGCTCTTCGAGAAATAGAAAAAAATACAATGGTGACTATGAGTTCATGGATGAAGATGAAGAAAGCCTCGAAGAAGAAGATGATGGAAGCAAAGAGAAGGGCGCGGAAGTCTTTGTTCATAAGAAGGTAAACATTGGAGAAAATGGATTTAAGTTTAGGGAAAATAATGTTGTTGAGATTTGAGATTGATATGTATTATGGTTCATTTTTGCAGGCTGCTGCAGCAATGTGCGTTGCAGTAGTAAGCTTTGTAGATCCAAATGAGGCATAAGGCTTGGCGCACTTTTTAGGAATATTTTCTTGACGATATTTCTGTTTTACATTTACCATTGTCTAACCTTTTTTTTTTTTTTTTAGTATGATTTTGTGTACTAAAAATGAATAACTTCTGAAATTTCTATATATCTTCTTTAAATATTCAAACAATAATGGACAGGCGACTATAAAAATTTATTAAACTCCATAATAATGGACTGTGTGCTTTACTCATTCATGATCCAGAGATTTTCTCCAACGTGAATGTAACTGAAGAGGATGATTTCGAGGATGATGATGAAGAAGAAAACATCGAGGATGATGATGAAAAAGAAAGCTTTGAGGAAAACTTCGAGGATGATGACATCGGAGTGGAAAGCTCTTCGAGAAATAGAAAAAAATACATTGTGACTATGAGTTCATGGATGAAGATGATGAAAGCCTCGAAGAAGAAGATGGTGGAAGCAAAGAGAAGGGCACGGAAGTCTTTGTTGATAAGAAGGTAAACATTGGAGAAAATGGATTTAAGTTTAGGGAAAATAATGTTGTTGAGATTTGAGATTGATATGTATTCTGGTTCATTTTTGCAGGCTGCTGCAGCAATGTGCGTTGCAGTAGGAAGCTTTGCAGATCCAAATGAGGCATAAGGCTTGGCGCACTTTTTACGCATATTTTCTTGACGATATTTCTGTTTTACATTTACCATTGTCTGACCTTTTTTTCTTTTTTAGTATGATTTTGAGTACAAAAAATGAATAACTTCTGAAATTTCTATATATCTTCTTTAAATATTCAAACCATAATGGACAGGCGACTATACAAATTTATTAAACTCCATAATAATGGACTGTGTGCTTTACTCATTCATGATCCGGAGATTTTCTCCAACGTGAATGTAACTGAAGAGGATGATTTCGAGGATGATGAGGAAGAAGAAAACTTCGAGGATGATGATGAAGAACAAAGCTTTGAGGAAAGCTTCGGGGATGATGACATCGGAGTGGAAAGCTCTTTGAGAAATAGAAAAAATTACAATGGTGACTATGAGTTCATGGATGAAGATGAAGAAAGCATCGATGAAAAAGACGATGGAAGCAAAGAGAAGGGCACGGAAGTCTCTGTTGATAAGAAGGTAAGCATTGGAGAAAATGGATTTAAGTTTAGGGAAAATAATGTTGTTGAGATTTGAGATTGATATGTATTCTGGTTCATTTTTGCAGGCTGCTGCAGCAATGTGCGTTGCAGTAGGAAGCTTTGCAGATCCAAATGAGGCATAAGGCTTGGCGCACTTTTTAGGCATATTTTCTTGACGATATTTCTTTTTTACATTTACCATTGTCTAACATTTTTTTTTTTCAGTATGATTTTGTGTACTAAAAATGAATAACTTATAAAGTTTCTATATATCATCTGTTAATATTCAAACCATAATGGCAGGCGACTATACAGATTTATTAAACTCCATAATGGACTGTGTGCTTTACTCATTCATGATCCGGAGATTTTCTCCAACGTGAATGAAACTGAAGAGGATGATTTCGAGGATGATGATGAAGAAGAAAACTTCGAGGATGATGATTAAGTAGAAAGCTTTGAGGAAAGCTTCGAGGATGATGACATCGGAGTGGAAAGCTCTTCGAGAAATAGAAAAAATTACATTGGTGACTATGAGTTCATGGATGAAGATGAAGAAAGCCTCGAAGAAGAAGACGATGGAAGCAAAGAGAAGGGCACGGAAGTCTCTGTTGAAAAGAAGGTAAACATTGGAGAAAATGGATTTAAGTTTAGGGAAAATAATGTTGTTGAGATTTGAGATTGATATGTATTCTGGTTCATATTTGCAGGCTGCTGCAGCAATGTGTGTTACAGTAGGAAGCTTTGCAGATCCAAATGAGGCATAAGGCTTGGCGCACTTTTTAGGCATTTTTTCTTGACGATATTTGTGTTTTACATTTACCATTGTCTAACATTTTTTTTTAGTATGATTTTGTGTACTGAAAATGAATAACTTATGATGTTTCTATATATCTTCTCTTAATATTCAAATCATAATGGACATGCGACTATACAGTTCTTTTAAACTCCATAATCGACTGTGTGCTTTACTCATTCATGATCCGGAGATTTTCTCCAACGTGAATGTAACTGAAGAGGATGATTTCGAGGATGATGATGAAGAAGAAAGCTTTGAGGAAAGCTTCGAGGAAGATGACATCGGAGAGGAAAGCTCTTCGAGAAATAGAAAAAATTACTATGGTGACTATGAGTTCATGGATGAAGATGAAGAAAGCCTCGAAGAAGAAAAAGAGAATGGAAGCAAAGAGAAGGGTACGAAAGTCTCTGTCGATAAGAAGGTAAACATTGGAGAAAATGGATTTAAGTTTAGGGAAAATAATGTTGTTGAGATTTGAGATTTATATTTATTCTGGTTCATTTCTGCAGGCTGCTGCAGCAATGTGCGTTGCAGTAGGAAGCTTTGCAGATCCAAATGAGGCATAAGGCTTGGCGCACTTTTTACGCATATTTTCTTGACGATATTTCTGTTTTACATTTACCATTGTCTAACCTTTTTTTCTTTTTTAGTATGATTTTGAGTACAAAAAATGAATAACTTCTGAAATTTCTATATATCTTCTTTAAATATTCAAACCATAATGGACAGGCGACTATACAGATTTATTAAACTCCATAATAATGGACTGTGTGCTTTACTCATTCATGATCCGGAGATTTTCTCCAATGCGAATGTAACTGAAGAGGATGATTTCGAGGATGATGATGAAGAAGAAAACTTCGAGGATGATGAAGAAGAAGAAAGCTTTGAGGAAAGCTTCGAGGATGATGACATCGGAGTGGAAAGCCCTTCGAGAAATAGAAAAAAATACAATGGTGACTATGAGTTCATGGATGAAGATGAAGAAATCCTCGAAGAAGAAGATGATGGAAGCAAAGAGAAGGGCACGGAAGTCTTTGTTGATAAGAAGGTAAACAATGGAGAAAATGGATTTAAGTTTAGGGAAAATAATGTTGTTGAGATTTGAGATTGATATGTATTCTGATTCATTTTTGCAGGCTGCTGCAGCAATGTGCGTTGCAGTAGGAAGCTTTGCAGATCCCAATGAGGCACAAGGCTTGGCGTACTTTTTAGGCATTTTTTCTTGACGATATTTTTGTTTTACATTTACCATGGTCTAACCCTTTTTTTAGTATGATTTTGTGTACAAAAAATGAATAACTTTTGAAGTATCTATATATCTTCATTAAATATTCAAACAATAATGGACAGGCGACTATAAAAATTTATTAAACTCCATAATAATGGACTGTGTGCTTTACTCATTCATGATCCGGAGATTTTCTCCAACGTGAATGTAACTGAAGAGGATGATTTCGAGGATGGTGATGAAGAAGAAAACTTCGAGGATTATGATGAAGAAGAAAGCTTTGAGGAAAGCTTCGAGGATGATGACATCGGAGTGGAAAGCCCTTCGAGAAATAGAAAGAAATACAATGGTGACTATGAGTTCATGGATGAAGATGAAGAAAGCCTCGAAGAAGAAGATGATGGAAGCAAAGAGAAGGGCACGGAAGTCTTTGTTGATAAGAAGGTAATCATTCGAGAAAATGGATTTAAGTTTAGGGAAAATAATGTTGTTGAGATTTGAGATTGATATGTATTCTGGTTCATTTTTGCAGGCTGCTGTAGCAATGTGCGTTGCAGTAGGAAGATTTGCAGATCCCAATGAGGCACAAGGCTTGGCGTACTTTTTAGGCATTTTTTCTTGACGATATTTCTGTTTTACATTTACCATTGTCTAACCTTTTTTTTTTTTTTTTAGTATGATTTTGTGTACAAAAAATGAATAACTTCTGAAGTTTCTATATATCTTCATTAAATATTCAAACAATAATGGACAGGCGACTATAAAAATATATTAAACTCCATAATAATGGACTGTGTGCTTTACTCATTCATGATTCGGAGATTTTCTCCAACGTGAATGTAACTGAAGAGGATGATTTCGAGGATAATGATGAAGAAGAAAACTTCGAGGATGATGATGAAGAAGAAAGCTTTGAGGAAAGCTTCGAGGATGATGACATCGGAGTGGAAAGCTCTTCGAGAAATAGAAAAAAATACAATGGTGACTATGAGTTCATGGATGAAGATGAAGAAAGCCTCGAAGAAGAAGATGATGGAAGCAAAGAGAAGGGCGCGGAAGTCTTTGTTCATAAGAAGGTAAACATTGGAGAAAATGGATTTAAGTTTAGGGAAAATAATGTTGTTGAGATTTGAGATTGATATGTATTATGGTTCATTTTTGCAGGCTGCTGCAGCAATGTGCGTTGCAGTAGTAAGCTTTGTAGATCCAAATGAGGCATAAGGCTTGGCGCACTTTTTAGGAATATTTTCTTGACGATATTTCTGTTTTACATTTACCATTGTCTAACCTTTTTTTTTTTTTTTTAGTATGATTTTGTGTACTAAAAATGAATAACTTCTGAAATTTCTATATATCTTCTTTAAATATTCAAACAATAATGGACAGGCGACTATAAAAATTTATTAAACTCCATAATAATGGACTGTGTGCTTTACTCATTCATGATCCAGAGATTTTCTCCAACGTGAATGTAACTGAAGAGGATGATTTCGAGGATGATGATGAAGAAGAAAACATCGAGGATGATGATGAAAAAGAAAGCTTTGAGGAAAACTTCGAGGATGATGACATCGGAGTGGAAAGCTCTTCGAGAAATAGAAAAAAATACATTGTGACTATGAGTTCATGGATGAAGATGATGAAAGCCTCGAAGAAGAAGATGGTGGAAGCAAAGAGAAGGGCACGGAAGTCTTTGTTGATAAGAAGGTAAACATTGGAGAAAATGGATTTAAGTTTAGGGAAAATAATGTTGTTGAGATTTGAGATTGATATGTATTCTGGTTCATTTTTGCAGGCTGCTGCAGCAATGTGCGTTGCAGTAGGAAGCTTTGCAGATCCAAATGAGGCATAAGGCTTGGCGCACTTTTTACGCATATTTTCTTGACGATATTTCTGTTTTACATTTACCATTGTCTGACCTTTTTTTCTTTTTTAGTATGATTTTGAGTACAAAAAATGAATAACTTCTGAAATTTCTATATATCTTCTTTAAATATTCAAACCATAATGGACAGGCGACTATACAAATTTATTAAACTCCATAATAATGGACTGTGTGCTTTACTCATTCATGATCCGGAGATTTTCTCCAACGTGAATGTAACTGAAGAGGATGATTTCGAGGATGATGAGGAAGAAGAAAACTTCGAGGATGATGATGAAGAACAAATCTTTGAGGAAAGCTTCGGGGATGATGACATCGGAGTGGAAAGCTCTTTGAGAAATAGAAAAAATTACAATGGTGACTATGAGTTCATGGATGAAGATGAAGAAAGCATCGATGAAAAAGACGATGGAAGCAAAGAGAAGGGCACGGAAGTCTCTGTTGATAAGAAGGTAAGCATTGGAGAAAATGGATTTAAGTTTAGGGAAAATAATGTTGTTGAGATTTGAGATTGATATGTATTCTGGTTCATTTTTGCAGGCTGCTGCAGCAATGTGCGTTGCAGTAGGAAGCTTTGCAGATCCAAATGAGGCATAAGGCTTGGCGCACTTTTTAGGCATATTTTCTTGACGATATTTCTTTTTTACATTTACCATTGTCTAACATTTTTTTTTTTCAGTATGATTTTGTGTACTAAAAATGAATAACTTATAAAGTTTCTATATATCATCTGTTAATATTCAAACCATAATGGCAGGCGACTATACAGATTTATTAAACTCCATAATGGACTGTGTGCTTTACTCATTCATGATCCGGAGATTTTCTCCAACGTGAATGAAACTGAAGAGGATGATTTCGAGGATGATGATGAAGAAGAAAACTTCGAGGATGATGATTAAGTAGAAAGCTTTGAGGAAAGCTTCGAGGATGATGACATCGGAGTGGAAAGCTCTTCGAGAAATAGAAAAAATTACATTGGTGACTATGAGTTCATGGATGAAGATGAAGAAAGCCTCGAAGAAGAAGACGATGGAAGCAAAGAGAAGGGCACGGAAGTCTCTGTTGAAAAGAAGGTAAACATTGGAGAAAATGGATTTAAGTTTAGGGAAAATAATGTTGTTGAGATTTGAGATTGATATGTATTCTGGTTCATATTTGCAGGCTGCTGCAGCAATGTGTGTTACAGTAGGAAGCTTTGCAGATCCAAATGAGGCATAAGGCTTGGCGCACTTTTTAGGCATTTTTTCTTGACGATATTTGTGTTTTACATTTACCATTGTCTAACATTTTTTTTTAGTATGATTTTGTGTACTGAAAATGAATAACTTATGATGTTTCTATATATCTTCTCTTAATATTCAAATCATAATGGACATGCGACTATACAGTTCTTTTAAACTCCATAATCGACTGTGTGCTTTACTCATTCATGATCCGGAGATTTTCTCCAACGTGAATGTAACTGAAGAGGATGATTTCGAGGATGATGATGAAGAAGAAAGCTTCGAGGAAGATGACATCGGAGAGGAAAGCTCTTCGAGAAATAGAAAAAATTACTATGGTGACTATGAGTTCATGGATGAAGATGAAGAAAGCCTCGAAGAAGAAAAAGAGAATGGAAGCAAAGAGAAGGGTACGAAAGTCTCTGTCGATAAGAAGGTAAACATTGGAGAAAATGGATTTAAGTTTAGGGAAAATAATGTTGTTGAGATTTGAGATTTATATTTATTCTGGTTCATTTCTGCAGGCTGCTGCAGCAATGTGCGTTGCAGTAGGAAGCTTTGCAGATCCAAATGAGGCATAAGGCTTGGCGCACTTTTTACGCATATTTTCTTGACGATATTTCTGTTTTACATTTACCATTGTCTAACCTTTTTTTCTTTTTTAGTATGATTTTGAGTACAAAAAATGAATAACTTCTGAAATTTCTATATATCTTCTTTAAATATTCAAACCATAATGGACAGGCGACTATACAGATTTATTAAACTCCATAATAATGGACTGTGTGCTTTACTCATTCATGATCCGGAGATTTTCTCCAATGCGAATGTAACTGAAGAGGATGATTTCGAGGATGATGATGAAGAAGAAAACTTCGAGGATGATGAAGAAGAAGAAAGCTTTGAGGAAAGCTTCGAGGATGATGACATCGGAGTGGAAAGCCCTTCGAGAAATAGAAAAAAATACAATGGTGACTATGAGTTCATGGATGAAGATGAAGAAATCCTCGAAGAAGAAGATGATGGAAGCAAAGAGAAGGGCACGGAAGTCTTTGTTGATAAGAAGGTAAACAATGGAGAAAATGGATTTAAGTTTAGGGAAAATAATGTTGTTGAGATTTGAGATTGATATGTATTCTGGTTCATTTTTGCAGGCTGCTGCAGCAATGTGCGTTGCAGTAGGAAGCTTTGCAGATCCAAATGAGGCACATGGCTTGGCGAACTTTTTAGGCATATTTTCTTGACGATATTTCTGTTTTACATTTACCATTGTCTAACCTTTTTTTTTAGTATGATTTATGTACTAAAAATGAATAACTTCTGAAGTTTCTATATATCTTCTGTTAATATTCAAACCATAATAGACAGGCGACTATACAGATTTATTAAACTCCATAATGGACTGTGTGCTTTACTCATTCATTATCCGGAGATTTTCTCCAACGTGAATGTAACAGAAGAGGATGATTTCGAGGATGATGATGAAGAAGAAAACTTCGAGGATGATGATGAAGAGGAAAGCTTTGAGGAAAGCTTCGAGGATGATGACATCGGAGTGGAAAGCTCTTCGAGAAATAGAAAAAACTAAAATGGTGACTATTAGTTCATGGATGAAGATGAAGAAAGCCTCGAAGAAGAAGACGATGGAAGCAAAGCGAAGGGCACGGAAGTCTCTGTTGATAAGAAGGTAAACATTGGAGAAAATGGATTTAAGTTTAGGGAAAATAATGTTGTTGAGATTTGAGATTGATATGTATTCTGGTTCATTTTTGCAGGCTGCTGCAGCAATGTGCGTTGCAGTAGGAAGCTTTGCAGATCCAAATGAGGCATATGGCTTGGCGAACTTTTTAGGCATATTTTCTTGACGATATTTCTGTTTTACATTTACCATTGTCTAACCTTTTTTTTTTAGTATGATTTTGTGTACTAAAAATGAATAACTTCTGAAGTTTCTATATATCTTCTGTTAATATTCAAACCATAATGGACAGGCGACTATACAGATTTATTAAACTCCATAATGGACTGTGTGCTTTACTCATTCATGATCCGGAGATTTTCTCCAACGTGAATGTAACAGAAGAGGATGATTTCGAGGATGATGAAGAAGAAAACTTCGAGGATGATGATGAAGAAGAAAGCTTTGAGGAAAGCTTCGGGGATGATGACATCGGAGTGGAAAGCTCTTCGAGAAATAGAAAAAATTAAAATGGTGACTATCAGTTCGTGGATGAAGATGAAGAAAGCCTCGAAGAAGAAGACGATGGAAGGAAAGAGAAGGGCACGGAAGTCTCTGTTGATAAGAAGGTAAACATTGGAGAAAATGGATTTAAGTTTAGGGAAAATAATGTTGTTGAGATTTGAGATTGATATGTATTCTGGTTCATTTTTGCAGGCTGCTGCAGCAATGTGCGTTGCAGTAGGAAGCTTTGCAGATCCAAATGAGGCATAAGGCTTGGCACACTTTTTAGGCATATTTTCTTGACGATATTTCTGTTTTACATTTACCATTGTCAAACATTTTTTTTTTCAGTATGATTTTGTGTACTAAAAATGAATAACTTCAGAAGTTTCTATATATCGTCTGTTAATATTCAAACCATAATGGACAGGCGACTATACAGATTTATTAAACTCCTAAATGGACTGTGTGCTTTACTCATTCATGATCCGGAGATTTTCTCCTACGTGAATGTAACTGAAGAGGATGATTTCGAGGATGATGATGAAGAAGAAAACTTCGAGGATGATGATGAAGAAGAAAGCTTTGAGTAAAGCTTAGAGGATGATGACATCGGAGTGGAAAGCTCTTCGAGAAATAGAAAAAATTACATTGGTGACTATGAGTTCATGGATGAAGATGAAGAAAGCCTCGAAGAAGAAGACGATGGAAGCAAAGAGAAGGGCACGGAAGTCTCTGTTGAAAAGAAGGTAAACATTGGAGAAAATGGATTTAAGTTTAGGGAAAATAATGTTGTTGAGATTTGAGATTGATATGTATTCTGGTTCATTTTTGCAGGCTGCTGCAGCAATGTGCGTTGCAGTAGGAAGCTTTGCAGATCCAAATGAGGCATAAGGCTTGGCGCACTTTTTAGGCATATTTTCTTGACGATATTTCTGTTTTACATTTACCATTGTCTAAATTTTTTTTTTTTTTAAGTATGATTTTGTGGACTAAAAATGAATAACTTCTGAAGTTTCTATATATCTTCTGTTAATATTCAAACAATAATGGACAGGCGACTATACAGATTTATTAAACTCCTTAATGGACTGTGTGCTTTACTCATTCATGATCCGGAGATTTTCACCTACGTGAATGTAACTGAAGAGGATGATTTCGAGGATGATGATGAAGAAGAAAACTTCGAGGATGATGATGAAGAAGAAAGCTTTGAGGAAAGCTTAGAGGATGATGACATCGGAGTGGAAAGCTCTTCGAGAAATAGAAAAAATTACATTGGAGACTATGAGTTCATGGATGAAGATGAAGAAAGCCTCGAAGAAGAAGACGATGGAAGCAAAGAGAAGGGCACGGAAGTCTCTGTTGATAAGAAGGTAAACATTGGAGAAAATGGATTTAAGTTTAGGGAAAATAATGTTGTTGAGATTTGAGATTGATATGTATTCTGGTTCATTTTTGCAGGCTGCTGCAGCAATGTGCGTTGCAGTAGGAAGCTTTGCAGATCCAAATGAGGCATAAGGCTTGGCGCACTTTTTAGGCATATTTTCTTGACGATATTTCTGTTTTACATTTACCATTGTCTAAATTTTTTTTTTTTTTTAAGTATGATTTTGTGGACTAAAAATGAATAACTTCTGAAGTTTCTATATATCTTCTGTTAATATTCAAACAATAATGGACAGGCGACTATACAGATTTATTAAACTCCTTAATGGACTGTGTGCTTTACTCATTCATGATCCGGAGATTTTCACCTACGTGAATGTAACTGAAGAGGATGATTTCGAGGATGATGATGAAGAAGAAAACTTCGAGGATGATGATGAAGAAGAAAGCTTTGAGGAAAGCTTAGAGGATGATGACATCGGAGTGGAAAGCTCTTCGAGAAATAGAAAAAATTACATTGGAGACTATGAGTTCATGGATGAAGATGAAGAAAGCCTCGAAGAAGAAGACGATGGAAGCAAAGAGAAGGGCACGGAAGTCTCTGTTGATAAGAAGGTAAACATTGGAGAAAATGGATTTAAGTTTAGGGAAAATAATGTTGTCGAGATTTGAGATTGATATGTATTCTGGTTCATTTTTGCAGGCTGCTGCAGCAATGTGCGTTGCAGTAGGAAGCTTTGCAGATCCAAATGAGGCATAAAGCTTGGCGCACTTTTTAGGCATTTTTTCTTGACGATATTTGTGTTTTACATTTACCATTGTCTAACATTTTTTTTTAGTATGATTTTGTGTACTGAAAATGAATAACTTATGATGTTTCTATATATCTTCTCTTAATATTCAAATCATAATGGACATGCGACTATACAGTTCTTTTAAACTCCATAATGGACTGTGTGCTTTACTCATTCATGATCCGGAGATTTTCTCCAACGTGAATGTAACTGAAGAGGATGATTTCGAGGATGATGATGAAGAAGAAAGCTTTGAGGATGATGATTAAGAAGAAAGCTTTGAGGAAAGCTTCGAGGATGATGACATCGGAGTGGAAAGCCCTTCGAGAAATAGAAAAAAATACAATGGTGACTATGAGTTCATGGATGAAGATGAAGAAAGCCTCGAAGAAGAAAAAGAGAATGGAAGCAAAGAGAAGGGTACGAAAGTCTCTGTCGATAAGAAGGTAAGCATTGGAGAAAATGGATTTAAGTTTAGGGAAAATAATGTTGTTGAGATTTGAGATTGATATGTATTCTGGTTCATTTTTGCAGGCTGCTGCAGCAATGTGCGTTGCAGTAGGAAGCTTTGCAGATCCAAATGAGGCATAAGGCTTGGCGCACTTTTTACGCATATTTTCTTGACGATATTTCTGTTTTACATTTACCATTGTCTGACCTTTTTTTCTTTTTTAGTATGATTTTGAGTACAAAAAATGAATAACTTCTGAAATTTCTTTATATCTTCTTTAAATATTCAAACCATAATGGACAGGCGACTATACAAATTTATTAAACTCCATAATAATGGACTGTGTGCTTTACTCATTCATGATCCGGAGATTTTCTCCAACGTGAATGTAACTGAAGAGGATGATTTCGAGGATGATGAGGAAGAAGAAAACTTCGAGGATGATGATGAAGAACAAAGCTTTGAGGAAAGCTTCGGGGATGATGACATCGGAGTGGAAAGCTCTTTGAGAAATAGAAAAAATTACATTGGTGACTATGAGTTCATGGATGAAGATGAAGAAAGCATCCATGAAAAAGACGATGGAAGCAAAGAGAAGGGCACGGAAGTCTCTGTTGATAAGAAGGTAAGCATTGGAGAAAATGGATTTAAGTTTAGGGAAAATAATGTTGTTGAGATTTGAGATTGATATGTATTCTGGTTCATTTTTGCAGGCTGCTGCAGCAATGTGCGTTGCAGTAGGAAGCTTTGCAGATCCAAATGAGGCATAAGGCTTGGCGCACTTTTTACGCATATTTTCTTGACGATATTTCTGTTTTACATTTACCATTGTCTGACCTTTTTTTCTTTTTTAGTATGATTTTTACAAAAAATGAATAACTTCTGAAATTTCTATATATCTTCTTTAAATATTCAAACCATAATGGACAGGCGACTATACAAATTTATTAAACTCCATAATAATGGACTGTGTGCTTTACTCATTCATGATCCGGAGATTTTCTCCAACGTGAATGTAACTGAAGAGGATGATTTCGAGGATGATGAGGAAGAAGAAAACTTCGAGGATGACGATGAAGAACAAAGCTTTGAGGAAAGCTTCGGGGATGATGACATCGGAGTGGAAAGCTCTTTGAGAAATAGAAAAAATTACAATGGTGACTATGAGTTCATGGATGAAGATGAAGAAAGCATCCATGAAAAAGACGATGGAAGCAAAGAGAAGGGCACGGAAGTCTCTGTTGATAAGAAGGTAAGCATTGGAGAAAATGGATTTAAGTTTAGGGAAAATAATGTTGTTGAGATTTGAGATTGATATGTATTCTGGTTCATTTTTGCAGGCTGCTGCAGCAATGTGCGTTGCAGTAGGAAGCTTTGCAGATCCAAATGAGGCATAAGGCTTGGCGCACTTTTTAGGAATATTTTCTTGACGATATTTCTGTTTTACATTTACCATTGTCTAACATTTTTTTTTTTTCAGTATGATTTTGTGTACTAAAAATGAATAACTTATAAAGTTTCTATATATCATCTGTTAATATTCAAACCATAATGGACAGGCGACTATACAGATTTATTAAACTCCATAATGGACTGTGTGCTTTACTCATTCATGATCCGGAGATTTTCTCCAATGCGAATGTAACTGAAGAGGATGATTTCGAGGATGATGATGAAGAAGAAAACTTCGAGGATGATGATTAAGAAGAAAGCTTTGAGGAAAGCTTTGAGGATGATGACATCGGAGTGGAAAGCTCTTCGAGAAATAGAAAAAATTACATTGGTGACTATGAGTTCATGGATGAAGATGAAGAAAGCCTCGAAGAAGAAGACGATGGAAGCAAAGAGAAGGGCACGGAAGTCTCTGTTGAAAAGAAGGTAAACATTGGAGAAAATGGATTTAAGTTTAGGGAAAATAATGTTGTTGAGATTTGAGATTGATATGTATTCTGGTTCATTTTTGCAGGCTACTGCAGCAATGTGAGTTACAGTAGGAAGCTTTGCAGATCCAAATGAGGCATAAGGCTTGGCGCACTTTTTAGGCATTTTTTCTTGACGATATTTGTGTTTTACATTTACCATTGTCTAACATTTTTTTTTAGTATGATTTTGTGTACTGAAAATGAATAACTTATGATGTTTCTATATATCTTCTCTTAATATTCAAATCATAATGGACATGCGACTATACAGTTCTTTTAAACTCCATAATGGACTGTGTGCTTTACTCATTCATGATCCGGAGATTTTCTCCAACGTGAATGTAACTGAAGAGGATGATTTCGAGGATGATGATGAAGAAGAAAGCTTTGAGGATGATGATTAAGAAGAAAGCTTTGAGGAAAGCTTCGAGGATGATGACATCGGAGTGGAAAGCCCTTCGAGAAATAGAAAAAAATACAATGGTGACTATGAGTTCATGGATGAAGATGAAGAAAGCCTCGAAGAAGAAAAAGAGAATGGAAGCAAAGAGAAGGGTACGAAAGTCTCTGTCGATAAGAAGGTAAGCATTGGAGAAAATGGATTTAAGTTTAGGGAATATAATGTTGTTGAGATTTGAGATTGATATGTATTCTGGTTCATTTTTGCAGGCTGCTGCAGCAATGTGCGTTGCAGTAGGAAGCTTTGCAGATCCAAATGAGGCATAAGGCTTGGCGCACTTTTTAGGCATATTTTCTTGACGATATTTCTGTTTTACATTTACCATTGTCTAACATTTTTTTTTTTTCAGTATGATTTTGTGTACTAAAAATGAATAACTTATAAAGTTTCTATATATCATCTGTTAATATTCAAACCATAATGGATAGGCGACTATACAGATTTATTAAACTCCATAATGGACTGTGTGCTTTACTCATTCATGGTCCGGAGATTTTCTCCAACGTGAATGAAACTGAAGAGGATGATTTCGAGGATGATGATGAAGAAGAAAACTTCGAGGATGATGATTAAGAAGAAAGCTTTGAGGAAAGCTTCGAGGATGATGACATCGGAGTGGAAAGCTCTTCGAGAAATAGAAAAAATTACATTGGTGACTATGAGTTCATGGATGAAGATGAAGAAAGCCTCGAAGAAGAAGACGATGGAAGCAAAGAGAAGGGCACGGAAGTCTCTGTTGAAAAGAAGGTAAACATTGGAGAAAATGGATTTAAGTTTAGGGAAAATAATGTTGTTGAGATTTGAGATTGATATGTATTCTGGTTCATTTTTGCAGGCTACTGCAGCAATGTGTGTTACAGTAGGAAGCTTTGCAGATCCAAATGAGGTATAAGGCTTGGCGCACTTTTTAGGCATTTTTTCTTGACGATATTTGTGTTTTACATTTACCATTGTCTAACATTTTTTTTTAGTATGATTTTGTGTACTGAAAATGAATAACTTATGATGTTTCTATATATCTTCTCTTAATATTCAAATCATAATGGACATGCGACTATACAGTTCTTTTAAACTCCATAATGGACTGTGTGCTTTACTCATTCATGATCCGGAGATTTTCTCCAACGTGAATGTAACTGAAGAGGATGATTTCGAGGATGATGATGAAGAAGAAAGCTTTGAGGAAAGCTTCGAGGAAGATGACATCGGAGAGGAAAGCTCTTCGAGAAATAGAAAAAATTACTATGGTGACTATGAGTTCATGGATGAAGATGAAGAAAGCCTCGAAGAAGAAAAAGAGAATGGAAGCAAAGAGAAGGGTACGAAAGTCTCTGTCGATAAGAAGGTAAACATTGGAGAAAATGGATTTAAGTTTAGGGAAAATAATGTTGTTGAGATTTGAGATTGATATGTATTCTGGTTCATTTCTGCAGGCTGCTGCAGCAATGTGCGTTGCAGTAGGAAGCTTTGCAGATCCAAATGAGGCATAAGGCTTGGCGCACTTTTTACGCATATTTTCTTGACGATATTTCTGTTTTACATTTACCATTGTCTAACCTTTTTTTCTTTTTTAGTATGATTTTGAGTACAAAAAATGAATAACTTCTGAAATTTCTATATATCTTCTTTAAATATTCAAACCATAATGGACAGGCGACTATACAGATTTATTAAACTCCATAATGGACTGTGTGCTTTACTCATTCATGATCCGGAGATTTTCTCCAATGCGAATGTAACTGAAGAGGATGATTTCGAAGATGATGATGAAGAAGAAAACTTCGAGGATGATGAAGAAGAAGAAAGCTTTGAGGAAAGCTTCGAGGATGATGACATCGGAGTGGAAAGCCCTTCGAGAAATAGAAAAAAATACAATGGTGACTATGAGTTCATGGATGAAGATGAAGAAATCCTCGAAGAAGAAAATGATGGAAGCAAAGAGAAGGGCACGGAAGTCTTTGTTGATAAGAAGGTAAACAATGGAGAAAATGGATTTAAGTTTAGGGAAAATAATGTTGTTGAGATTTGAGATTGATATGTATTCTGGTTCATTTTTGCAGGCTGCTGCAGCAATGTGCGTTGCAGTAGGAAGCTTTGCAGATCCAAATGAGGCACATGGCTTGGCGAACTTTTTAGGCATATTTTCTTGACGATATTTCTGTTTTACATTTACCATTGTCTAACCTTTTTTTTTAGTATGATTTTGTGTACCAAAAATGAATAACTTCTGAAGTTTCTATATATCTTCTGTTAATATTCAAACCATAATGGACAGGTGACTATACAGATTTATTAAACTCCATAATGGACTGTGTGCTTTACTCATTCATGATCCGGAGATTTTCTCCAACGTGAATGTAACTGAAGAGGATGATTTCGAGGATGATGATGAAGAAGAAAACTTCGAGGATGATGATGAAGAAGAAAACTTCGAGGATGATGATGAAGAAGAAAGCTTTGAGGAAAGCTTCGAGGATGATGACATCGGAGTGGAAAGCTCTTCGAGAAATAGAAAAAATTAAAATGGTGACTATCAGTTCATGGATGAAGATGAAGAAAGCCTCGAAGAAGAAGACGATGGAAGCAAAGAGAAGGGCACGGAAGTCTCTGTTGATAAGAAGGTAAACATTGGAGAAAATGGATTTAAGTTTAGGGAAAATAATTTTGTTGAGATTTGTGATTGATATGTATTCTGGTTCGTTTTTGCAGGCTGCTGCAGCAATGTGCATTGCGGTAGGAAGCTTTGAAGATCCAAATGAGGCATAAGGCTTGGCGCACTTTTTAGGCATATTTTCTTAACGATATTTCTGTTTTACATTTACCATTGTCTAACATTTTTTTTTCAGTATGATTTTGTGTACTAAAAATGAATAACTTCTGAAGTTTCTATATATCTTCTGTTAATGTTCAAACCAGAATGGACAGGCGACTATACAGATTTATTAAACTCCATAATGGACTGTGTGCTTTACTCATTCATGATCCGAAGATTTTCTCCAATGCGAATGTAACTGAAGAGGATGATTTCGAAGATGATGATGAAGAAGAAAACTTCGAGGATGATGAAGAAGAAGAAAGCTTTGAGGAAAGCTTCGAGGAAGATGACATCGGAGTGGAAAGCTCTTCGAGAAATAGAAAAAATTACAATGTTGACTATGAGTTCATGGATGAAGATGAAGAAAGCCTCGAAGAAGAAGTCGATGGAAGCAAATAGAAGGGCACAGAAGTCTCTGTTGATAAGAAGGTAAACATTGGAGAAAATGGATTTATGTTTAAGGAAAATAATATTGTTGAGATTTGAGATTGATATGTATTCTGGTTCATTTTTGCAGGCTGCTGCAGCAATGTGCGTTGCAGTAGTAAGCTTTGTAGATACAAATGAGGCATAAGGCTTGGTGCACTTTTTAGGCATATTTTCTTGACGATATTTCTGTTTAACATTTACCATTGTCTAACCTTTTTTTTTAGTATGATTTTGTGTACTAAAAATGAATAACTTCTGAAGTTTCTATATATCTTCTGTTAATATTCAAACCATAATGGACAGGCGACTATACAGATTTATTAAACTCCATAATGGACTGTGTGCTTTACTCATTCATGATCCGGAGATTTTCTCCAACGTGAATGTAACAGAAGAGGATGGTTTCGAGGATGATGAAGAAGAAAACTTCGAGGATGATGATGAAGAAGAAAGCTTCGAGGAAAGCTTCGAGGATGATGACATCGGAGTGGAAAGCTCTTCGAGAAATAGAAAAAATTAAAATGGTGACTATCAGTTCATGGATGAATATGAAGAAAGCCTCGAAGAAGAAGACGATGGAAGCAAAGAGAAGGGCACGGAAGTCTCTGTTGATAAGAAGGTAAACATTGGAGAAAATGGATTTAAGTTTAGGGAAAATAATGTTGTTGAGATTTGAGATTGATATGTATTCTGGTTCATTTTTGCAGGCTGCTGCAGCAATGTGCGTTGCAGTAGGAAGCTTTGCAGATCCAAATGAGGCATAAGCCTTGGCGCACTTTTTAGGCATATTTTCTTCACGATATTTCTGTTTTACATTTACCATTGTCTAACATTTTTTTTTCAGTATGATTTTGTGTACTAAAAATGAATAACTTCTGAAGTTTCTATATCTCTTCTGTTAATATTCAAACCATAATGGACAGGCGACTATACAGATTTATTAAACTCCATAATGGACTGTGTGCTTTACTCATTCATGATCCGGAGATTTTCTCCAACGTGAATGTAACTGAAGAGGATGATTTCGAGGATGATGATGAAGAAGAAAACTTCGAGGATGATGATGAAGAAGAAAGCTTTGAGGAAAGCTTCGGGGATGATGGCATCGGAGTGGAAAGCTCTTCGAGAAATAGAAAAAATTACAATGGTGACTATGAGTTCATGGATGAAGATGAAGAAAGCCTCGAAGAAGAAGACGATGGAAGCAAAGAGAAGGGCACGGAAGTCTCTGTTGAAAAGAAGGTAAACATTGGAGAAAATGGATTGAAGTTTAGGGAAAATAATGTTGTTGAGATTTGAGATTGATATGTATTCTGGTTCATTTTTGCAGGCTGCTGCAGCAATGTGCGTTGCAGTAGGAAGCTTTGCAGATCCGAATGAGGCATAAGACTTGGCGCACTTTTTAGGCATATTTTCTTGACGATATTTCTGTTTTACATTTACCATTGTCTAACCTTTTTTTTTTTTTTTTTTTTTGAGTATGATTTTGTGTTCTAAAAATGAATAACTTCTGAAGTTTCTATATATCTTCTTTTAATATTCAAACCACAATGGACAGGCGACTATACAGATTTATTAAACTCCTAAATGGACTGTGTGCTTTACTCATTCATGATCCGGAGATTTTCTCCAACGTGAATGTAACTGAAGAGGATGATTTCGAGGATGATGATGAAGAATAAAACTTCGAGGATGATTATGAAGAAGAAAGCTTTGAGGAAACCTTCGAGGATGATGACATCGGAGTGGAAAGCTCTTCGAGAAATAGAAAAAATTACAATGGTGACTATGAGTTCATGGATGAAGATGAAGAAAGCCTCGAAGAAGAAGACGATGTAAGCAAATAGAAGGGCACGGAAGTCTCTGTTGATAAGAAGGTAAACATTGGAGAAAATGGATTTAAGTTTAGGGAAAATAATGTTGTTGAGATTTGAGATTGATATGTATTCTGGTTCATTTTTGCAGGCTGCTGCAGCAATGTGCGTTGCAGTAGGAAGCTTTGCAGATCCGAATGAGGCATAAGACTTGGCGCACTTTTTAGGCATATTTTCTTGACGATATTTCTGTTTTACATTTACCATTGTCTAACCTTTTTTTTTTTTTTTGAGTATGATTTTGTGTTCTAAAAATGAATAACTTCTGAAGTTTCTATATATCTTCTTTTAATATTCAAACCATAATGGACAGGCGACTATACAGATTTATTAAACTCCTAAATGGACTGTGTGCTTTACTCATTCATGATCCGGAGATTTTCTCCAACGTGAATGTAACTGAAGAGGATGATTTCGAGGATGATGATGAAGAATAAAACTTCGAGGATGATTATGAAGAAGAAAGCTTCGAGGAAACCTTCGAGGATGATGACATCGGAGTGGAAAGCTCTTCGAGAAATAGAAAAAATTACAATGGTGACTATGAGTTCATGGATGAAGATGAAGAAAGCCTCGAAGAAGAAGACGATGTAAGCAAATAGAAGGGCACGGAAGTCTCTGTTGATAAGAAGGTAAACATTGGAGAAAATAGATTTAAGTTTAGGGAAAATAATATTGTTGAGATTTGAGATTGATATGTATTCTGGTTCAATTTTTCAGGCTGCTGCAGCAATGTGCATTGCAGTAGTAAGCTTTGTAGATCCAAATGAAGCATAAGGCTTGGCACACTTTTTAGGCATATTTTCTTGATGATATTTCTGTTTAACATTTACCATTGTCTAACCTTTTTTTTTCAGTATGATTTTGTGTACTAAAAATGAATAACATCTGAAGTTTCTATATATCTTCTGTTAATATTCAAACCATAATGGACAGGTGACTATACAGATTTATTAAACTCCATAATGGACTGTGTGCTTTACTCATTCATGATCCGGAGATTTTCTCCAACGTGAATGTAACTGAAGAGGATGATTTCGAGGATGATGATGAAGAAGAAAACTTCGAGGATGATGATGAAGAAGAAAACTTCGAGGATGATGATGAAGAAGAAAGCTTTGAGGAAAGCTTCGAGGATGATGACATCGGAGTGGAAAGCTCTTCGAGAAATAGAAAAAATTAAAATGGTGACTATCAGTTCATGGATGAAGATGAAGAAAGCCTCGAAGAAGAAGACGATGGAAGCAAAGAGAAGGGCACGGAAGTCTCTGTTGATAAGAAGGTAAACATTGGAGAAAATGGATTTAAGTTTAGGGAAAATAATTTTGTTGAGATTTGTGATTGATATGTATTCTGGTTCGTTTTTGCAGGCTGCTGCAGCAATGTGCATTGCGGTAGGAAGCTTTGAAGATCCAAATGAGGCATAAGGCTTGGCGCACTTTTTAGGCATATTTTCTTAACGATATTTCTGTTTTACATTTACCATTGTCTAACATTTTTTTTTCAGTATGATTTTGTGTACTAAAAATGAATAACTTCTGAAGTTTCTATATATCTTCTGTTAATGTTCAAACCAGAATGGACAGGCGACTATACAGATTTATTAAACTCCATAATGGACTGTGTGCTTTACTCATTCATGATCCGAAGATTTTCTCCAACGTGAATGTAACTGAAGAGGATGATTTCGAGGATGATGATGAAGAAGAAAACTTCGAGGATGATGATGAAGAAGAAAGCTTTGAGGAAAGCTTCGAGGAAGATGACATCGGAGTGGAAAGCTCTTCGAGAAATAGAAAAAATTACAATGTTGACTATGAGTTCATGGATGAAGATGAAGAAAGCCTCGAAGAAGAAGTCGATGGAAGCAAATAGAAGGGCACAGAAGTCTCTGTTGATAAGAAGGTAAACATTGGAGAAAATGGATTTATGTTTAAGGAAAATAATATTGTTGAGATTTGAGATTGATATGTATTCTGGTTCATTTTTGCAGGCTGCTGCAGCAATGTGCGTTGCAGTAGTAAGCTTTGTAGATACAAATGAGGCATAAGGCTTGGTGCACTTTTTAGGCATATTTTCTTGACGATATTTCTGTTTAACATTTACCATTGTCTAACCTTTTTTTTTAGTATGATTTTGTGTACTAAAAATGAATAACTTCTGAAGTTTCTATATATCTTCTGTTAATATTCAAACCATAATGGACAGGCGACTATACAGATTTATTAAACTCCATAATGGACTGTGTGCTTTACTCATTCATGATCCGGAGATTTTCTCCAACGTGAATGTAACAGAAGAGGATGGTTTCGAGGATGATGAAGAAGAAAACTTCGAGGATGATGATGAAGAAGAAAGCTTCGAGGAAAGCTTCGAGGATGATGACATCGGAGTGGAAAGCTCTTCGAGAAATAGAAAAAATTAAAATGGTGACTATCAGTTCATGGATGAATATGAAGAAAGCCTCGAAGAAGAAGACGATGGAAGCAAAGAGAAGGGCACGGAAGTCTCTGTTGATAAGAAGGTAAACATTGGAGAAAATGGATTTAAGTTTAGGGAAAATAATGTTGTTGAGATTTGAGATTGATATGTATTCTGGTTCATTTTTGCAGGCTGCTGCAGCAATGTGCGTTGCAGTAGGAAGCTTTGCAGATCCAAATGAGGCATAAGCCTTGGCGCACTTTTTAGGCATATTTTCTTCACGATATTTCTGTTTTACATTTACCATTGTCTAACATTTTTTTTTCAGTATGATTTTGTGTACTAAAAATGAATAACTTCTGAAGTTTCTATATCTCTTCTGTTAATATTCAAACCATAATGGACAGGCGACTATACAGATTTATTAAACTCCATAATGGACTGTGTGCTTTACTCATTCATGATCCGGAGATTTTCTCCAACGTGAATGTAACTGAAGAGGATGATTTCGAGGATGATGATGAAGAAGAAAACTTCGAGGATGATGATGAAGAAGAAAGCTTTGAGGAAAGCTTCGGGGATGATGGCATCGGAGTGGAAAGCTCTTCGAGAAATAGAAAAAATTACAATGGTGACTATGAGTTCATGGATGAAGATGAAGAAAGCCTCGAAGAAGAAGACGATGGAAGCAAAGAGAAGGGCACGGAAGTCTCTGTTGAAAAGAAGGTAAACATTGGAGAAAATGGATTGAAGTTTAGGGAAAATAATGTTGTTGAGATTTGAGATTGATATGTATTCTGGTTCATTTTTGCAGGCTGCTGCAGCAATGTGCGTTGCAGTAGGAAGCTTTGCAGATCCGAATGAGGCATAAGACTTGGCGCACTTTTTAGGCATATTTTCTTGACGATATTTCTGTTTTACATTTACCATTGTCTAACCTTTTTTTTTTTTTTTGAGTATGATTTTGTGTTCTAAAAATGAATAACTTCTGAAGTTTCTATATATCTTCTTTTAATATTCAAACCATAATGGACAGGCGACTATACAGATTTATTAAACTCCTAAATGGACTGTGTGCTTTACTCATTCATGATCCGGAGATTTTCTCCAACGTGAATGTAACTGAAGAGGATGATTTCGAGGATGATGATGAAGAATAAAACTTCGAGGATGATTATGAAGAAGAAAGCTTCGAGGAAACCTTCGAGGATGATGACATCGGAGTGGAAAGCTCTTCGAGAAATAGAAAAAATTACAATGGTGACTATGAGTTCATGGATGAAGATGAAGAAAGCCTCGAAGAAGAAGACGATGTAAGCAAATAGAAGGGCACGGAAGTCTCTGTTGATAAGAAGGTAAACATTGGAGAAAATAGATTTAAGTTTAGGGAAAATAATATTGTTGAGATTTGAGATTGATATGTATTCTGGTTCAATTTTTCAGGCTGCTGCAGCAATGTGCATTGCAGTAGTAAGCTTTGTAGATCCAAATGAAGCATAAGGCTTGGCACACTTTTTAGGCATATTTTCTTGATGATATTTCTGTTTAACATTTACCATTGTCTAACCTTTTTTTTTCAGTATGATTTTGTGTACTAAAAATGAATAACATCTGAAGTTTCTATATATCTTCTGTTAATATTCAAACCATAATGGACAGGCGACTATACAGATTTATTAAACTCCATAATGGACTGTGTGCTTTACTCATTCATGATCCGAAGATTTTCTCCAACGTGAATGTAACTGAAGAGGATGATTTCGAGGATGATGATGAAGAAGAAGAAAGCTTCGAGGATGATGATGAAGAAGAAAGCTTTGAGGAAAGCTTCGAGGATGATGACATCGGAGTTGAAAGCTCTTCGAGAAATAGAAAAAATTTAAATGGTGACTATCAGTTCATGGATTAAGATGAAGAAAGCCTCGAAGAAGAAGACGATGGAAGCAAAGAGAAGGGCACGGAAGTCTCTGTAGATAAGAAGGTAAACATTGGAGAAAATGGATTTAAGTTTAGGGAAAATAATGTTGTTGAGATTTGAGATTGATATGTATTCTGGTTCATTTTTGCAGGCTGCTGCAGCAATGTGCGTTGCAGTAGGAAGCTTTGCAGATCCAAATGAGGCATAAGACTTGGCGCACTTTTTAGGCATATTTTCTTGAAGATATTTCTGTTTTACATTTACCATTGTCTAACCTTTTTTTTTTTTTTTAGTATGATTTTGTGTACTAAAAATGAATAACTTCTGAAGTTTCTATATATCTTCTGTTAATATTCAAACCATAATAGACAGGCGACTATACAGATTTATTAAACTCCATAATGGACTGTGTGCTTTACTCATTCATGATCCGGAGATTTTCTCCAACGTGAATGTAACTGAAGAGGATGATTTCGAGGATGATGATGAAGAAGAAAACTTCGAGGATGATGATGAAGAAGAAAGCTTTGAGGAAAGCTTCGAGGATGATGACATCGGAGTGGAAAGCTCTTCGAGAAATAGAAAAAATTACAATGGTGACTATGAGTTCATGGATGAAGATGAAGAAAGCCTCGAAGAAGAAGACGATGGAAGCAAAGGGAAGGGCACGGAAGTCTGTGTTGATAAGAAGGTAAACATTGGAGAAAATGGATTGAAGTTTAGGGAAAATAATGTTGTTGATATTTGAGATTGATATGTATTCGGGTTCATTTTTGCAGGCTGCTGTAGTAATGTGCGTTGCAGTAGGAAGCTTTCCAGATCCAAATTAGGCATAAGGCTTGGCGCACTTTTTAGGCATATTTTCTTGACGATATTTCTGTTTTACATTTACCATTGTCTAACCTTTTTTTTTTTTTTAGTATGATTTTGTGTACTAAAAATGAATAACTTCTGAAGTTTCTATATATCTTCTGTTAATATTCAAACCATAATGGACAGGCGACTATACAGATTTATTAAACTCCATAATGGACTGTGTGCTTTACTCATTCATGATCCGGAGATTTTCTCTAACGTGAATGTAACTGAAGAGGATGATTTCGAGGATGATGATGAAGAAGAAAACTTCGAGGATGATGATGAAGAAGAAAGCTTTGAGGAAAGCTTCGAGGATGATGACATCGGAGTGGAAAGCTCTTCGAGAAATAGAAAAAATTACAATGGTGACTATGAGTTCATGGATGAAGATGAAGAAAGCCTCGAAGAAGAAGACGATGGAAGCAAATAGAAGGGCACGGAAGTCTCTGTTGATAAGAAGGTAAACATTGGAGAAAATGGATTTAAGTTTAGGGAAAATAATATTGTTGAGATTTGAGATTGATATGTATTCTGGTTCATTTTTGCAGGCTGCTGCGGCAATGTGCGTTGCAGTAGTAAGCTTTGTAGATCCAAATGAGGCATAAGGCTTGGCCCACTTTTTAGGCATATTTTCTTGACGATATTTCTGTTTAACATTTACCATTGTCTAACATTTTTTTTTTAATATGATTTTGTGTACTAAAAATGAATAACATCTGAAGTTTCTATATATCTTCTGTTAATATTCAAACCATAATGGACAGGCGACTATACAGATTTATTAAACTCCATAATGGACTGTGTGCTTTCCTCATTCATGATCCGGAGATTTTCTCCAACGTGAATGTAACTGAAGAGGATGATTTCGAGGATGATGATGAAGAAGAAAACTTCGAGGATGATGATGAAGAAGAAAGCTTTGAGTAAAGCTTCGAGGATGATGACATCGGAGTGGAAAGCTCTTCGAGAAATAGAAAAAATTCCAATGGTGACTATGAGTTCATGGATGAAGATGAAGAAAGCCTCGAAGAAGAAGATGATGGAAGCAAAGAGAAGGGCACGGAAGTCTCTGTTGAAAAGAAGGTAAACATTGGAGAAAATGGATTTAAGTTTAGGGAAAATAATGTTGTTGAGATTTGAGATTGATATGTATTCTGGTTCATTTTTGCAGGCTGCTGCAGCAATGTGCGTTGCAGTAGGAAGCTTTGCAGATCCAAATGAGGCATAAGGCTTGGCGCACTTTTTAGGCATATTTTCTTGAAGATATTTCTGTTTTACATTTACCATTGTCTAACATTTTTTTTTTTTTCAGTATGATTTTGTGTACTAAAAATGAATAACTTCTGAAGTTTCTATATATCTTCTGTTAATATTCAAACCATAATGGACAGGCGACTATACAGATTTATTAAACTCCATAATGGACTGTGTGCTTTACTCATTCATGATCCGGAGATTTTCTCCAACGTGAATGTAACTGAAGAGGATGATTTCGAGGATGATGATGAAGAAGAAAACTTCGAGGATGATGATGAAGAAGAAAGCTTTGAGGAAAGCTTCGAGGATGATGACATCGGAGTGGAAAGCTCTTCGAGAAATAGGAAAAATTACAATGGTGACTATGAGTTCATGGATGAAGATGAAGAAAGCCTCGAAGAAGAAGACGATGGAAGCAAAGAGAAGGGCACGGAAGTCTCTGTAGATAAGAAGGTAAACATTGGAGAAAATGGATTTAAGTTTTGGGAAAATAATGTTGTTGAGATTGATATATATTCTGGATCATTTTTGCAGGCTGCTGCAGCAATGTGCGTTGCAGTGGGAAGGTTTGCAGATCCAAATGAGGCATAAGGCTTGGCGCACTTTTTAGGCATTTTTTCTTCACGATATTTCTGTTTTACATTTACCATTCTCTAACCTTTTTTTTTTTTTTTTTTAGTATGATTTTGTGTACGAAAAATGAATAACTACTGAAGTTTCTATATATCTTCGTTAAATATAAAAAACCATAATGGACATTCGACTATACAAATTTATTAAACTCCATAATGGACTTTGTGCTTTACTCATTCATGATCCGGAGATTTTCTCCAACGTAAATGTAACTGAAGAGGATGATTTCGAGGATGATGATGAAGAAGAAAACCTCGAGGATGATGATGAAGAAGAAATCTTTGAGGAAAGCTTCGAGGATAATGACATCGGAGTGGAAAGCTCTTGGAGAAATAGAAAAAATTACGATGGTGACTATGAGTTCATGGATGAACATGAAGAAAGCCTCGAAGAAGAAGATGATGGAAGCAACGAGAAGGGCATGGAAGTCTCTGTTGATAAGAAGGTAAACATTGGAGAAAATGGATTTAAGTTTAGGGAAAATAATGTTGTTGAGATTTGAGATTGATATGTATTCTGGTTCATTTTTGCAGGCTGCTGCAGCAATGTGCGTTGTAGTAAGAAGCTTTGCAGATCCAAATGAGGCATAAGGCTTGGCGCACTTTTTAGGCATTTTTTCTTGACGATATTTCTTTTTTTACATTTACCATTGTCTAACTTTTTTTTTTTAGTATGATTTTGTGTACTAAAAATGAATAACTTCTGAAGTTTCTATATATCTTCTGTTAATATTCAAACCATAATGGACATGCGACTATACAGATTTATTAAACTCCATAATGGACTGTGTGCTTTACTCAATTATGATCCGGAGATTTTCTCCAACGTGAATGTAACTGAAGAGGATGATTTCGAGGATGATGATGAAGAAGAAAGCTTCGAGGAAAGCTTCGAGGATGATGACGTCGGAGTGGAAAGCTCTTCGAGAAATAGAAAAAATTACGATGGTGACTATGAGTTCATGGATGAAGATGAAGAAAGCCTCGAAGAAGAAGATGATGGAAGCAAAGAGAAGGGCACGGAAGTCTCTGTTGATAAGAAGGTAAACATTGGAGAAAATGGATTTAAGTTTAGGGTAAATAATGTTGTTGAGATTTGAGATTGATATGTATTCTGGTTCATTTTTGCAGGCTCCTGCAGCAATGTGCGTTGCAGTAGGAAGCTTTGCAGATCCAAATGAGGCATAAGGCTTGACGCACTTTTTAGGCATTTTTTCTTTACGATATTTCTGTTTTACATTTACCATTGTCTAACCTTTTTTTCTTAGTATGATTTTGTGTACAAAAAATGAATAACTTCTGAAGTTTCTATATATCTTCATTTAATATTCAAACCATAATGGACAGGCGACTATACAAATTTATTAAACTCCATAATTGTAACACCCCAAGTTTACGAGTCTAAAACCTAGGCGTGTTAACTTCCATTCACATTAAATGCGGAATTAAATCGTTTACACAATTAAAAATGTTCATTTATCTATTGTAAAATTTTACAGAAATTTCGGCAGAGTCTCCTCTATAAATTTGACATAGCCAACCTGTAGAGGGACATCAAAACCATTTTAAAAATTTAAAACATCAATCACATCTCAATCACATTCATTATCGCCAAACGAATTCATTCATTCCCCAACTCCTCAAGCATAAGATTTTCCAAAGTATCAACAAACATTGACAATTGAAATAAGAAGTAATTTAATCTCTAATACGTCATCCATACTTAATTAAAACCAACTTCAACCAAACAATTATCAATAATAATGAATTAAGGAATAAATTTAAATAATAACTTGAATAAATTTAACTTTATTAAATAATGGCGACAGCGGGTACTGTCTTAGTGAGTCACCAAGTACTCCCCTCTGATCATCTAGCTTTCATCACCTGAAATGTTGGGGAGGGATTGGGGTGAGCTAAAGCTCAGTAAGTAAACTGTATGCATGAATGCATGCTTATGACATGAATGCTTTTTAACAATTCCATGTATGTATCCCATTTTTCTTTACTTTCCAGAACATACAACATTTCAAACTTTCACTTGACATTTCAAAACTTTCACTTCATTTCCATCGCGAGCTCACTTGATGTAACTTCTAGTCAATCAGAATACAGTGGGCAATTATTTATTTGGAACCAGATTAACATGCGCATTTCCACCGCAAAGCGGTTTAACATTCACTTTCCCACCGCAAAGTGGTTTAACATTCACTTTTCCACCGTAAAGCGGTTTAACAGTACACCGTACATGGTTGAACATTCCGTCGCAAAGCGACTTAATTCGGGTACGCCGGTCCCCCGCGCCCCATTTCCCACTCGCAACTTTCATGAATTAGAAGTACACCCATTCATTCTTTCAAAAACTTGGGATACATAACTTTTGAACAAACTTGCACCTTGACACATTTCTTTCATTTAAAAACATTTGACTTCCCAATTTCGATGCCAATGCATGCTTCATGATGCAATGACATGATAATGTTCATGCTTGAACATTCTTCTCAATAACATATACTTTCATAACGTAAATGAAATTCATCAAGGCAAGTAGATTACAAGGCAATCATTTACACATTTCACATTTACATTCAAATTCTATAAAAACGGGGGGAAGTTTACTTACCTGACGTCCTTAGCATTTACCGTTATCTGGATTTGCAAGTGGAGGAGCCTCGGCTGCTCGTGACGTCAATGTACCGTTCTCCTAATAAATTTCCATTCATTAACCAAATATGGCTTTTTAGTGAGAACTACATTTAACACTCAAAAATGAGGTTGAGACTTTCATGTGACTCATAATATAACAAATACATTTACACCACATATAATATCATATTCGAAGTAGTACATTAAGTTCAAAGACAAATTTGAAATCTTACTTATCAAATTATTCAAGAATCAAAATTACTCAATATTATCAAAACTTAATTGTCACATGGACAATTTCAATTACCGTTCTACTTACTCATAAATCTGAAAATAACAATTACAATAAAAATATACATTAAAATTCAGTTTAAACAACCTGATTATTTGAAATTCCCAAATTTGAAAACTTCCATTAAAAATCCACATTGAACCAATAGAAAGTCAATTAAATACCATTATCATTTAAAGTCTGAAATTTACATTCATTCGATATCTATAGATATCAGTATCATCAAAAAATTCCCATATTTAAAATTAATACATAAAGATTGCATTTTCAGCTAGTAAATTAAAATCTGGAAATCTCACATACATAACATGAATACATACATAATAATATACACATTCCCATACATCAATACATACATACAATTAAACATAAGAAATTGTGTATGTGTATGTGTATGTGTGTGAGCGGGTGTGTGTAAAACCGTGTGTGTGCGTTCGGTTTTCGTGTGTGGGGAAGGGGAAAAAGGGCTTACGGTGAGAGGGAGGTAAGGGGTGGTGGTGGTGGCTGCAGCGCGGGAACGGAGCAGGAGAGGGCGGCGGTTGAGAGGCCGAGAGAGAGGGTGAGAGAAGAGAGAGCGAGGCGGAAGAGAGCCGAGGTGAGCAAGAGGGTGAGAGAGGTGTAAGATAGCGAGAGATGAGAGTGAGGATTTTTAGGTTTAAATTGTTTAAGTTTTGCTAATTTGCAATTTAGTCCCTCAGCTCTCATAAATTGGTAATTTAAGTCCACGACCCTCAAATAAAATTCCAAAGTGTCACCAAACTTTTCTCAACTTCAATGTAATGCAATTTAGGCAACTTACTACTCAATTAAAATAGAAATGGCAAGTAACAATTAAAATAAACAATTAGACATAGAATTGTACGTTAACAATTTATAAACATTTTAATTGGCTCATTGATCGAGACGGCGACCAAGTCCTTCCACTGCAAAAATTCAAAACAATGACGTAGGATTAATTAGATTTCAAATTTCAAATATCATTAACATAATTATTACGTGAAATTTAAAATTGCACGTAAAAATAAAAAGCGGTCTTACAATAACTGACTGTGTGCTTTACTCATTCATGATCCGAAGATTTTCTCCAACGTGAATGTAACTGAAGAGGATGATTTCGAGGATGATGATGAAGAAGAAAACTTCAAGGATGATGATGAAAAAGAAAGCTTTGAGGAAAGCTTCGAGGATGATGACATCGGAGTGGAAAGCTCTTCGAGAAATAGAAAAAAATACAATGGTGACTATGAGTTCATGGATGAAGATGAAGAAAGCCTCGAAGAAGAAGATGATGGAAGCAAAGAGAAGGGCACGGAAGTCTCTGTTGATAAGAAGGTAAACATTGGAGAAAATGGATTTAAGTATAGGGAAAATAACGTTGTTGAGATTTGAAATTGATATGTATTCTGGTTCATTTTTGCAGGATGCTGCCGCAATGTGCGTTGCTATTGGAAGCTTTGCAGAACCAAATGAGGCACAAGGGTTGGCGCACTTTTTAGGCATTTTTTCTTGACGATATTTCTGTTTTACATTTTCCATTGTCTAAGCTTCTTTTTTTTTTAGTATGATTTTGTGTACAAAAAATGAATAACTTCTAAAGTTTCTATATATCTTCATTAAATATTCAAACCATAATGGACATGCAACTATACAGATTTATTAAACTCCATAATGGACTGTGTGCTTTACTCATTCATGATCCGGAGATTTTCTCCAACGTGAATGTAACTGAAGAGGATGATTTCGAGGATGATGATGATGAAGAAGAAAGCTTCGAGGATGATGATGAACAAGAAAGCTTTGAGGAAAGCTTCGAGGATGATGACATCGGAGTGGAAAGCTCTTCGAGAAATAGAAAAAATTACAATGGTGACTATGAGTTCATGGATGAAGATGAAGAAAGCCTCGAAGAAGAAGATGATGGAAGAAAAGAGAAGGGCACGGAAGTCTCTGTTGATAAGAAGGTAAACACTGGAGAAAATGGATTTAAGTATAGGGAAAATAACGTTGTTGAGATTTGAAATTGATATGTATTCTGGTTCACTTTTGCAGGATGCTGCCAATATGTGCGTTGCTGTTGGAAGCTTTGCAGAACCAAATGAGGCATAAGGCTTGGCGCACTTTTTAGGCATTTTTTCTTGACGATATTTCTGTTTTACATTTACCATTGTCTAACCTTTTTTTTTTTTAGTATCATTTTGTGTACAAAAAATGAATAACTTCTAAAGTTTCTATATATCTTCATTAAATATTCAAACCATAATGGACATGCGACTATACAGATTTATTAAACACCATAATGGACTGTGTGCTTTACTCATTCATGATCCGGAGATTTTCTCCAACGTGAATGTAACTGAAGAGTATGATTTCGAGGATGATTATGATGATGAAGAAAGCTTCGAGGATGATGATGAAGAAGAAAGCTTTGAGGAAAGCTTCGAGGATGATGACATCGAAGTGGAAAGCTCTTCGAGAAATAGAAAAACTTACAATGGTGACTATGAGTTCATGGATGAAGATGAAGAAAGCCTCGTAGAAGAAGAAGATGGAAGCAAAGAGAAGGGCACGGAAGTCTCTGTTGATAAGAAGGTAAACATTGGAGAAAATGGATTTAAGTTTAGGGAAAATAATGTTGTTGAGATTTGAGATTGATCTGTATTCTGGTTCATTTTTGCAGGCTACTGCAGCAATGTGCGTTGCAGTAGGAAGCTTTGCAGATCCAAATAAGGCAAAAGGCTTAGCGCACTTTTTAGGCATTTTTTCTTAACGATATTTCTGTTTTACATTTATCATTGTCTAACCTTTTTTTTTAGTATGATTTTGTGTACTAAAACTGAATAAATTCTGAAGTTTCTATATATCTTCTGTTAATATTCAAACCATAATGGACAGGTGACTATACAGATTTATTAAACTCCATAATGGACTGTGTGCTTTACTCATTCATGATCCGGAGATTTTCTCCAACGTGAATGTAACTGAAGAGGATGATTTCGAGGATGATGATGAAAAAGAAAGCATTGAGGAAAGCTTCGAGGATGATGACATCGGAGTGGAAAGCTCTTCGAGAAATAGAAAATATTACAATGGTGACTATGAGTTCATGGATGAAGATGAAGAAAGCCTCGAAGAAGAAGATGATGGAAGCAAAGAGAAGGCCACGAAAGTCTCTGTAGATAAGAAGGTAAACATTGGAGAAAATGGATTTAAGTTTAGGGAAAATAATGTTGTTGAGATTTGAGATTGATATGTATTCTGGTTCATTTCTGCAGGCTGCTGCAGCAATGTGCGTTGCAGTAGGAAGCTTTGCATATCCAAATGAGCCATAAGGCTTAGCGCACTTTCTAGGCATTTTTCTTGACGATATTTCTGTTTTACAATTACCCTTGTCTAACCTTTTTTTTTTAGTATGATTTTGTGTACAAAAAATGAATAACTTCTAAAGTTTCTATTTATCTTCATTAAATATTCAAACCACAATGGACATGCGACTATACAGATTTATTAAACTCCATAATGGACTGTGTGCTTTACTCATTCATGATCCGGAGATTTTCTCCAACGTGAATGTAACTGAAGAGGATGATTTCGAGGATGATGATGAAGAAGAAAGCTTCGAGGACGATGATGAAGAAGAAAGCTTTGAGGAAAGCTTCGAGGAAGATGACATCGGAGTGGAAAGCTCTTCGAGAAATAGAAAAAATTACAATGTTGACTATGAGTTCATGGATGAAGATGAAGAAAGCCTCGAAGAAGAAGATGATGGAAGAAAAGAGAAGGGCACGGAAGTCTCTGTTGATAAGAAGGTAATCATTGGAGAAAATGGATTTAAGTTTAGGGAAAATAATGTTGTTGAGATTTGAGATTGGTATGTATTCTGGTTCATTTTTGCAGGCTGCTGCAGCAATGTGCGTTGCAGTAGGAAGCTTTGCAGATCCAAATGACGCATAAGGCTTGGCGCACTTTTTAGGCATTTTTTCTTTACGATATTTCTGTTTTACATTTACCATTGTCTAACCTTTTTTTTTTTTTTTTAGTATGATTTTGTGTACTAAAAATGAATAACTTCTGAAGTTTCTATATATCTTCATTGAATATTCAAACCATAATGGACAGGCGACTATACAGATTTATTAAACTCCATAATGGACTGTGTGCTTTACTCATTCATGATCCGGAGATTTTCTCCAACGTGAATGTAACTGAAGAGGATGATTTCGAGGATGATGATGAAGAAGAAAACTTCGAGGATGATGATGAAGAAGAAAACTTCGAGGATGATGATGAAGAAGAAAGCTTCGAGGATGATGACATCGGAGTGGAAAGCTATTCGAGAAATAGAAAAAATTACGATGGTGACTATGTGTTCATGGATGAAGATGAAGAAAACCTGGAAGAAGAAGATGATGGAAGCAAAGAGAAGGGCACGGAAGTCTCTGTTGATAAGAAGGTAAACATTGGAGAAAATGGATTTAAGTATAGGGAAAATCATGTGGTTGAGATTTGAAATTGATATGTATTCTGCTTCATTTTCGCAGGATGCTGCCGCAATGTGCGTTGCTGTTGGAAGCTTTGCAGAACCAAATGAGGCACAAGAGTTGGCGCACTTTTTAGGCATTTTTTCTTGACGATATTTCTGTTTTACATTTACCATTGTCTAAGCATTTTTTTTTTTAGTATGATTTTGTGTACAAAAAATGAATAACTTCTGAAGTTTCTATATATCTTCATTAAATATTCAAACCATAATGGATATGTGACTATACAGATTTATTAAACTCCATAATGGACTGTGTGCTTTAGTCATTCATGATCCGGAGATTTTCTCCAACCTGAATGTAACTGAAGAGGATGATTTCGAGGATGATTATGATGAAGAAGAAAGCTTCGAGGATGATGATGAAGAAGAAAGCTTTGAGGAAAGCTTCGAGGATGATGACATCGGAGTGGAAAGCTCTTCGAGAAATAGAAAAAATTACAATGGTGACTATGAGTTCATGAATGAAGATGAAGAAAGCCTCAAAGAAGAAGATGATGGAAGCAAAGAGAAGGGCACGGAAGTCTCTGTTGATAAGAAGGTAAACATTGGAGAAAATGGATTTAAGTTTAGGGAAAATAATGTTGTTGAGATTTGAGATTGATATGTATTCTGGTTCATTTTTCAGGCTGCTGCAGCAATGTGCGTTGCAGTAAGAAGCTTTACAGATCCAAATGAGGCATAAGGCTTGGCGCACTTTTTAGGCATTTTTTCTTGACGATATTTCTGTTTTACATTTACCATTGTCTAACCTTTTTTTTTAGTATGATTTTGGGTACTAAAAATGAATAATTTCTGAAGTTTCTATATATCTTCTGTTAATATTCAAACCATAATGGACAGGCGACTATACAGATTTATTAAACTCCATAATGGACTGTGTGCTTTACTCATTCATGATCCGGAGATTTTCTCCAACGTGAATGTAACTGAAGAGGACGATTTTGAGGATGATGATGAAGAAGAAAGTTTCGAGGATGATGATGAAGAAGAAAGCTTTGAGGAAAGCTTCGAGGATGATGACATCGGAGTGGAAAGCTCTTCGATAAATAGATAAATTACAATGGTGACTATGAGTTCATGGATGAAGATGAAGAAAGCCTCGAAGAAGAAGATGATGGAAGCAAAGAGAAGGGCACGGAAGTCTCTGTTGATAAGAAGGTAAACATTGGAGAAAATGGATTTAAGTTTAGGGAAAATAATGTTGTTGAGATTTGAGATTGATATGTATTCTGGTTCATTTTTGCAGGATGCTGCCGCAATGTGCGTTGCTGTTGGAAGCTTTGCAGAACCAAATGAGGCACAAGGCTTGGCGCACTTTTTAGGCATTTTTTCTTGACGATATTTCTGTTTTACATTTACCATTGTCTAACTTTTTTTTTTTTAGTATGATTTTGTGTACTAAAAATGAATAACTTCTGAAGTTTCTATATATCTTCTGTTAATATTCAAACCATAATGGACAGTTGACTATACAGATTTATTAAACTCCATAATGGACTGTGTGCTTTACTCATTCATGATCCGAAGATTTTCTCCAACGTGAATGTAACTGAAGAGGATGATGATGATGAAGAAAGCTTCGAGGATGATGATGAAGAAGAAAGCTTTGAGGAAAGCTTCAAGGATGATGACATCGGAGTGGAAAGCTCTTCGATAAATAGAAAAAATTACAATGGTGACTATGAGTTCATGGATGAAGATGAAGAAAGCCTCGAAGAAGAAGATGATGGAAGCAAAGAGAAGGGCACGGAAGTCTCTGTTGATAAGAAGGTAAACATTGGAGAAAATGGATTTAAGTTTAGGGAAAATAATGTTGTAGAGATTTGAGATTGGTATGTATACTGGTTCATTTTTGCAGGCTGCTGCAGCAATGTGCGTTGCAGTAGGAAGCTTTGCAGATCCAAATGACGCATAAGGCTTGGCGCACTTTTTAGGCCTTTTTTCTTTACGATATTTCTGTTTTACATTTACCATTGTCTAACCTTTTTTTTTTTTTTTAGTATGATTTTGTGTACTAAAAATGAATAACTTCTGAAGTTACTATATATCTTCATTGAATATTCAAACCATAATGGACAGGCGACTATACAGATTTATTAAACTCCATAATGGACTGTGTGCTTTACTCATTCATGATCCGGAGATTTTCTCCAACGTGAATGTAACTGAAGAGGATGATTTCGAGGATGATGATGAAGAAGAAAGCTTCGAGGATGATGATGAAGAAGAAAGCTTTGAGGAAAGCTTCGAGGAAGATGACATCGGAGTGGAAAGCTCTTCGAGAAATAGAAAAAATTACAATGTTGACTATGAGTTCATGGATGAAGATGAAGAAAGCCTCGAAGAAGAAGATGATGGAAGAAAAGAGAAGGGCACGGAAGTCTCTGTTGATAAGAAGGTAAACATTGGAGAAAATGGATTTAAGTTTAGGGAAAATAATGTTGTGGAGATTTGAGATTGGTATGTATTCTGGTTCATTTTTGCAGGCTGCTGCAGCAATGTGCGTTGCAGTAGGAAGCTTTACAGATCCAAATGACGCATAAGGCTTGGCGCACTTTTTAGGCATTTTTTCTTGACGATATTTCTGTTTTACATTTATCATTGTCTAACCTTTTTTTTTAGTATGATTTTGTGTACTAAAAATGAATAACTTCTGAAGTTTCTATATATCTTCTGTTAATATTCAAACCATAATGGACAGGGGACTATACAGATTTATTAAACTCCGTAATGGACTGTGTGCTTTACTCATTCATGATCCGGAGATTTTCTTCAACGTGAATGTAACTGAAGAGGATGGTTTCAAGGATGATGATGAAGAAGAAAACTTCGAGGATGATGATTAAAAAGAAAGCTTTGAGGAAAGCTTCGAGGATGATGACATCGGAGTGGAAAGCTCTTCGAGAAATAGAAAATATTACAATGGTGACTATGAGTTCATGGATGAAGATGAAGAAAGCCTGGAAGAAGAAGATGATGGAAGAAAAGAGAAGGGCACGGAAGTCTCTGTTGATAAGAAGGTAAACATTGGAGAAAATGGATTTAAGTATAGGGAAAATCATGTGGTTGAGATTTGAAATTGATATGTATTCTGCTTCATTTTCGCAGGATGCTGCCGCAATGTGCGTTGCTGTTGGAAGCTTTGCAGAACCAAATGAGGCACAAGAGTTGGCGCACTTTTTAGGCATTTTTTCTTGACGATATTTCTGTTTTACATTTACCATTGTCTAAGCTTTTTTTTTTTTAGTATGATTTGGTGTACAAAAAATGAATAACTTCTGAAGTTTCTATATATCTTCATTAAATATTCAAACCATAATGGATATGTGACTATACAGATTTATTAAACTCCATAATGGACTTTGTGCTTTAGTCATTCATGATCCGGAGATTTTCTCCAACCTGAATGTAACTGAAGAGGATGATTTCGAGGATGATTATGATGAAGAAGAAAGCTTCGAGGATGATGATGAAGAAGAAAGCTTTGAGGAAAGCTTCGAGGATGATGACATCGGAGTGGAAAGCTCTTCGAGAAATAGAAAAAATTACAATGGTGACTATGAGTTCATGAATGAAGATGAAGAAAGCCTCGAAGAAGAAGATGATGGAAGCAAAGAGAAGGGCACGGAAGTCTCTGTTGATAAGAAGGTAAACATTGGAGAAAATGGATTTAAGTTTAGGGAAAATAATGTTGTTGAGATTTGAGATTGATATGTATTCTGGTTCATTTTTCAGGCTGCTGCAGCAATGTGCGTTGCAGTAAGAAGCTTTGCAGATCCAAATGAGGCATAAGGCTTGGCGCACTTTTTAGGCATTTTTTCTTGACGATATTTCTATTTTACATTTACCATTGTCTAACCTTTTTTTTAGTATGATTTTGGGTACTAAAAATGAATAACTTCTGAAGTTTCTATATATCTTCTGTTAATATTCAAACCATAATGGACAGGCGACTATACAGATTTATTAAACTCCATAATGGACTGTGTGCTTTACTCATTCATGATCCGGAGATTTTCTCCAACGTGAATGTAACTGAAGAGGATGATTTCGAGGATGATGATGAAGAAGAAAGCTTCGAGGATGATGATGAAGAAGAAAGCTTTGAGGAAAGCTTCGAGGATGATGACATCGGAGTGGAAAGCTCTTCGATAAATAGAAAAAATTACAATGGTGACTATGAGTTCATGGATGAAGATGAAGAAAGCCTGAAGAAGAAGATGATGGAAGCAAAGAGAAGGGCACGGAAGTCACTGTTGATAAGAAGGTAAACATTGGACAAAATAGATTTAAGTTCAGGGAAAATAATGTTGTTGATATTTGAGATTAATATGTATTCTTGTTCATTTTTGCACGCTGCTGTAGCAATGTGCGTTGCAGTAAGAAGCTTTGCAGATCCAAATGAGGCATAAGGCTTGGCGGACTTTTTAGGCATTTTTTCTTGAAGATATTTCTGTTTTACATTTACCATTGTCTAACCTTTTTTTTTAGTATGATTTTGGGTACTAAAAATGAATAACTTCTGAAGTTTCTATATATCTTCTGTTAATATTCAAAACATAATGGACAGGCGACTATACAGATTTATTAAACTCCATAATGGACTGTGTGCTTTACTCATTCATGATCCGGAGATTTTCTCCTACGTGAATGTAACTGAAGAGGATGATTTCGAGGATGATGATGAAGAAGAAAGCTTCGAGGATGATGATGAAGAAGAAAGCTTTGAGGAAAGCTTCGAGGATGATGACATCGGAGTGGAAAGCTCTTCGAGAAATAGAAAAAATTACAATGGTGACTATGAGTTCATGGATGAAGATGAAGAAATCCTCGAAGAAGAAGATGATGGAAGCAAAGAGAAGGGCACGGAAGTCTCTGTTGATAAGAAGGTAAACATTGGAGAAAATGGATTTAAGTTTAGGGAAAATAATGTTGTTGAGATTTGAGATTGATATGTATTCTGGTTCATTTTTGCAGGCTGCTGCAGCAATGTGCGTTGCAGTAGGAAGCTTTGCAGATCCAAATGAGGCATAAGGCTTGGCGCACTTTTTAGGCATTTTTTCTTGACGATATTTCTGTTTTACATTTATCATTGTCTAACCTTTTTTTTAGTATGATTTTGTGTACTAAAAATGAATAACTTCTGAAGTTTCTATATATCTTCTGTTAATATTCAAACCATAGTGGACAGGTGACTATACAGATTTATTAAACTCCATAATGGACTGTGTGCTTTACTCATTCATGATCCGGAGATTTTCTCCAACGTGAATGTAACTGAAGAGGATGATTTCGATGATGATGACGATGAAGAAGAAAGCTTCGAGGATGATGATGAAGAAGAAAGCTTTGAGGAAAGCTTCGAGGATGATGACATCGGAGTGGAAAGCTCTTCGAGAAATAGAAAAAATTACAATGGTGACTATGAGTTCATGGATGAAGATGAAGAAAGCCTCGAAGAAAAAGATGAGGGAAGCAAAGAGAAGGGCACGGAAGTCTCTGTTGATAAGAAGGTAAACATTGGAGAAAATGGATTTAAGTTTAGGGAAAATAATGTTGTTGAGATTTGAGATTGATATGTATTCTGGTTCATTTTTGCAGGATGCTGCCGCAATGTGCGTTGCTGTTGGAAGCTTTGCAGAACCAAATGAGGCACAAGGCTTGGCGCACTTTTTAGGCATTTTTTCTTGACGATATTTCTGTTTTACATTTACCATTGTCTAACTTTTTTTTTTTTAGTATGATTTTGTGTACTAAAAATGAATAACTTCTGAAGTTTCTATATATCTTCTGTTAATATTCAAACCATAATGGACAGTTGACTATACAGATTTATTAAACTCCATAATGGACTGTGTGCTTTACTCATTCATGATCCGAAGATTTTCTCCAACGTGAATGTAACTGAAGAGGATGATTTCGAGGATGATGATGAAGAAGAAAGCTTCGAGGATGATGATGAAGAAGAAAGCTTTGAGGAAAGCTTCGAGGATGATGACATCGGAGTGGAAAGTTCTTCGATAAATAGAAAAAATTACAATGGTGACTATGAGTTCATGGATGAAGATGAAGAAAGCCTCGAAGAAGAAGATGATGGAAGCAAAGAGAAGGGCACGGAAGTCTCTGTTGATAAGAAGGTAAACATTGGAGAAAATGGATTTAAGTTTAGGGAAAATAATGTTGTTGAGATTTGAGATTGATATGTATTCTGGTTCATTTTTGCAGGATGTTGCCGCAATGTGCGTTGCTATTGGAAGCTTTGCAGAACCAAATGAGGCACAAGGCTTGGCGCACTTTTTAGGCATTTTTTCTTGACGATATTTGTGTTTTACATTTACCATTGTCTAACTTTTTTTTTAGTATGATTTTGTGTACTAAAAATGAATAACTTCTGAAGTTTCAATATGTCTTCTGTTAATATTCAAACCATAATGGACAGGGGACTATACAGATTTATTAAACTCCATAATGGACTGTGTGCTTTACTCATTCATGATCCGGAGATTTTCTCCAACGTGAATGTAACTGAAGAGGATGATTTCGAGGATGATGATGAAGAAGAAAGCTTCGAGGAAGCTTCGAGGATGATGACATCGGAGTGGAAAGCTCTTCGAGAAATAGAAAGAATTACGATGGTGACTATTAGTTCATGGATGAAGATGAAGAAAGCCTCGAAGAAGAAGATTATGGAAGCAAAGAGAAGGGCATGAAAGTTTCTGTTGATAAGAAGGTAAACATTGGAGAAAATGGATTTAAGTTTAGGGAAAATAATGTTGTTGAGATTTGAGATTGAGATGTATTCTGGTTCATTTTTCCAGGCTGCTGCAGCAATGTGCGTTGCAGTAGGAAGCTTTGCAGATCCAAATGAGGCACAAGGCTTGGCGCACTTTTTAGGCATTTTTTCTTGACGATATTTGTGTTTTACATTTACCATTGTCTAACTTTTTTTTTTAGTATGATTTTGTGTACTAAAAATGAATAACTTCTGAAGTTTCTATATATCTTCTGTTAATATTCAAACCATAATGGGCAGGCGACTCTACAGATTTATTAAACTCCATAATGGACTGTGTGCTTTACTCATTCATGATCCGGAGATTTTCTCCAACGTGAATGTAACTGAAGAGGATGATTTCGAGGATGATGATGAAGAAGAAAGCTTTGAGGAAAGCTTCCAGGATGATGACATCGGAGTGGAAAGCTCTTCGAGAAATAGAAAAAATTACGATGGTGACTATGAGTTCATGGATGAAGATGAAGAAAGCCTCGAAGAAGAAGATGATGGAAGCAAAGAGATGGGTACGAAAGTCTCTGTTGATAAGAAGGTAAACATTGGAGAAAATGGATTTAAGTTTACGGAAAATAATGTTGTTGAGATTTGAGATTGATATGTATTCTGGTTCATTTTTGCAGGCTGCTGCAGCAATGTGCGTTGCAGTAGGACGCTTTGCAAATCCAAATGAGGCATAAGGCTTTGCGCACTTTTTAGGCATTTTTTCTTGACGATATTTCTTTTTTACATTTACCATTGTCTAATCTTTTTTTTTTAGTATGATTTTGTGTACAAAAAATGAATAACTTCTAAAGTTTCTATATATCTTCATTGAATATTCAAACCATAATGGACAGGCGACTATACAGATTTATTAAACTCCATAATGGACTGTGTGCGATACTCATTCATGATCCGGAGATTTTCTCCAACGTGAATGTAACTGAAGAGGATGATTTCGAGAATGATGATGAAGAAGAAAGCTTCGAGGAAAGCTTCGAGGATGATGACATCGGAGTGGAAAGCTCTTCGAGAAATAGAAAGAATTACGATGGTGACTATTAGTTCATGGATGAAGATGAAGAAAGCCTCGAAGAATAAGATGATGGAAGCAAAGAGAAGGGCACGAAAGTTTCTGTTGATAAGAAGGTAAACATTGGAGAAAATGGATTTAAGTTTAGGGAAAATAATGTTGTTTAGATTTGTGATTGAGATGTATTCTGGTTCATTTTTCCAGGCTGCTGCAGCAATGTGCGTTGCAGTAGGAAGCTTTGCAGATCCAAATGAGGCACAAGGCTTGGCGCACATTTTAGGCATTTTTTCTTGACGATATTTGTGTTTTACATTTACCATTGTCTAACTTTTTTTTTTTTTAGTATGATTTTGTGTACAAAAAATGAATAACTTCTAAAGTTTCTATATATCTTCATTAAATATTCAAACCATAATGGACATGCGACTATACAGATTTATTAAACTCCATAATGGACTGTGTGCTTTACTCATTCATGATCCGAAGATTTTCTCCAATGTGAATGTAACTGAAGAGGATGATTTCGAGGATGATGACGATGAAGAAGAAAGCTTCGAGGATGATGATGAAGAAGAAAGCTTTGAGGAAAGCTTCGAGGATGATGACATCGGAGTGGAAAGCTCTTCGAGAAATAGAAAAAATTACAATGGTGACTATTAGTTCATGGATGAAGGTGAAGAAAGCCTCGAAGAAGAAGATGATGGAAGCAAAGAGAAGGGCACTAAAGTCTCTGTTTATAAGAAGGTAAACATTGGAGAAATTGGATTTAAGTTTAGGGAAAATAATGTTGTTGAGATTTGAGATTGATATGTATTCTGGTTCATTTTTGCAGGATGCTGCCGCAATGTGCGTTTCTATTGGAAGCTTTGCAGAACCAAATGAGGCACAAGGCTTGGCGCACTTTTTAGGCATTTTTTCTTGACGATATTTGTGTTTTACATTTACCATTGTCTAACTTTTTTTTTTAGTATGATTTTGTGTACTAAAAATGAATAACTTCTGAAGTTTCTATATATCTTTCTGTTAATATTCAAACCATAATGGGCAGGCGACTCTACAGATTTATTAAACTCCATAATGGACTGTGTGCTTTACTCATTCATGATCCGGAGATTTTCTCCAACGTGAATGTAACTGAAAAGGATGATTTCGAGGATGATGACGAAGAAGAAAGCTTCGAGGATGATGATGAAGAAGAAAGCTTTGAAGAAAGCTTCGAGGATGATGACATCGGAGTGGAAAGCTCTTCGAGAAATAGAAAAAATTACAATGGTGACTATGAGTTCATGGATGAAGATGAAGAAAGCCTCGAAGAAGAAGATGATGGAAGCAAAGAGAAGGGCACGGAAGTCTCTGTTGATAAGAAGGTAAACTTTGGAGAAAATGGATTTAAGTTTAGGGAAAATAATGTTGTTGAGATTTGAGATTGATATGTATTCTGGTTCATTTTTGCATGCTGCTGCAGCAATATTCGTTGCAGTAGGAAGCTTTGCAGATCCAAATGAGGCACAAGGCTTGGCGCACTTTTTAGGAATTTTTTCTTGACGATATTTCTGTTTTACATTTACTATTGTCTAACACTTTGTTTTTTTTTTTTTTTTCTTTTCCCCATTATTATTTTGTGTACTAAACATAATAACTTCTGAAGTTTCAATATATTTTCTGTTAATATTCAAACTAAACATAATAAAATTTTAAACTAAGCTAAGGTTGATGCTGAACATTTGATCCGAGAGGGTAAGCTCGACTTAAATTAGGCTCGATCTCATGCTACATAAAGTTAATACTGTATTTAAATTTGTATATAGAATCTTCCATGATGTGATGCCTCTAATATTGAATTTTCTGTTTGGTAGTATTCTAGTTATTTGACAGAGCATGGAGGCTTCTCGAATGCTTACACGGATAACGAGCACACATGCTACAATTTTGACGTGAAAGCGGAGTTTCTTAAGGGTGCCTCGGAAAGGTAAATTCAAGTTTATGTACTGCCCATCCATGAACCTTTTTTCAAATTGCATTCATGAAACAAGGCACAAGTAAACCTTTGCATGTTTTAATAATTTTTCTTTGCACCAGTGAATGTGTATAATCTGTTTAAACTGTGCCATATGTTTGATTGTATTTCCAGGTTTACCTTCTTGAATAAATGGTTTTACTAAATAATTTTCATGTTTGGTAAAAGTTAATTGTTTATAAACAAAGAATGTGATGTTTTCAAAGTAAAATATGTGGTCAAAAAGTGAGAATGTGTTGTTTATAATCTTGTTTATAAACAGTTTACCAATTGGAGGGTTAATCATTTTCTTTTATTTTTCTTGTACTTGTGTCAATTAGCTTTAATTTAACATACGATAGCTTTACAATGAGGTCAATGCCTCTCATAGTAATTAAGCATATTCTCAGTTTGCTTATTTCTACTAAGCTTCTGTTCACAATACTTCTCTAACCTTAGCCTTATGCACTTAATTTTCACCAAATCCCTTCTTTTTCTAAGTTGCTGCTACATTGCTTCCTTTGTACCTTTCTTGTGAGAATTGCTCTTATTGGACATAATTTTGTTTTAGCTTTTGTATTATGATTTTCTTCTTATTCTATTGTTATGTACATGTTATAGTTATAAAACCCAGTCTAAACGGAATATCTGGCCTGGACCTTTATAGATGGGATGTGTTTGACCCGTGTTTAATAATATAAAAATAAAAATATATTATATTTTAAATTAAAGATAATATAATTTTAAATATAAAATCTCAACTTTATATGTACGTCCCACCCTTACACCCCATCATCAAAGCCACAGCTGATCACATAAAATCATAGTTCAATCATAATTACATATTTAGTTGCAAAATTACCCCACCCACAAAAAAAGTTACAAACATAATACAAATATGCATATTATATAATACTAATATAATATAACATTCAAACATGGATATTTATTCCAACCATTAGTATATTTATTCCAACCACTTTACGCCATTAGCTCACGTGACGGATAGGTGTGGAAGTGGTTCGATTTGATTTGGTTCTGGTTCCAGAAGTACCAAACCATGAACCAATGATTTTCTTTTACTAATAGAATCAAAATGATTTTTATAAAGATATGGGACTAAATCGGAATCAAACCGTTTAGTTCTGATTTGGTTTGATTTGGTTCGATTCTGGGACCATTACTTGAATTTTTAAATAATTAATGAAGATTAAAACTTGTTTATATTAGATTCTTCAATAGAATCCATATACATCGTTACTAAATAGAAAATGAAATTTTTTACTTAACAAAACAAAAGTTTAGAAAAACTAACCTCTTATTCCAAATTGAAGAAGAAACCCGTTTGAAGGAAACTTGCTGACTAGTCAAAACTTAGAGAATTGAACAAAATTGCAGTTTAAACCTATATTACAGGTTACAATGAAGGTCTGACTCTACTGAACACCGTGTAAGTTAGGGATGAAATTTGTAATTTAAGTTTAGGTCAACTTCCGAGAATTGACGAAGGGCTGGAGTTTATACATATGTAAATTTTAAAAAACAAACATCAACGTAGTTGATGGTGACTAAGAAGTAAAACGATTGCTGTGTTGTAAGATTGCAAATAAAGTAGTGTGAAATGTGAATGCGTTTCTATAATTGAAAAGAAGAGAAATAAATTATTATTATAATTTCGATTTATGATTTAAGATCTTTGTCTAATAGGAAATGAGGTCAAATGTATGGTAAATTACGTTTTTGTACATTTCACATTTATAATTTCAGATTTGAATTTTTTGGTGAGACGAATACCCATTGATTTGAAAATAATAATAATAATAAAAATATATATATATATATATATATATATATATATATATATATATATATATATATATTTGATTCTTGGCCGAAACCAAATGACTCTTGATTCTAAGAGTCAAACCCTTTTTTTTTTTTTATATAGAATCGCGCTTAGTTTGTTTTGGTTTTGATTTTGGTTTTAGTTTGATCTAATTTTGTTCAATTATTTTGTCCACCCATAATGATGGGTGGGTAAATTACCCCTTCGTATTTAAGCATCTCTCCCGATTTGGGAAAGGATGGAGAATAACTCTTGCATTATGAGTCTGACTTAACATCCAAACAAAATATAATATCACATTTGAATATTTGACCCTTACATTGAAAATAGGGAAAAAGTACACGACCCTTAGATTCTAGGTTAACTTTTTAAAATCAACAAATTTAATTTGATTTTTCTTTTTTAAATTCAGGTGTTAAATAGTAATTAATAAATATAATATTATATGTAATATAAACAATAAGTATCACTTACATATTAAATTAAACTAATATAATATTAAATAAAAAAACTCAAATAACGATGTGTTATAAATATTACAATTCCCAATAACATTTTTTAATCACACAGATTTTTCGAAATCATTTTTTAACCACACACATTTTTTGAAATTATTTTTTAATCACAAATTCTACCAAAAAAATCCAAACATTCCCAAAATAATGGCAGCTACGGCCTAACAATGTTGATTAATGCAATTGCCATTTAAATCCATGTAGATTAAAATTGTAATTAAATATATGTGTAGACAATATTGGGATCATAAAATTATCAATGTTTTCAGACTTAGTCCAACCATCGGTCCGAGCATTAAATAATATTAAAAATTAAACATTAATTAAAAAAAAATCAGAGTCAAATCCAGGTCGTCTGGGCTTCTCAGGCAACCATGGTCTTTGACCGGTTTGACCAGACTGGATTTTAATTATCACCCGACCTGTTTTTTTGCCTGGGGTTTGAAAATAGTAAAAATTACTTTATTTTTTGAGAAATTATATATTTTCTACTCTTTGAAATGCAAAGAGTTAATTTTTAAGATTAAACACACATTTATAATTATCGTGATTCATTTTTTAATGAAAACCGAAAAAAATGTTACACATGAGAGAAAAATACTGAAATTGTAAGAAATATATTGATGCATTCCACACGCATCAATATTCGTTCCAATAATAATATTACTTCAAAAATGATGTATCATTAAAAAAATTACTAAATTTGCATTTAAATTGAAGATGATAACTCATAAAAATATTGAAATCAACCTTGTTATTTAGATATATAAGTTGACATTTATTATTCAAATAAATTTTTAATAATTTGAATTTGTTATGTTATTTTTTAAATTTTAATAATTATCGTAATAGAATATTATTTTTTATACCTTTTGTATTTGTGTTGATCATTTATTATTATTATTATTATTATTATTATTATTATTTTTGCTCATAAACTTGTCATTTTATTACGAAAATCAATTGGATACAATAGATGTGGACAAGCTATCCGTCAACAGGAAAAAGTAGGCTACGAAGTGTATAGCAAAAGAGATCTAACTACTTTTACAATTAATGTTAGTAAATGAACTAAAGGGATCTAAACATAACAAAACAAACTCTCAGTCACAAAAAATTTCAGTTGCTCTAGTCCAAAGTCCCGTGAAGAATAGTATGCTATCCCAGATGTCATTTACAGATTTGTCTGAGTTGTTGAAAATTATTTTATTCCTTTCTGTCCATAATACCCAAGCTGCTGCCATTACGATAAATTTCCAAAGCTGCACATTTATTTGGTAATGCTCCAATGACATCAAAAAGCTGCATAATTCTATGCCATATCCCTTTGGCAAAATCACAATGGATAAGTATATGATCAATGTATTTGTATTGATCATGTATAGGCATTTTACTAATACTTAACGAAATTAATATTGTGGATAACAACTTCTATGTATCACACACAATGAAATAGTGATTTTTAGGAGAATGTGTGGTTAAAAAGTAAGATTTTTTTTTGATTTATGTGTAATATTATTTTATCGATAAATGTGGAGTTGAAAAGAAAAGAGTGAAAAACGTGTTAAACTTTTAGTGAATCTCAAACAGGGACTATGTAATGACATTACCCGAGTGTGATTTTTAAACTATAATTTATTGATTGAGTTTATAGATTGAAATTTCTTATATGAGTTTATAAATTGTAATTTATTAATATATCATCTCCGCCTAGGGATGGTAAAAGTATTCAATCTGAATGAAGCGGAAATTTTTCGATCATCATATCGAGAGGCAGATACGGATAGGGGTGATCTGCCATGTTTCACAATTAAGAAAGATTAATTAATAAATTTTAATATTTTGTGAATACCTGATTTGTGTAATTTGAAACCTAAAGGTTTGAATGAGCGTAATTTTCCTTTAATTGTTTTGGGCTGATTTTGGAAAATAAAATTGAGCCTTAACTTTTTTGCTTAGTGAATTACATATGGGATGATCCTAGCGGTTCTTGTAGATGCAAAACCTACCCTAAAAGGAACACCATGGACTATAATTTTTCTGTATGTGTATGTCCATACTTGTTAGTTGTCACGTGTAAGGCGGTAGATTTAAATTAGCTAACTGTAGGCGTCTTTTCTGGTTCCACAGCAACTTTTGCTTCTTTATCCTCTTCTTTATTTGTGTTGCTTTGAATGAGAGATTTAGTGGATACTTTTATTATTTCATGTTTCAGATTTGCTCAGTTTTTTATTTCACATTTACTAATTGAATGTTCCCTTTGATTCATATTTTTGAGATTTATCTCCTTTTGCAACGTTCCAAAATTGTTGTCTTAAGTGAAAAATAATAGTTTTTGTTGTAGTGGTTGTTTGAGCCTATGTTCGATAAAATCAATCATTTGATTTATAAATCAATTTATAATCTACACAAATTTTCAAATCATTTTTTAATCAAACATCGTTTTTCTCTACTTTTCAACTACACATCTTATCTAAAAAGCATAAATAAATCATTATAATCATCTACAAATATCCGAACAGAGGCTAAAACTTGGATTTTTTCACTCATTTAATAGAAAAAATCACCATCATACAAATGTACTCATCATATCATTTAGTTAATATTGCATCACTTAGGACGCCAACAGTTGTGTAGTGCACGATGCTCCACTAGTTTTTATAAATGATTCATAATGTGTAGTTAAAAATGATGTCGTTCGTACAATAACAAAAATTTGAACAATGAAATCTTAATCAGCTCTTTTATATATTTCCTCTATATGGGAAAAGTTTTTTTATTTATAAGCAAAAATAATATGATGTTTTCAAGGTAAACTATGTGGTTGAAAATTGATTTGAGAAACGTGTGTAAGTAAAAAGTGATTTGAAAAATGTGTGTAAGTAAAAAGTAATTTGAGAAAATGTGTTGTTTAATCACACATATTTCTAAAAATTACTTTTTAACCACATATTTTATGTCTGAAACATCACATTCTTTCTTTATAGATAACATTATAGCAATTTATAAATTTATTTATTTATATTTTTGAGGTAAAATGTGTGATTAAAAAGTAGAGAGAAAATGTTCATGATTAAAGAGTGATTTGAGAAATTGTATTATTTATAAATTAATTTATAAATTGTTACGTAGACGGCCTATGTTTGGTAACATTGTTTGATTTATAAACTGATTTATTTGTGATTTTGATATAAAAAATAGCAGTTAAAAATTGGAGAGAGAAAATGTGTGTGGTTAAAAAATGATTTGAGAAATTATGTGATTTATAAACATGTTTATAAATGATTTTTTGTAGTTTACCAAACACATGGTAACTTTGTGATTTATAAATAGATTTATTTATGTTTTTTATGTAAAAAGTAGTGTTTGAAAAGTAAAGAGAGGTTGTAAAAAAAAAAGTAAAGAAAAAAAATATTTGTGATTAGTTAATTTGAGAAATTTTTAATTTATAAATTAATTTATTTTGTTTACAAGATACTTTCGTAGTGATTGCATTATGGAACATAGGCTAAAAAAAATGAAAAAATATAAATTATCATACGGAGGCTAATGTGTGTAGTGATAATGATTTTGGTGTGAGAAACAGAAAATAATAATTATTGGGTTTGACAAACGGAGGATTTGGAGTGATAGTGATTTTGGTGTCAGAATGGAGGCTGGCTGTATTTGAAAAGTGCAA